>CM028678.1:3767500-4967500 GCA_016760335.1 Gastrodia elata | reverse complement strand
TAATTTAATATTTTTATCATGATTTTTAATATTAGGTTTCTAAAATAATAATAAAATGAATATTTGAATTAATTTATTAACTTACTTAATTTTGAGTGATTATTATGCCTTATAAGGTCAATTTAGGAATTTGACCTTATAAGGACATATTAGAAATTTTACCCTTAATGAAATCTAAGATTTTTATTAGTTTATTGTATATTATATCTTAAGGTTTCCATAGAATCTAAAATCATCAAATTCTGATATGTATTGGCTAAATTATAGCCAATACAAGTTTTAGGGTTAATAACTAAGGTTTAATATGATTAGTGAGTGATTAGTGAAATTAGTCATAAAATTATTAAACTAATTATACATCTAAGTTCTAATATTTTTTATGAGTTCTCTGAAACTGAAATTACTCAATTTGGATCACTAGTTTTGTTAATATTTACTAATCAAATTTTATGATAATTAGGGTTGATTAGAAAATCTAACTATTAGATCTAAAATATTTTTATAGTTTACTGTAAATTAGGTTTTTTTGATCTAAATTGATATTTGGATCACCTAATTTGGAGCTAAAATGACTAACTTATGACCATTCAAAGTTTTAGGGTTAAAGGGCTTAATTAGGGTTATGTCCTAATTGTGATTAGTCTAAATTTAATTCAAATAGCAAAATTTACACTACTAAAATATTCTTTAGGGATTTTTGAGCATTTTGAGACCTATATTGGGTATGTTTGGATTAGTATTTCAAAAGATACGATCAATTGATTATTTATAACTTATTTTAATTTATTTAATAACCTAAACTATCACTATACAAAATTTTAATCATACTAAAATTTAGATGGTACTAAAATATTTCTTGATTTTTACTGATTAATTTAATATATTTGTTTGTATGATTTTGATAAATATTTTAGGAGTTATTTAAGTTTAAAGTTTGGTGATTCATTGAATTTATTAATTAATTTGTAAATATTAAATATTTCTTATTAAAAGTTTTAATTCTGTATTAATTATTTGTATATAATTTGTTATTTATTATTATTTATTTTCTTTTATTTTTCTGTTTATTTAAATATACATATATATATATTATGTTATTTAGTATATATATAAGTATTATAAAAATTATTATATGTATTTATTATAATTTTATTTTATTTTTATTTTCTTTTTTTTTGTCTGTAGGTGGGACCCACGAGGCAAATTGATGAGATGGTAGCGGGTTCCGGCTCCACGTGGCGTGACGTTAGAGGCTGGAAGTGGACGGCTCATAATCACTTGTGCAGATATACGGCGTGATTTGCGACTAAGTTTAATTAACTCAAATTAAGTTAGCTTAAGCGTAATCCAATTATAAGAAGTAATATTAATCATGATTGGACGGACGGGATTAACCCGAGATCAACAGTCTGATCCTCTTCGTCGCTTCGATCTCCCTCTCGACGCCTCTCCTCGAGCGATTAGGTTTTGGATGCTTCGTTCGATTGTACTCGAACGTTAATGCACATATAAATCTTAAGGTTCTAAAAAAATGTGTAAGGAATAGGAGAGCGTTTACCTCTAACGGCTGGAGGCGATCAAAATTTGAGAAGATGATTCGGAAGTACGCTCGGCTTGAAATCAATTGCTGAATGAAGAAGATGGGTCTTAGATCTCCTTAGGGTTCTTAATGGTTGACTAGAGCGGTGGAAGGATGTCTGGTCTCCTTGCTGGTTGACACGCGTCAGAAGGTCTCACCGCGTGTCGCGTTAGAAGGTGCGTGCCCTAACGCTGAAGGAGGAGAACCTCGGGCCGTTAAATCTGATCGAACGATCAACGGCCCTGATTGAATCCATCGCTAAATAGCGGTTCTGACCCGTGGGTTTCTTCGAACCGGGCAGTGCCGGTTCAGGCTGGACCGGCCAGCTAAGAAAAAAGGCGGACCGCGGTTTTATGCATGTGGGTCCTACCAAAAATTTGAATTTAATATTTATATATATTATTATTTAATTATTTTCAAGCTTTACTTTATTAATTAAATTTAATTAATCAAATGTATTACAAAAATTTCATTAAATCACTCCTAGCTAATTGAGAGATTATGAACGCAACAGCGCAATCAGATTTTCGTTTTGACGAGTATTTATTTATTTGATTTTTTTGGTATTTAAATATTATTAAAATATTCGTCGAAAATCCAACGACTTTCAAATGCATCCAAAACTTCACCCCTAGCTAATTTGGGGGTGGTGAATGCAATGGCGAAGTCGGATTTTCAACCTGAGGTCAAAATTATTTAAATATTAATAAATAAATTTGAAAAGAAAATATGGTATTTTACACTTATACTGAAAGATAGGTCTTAAATCCTTCATAAGTTCTCTCTTTTAAGACTTAAGAGTTTACTTTAAAAAGGTTTTATAATGGCTTGAGATAATTTGAGTCAATTATTTATTTTCTCACACCAGTGTTTAGTTCTGCAATTACTGAGGCTTGTCCCCCTCACCTAATAATCTAAAAGAAATCTAATATTAAATACTCTCATCTCTAACAATTTATTAGTTTGAACCTTAAGCTAATAAGGTTATGACTCATACTACCAAAATCCATACTTCTGCACCTTGGTTCATCCATTTGCTAAGTTCAAATACAATACAAATCAACTCACACCCCTTCCCTTTTTTATCATAACCTCCTTATTTAAAATGGTAAGGTTAACAATCACTAAATTAACCCAAGTGTTCTCCCTAGTATTATCTTCCATAATAATTAGTCAATATAATGTATGGTTCAAATCCCTCATTTAGTGTGGCGCCCTCGCCCTCAGCCGCTTTGCGCAAACGAAGTATGAAATGGCGCGGGACGAGTCATCACTCAAAGATAACCCATGAATTAGTATTAACAAAGTAAATCTCTACTAATACACCACTTACTTTGCTAATACTAATAATACTCAGATGTCTTAGTAACCAACTACTTAGACATACATTTATGCCCCAAACTATCATATAAGAATAATCATAATTTGGAGTATAAATAGGCAGGTGCAATAAATAAATAGAGTGCAGAAATTAACAAAATTGAAATACATCCATTCATCACATTCAAGAAGTAAATATAATTATAAATAATGTATCATAGATGACATAGTACTGAAATAAAAATATACAGTGCATAATTTAATCATTATAAGCCATCAATTTAATAATAGTTTTAATAAAAGAGAAGCTAAAATGAAAATCTCTCTCTCCTAAAAATAAAAAAAAAACTATGCAGCTGCAAAAGAATCATCTTCATGCTTCTGCTCCTCACATGAAGCTGGCTCCTCAAACTGCTATAAGTATGACATATTAATTTTTATATGCCAGGGCCCTGGCCAAGAAAAAAAAATCTTGATTAGATAAATTATCTAAGTACATTTTAGACAAATAAATTATTAAGTTTTATGATATCACAAATCATTCTAAGTAATAAAGGAGCTACAAAGCATCAATTGAAATGATAAAATCTATAAACAATACATTTATAACTTAAGTAAAATATAAGATAAGTAAACATGATTCAAACCAAATAGCTGTAGAAATATGTTAAGCAAATTATAAACTACTAAAGGCACAAAGGAAAAGTCCTAAACTAATATGATCAATTATACATACTGATTTTTTTGATAAATGTGCAGTATAAATAAAATAATATTGAAACTAGCATCCTAACATGTTTATATATAAAACTTATATAAAACCAAATGTCTGTATATATTTGTAGTGCCCCGCCCCATTATCGCGCGTAACTTAAGTATATGATAACAATACAGTCGGCGGCAGAGCGCTGTGCCACTTGGGAAGGCATTGCTCATCTCCTCGAATAGGCTAAAAATAAACTCATACAAAGGATTGTTGACTCATACCCCAAAGAGAAGGGAAAGCATTACTCAGCATTTCATAAAAGACCATAATGTAATGTATAAAATTGTTCTAGGCTGTATAAAAATACCATTTGGATGGCACGATGTTGATGAAATATATGAATTAAATAGAGATTAACAGATATAATTGCATAAAATATATATGAGTACTCGTTAAATTAAAAAAAAAAGAAACAATCATGATACAAAGAAAAAGAATAAACATCGTAAACCGTTTTTGCTCCTAGAATAATAGCATTCCCCCATATAAGCTACATTGTCTCCAACCTTTTGCCAAACAAAACAAACTTGCAAAAGCAATGAGCTTAATTGCCACCTTCACTACCACCAATACAATGGAAAAAAAGGGATTCATGTAGTCAATCCCACCTAGTGGGTTAAGGCTTGGTGCTGTTGTTATTGTTGTCGTTGTAAATGATACATCTTTTATCAACTTAAAGATGTTAAAGTTTCAATCACAATTTATAATCCACCAAAATTAGAATCAATCATTGAGCTAAAGAATCCAATCGACATTTAATTTGACCTCAATTCTCTAAAATTAAAAAAAGGCTTATAACGGCCCATTGTTTCACAGTCATTCACATTCACCAGTGATGAAATTTATATCAAAGCAAAAATAGGGCAATTAAAAATAGTTAAGATTAATTTCATAGGTCAGATAAATAAAAATTCAGCTCAAACAAACTGCTCAGCACTCCTTCCACTCCAAAGTTTTAAAATAACCAAGAAGATAAAATAGATTAAAAGAAATTAGTCAAGTCAGCATAAAATATATTCCGTTATGCCATCGAATTACAGTCCTTCAATCCAACAACCTTTCTAGTATAATAGAATCTCGTTTGATCACAGCTCTGGACAGAATTCTCTACCACAGTTTCCCGGAGCACAGCTCATTTGGTCATCCCTTATAATGCATAGCCATCGATTGAAGTTCAAAAGAGCACAAAAGGAGAATAAACAACAAGGCATAAATTCTCACCTTATCAGGTTCATCCGCAGATGAACACTAAGTTCAACCCCGAATAGCTCGGATATCTGACCAAGGTCTGCCGCGTTTCCATGCGAATAAAGCATGGTGAGCTTGGCTGCTAAATTCTTCACAAAAATTGCCACGATCTGATTTCCTTTCTTCGTTTTCAGCTTCATCACCTCAACTCCATCCCTTTTAGATATTCCAGTCATCTCCCACCTGACCCCCGCCTGCTCCGCAGTCTCTGGGGTGACTAGACCGTACTAAGGCGGGTCCGGCGGAAAGAACGCGAATTTCGCCTCCATCGTCCAAGTTATTCCTCCCATGTCTCACCATCTCAGCGCTGCGAATAGGGTTTAGATTTTGCTTCGGCAGATCTCTTCTTGAATGGAAATCGGAAGAGAAGATCCCATATGGTTTCCCAATTCTTATAGCGATAAAAAGTTTCCTTACTTTCAAAAAAGAGGGGCCTCTGCGCTTGCAATAATCTGCTATTTTAATCAGCAATTTACAAAACTACCCAGACCTTGGAAGAGTGATTAGTGGAATGAACTTAATTAATACAGATATTCGCTTCTGAGAAGATGGAGGGCAGGCACAGTAACGAGATTTAACTGATGTGGCAAGGCTCACCACATGTGATGCCAACCCATCTCTACACTACTGACTAGCTAGCAAATTTTATTCTATATTTTCTTAAAATAAAAAAAATATATATAATAAAAAAAATAAGTATTATAAGAAATCATCAATTTCTCTCAAAATTAACATAAATTAATTAAAAAAAATAAAAACTAAGAAAATATTCTCTTTTGCATTTAGGGGTTATTTAAAATTCATAATTTAAATACAATATCTTAATTATCTATGTATTTGTGAGTTATTTATTATTTTCATAGCAAAAATAATTAAAATAAATTATATTATATTTTCATTCATAATTTACTTTTAAAAATTAGAATAAATAGTATAAAATATTTTAATGAATTTATAATTATGAGTTAAATATTAAATTTATATAAATTAATAATATAGCGACCGTAGCTTGGGATGCAATAAATTATAAAAAATAGCATGCTTACACAACATAATATATAATAAAAAATATTTAAAATTAATATAATTTTTTTTTAATTTTTGAATATAAATCTTTGCAAAAAATATATTCAATCAATAATATAAAATAATAAATAAAAAACCGCTATTTGTGAATTAAAATATTATTATTATTTTATTTTATTTTATGGTCATTACATCTAGAAGGTCGACTGCAGATTTTAACCGTTTTCCAACGCTCAGTAATTTACATTTGAGTGCTTCAATTATATCAAAAGAAAATTGCAATATTCAAATAAATGTCTGTTATTTTTTTTAAGTTAATTATTAATTTTTAATAGATTTTTAATTATAATTTTGATTAGTAAATTTAAATTATTATAATTTAAATATTAATTTAAAATAGTTTAATATCAATGAAATATTGAAAGAAATATATTTAGAAGTAATATAATTATAAATATAAGAGAAAATAAAAATTATATTTATTGATTCTCGATTATTTTTCTTTACTAAATTTTTTGGTTTTATTGAAACTGTATTATTTTAAAAATGATATTTAGACTTAGTATTCAAAAAATTCATCCAAAATTTAGATATCATTTAATTAATATTAAAATAATATAAATATTATTTTAAAATTATATTAAAATAATATTCAAATTTAATTAGATAAATTTTTTTGAGTGTCAAATAATTAATACAAGAATTACATTTTTCTTATAAATTTTTACAACGGGCTCTAAGCATTTCTTATTCTTTTATTCTTTGTTTTTTCTACAATCTGATTTAAATAAAACAAATTTTAATGTTTGAGTAAGAAAGCTGAATTTTTTTATTTAAACATGCTTAAAAGGCAGTTTAAATATTATTATTAATTAAGAAGAAAGGTTATTTATTACATTTGAGTATGATTTTATTAGTGTTTATTTATTTATATTAAAATAATATAAATATTATTTTTAAAATTTATATTGAAATTATATTTAAATTTAATTAGATTAATTTTTATAGATGCCATATTAATAACTCAAAATATGATTTCTCTTAATTAAATTGCTTGCATCTAATTTAATTAGCTTATTCACTACAGTGGGCATAATTTTAAAACAAAAATAAAAATTTATTAAGATTTTGAAATATTTTTAAAATGAAGAAAAGATAAAACATTGATTAAATGGAACAAAAGTAGAATAGTCATTCAAAACAAGCCATCTTGAAGAACATCTCGATGCCTATATACTATGGCAGCAGGAGGAGTTCATCATCAATTGGAGGAAAGGAGTTCCCTGACAATGAGATCCGCCATACCATCGGCCAGAGGAAACATGTGGCCAGCCTGTGGCAGCTCGTGATACCGAACCCACGGATGCCTCTTGCTGATGTACCTGGACAGGGCGACGGGCACGAGGAAGTCCTGTACGCCGTGCCACAGATGGACGGCGGGGGGTCCCTCCCTGCCAGGGAACGGATTCTCGAGAGCCGTCGGATCGAAGTCCCAGGTTCCGAAGCCGACGATCATGTCCCGGTGCAGGGATTCGAGCTCTCCCTGTTGCCGTATTTGCGCCACGTAACGGGTCCTGGACTCGAATCGGTCCCTCAGGAGTAGGTCGGGAGGGGAGAAGATGTGTGGACTGTGGGCCACGACGCTGGACGACGGGAACCAGCGCTGGGTGTTCCACCAGTACACCAGCCACGGGGCGTGGTGGCTCACTCCCAACGCCCACCAGTCCCTTGCGTCCTGTCGCCAGTACGCTTCCTTTGACAGGTTCGCCGGAAAACCGGGCCACCAGTAGTTCGCCACCGGCGCCACTAACGCCGCTCCGCTGAGCCTGCAGAACCCCAGCGGCCATAGCCGGTGCGATCGCTTACTATTAGATTAACGCTCACCAAATTTTGTGCACTAAAAAAAAACTCATTTGTATATTATTTTAATATAAATTTTAAAAATAATATTTTTATTCTTTTAATATAAAAAAATAAAAACTTATAAAGTAATGTAAAATTATTATTAAATAAGTTTTTTTTGTTTGATTCGTAGCGAATATAAATAGCATATCTCTGATAATTATTATTTAAATTAATTTAGTGAGGTTTAATTTATTGAGATTTATGTTATTTTATTTGTGAATGGAAAAACCTGTGAGGAATGTATTTGAGGCAGGCCCAGGCGAGCTGGCCTCCCATGGAGAATCCCATGACATAGAACTTGGAGTCGGCGCCTAGTCTCTGGTCGGCGAGTTCCTGGATGTCGAGAGCCGTGCTTCTGGGGGACTTTTTGGGGTCCGGATCGCTCTCCCCGTAGCCCGCCCTGTCGAAGGAGAGAAGATAGATCCCCAATTCCGCCATTAGCTCCTCAGAGATGGGGAAAACGTCGTATCTGCAGCAGTCGAAGCCGTGGATGAAGATGATTCTGTGCTTGGAAGACGGCTCCCCCGTTTCCAGGTATGCCAGATGCCGCCCGTCCCTCAGCTTGATTCTGGGGGCAGTGATAGGAGGGTTGCCCGCCGTCCCGCATGTCTTTGGAGGCGGCGGCTGGATCGATCGGTGAATCCAAGCAGTCGAAAGCCCGACCGCTATCGCCCATAGCCAGAGCTTCTTCAGAATGGGAGAACGAGGTTTGCCCTGCATCGTCGCCTCTTTGGGAAGGACTGATCTGTTGCCCAAGAGGCAGGCTTCACCCCTTTAAATAACGTACTGCACTCCCACAAGTAAAAATAAAAAAAAAATTATATTGATGCTTTTTTTTTTTATAGCTAAAAAAAATTAATCTAATAAAATTTAAATATTATATTATTAATATTTATTTATTTATTTATATTAAAATAATATAAATTTTCTATTTAATATATATTTTTATTTATTTTTCATACTCTTAAATTATTTTGAAGAGATTAAATGTTAACTTTAAAATCTATTAATATATTATATATATATTGATATAGGAAAATGAAATAACTTGCTACAGTGCATCTGCTGAGAACATAGGGTACAGAGAAAAATCAGTTTTTTTTAATGAAAAATGTTACTTAATTTTTAAATATTTTATAAAAAGTACGAATGATTAGGATTTAAGATTTAAAAAATATATTTTTATGGTCTCACAAATAAAAGTGAATTTAATAAAAAAAATTTATTTCACTTAACTATCTAAATTGTAATCATCAATATATTTTGGGAGATATTTGAGTGCTATATAGTAATATTTTTTTTTTAATTATTTGCAACCAGACGACTTTTATTTATTTATTTATTTATTTTTTTATTGAAATAAATAATCCTGATTATTTCAGTCTCCTGCTTTCTTCCAAGCGGCTATTGGCCTAGATTTATTTATCTTAAAATCTCTTCTTTACTTTATTTTTTAGTTTGATTTTTCTGTGGTGACTACAGATATTTTCTTAATAAATTATAAATTATTGATTTATATATGTTTTGATTTTCATTATAAAAAATATTTTAGCTATTTGTGATTGTGTATTGGAATCGTATTAATTAATGATATATCACTAATTAATGATATATCACTAATCACTAATCCAGAGAATTATATTAAAAGAAATTTGGAACATAACTTCAGAATATATAACGTTTTACAGAATATACGTTCAAAATTTAACGTTTTGAATTTTGGTTTTTCCTTTGAATGAATGTAGCACTAATCACTAATCTATTTCAACCAATTTTAATCTTTCAAGTGATCAATAAAAAAAAAATAGTAGGCCTAATATTTCAACTTAAGAAATATTATATTGATAAATATTTTTAGAAATAAAATTTAATGATTACTTGATATTAATGAAATAAATTATTATGTTGATAATAATTTTAATAAAAAATACAGTCTTTTTAAATTTTTTTAAATTAAAAAGATGGAATTTTTATAGCCTTTCTTTTGCAAAACTTTTGGTTAAATCTCTCTCCTTTATTCTTTTCTTATATGAATATATATATATATATATATATATATATATATATATATATATATATATATATATAATTTTATTAAAATTTTAGAAAATAAGTAATTGATTACATATCCGCTCAAGTAATCGCTCACCTAATTACTCATTTAACTGCTTAAGTAACCATACTAAAACCTACTTATGTTACTCTAATAAAAAAATTAAGAAAATACTTTAAGTACTATAATATTTTTATTCTTATGATTACTATTAATAAGGGGTTAGTTATACACAAATTTATTTGAGTTCTATTTAAAATTGGAACGCTATTATAATATCTCAAGAAAATTTTATCATCCTTTGACATAATTAATGTAAGATTTAAATTAAAATTATAATTATTAATATATTTAAAATATTTAATTAATTAAAAAAATATTCTGGCTATAATACCGCATCACTTAAATTTGTTCTTTAGTGTAAATACAATTTATTATCTATACGCAATCTCACCACCAATAATTCATGCTCAATCTCATTTATTCTGACTGATTTCATCATCAAAGACCTCCAAATAACCACTCCACTCAAAAGAGGCTGATGCATCAAAGGACTCTCCATGCTCTGCTCGTAGCTTGAACCTCCTCCTAGCAAACACAATCTATTACGTACTAATTGTCAATAATTATTCAAGATTCACATAAATTTTTCCTATGAAACAAAACTCTAAATTATTACAAAAATTCTCTTATTTATGCAAATTTATTGAATGCGAATTTAATATTTGTGCTAAAATACTCTAATCATGTGTATGGGACAAATATGTCTCATTAGCATTTCAAAACCTTCTTAAGAATCTCAGCATTCATCATCAATGATCATGCCCATACACTCCCTGACAAAACAGGGTTGCCAAACAAAAACACCGGCATATACTAGAAATCACCCGCACTCTTTTACAAGCCGCTCACTTACCCAAACATTTTTAGGCATCAGCATCTTTGTGATAGCTTCTATCCATCGTCAGGTTAATACTCATACTAATTCGACAATAAGCATGTGGTTAATCACCGAGTATGATTCTACTCCTAACACCAAGTGCAATGACATACAGAAAATAAAATAATAGAGTGTGCAAGCTAAGATATACATTATATTTATTTAGAAATAAAAGAAAACTTGCATCTCAACGAAAAAATAAAAAATACATTCATAATAATTTAAAGCTATACAGACTGAATTAAAATATGAGAAAAGGAAAAAATAAAAATAAAATTTTCTCTCGCTCTCTTTCTCTCTCTCTAAGAAAACAGAAAGGTTAGTAACTATGGATGCTAAAACTAAAGGATGGGCTCCTTTTCTGACACATGCTCATCAAAGGTTAGCCCTTCGAAATACTCATGATCTAATATATTGGTTTCACATGCTAGGACCCCAGCCAATAAAAAAAAATCTTGCGTTAAACAATTGCTTATGTATATTTTAGGCTACAAAATAATTTCTCAAGTTCAAGGATATCACATTTAGACAATTAATAAAAAATGCAATAAAGCAAAATAATAAAAACGTGAAGTTATAAGTTTATCAAGTTATAATGGAGTAAACTGAGGTGAATCAAAGTATATAACTCATAGACCATGAGTTGTAGAAGAGGTTAGGCATATACAATGAAATCAATTAAACAAGAAAGACTAATATGAAAGATGACAACAAGAATAAATGCTGAATAAAATGTACTGTAAATGAGTATCAATACAAAGATAATAACATATAATAACAATCATAACTACAATCATGTTGCTGAAAGTAAATACTGCCAAATTAACTGTTGAAATTCGAAGCTAATCTAATATATCTAACTTAGCTACTAATAGCAATTGAAAAAGGTAGTAATATATATGCAATAATTCATTATTGATGATAATAATAATAATAATAATAATAATAATAATAATAATAATAATAATAAGCATGATAATATACTTATTATTATTATTACTATCATTATCATTAATGATAATGATGATAATAGTAATATTTATAGAGATAATATTATAATAATAATAAATGATAATTATTATGATGATAATAAAATACGGGATACAATTTCCCATGGTTAGACATCCCATTGAGGGGCTAACCGCGTTAATTTGGCCTGACTCATAGGCGTCGAGAGCCCCATTTAGACGGTGCTTCGCACGGTCTTGGCCACTGTCAAGCCCCGATCAAGCCTGAGCTTATCACAAGCGATCCTAGTGCGCAAATGAAATTGATTGAAATGGAATTTTGGTGAGAGAAGTACTGGAAGACCCGTTATTAGCTCTATAATGGACATTACCTGAACTAAGGAGGAGGTTGGCAAATTGCGGGTGACTGGAGGCAATCTAGATGCTGAGCATGATCGCTAGATCCCACTCGAGCTAGCAACGATCTCTTGCCGACTCGAACGCCAAGTCACACCCACTAGGGCTAGTGTTAGAGCTCGTTGGGTTGACTGAAATGGCAAGGAAGGAAGTAGGGGAAATTCAGTGGAGAGTGGGGGTGCTGGGAGCTCTAAGTCAACGTAAAGGAGCTCCAGAGGATGCGAGAGACTCTTTTATAGTGCAAAAACCCATATAAGTATTAATAAGTGAAACTCTTAAACATTGAAATGCTTTTTTAAATAAGGGTGGAGTCTTTGATAAGAACTCCAAAGTTAAGCATGCTCATGAGGGAGCACTCTCAGGATGAGTAACCTGCTCGGAAGTTATCTTATGTGAAAAAAATCGTGAGGCCTTTCAAGCCAAAATGAATAATACCATAATGCTTAAGAGTTTGAGCATTTACAAATAATATCAGAGAAGACCATATGGCGTCAGATAGGAGTTAAGTGCCATATAGGGAAAAGTACAACTTCATGTGAGCAGCCTCTTAAACCCATGATGATTAGGGTGCTACATAGTTAGGATTACCTATTGAGCCAGTAGGGGCCACCTCTAGTCCTATCTACCAATTGGATGGTTCTTAGATATATGTATAAATACTGATGATGACGTTAGTTACTTAAATTAGGGAGATTGTAAAGACACACTTAAGTAGTAATAAGTGAAACTCTTAAATATCGAGGCATCTTTTCAGATAACGGTTGAGTTCATAATAAGAACTCTAAAGTTAAGAATGCTTATGTGAGAGCACTCCCAGGATGGGTGATATGCTGAGAAATTATATTATAAGGGAAACAATGTAAAGACTCGCCATCGAGACACCTTTTCAGATAACGATGGAGTTCTTGATAGGAACTCCAAAGTTAAGTGTGTTCAGGTGGGAGCACTCCCAGGATGAGTGACTTGCTGGGAAGTTATCTTATGAGGGCAAAATTGTGAGGCCTCTCAGGCCAAAGCGGACAATACCTAGTGCTTAAGAGTTTGGGCTGTTACAAAAATTGTGAGGACTTTCAGGCCACAGTTGACAATACTTTAGTGCTTAAAAAAATTTGGGCTATTACATATAGCCAGGGAGCAGTTGAGTCATCGGACCATAGTTGTTTGGCCCAAGCCCGAGGGATGACATCTTGATGGTTGAACTTGGCAGTTCATTTAGCCCGCCGAGAGGTCCCTTTCATTAGTGGAAGTAGAGAGTAACGACCTGTTAACTTGGAGGAAGAAGAGTGGGAGCGACATCTGAAAATCGTTAGTATGGCAGATCTCTGTTATCATGATTGAATAAACTCAGGACAATGATGAGCAGTTGGGGGGATGATGTAGAACATCTGATCGTTCGAACGAGAAAAAAAGATGACTCTGATGTGCTGGCCCGTAATGGCCAAATGTGAGAGTGATCACAGCCACCGGATCATGGGTGCGATCCGATGTTTGATAAGGAATCAGGCTTGATTTGACCCGGGTCGTCTGATCTGCGGGAACAAACGACCAGATGGCATTGTATCGGCTATTGCGTGTCTGGGACTCCACAATGAACCGTTCGTAGTCCGCTCAACAAATCCCATGGTTATGTTGACCGTTGAGAGGTTGTTTATGCAAATATTTAAATTTAGGATCTCTTATGTGCAATTTCCCCTATTTAAATTTAATTGAATTAAGTCTTAAATGTCCTCCAAAAATTCCTAAAATTTCACTCATAACTAATTTGGGTGTGAAGAATTCAAAAATACAGTCATAGTTTGATTTGGAGATTAATTTAATTTAGCTAATTTCTTAGTTTATTGAATTGATTAATTGATCAATTGATACAAACAGATTCTGATGAATCCCAAAATTTTCAGAGTTAGATCCTAATGATTTTTTAGAGCTTAGTGGTATAAGATTTAAGATATAATTAAGTATATGTTATGCATGAAAACAACTTAAAATTGTTACACTAAGTATGACACATTATAAATATAATTAATGAAATAGAATTAGTCTAAAAAGATATAAATATTATGGGTAAACCACTTAAACACTATAAGTTCTATGGTGGACCTTAGACTCTTAATGGGTTAGTATAAATCACTCCTAGGATCTCAATGAATTTAAAGGAGAGATAACTAACATGAGAAATAGTAAGTTAACACTTAAATTAAATAAATTATAATTTTAGAGCTCAGGCCAACTTTAAGTAATTAATGGTTCAAAGGTACGTAAATATTATTAATTTATATTTATGTGCTATGTTTTCATTATTTTGATGTTGCACCACTTTTGTGCCTTTTTCTGCTTCTTATGATGGATGCAACAAGATATAAAATGCATTGTCATTGGAATTAAAGAACTCAAACATAGACTGGTAAATGAAATTTATTTTCTATTATTAGGTAAATTAAGAATATAGTTCTATAAGAACATGGATTGATTCGTGCAACCTTCTGACAACATGTGAAGCCAAACTTACCATAAAGTAAAGGATTATAGCAACTCAATGGAAAGATGATTGTTATTCTAAGCTTAAAACAGATGTTGAAAATGGCATAGGAATGATTTAAAATTGAAGGATAACAAAATAATTTACCAAGGAAGTAGAATATGTGTACCTAAGGAAATATAAATGGAACTATTTACTAAGGCACACAATTCAGGATATATGGTTCATCCTAGAAACAATAAAATATATCAATGTTGGGCTCCCGTACTGACAACAACGAAGTACGGTGCTCCAACTGTGGAAAATCCTCAACTTAAGTAAAGTTAGGTAAACCCAACCTGCCTTAAGCCAAGGACTTATCACCAAGTACTATAACATTCATCAATATATAGATATATATAAATATCAAAGTAGTGGAAGCAATAGGCGAGGAGTAATATCACAAGTATACATAATAAAAAGAGGGAAAACAATTTAGTAACGCATCAAAATGTAGAAATGAAATACATCCAGAATTAATTATTACAAACTGAATTTTAAAGAGAATGAAAACGTCTCTCAATCTCACTAAAATAAAATGCAATATCTAACTAAACAGCAGCAACACGATCCTCCTCCTGAACCTGCTCCTCTTCTACGACACTGCCCATGAACACGTTTGAATCTGACATTTATCGGTATCACAAATGCTAGGGCCCTAACTAACAAAACAAAAAGGTTACAGTTAGACAATTGTCTAAGTATATTTTAAGCTATTTTAATGAACTAAATATTTTAAAGATATCACATTTAAATTAGCTAAACATGCAAGCAGTAAGAGGTGCAACAAGCTATGGAGAAATGGTAACTATAAACTATCCATTTATAGCCAACAACTAGTATGAAGACCATACAATGCATAATAAATAAGGTGAGATTAAAAGCTAAAAATAAACAACAACTACCATACAATTCGGAACCTAACATGCTTTATGATCATATTAGCACATGCTGAGTATATATAAAAGAAACACAAGTACTAAAATCATGTAATTCTAGCATCCTAGCATGCCAATATATATAAGTAAACCATACGAGTATACATACAACATGCTAATTAAGAAAAGGAAAAGAAAAGCTACTGAGACATGTGGCAAAAGCAAAGCAATCTATGAAATGTAAAGCCACTGAAATATGTGGCAAAGCGAGCAAGTTCTAAAAATAAGGCACTGAAGCATGTGGCAAAGTAAAATAAAAAATATTACTGAACAATCTAGCTAAAGTAGCAATAAGCCTAAGACATAGTACTGCTATACCATCCAATAGGCTATACAGGGCCTCTAATATCAATCAATCAATTCCTAGCTTAACCATCCAAATATGCTAGGTCTGAGTCCAGTCTATACAGTACTACTACTGAAGAGGCAGACTAAGCTAGGACATATTCTACCAACAGCTAACAAGGCAAAATTGAATGATATGCAACTCAAATACTAACTTAGGATGTATCATCCATATCCTAAGTTCTTCTATTATGCTCAAGGAATAAAGCTCAATATCCAAGGTATGCAAAGCAATCTAGTCAAAGTAAGCAAGAGACTCAATCTAGACTTATATGATATCTGATGTTATCTAATTATCAAATCTAACTACTCTGAGAAGGTACAAGTTTAGGATCTCTAATATTCAGCTATCGAGTAGAATCTCAGATTTACGTCCTTAAAGTTAATATTAGAACTTAGCAAGTTCTAATCCAAAAATCATGTGACGACTATATGGTTTAAGTAAGTAAATCAACGACCTAATTTATTAATATTTTACTCTCTTACCCAAATCTTGATTAAGTAAATCAAGATTTAAGGATCTAGAACTTAAACCCCAATTTTGAGTTCAAATCCCAAATCCAAGATAATATCCTAACTAGGATCTAGGGTTCACATTTACAACCCAAATTTAAGGTATAGAATCCTATAAGCTAAAGGATCCAAGAATTAAAAACTTATTGAAAGTTATTCTACTGATTATAAGATAAAATAATCAATTAAGAACTTGAGAATCTAAAATCTATATTCAATCTTTAAAATAATTTCATTATCTTATGGATTGAATCATCCTATACACACATGGAAAGTTTCAAAAGATTACACAATCAATTATTTAAAGAATTTCAATTGGAGGTAGTTTAAATTCCAAATTGAAGATTTAAGTCTAAGATCTAAGATCTAAGGATATGAAGTTTGATCACTTTAGACTTTAAACTAGAGTTTTAACTTATGAGTTTCCATTTGTGTTTCTTTTAGAATTTAAGTTCATAGTTAAACTATATGGAGCTTATTAAGGTTGAAATTGACAATTTTAAGTATTAGATTAAACATCAAACTCATATTGATCTTTTTAGGGCTACTTAAGATCAAAGGATCTTAATTAGGGCTAAATTGAAGATTTCATAATTTCAATATTAATATTATTAATCATTAATCTAAGGGTTCAGAGAATATTTCTAATCTATCTTAAGGTGGTTTACTAAATTTCCAAGGTCTTAAGGAGCATTTAAACACATTTTGGTCAAAATGACCAAAATGCCCCTCTTAAGGCAAAAATTAGGATTTTAAGGTTTACTTATCCAAATTAGATCTAATCTATTTTAATATGTTTCATATTAGTTAATGAAGTGAAAAACACCCTCATTTTAAATTTTTGACCACTTAATTGAGACTAATTATCACTAATTACTTAATTAAGCCCATTAGGGTGATTAGTGGAAATAGGCATCTTTAGGGCAATCCAACCTTACACTTAGGTTCTAATAGACTTAATATAGTATTAGAGACTTACTTACCCTACAATTGAGACTTAATTAAGGTTAACTTTATTAATCATTACTTAGGGTGATTAAGGGGTGATTAAGAAAAATAAATATCCAAAATTAGTTTTAAGGGTCTCTAATTGTTCTCTAGTGTCTAAGTAGCAATCAGAGCCCTTAATCTCCATATTTGAATATTTATTAAATTTAATATGATTTAATTAAAGACAACAAAATTTTTGGTAATTATTTTAAATCCAACCATTAGATCTGTGATTTTATTTTATATTTAGATTCCTTATATTTTTCTGATTTAAATGGTATATTGGATCATACAATTTGGATTTGTATAACTAAAGTTTTTCAATTAATTTAATCTGAATGTTTATTTAAATTGGAACTATAGGGTTTAATTATTTAAATGCATAACCATTAAAAATGTCATCCAATAAATATTAATTACCCGCAGCCCAAAATCAGAACTGCGCGGGTCACGGGTCGACCCGACCCAGAACCCGTGACTTCGTCTTCTTCCTCTCGATGGGTCCCAAGTCAGCCGAGCTTCAGCGCTGAAATTTTCGGCGATCCGGCGACGGTAGCAGCTCAACTCGATCGCTAAACATTCCTAGAGTCAAGATGCGTCGATTGAACTAAGAACTTCCATCTGGATCCCTCTGGATAGATGGGGTGCTACTCGACCGAGACACCTTTGATATGAGCATCTCAGGCCGACTGTGAGGGGACAATTCTCCTCATAGAGGCCTCGATTCGACCAGGGTTCGATCCCTACACGTTCAGGGAAGTGAGACGAGTCGAACCCCCATACTATCTTAACCTGGGGCGCAGCCAATCGCTGGGTCCTTACTGGGACTCAGCTATTGGCTCGACCGCTAGCTCAATCGATTGATACGATCGGTTCGAGCTAGCTTAGCCCTAGGCGACAATCACACTGGGTTTCCTAGGTGGCTAAGGTGCTCTAGATGATATACATCGGCTCAATTCGAGGACAGAAGAGAAAATGGATCGAAGGGATCCATGGGAGAAGGCTGTACCTGAAGTCGGGGTTACAGGCTGGGCCGAGGAAAATTAAGGTGCTCCTGCGCTTCCTGGAGGATAGACAAAGAAGGTGCACAGGGGGTCTGAATACCAGACGGGCCCTCTATCAGCAGTTCAAGCTTCTGGAATTTTTGGAATTCGTCGGGGAAGACGGGACTCCAACAGAGCTTCAGCCAGAGGCTCGGCCCGAGGGGTTCCCTCAATTTCCCAATTTGGGGTGGACCGGGCCTCAGGCTTGGCTGGGAGTGCTATGGAGGTAGGGCAAGGTCGCAATGGTCTTCCTGACATGGCACGGGAGTGGCAGACCGGCTGGAGGACATGGCAGTACGGGGAAGATTCGGCTGTCGAGCGCGAGCTGGGGAGGAAGATGATCCACAGTCGCGGGGGTCGCTAGGGCCATCTGATGGATCGCTAGTTGGCACGGGACGACTCTAATCACCCAACATCTAACATTCGCACGAAGAGTTGGATCAGCTGTTAGATCAGACTCACGGATTGAACGGACGATCGGGGATACTTAAGGCAGATGGGTTAGATGCCGTCTGATCAAATCTCAGAACCGCGGAATGGCTGAGATTAGACGGATCCGAGTGAAGGCGCGAGTCATTGGATTAAATCCACAGAACGGATGTCCCGGATGGTGCCCACGGTTTGGAAACCAGCCGACCGATGGAAAGGTTATATTTGCAATTATGAATTGTCTAAAACCCTAATTTGCAATTAAACTAATTTAAATTAAATCCAAAATGTGACTAAATGACCTCCAAAAATTCCCAAAATTTCACCCTTAGCTAATTTGGGGGTGGGAAACTCAAAAATGAACTCAGATTTTGATTAGGAGATCAAATTATTTTAGGTATTTTTCAGGGCTTAAAAATATCCAAAAATATCAAATTTGCCAATTTAACTCCGATTGATTTCAAACTTCTAGGGTTAGATTTAAATGACCCATTGAATCTAATGAAATTACATTCAAGGCTTGGTTTTGCCTAATTCAACTGGTTTTAGCTAGAATAATAACCTAGGGTTGTTACAATCAAGATCTCAAACAAATATTCTGGTGGCCATGAAAGAAGAAAAGCATAGTTGATTTTGTAGTTAAGTGCACTCTTATTGTTTGGTGAAGGTAGAACACCAAAGTCTGGTGGACTCCTTAATCCTTAGAGTTGCCAAAGTGGAAATTGAAGGATAATGGGTTTACCTAATGGTAAAATAGATGCAAATGCAATGTGGGTGATAGTCAATATATTGACTAAGTCATATCACTTTATACCTATCAAATAGATGAACTCGGATGAGAAGTTAGCTAAAATATATTGAAAAAAAAATTATTCGAATACATGGAATTCCTAAGGTAATAGTTCCAAATCGAGATGGAAGATTCATCTCTCATTTCTGACAAGTTGTTCAACAAGACTTGAGAATAAAGCTAGCATTGAGCACAATATTTCATCTCTAGACAGATGGACAAACTGAACAAGTTAATCAAATTTTGGAAAAATTACTACATCTAAGCATTTTAGATTTTATAGGGAATTGGGAGGAACATCTTCCTTAATAGATTTCACTTATAATAACAAATTCCAAACCCGTGTAGGCATGGATTCTTATGAAGTACTGTATGGAAAAATATGTAACACTCTCCTAGCATGGACTGAAGTGGGTGAAGTGCAATTATATGGATCTAAATTTTTTGAAGATACAAAACAAGAATATAATGTAATAATGAAGAGAATATTAGTATCCCAGGAGAGATAAAAAAAGTATCTTGATGCTCGATACCATCGGTTATAATTTCAAGTTGACGATATAGTATACTTTAAGATTAGTCCAATGAGGGGAATGTAGAGGCTTGAAGTATATGGAAAGTTAAGTCCAACATATGTGGGACCATTTCAAATTTTAGCTAAAGTGGATATGTTAGCATACAAACTAGATTTATTAGAAAATTTTTCAGCTATACATAATGTTTTCCATGTATCTTCCTCAAGGAAGTGCCTATTAGACCCAAGACATCAAATTCAAATGCATAGAATTGAATTACAACTTGATTTGACTTATATGAAATGCTAGTGAAAATCTTGGGAAGGGATAAAAAATAGTTAAGGAGACTTAGCATTCCAATGGCCAAGGTTCAATGGTAAAACCACATAGTGGAAGAGGCCGGTTGGGAGAAGGAAGATGAAGTACGAAAGAAAATCTAGAGTTATTTGTCTAAATAGATATTTCAATAAACTAGTAATTTATCTGTCATTTTGTTTTTATTATTTTAGTATTGAGGATGCCACCTCTTTTAAGGAGGGGAGTCTGTAATAACCCATGATTGTTACTTAAACTTTTAATTATCATATTAGATTAAAAACTAGTCCATTTATCTCAAACTAATTTTAAAACTAAATACTAAAGATTTAGCACAATTGGAAGCTATTTGACTTCAATTAATATTTTAATTAATTTAATTAATTGAAAAAATAAGATAATTATTTAGACCTTCAATAAAAAATTCAACTTCATTTTTAAGTTCCTCACATCCAAATTAGCTAAGGGTGAAATTTTGAAAATTTTTTGAAGAATATTTGCTTATCATATTATATTTGATTATATTATCTATAATTATTTAATTAAATAATAATTATTTAAAACTAAATATAGTTGTTTGATTTTTGAACGGTGGAAGATTAGTCGTTCTGCCGATCCTCACGATCAATTAGATGGATGGATTGAATCAGAGGTTCAAGATTGACCCTGGATCGTCGTCTCTGAGCCGATATCGAATGATGACAACTACCCAATTATTATATCCATTTGCCTTACATTCACTTGAATTGAGTTTCATATGCTTATTGGTGTCTATGGGCCATCGATTGTCATCATCAATTGGACTAGGTGAGTCCAATTGAAAAATGATCACCTCGAATTTGTATTGTAATGTACAGTGCCCGAGCTTCAAATGGATCCCAACGTGCATGTAATCTCCAACATCGTATAAGTGCTCCTTTGGTTAACCTACTTGGGTCAAGGTTGACCCAAGGAACACATTGGGTTCTAGTGCTACCCAAATAGTGGCTTATAGATGGAGCATTCTCTCTCCAAAGCAAACCCTAATTCTCCACAATAAATGAATAGGGATAAAACATTAAAGTTAGAGCCTTATAGAGGTTGTAAGTGTGTTGGAATGGTTTGTTTGTACACATTAATTTGGTATATGGCATGTGGATCTAGACAAACTGAATAAGGAGTAGTATAGAACCCTCAATTATGAGCCTGCAATTTTCATCACAGAGATGTACAGTGCTGGGCGGGTCGACCTTGACCCACACCACACATCTTTTGGGCCCTGCACTCGCGGAGCGCCCGTGTTCGCTTAGAAGTCGCACACAGAGCAACAGAGGGCATCGTAGGGAGAAAAATAATTAGGATTGAATTAATTATTAAGTTAGTTAAATTATAATATTATTTTCTTATCAACTTTTAAATTAAAAGTCTAAATATAGCAATGTTATATCTTAAGGTTATCAAAAAAGTATGAGGGATTTACTGGTGGCATTACTTTTTTAATTTGAGTGATATTTTCATTAATGATTTTTAAACCCAAATTAACTTAGGTTAGTTCTTACTTAGCTCAATTCAACTCCAATTTGGACATACTTTTTGTCTTTCTTCTCACTATGCTATAGGGAAGATAGATTTGCTGACCTAAAACTAATTGAATGCTAAATGAGAAAATTAATTTTAGGAGATTAGCTTTATATTAATTTTAAACCTTAAATCATAGTTTAGCTCATTAAAACCTTAGAATCTTAGGCAAAAGTAGATTGAACAATACATTATATTGGCTGATCATTAGGTAAGCATATAATATAGAGAACACTTAGGTTAATCTAGTGATGGCTAGTCTTACTATTTGAGTAGGAAGGCTATGCTAGGAGAGAAAATGTGTGAGTTGAAGTGTATTGTGACTTGATTTGGTAGATGGGAGGAACTAGTTTGTAGGAGTATGGATTCTAGTAGTGTGAGCCATAATATTATTAGCTTGAGGTTCAAATCAATAATTCATTAGGGCTGAGAGGATTTAAGATAAGACCTCTCTCTAGGCCTCTAAGTGAAGAGAAATTGGCACCAGTAGTTGCAGGACTAAACACTGATAAGAGTAAACGAGCATTTGTTTAAATTAGTTTAAACCATCAGAGGATCTTTTGAGTAAACTCTTAGATCTTGAGAAAGATAACTTAAGAAAATCTTAAGACATATCTTTCAGTGGATGAGTTACATATGAGATCAAGAACCCTATAAGTCCTTGAGGTAGAATTGTAACAACCCTAGGTTATTACTCTCAGTTTAGTTAGACATTAATTTTGATCCCCTTTATATTTAGAATATCAAGTTAAGCTTATATTGAAAATTTGAAGTCAATTGGACTTCTCTAAGTCCTGTCAACATTTTTATCAATTTAGAAGCCCTAATTAAGACCTAAAGTATTTTGATCTCAGAATTAAAATCTGATTGAATTTTTGAACTCCTCACCCCCAAATTAGTTAGGGCTGAAAGTTTGGTAAAAATTGGAGATCATTTAGACCATAATTCAATTTAAATTAAAATGGTCTATTTGCATTCTAGGGTTTCCAACTT
This sequence comes from Gastrodia elata, assembly GCA_016760335.1. Classification (NCBI taxonomy): domain Eukaryota; kingdom Viridiplantae; phylum Streptophyta; class Magnoliopsida; order Asparagales; family Orchidaceae; genus Gastrodia; species Gastrodia elata. Next base: position 4,944,356 of record CM028678.1, on the reverse strand, counting down.
TTCAATTTTGCAAATATACCATTAAATAATTAAAAAGGTTAGGATCTGTTGTGCAGACCATGGGCGATCCGCTGTGGAGCCCGGGTTGCGCTACAGCGGTGCTTTCACCATATCCACCTTTCATCCTATTAATCTGACGGCTAGGATTTAGATCCGCGGAACTGCGGATCTACCATTAGATGGGTCCCATGGATCCTACGGCGCAGATACAATCGGATCCGACCGTTAGGATCTGGAGGATCAGAACTGTCATGCCTTTCTGATCGATCAATCAGACAGATCCGAACCCCCACGACTGTGGATCTTCGTCTTCGCCTCGCCCGTGCCCGATAGAAGAAATCATACGAATTCTCAATAGCCTGGCCTGTCCCCCACTACTCGCTCCACCTCAGCATGCCATTGAGGATCTTTCCTCAATGATATATCTGTCCCGATTAGCCTCGTAACCTGGTCGAGCTCGATTTGAAAAATTTAGAGCTCAACCATGGCTCGATCTATCAAGCCTCCCCAGCTCGAGCAAGCCCTTTGGAAGCTTCCCAACCCTCCGCCAAGGCTATAAATAGCCTTAGCATTTCTTCCTTGATCTCTGTGCTGCCTAATTGAGCTTGAATTTTCTCTCTGCCTCTTTCTCCATAGCTGACCTTCCTGAGTTTCCCAAGGCATCCTTGGTGTGCGTACCATTGATAAAGGAAATTCAAGGCATTCAGGAATCCCAAGTGTGTTTGTCGGAAGCTCTACAGCCCCTTCCTTTTTCTTTATCAACTGATCCAGCTCTCACCGTCGAACCATGTACCCTCGCTTATAAGCTTTGAGCTAATGAGGCTCGGGCTCATCTCCTTTTGATTCATATGATTCAATATTGGCATTTTGAACCCAATGCGACCGTATATATTCCTTAATCTAGCTCTGATTGATCGATTTCAATCGATCAGGCTAAGTCCGTATAGCAGCCTGGGTTCGAGTAAGGACCCAACAATCCAGCCCACCTCAGACCCTCAGGCCAGAGGGCTTCGATTTGCCTCACCTCCTTGAAGGTATAGGAATCGATTCCTAGGCAAATCATGGCCCCTGCGGGGAGAATTATCTCCCCATAGTAGCTCCATTGAGGGAGCTCTTGGGTGAGTAAGGTCCGGCTGATCCAGACCATCTCACTTGGGGCTTCGGGTCCTTGCCAGTAGGGAAGGGAATTTTGGCTGAGAGAAAAATAAATAGTTAGGTTTTGGCAACTTATTAGGCTTAGAAACTATTTAATAATCTATTTAAAGCCATAATCCAAATTAAGACATCCATTAGATTAAAATTGGATGGCTGAAATTTTGTGAGCTATGATCTATAGCCATACAAACTCCAAAAATTTTAAATTTGGTATTGAAACGAGCTTCTCGACGAGATGAACACACACATTTAAAAATCACTAAATTTGGAAGAGTATTTTATATTATATTAATTTTTAAGTGAAAAATTTCAAAATTTTGCTACAATTAATCCGGAGCTTGAAAATTTGCAAAACTTAAAATATAACATCCTCATATGATGCATAACTTAAATAAATAAAAATTTCTAAATTTTAACTTATATTTTATCTATTATCAACTCCGAAAGTTTAAACTTCACAAATTTATTTAAGACAATCCGGAATCCCAATTATGCTTAAATTTTCTCAAAAGGATCCCCTCAATACACATTATTTGAGGATATTTTTGTTGAATTTTTTATTTGACTTAAAATTAGGATCTTGATTTTTAACTTAATTTGATCAATTTAGGTCAAATTGATTGGGTAACAACCTTGGGTTGTTACAGAATTTAACTCTTAATCTTTTAATCTTGATTTGCTTTAATCAAAATTGGTTTGGGTTAATAAATTCATCAATTAAGGTAATTGATTTATTATTTAAATTATATAAGACATTGATTGATTTAAATTAAAATTTAATTAGTTCTAATTATTTGACTGTATAGGGTCATGACTCTGAGATATTACTGGAAAGTGGAATATTAGAGATCTTCAGCATGTATAATCTCAGAATAATTAGAATAATTAATATCATAAATTTTTGTATAGTACTACTTTATACCCCTTATTTTGTACACAATACTTTCTTATTATTTGAGCCCTTTTTATTTTGACACATTAGTTGATACATAGATAATTTGATGAATATTCTATATTAGTTTTAAAATGAATATATCATTGGTATTAATAATTAGTATAATCAGTAAATTCATTTAAGAAAATTCAGTGGAGTGTGTCCTAGTTAGTCCACCTATACAGTTCTATTTTTGAGATATAATCGATTCGGATTCAATCATGAGAGGGTTTGGATAATACATGTCTGATTCTATAATTCAACTCAGATATAGCCATTAGTGGTCTAGATCATACATGTGGGACTTTTTATTCTGCTACTAGGCTTAGCCTATTTCTATTATGGCAAGACTAATCTAAGCACATGTCCAATTTTAAATGAAATGATTTTACAGTTAAGTTATTTTCAATTCAGCTCAATTCAGTTTTCAGTACTTATAACATTTACAGTATTTTCAATATTTTTTGTATTTATGCATTTTTCAACAGTTTTCTAGTTTTATATAGAATTTTTTGTGCAAACATGTTATAATGTTAGTTTCAGTATTATTTTTACTACATTATACTTTTATCAAAAAAATCAGCATGTATAAATTGATCGTATCTATTTATAACTTTTCTTTATATTTTTAGTAATTTATAATTACATTTGCTTAACTTTTTTCTGCAACTTTGGTTTGAGATATATTTATTTACCTCATATTTTGCTTAAATTATAAATGCATTATTTATAGCTTTTACCATTTTATTGATGCTTGGTAGCTCTTTTATTGCTTAGGATGATTTATGATATCCTATAACTTAATAATTGTCAGCTTAAAATATACTTAGACATATTATCTAACCAATATTTTCTTTTCTTAGTTGGGGCCCTAATATATAAAAACTAACATGTTAGTTTTAGAGAAGCTTGAGGAGCCAGATTTAGTTGAGGAGCAGAAGCATGAAGATGACCCTTCTATAGCTGATTAGATTTATTTTATTGTTGGGGAGATATAGCTGTGTTTCATCTCAGTCTTTCTTTACTTTAAAACTATTTAAATGGTTTATAATAATTAATTTCTACAATTATGTTTTTATTTTAGCACTATGTCAATGGAATGTATTATACACTCTATTTTCTATTATCTCTGAAATGTGATGAATTGATGTTATTTATTTCTGTCAATTTCTGCACTCTATTTATTTATTGCACCTACCCAATTTTACTTCAAATTTTAAATATCATTATATGATAATTTGGGGTATAATCGTATGTCTAAGTAGTTGATTAATCAAATATCTTAGTATTATTAGTATTGGTAAAGTAAGTAACCTCTTAATAGACATTTTATTAATGCTAATCCAGGGTTATCTCTGAATAATGACTCTTCCTGTCGCTATCTTATACTCTTTTACTGAGGTTAACCAAAACTCACATTTTGAAAATTTTGAATATAGTTCATGCTCTCGAAGTGTTTCTAGTACTATTCTCAAATGATTCTCATGATCTTCCAAAGTTTTTGAATAAATGAGAATATCATTAATAAAAATAATAACAAATTTATCTAAGTAGGGCTTTAGGAATCGCTGTATTAAGTCCATAAACATAGAAGGTACATTAGTAAGACCAAAAGACATAACGAGAAATTCATAATATCCATATCGTGTACGGAACACTGTCTTTTCCACATCTGAGTCTTTCACCCTTAACTGGTGGTATCCAGATCTTAAGTCAATCTTTGAAAATATAGCTGCACCAATTAATTTATCAAAGAGGTCATCAATTTGAGGAATGGGATACTTGTTTTTAATAGTTATCTTGTTTAATTCTTGATAGTCTATGCACATTCTCATAGACTCATCCTTCTTCTTTATATACAAAACAAAAGCTCCCCATGGGGACATACTAGGCTTTATAAATTCTTTATTCAATAGTTCTTATAGTTGATCATTTAGTTCTTGTAACTCCTTTGGAGCCATTCTATATGGGGCTTTTGTGAAAACCCACTTAAGTAGTAATAAGTGAAACTATGTAACAACCTTCTCAGAGTAGTTAGATTGGGTAATTAGATAACATCAGATGTCATATAGTCTAGATTGAGTCTTTTACTTACTTTGACTAGATTGCTTGTCATACATTGGATATTGAGCCTTATCCCTTGAGCATAATAGGAAAACTTAGGATATTGATGATACATCCTAAGTTAGTATTTGAATTGCATATCATTCAGTTTTACCTTGTTTGTAGTTGGTAGAATATGTCTTAGCTTAGTCTGCCTCTTCAGTAGTAGTATTATATAGACTCCTCAGACCTAGCATATTTGGATGGCTATGCTGGGGATTGATTGATTGATATTGGAGGCCCTGTATGGCCTATTAGCTGGTATGGCAGTACTATGTCTTTGGCTTATCGCTACTTTAGCTGGATTGTATTGTTTCTGATTTGCTTTGCCACATGTTTCAGTGGCCTTATTTTCAGTATTTGCTCGCTTTGCCACATGTCTCAGTGGCTTTACATTTTATAGATTGCTTTGATTTTGCCACATGTCTCAGTAGCTTTTCTTTTCCCGTTCTTGACTAGCATGTTGTATGTATACTCATATAGCTTACCTATATATATTTTGGCATGTTTAGGATGCTAAAATTGCACATTTTCAGTACTTGTGTTATTTTATATACTCAACATATGACATGATCATAAGCATGTTAGGTTCAGAATTGTATTATAATTGCTATTTCTTTTAGCTTTTAGGCTCACCTTGTTTATTTTGCATTGTATATTGGCTATAAATGGATAGTTTATAGTTACCCATTTCTTTTCATAGCTTGTTGCACCATTTATTGCTTGCATGTGTAGTTAAATTAAAAATGTGACATCTTTAAATGTTCAGTTCATTAAAATAGCCTAAAATGAACTTAGACAATTGTCTAACTATAACCTTTTTATTTTGTTAGTTGGGGCACTGGCATTTGTGATACCGACAAATGTCAGATTCAGACGTGTTTGTGGGCACTGTCGCAAAAGAGGAGCAGGTTTAGGAGGAGGATTGTGCTGCTGCTGTTTAGTTAGATTTTGCCTTTATTTTTGTGAAATTGAGAGACATTTTTATTTTTCTTTAAAACTTAAGTTTGTAATAATTAATTTTGGATGTATTTTATTTTTGTATTGTGATGAGTTACTATATTGCATTGTCTTTTCCTACTATGTATGCTTGTGGATGTTACTCTATTATTCATCACTTCTGTCACTTTGATACTTTTATATTGATGATGTTATAGTACTTGGTGATGAGTCCTTGGCTTAAGGCAGGTTGGGTTTACCTAACTTTACTTAAGTTGGGGATTCGCCACAGTTGGAGCACCGCACTTCCATGTTGCCAGTACGGGGGCCCCACAAACTCTTAAATATCGAGGCACATTTTCAGATAATGGTGGAGTTCCTGATAAGAACTCCATAGTTAAGCGTGCTCATGTGAGAGCACTCATAGGTTGGGTGACATGCTGGGAATTTATCTTCTGAGGGCAAAACCGTGAGGCATTTCAGGACAAAGCGGACAATACCTTGGTGTTAAGAGTTTGAGCTCTTACAAATAGTATCAGAGCAAACCATAGGATGTCAGATAGGAGTCAAGTGCCATACAGGGCAAAGTACCACTTCATGTGAGCAGCCTCTTGAACCCATGATGGTTAAGGTGCTACATGGTTGTGGGTACCTCTTGTGCCTGTAGAGGTCACCTCCAGTCCTATCTACTCAATGGATGGTTCTTGATTTTGTGTGTGGATATTGACGAGGATGTCAGTTACTTAAGTTGAGGAGATTGTGAATACCCACTTAAGTAGTAATAAGTGAAACTCTTAAACATCGAGGTGTCTTTTTAGATAACGGTGGAGTTCCTAATAAGAACTCCAAAGTTAAGTGTGCTTAGGTGAGAGCACTCCCAGGATAGGTGACTTGCTGGAAAGTTATCTTCTGAGGGCAAAATCATGGGGCCTTTCAGGCCAAAGTGGACAATACATTTGTGCTTAAGAGTTTGGGCTATTACAGCTTTTGATAATTGTTATGTAGTAGGAACTAAATTAATTGCAAACTTAGTGCAGCTAAGTTCTGTGATTTACAAGTGCCAATTAATAACAACAACTTTCAAGCTAAGTTGATCATTCTATCCATCATGAATTTTCACATCATACTAAGCATGAATTGGCTTAGTATGCACAATACTACTGTAAATTGCTAAAAGAAGAGGATCATTTTACAAACACACAATGCCTCAGAAACCTCCATAGGAAGGTTCAGTACCCAAAGTTACTTAATCAATACAATTAAGGCAAAAAAGTTAGTAAATAAAGGTTGCATGGCCTTCTTAGTGACAATGATGGGTGATAGCAGAGAAGAGGTCTCTATTTCAGATATCAAGGTGGTCAAAGAATTTGCAGATGTATTCATAGAGGGCTTGCCTAGATTACCACAATAAGAGAAATAGAATTTGTAATTAATTTAGTTCCTGCTACACAACAATTATCAAAAGCTGTAACAGCATAAACTCTTAAGCACAAAGGTATTGTCCACTTTGGCCTGAAAGGCCCCATGGTTTTGCCCTCAGAAGATAACTTCCTAGTAGGTCACCCATCCTAAATTAATTACAAATTCTATTTTTCTTGTTGTGGTAATCTAGGCAAGCCCTCTATGAATACATCTACAAATTTTTTGACCACCTTAATATCTGAAATAGAGACCTCTTGTAACAACCCAGGTTGTTACTTTGCTCAATTAAGACTAATCTAAGTCTTAATTAAGGTTCTAAGTCACTAATTTAGTGATTTGAAACTCATCTCTGAAACCTAGGTCAAACCAGAAGTCAACAAAGTCAAATCTGGAATTCTGGAAAATCCCAAACTCTAGAAAATTGACTTTTTATTTAGACCTCAAATTGAAAATCCGACTTCGCCATTGCGTTCAGAACACCCAAATTAGCTAGGGGTGAAGTTTTGAAGTCATTTGGAAGTCGTTGGATTTTCATCAAATATTTTAATAATATTTAAATACCTAAAAATTCAAATGAATAAATACTCGTCGAAATGAAAATCCGAGTGCGCCGTTGCATTCAGCACCCTTCATTTAGCTAAGGGTGATTTATTGAAAATTTTCTGATGTGTTTAAATAATTAAAATTAAAATAATAAAAATCAAGTAAATATGAATTTATATTAATATATTTTATTTATTTAACGGTTCCCGTTAAATCCTCTAACGCCGTCTCCCCAAAAATCTCATTTTCTTCAAACGGCATCATTCGATTGTTCGATCTGGATCGAACGGTGGAGGGGTTTTCTTCCTCCTCACGCACCGCGTGTCGCGAAAGGATCGCACGCGTCGCCTCCTCTCTGCACGCGGCGTCCTCCTTCGACTCGTGCCCACTACCACCGACGAAAAGCGCCGTTTAAGGATAGGTAAAGAACCTTAATCGACTCAGCTATCTCATTTGCGTAATCTGAACCGGACAAGAGGAAGGCAGCCTTCGATCGATCCCTAGCTCTCTTGACTGCCATTTTAGGTACTCCACCATTCCCATGATTCAAAGATTTGCTTATGTATGTATAATTTCATATAATACAAATTCAATCTCTGTATCCTAATTATCAATTATCAATTTTTAAAGTTATGTAATGCTATGATTTTGATCAAATTTGAACGGTACCCAAATACTTCCTCAACTTGTATCCATTCAGTTCAGTTAATGAATGTTTAAATTAATTAAGCAATTATTGATAGTATGGTTGCATTGTGATCTCATCGAGTTCAATGGAGCTCGATACGTTTCCACCCGATTCGACATAAGGGAATATTTCCCTGAACCTTAGGTCGATTATGGGGCATCATTGTTACCGATGATAGCATAGTCCAAGCATGTCGATCTCGATGTTAATTGAAAGGTCTTGTTAAGACCTTTCGAATAGCATATTGATTTCATCAAACGGAGCCTGGTGTTGTGAGGGATTAGAAGCCCTAATCGCTCCTTTGTCGGGGAAGAAGACCGATGCTGGGATGAATCGCGAATGGGCCGGGTTGGGTTGAGGCTGACCCGCAAAGATTGGATTTTGGGTCAATTCAATCAGCTGCACGAACTGCGAAGATGTGGGACCCACGCGAAGCTGACGCGTCCCTGCTGTGTGATCAGCGGTGGGCCCCGCTGTTCTCAGCCCAGCGAATGCCAGACCAACACGTGTCCTGAAATTAATTATAAATGTTATATATTTAACAGTATTAATAATAATCGAATATATATATATATATATTTATAAATCAAATCAGAATAATTAAATCAATTAAACAGAATTTAATTAATCAATTAAATCAAATCTTTAAACCTTAATAACTCCAAAAATATAAGTCCAAATTATACCAAATTGATCAAAAAAATATAAGGAATTTATTGATATCATTTAATTTTCTGTAGGATTAATATTTTGCAAAGTAATTATTTAGGATTTTTTTTGGTTAAATTAAAATGTCACAAATCTCAATTAGCCCATAACTTTGTACCCAATGATCCAACCCTATTGATTATGGGTCTTAAAGTGATCAGAAAACCCTAAGGATTAATTTGATAGTGTTCATTTTGCTGTTTAGATTAGCAATTGCTTAATGACATTTAGGACCTAATCCTAATTACCTTAATTAGACCTAGAACTTCAATTGACCATAACTTGGTCAATTGAGCTTTAAATTTGATGATCCAAAGATTTATTTAGATCAGAAGAACTTAATTAACAGTAATATGTAAAAATATTTTAGATCCAACGGTTATATTTGCTAATCACCCTTAATTACTCTAAATCTTGATTAGTGAATATTAGCAAAATCTAGTAATCCAAATTGAGAGATTTAAATTTCAGAGAACTCATAGAACCATTTAGAATCAATCTATAAGGTTGGATTAGTATTTGAGTAATTAATTTTGTTAATCACTCACTAATCACTCTAAACCCTAATTAGGTCTTAACTTAGTCAAATTAGGTCAAAAATTGAGCATACCTCATGCCATTATGATCAGTGAGCTATTTGTAATCCATAGCCACTAATTTTGTTCAATTTGGACACTAATTGGCAAAGTTAGGTTTTTATCTCATAATTAAGGATCCCTTAATTAATCTTAAACCCTAGATCTTGTATTGGCCATAATTTGGCCAATACTTATCAGATTTCAGCAAATTTAAATTCTATGGAAAGCTTAGGTAGTAAAGAACAATAATCTGAAAGAAAATTTAACTTTCACTTAGCCAAATTACTAAATTGCCCTTATGAGTCAAATTCACTAATTTGATCTCATATGGCTTAATAATCACCCAAAATTAATTTAGTTACTGTTTAATCTTACATTAGACAGTAAGAAATACTTTCCTAAAGAAAATTTTAGAATTTAAGCCCTAGAGCAAAATTTGATCTCTGAACCCTTAAGTAGGGGCAAAATGACTTTGCCCAAATTTAGGGTTTAGCTTTCAAAAGCCCTAAAATCATTTTATAATCCTATTTATCAGTAATTATAATGATTTATAGCTGAAATTAATCAAATCCAAGTTTAAATTAAATTTTTGATTAAAATCTCAATTTTAGCTCCTTAAGAAAATTCCTAAGTCTAAAGTGAGTGATTTCTCTTTCTTTAATCATTCTTAGATCTTCCCTTAGGTCCTTATAACATTAGTTAGGGTGTGTGTCTTGAGAGATACTCTTAGTAATTAAGAGCTTTAAATTCCTAAGATTAAGAATAGATCTTAAGTTAGAATTCATCTATTGAGTAAATTGGGTTACTCAATATGTGAAACCTTGAGTTTACTAGTTTATAGATTTTTCTTAGTTTATTTAATGATTATTTAATCTTTAAACTCTAGAACTAAGAATAGAGATCCATCCTAATGAAATTGATTTATCATTAGGATTTGCCTTAACCTAGTCTGTGAGTTTTAGGTTCTAAATCTTAGACCCTTAGATTATACCTTTAGATTAAGTGATTAGACCCCATCATCTGGAGTCTAATTCTTAATCTTTTCATCTTAATTTGGCTAATCAAGATGAGATTGGGATGAATTAATTTACAAAACTAGGTCGAAGATTTATTCATTTTTAACTAAATAGTCGTCTTTTGATTAAGTCATAATTAGGATTTGGCCAGTCCTAATTATCTTCAACAAGTAGGATTCGTGATTCTAAGTTACAGAATGTGTAAGAATTAATAATTCTGAAACTTATGTAACTTAGAGTAGATAGAACGAATAAAGTAGATAATAAAGGATATCACTTGTGTTTTAGATAGAGTTTCTTGCACTTTAATTTTGATGCTTCGCATTCCTTGATTTTGAGCCTTATACCTTGAACATGTATTATGTACATAAGATATTTTGATAAATATCTTATGTTAATTTGGAACATTATTATAAAGCAGCATTATGTTCATTTCACAAGTGGTATGTAAGGTGTAGCTTGACTAGTATACCTCTTCGATCAACCCGTTCGGGGTCGGCAACTTTTCGAGGGTTTAATGTCCGACAGTCTATTGGCCATGCCTAGTCCGAGTGATAGGATGGATAGACTCTCGCCCTACTGACTACAGAGTCAGGATTCTGATATGGATATACTAATTCAAGTACACTTACATTCAGTTCTGTCTTAGCTCATCAGGCTAAGAAGTATTCAGTGATGTTCAGTTCAAAGTTTCTTAGCTCATCAAGCTAAGAATTGCTGATTTCATGTTCAGTTCAGATGACTTATATAGTTACTACAGTTTCAGCTTATAGTTACTATTTTACTAGCATATTCTGCATTTCAGCACTGTTTTACTTTCAGTTTTCTGCACATGTTATATATATAGGATGCTAGTTTTGCTTGCTGTTTTCTTATGCATACTTAGGATGTTAGTTGTTTTCAATTTCATACTGTTATGTATGTCACCTAGAATATTCTGTTTGATCATAAGCATGTTTAGGTTATACATTTTCTTACAGTTTTACTTTTCTTTTACTTACCTGTTTTTGTTGCAGTTGCTTGGAGAAGGTATGTATTACTTCCTAATTGTTTTAGTTATAAACTGTTTGTTTATAACTTTATACTGTTCTTTTGTACGCTTTTCTGCACCCATTTTTGCTCAGTTCTGTTTTTATGGTGATATCTATTTAACTTAATAAAATTGTTTGCCCTAAAATGTACTTAGACATATTGTCTAACCAGTTTTTCTTTTGTTGGCTGGGGCCCTATCATTATAAAACTGATAATGGTAGGTTCTGAGTTTGTTGAAGTAGCAGATCCAGTAGAGAGCTTGCCATTGGAGGAGGAGCCCGTTCCTGAAGATCTGTAGCTTTAGTTTTTCTTTCAGTGAGATTGAGAGTTCCTTTCAGTTCTTTTAAAACTTATTAAAATATTGTAATAATACAGGTTTATATTTCTTTTTTAGTACTTTACTTATTCTATATTGTTGTATTTATACTGTATTGGATGGATGTTATGTTTTATGCTTCCGCACTCTGAGTTCATGTATGATCATTTGGTGATAGTATTTTTGGGATGAATGGCAAAGTTCTTAATTAAATTGGATTAGAATGTGTGTCTAATCTAATCTTAAGTGGGGACCTTGTCATTTGGTGACCCCTCCACCGTAATCATGTTAACTTAAGAGTTAACAGGACCACGACGGGGCTGGGCCGCCACACCTCTTCTCTGCTATCACTCATCATTGTCACTAAGAAGGCCATGCAAACTTTATTTACTAACTTTTTTGCCTTAATTGCATTGATTAAGTAACTTTGGGTACTGAACTTTCCTATGGAGGTTTCTGAGGCATTGTGTGTTTGTAAAATGATCCTCTTCTTTTAGCAATTTACAGTAGCATTGTGCATACTAAGCCAATTCATGCCTAGTATGATGTGAAAATTCATGATGGGTAGAATGATCAACTTAGCTTGAAAGTTGTTGTTATTAATTGGCACTTGTAAATCATAAAACTTAGTTGCACTAAGAGGGGCTCTAGATGGGAGTCCAACACTTAAGGTTTTAGCGAGTTTATAGGAAGGTAGATTCAGTCTTTTGACAAAGTTTTCGGAGATGAATGAATGGCTAGCCCCAGTATCAAATGATATATTACACGACTTTTCTTATATGCATATGGTTCCTATATTAATTAATTTTAATGAAAAGCATTTAATAAAGACTGTAATGCTATAATTAAAGAAACATTTAAACTTGTGTATCTGAGACAATGTTATTGTCCTTAGTCGCTTTAACTAGAGTAAGGTTATAGACCCTGGCCATACCAGCAGGTCTATTATTCACCGTTTTGACCCTTGCTTGGTTTTGAACTGAGGATTGGGAAGTAGTTGCTTGTACCTTAGAAGAAGTTTGGTTCTCTTCGGCTGGAGATGACACCAGAGCCATCCTTGGTTCTCTTTTATTCAGGGGAGTGGCTCGGAACACTTGATCCCGGTGAGAACGATTAATCAGAGCTTCATCAATCATCTTTATGGACATGCATAATTGATACCCAGGGCTCGGACGGCCACACATAAAGCAAACTCAGCCAAAATGGTAACACTTACCATAAGGATGAGGTCGTGTATATTCTGGATTTTCTCAGCATATTCAGTAGCCTCCATTTAATATGCTCTCCCTTAGTTGGTACGGTGGTATTTGAAACTTTCATAATGATTGGACATGATGAATGCCCTTCTCTTAAAATCCTTTGCCGATTAGTGGTGCTCTACCACTTGTGCTGTCTCCACTAGTTTCTCAAAGCTGGTTAATTGAAATGGAACAACATGATCTTTAATGGATTCACGGAGACCACTTTGAAAATAGCAACATTTATCTTCTTCTGTGGGTGCTAGATTCGGTGTGAAGCGAATGAGTCTTCTAAACTCTACTGCATAATCTGCCATAGATCAACTCCCTTGAGCCAACTTCAGTAAAGAGTTACCGATGATGTTCTTCACAGATGGGGGCACAAAAGTTTCCTTGAAGGCCTCCACAAACCAACCCCATTCGATATCTTCTAACTCGTATTCTTCAAAACTAGTTTCTCGTATGTTATCCTACCAATGTTCAGCTTCATCTTGAAGCAAGTGTGTAGCTAATCAAACTATTTGGTAATTAGGACAACGAAAGGTCATCAAGTTCTTCTCTATCATTCTCAACCAAGCCATCGTGCCTATCGAAGATAAAGTCCCATCAAATGTAGACGATCTTAACCTTAAGAAGTTATATAGTAAACCATCGCCAGACTGACGGTTAGAGTTGAATGAATGGATAACAGGTGATGCTGACGATGAACTTGTGTTTACCAATGGTAATGCAGACACTAGCCTCTGCATAGTCAGAGCTTGTTGATTAATGTATTTACCATGCTCCTGATGGAAGCTGATTCATCTATATTGTTATCGTTGGATGTAGCGTTGATATTGATTGGGGGGTCATTAGAAGAAGGGGCAGCATTGATTGGAGTATTATTGGGGGAAGTGGTAGGATTCATTTTAGAAATAAAAATGATCATTCTTGGTTTTATAAAAAAGAACTAGAACATTGTCAAATTTTTATTACTCTCAAAGATGAAGTTATTACTAGTTGGAAAATAGAGAACAGATTCATATCATAGTAAAAATCTTAGCCTATATATTTAGCAAAACATGCTACATGAAAGTCTTAATAAGTGAGTTTACGGTGCTCTATTTGAAGCTTTTTAGATAAATATTTATAGGTATCGATCCACCACTCCCTTGCACAATCTCTAAGGAGACATAATACTATATCTACCTTAAAGTTATCCAGCCATTCCATGGTGCTAAGAATACGGTCCACCCTTGCAAGCCACTCTTTGGCTAGAATTTGAAATTCAAGTCGTTGATAGATGCCTTCCTTCAGCATTTTATTTAGCACTATCACTCCTTCTTTAGATACTCCTTTATGACTCCCGTGCATTTGACTTATTTGGAATTCATATTTCCAAATAGCCTCAAACTCTCTTAGATAAACCAAAAATGAGATTCTTATGTGTATTTTATACTTATAAATATCATTAAATTCATTTAGTTTGTTGAGCGATGTATTATTATTTAGATGTTTATACTTTAGCATTTTTTATAACTTTCTCATCTTTTACTATATTCTGAGTTATAATCATAATGATATGGATGTTGTTTCAAGTATCTATTTAGTGATGAAGTGGAAGAAGAACATTCCATTAGGTAAAGAAGAATACAATTTCCAATCTGACATATTATGAAATTTTCTGATACCAACTATGGTGTTCCAGCCCTGCTGTGGTCCAGTTAATTATTAAGTTAACATGATTACGGTGGATGGGTTACCAAATGACAAGATCCTTACTTATAAATAGACTGGGTAATCATCCTAATTCGTTATAATTAAAGGCTTTGTCATATCAAGCATGAATCACTAAATGAAATATTCATGAAAGTAGAGTGCAGAAGCGAAATAACAACATCCATTCATCATAATATGAAAATACATACATTCAACTCTAAGTAAAGTAGCATAAAGTAAAGTTTTATCTCTGTATTATTACAACATACTTAAGCAGTTTAGCAGGAAAGGCAATATAAAGACACTCAGCCTTACTAGCAGAAAAGAAAGAGATCAAATAAATTAAGAGTCTTTGATATCACGATCCTCCTCCAAAGGCATATCCTTGGATCGCTCCATAACTTCAAATAACTCTGAATCTATCATTATCAGTTTCATAATGGTAGAGCCCCAGCCAAAGAAAAGAAAAATATAGTTAGACAACATGTCTAAGCACATTTTAGATAGATATAGTATTATGTTTATTTAGATATCACCATAAACTTAACAACTAAGTAGTAATATATAGGAGCAACAAAGCATATGAAAGGAACAAATAATTATAAAAAATAGGTTTATAACTTAAACAAGAGAAGGTAAGCACATACCTCCAAAACTCTATTGCAACAAGGTTAGATATTAAAATAAAAAGATAATATACTAATAAATGTAAAGAAACTTATCCTAATTACGTTATGATCAAAGTAACTCATGTTAATTCATATAACCCAATTGAATTATAAAATACAATTAAAATAATTCAAATTCCATCTAGCATCCTATGTAAATTGAGTAAGGCTAATATTCTAGATATGTATAAAAAGAGTAAAGCTAGCATCCTAAGTTAAGTAATACTAACATCTTAAATATGTACATAAAGTAAAACTAGCATCCTATATATGATCAAATATACATGTCTAGCTTCCTATAATGAATACGATTATCATTCTAACACATATGTAAATACACAAGCTAAGAAAGATGACATATAAATAAGCTGAAATACTTAGAAAGTAATAATTAAGGAAATGCCAAAATACAGTAAAATGATGTGAAATAAAAAGTACAAGTTTGAAAATTCGCTATGGCCATCAAGCCACATAAACTAAAAATATGTAAAAGGCCACTTAGCCTACTGAGCTAAGGCATAAAATACTGAGTAGAAGTGCACTTAAGCCAGTACTACCATATCAAAATCTTAACTAATGAAGTTATGTGGGCGAAGGATCTATTACGCACCATCCCAGATCAGCCAAGATGAAATAGATCACTGACCTAGTTGTATCACCAGTGACAGTCCCTGGTTCGATGTGGGCGAAGGATCTATTATGCACCATCCCAGATCAGCCAAGATGGAATAGATTACCGACCTGATTGTCTCACCAATGATAGTCCCAAATTGAATGAGCTGAAGAGGCATACGACTTAGGCTATACTCTACTGAACTGAAATTAGTAAATCCATAAACACCAATAAAATGCACATGCTATTTATGTAAAACAAACTTGACATGAGATACTCATCAAGTATTATATATCCAACACATATGTCTAAGGTATAAGGCTCAAAATAAGGTGTGCAAAGCATCATAGTTCAAAGAGCAAAAGACTCTACTAAGACACAAGGGATATCCATTGTTGTCTAATTATTCATTCTATCTAGTTTAAGTTATACAAGATTAGAATCATCAATTCTTATACAATAAGTAACTTAGATTTACGGTCTTATAAGTTGAAAATAATTAGAACTAGCTAGGTTCTAATTTGATTAAATCAATGTCGACTACATAAGTTAGATAAGTAAATAATCGACCTATTTTGATAATTTAAGCAACCCAAACCCATTTTAATTAAGCCAAATCAAAATGGAAGAATTAAGAATTAAACTCCAAATATTTGGGTTTAATTTCTTAATCTAAAAGTGATCCTAAAGGACTAAAGCTTACAACACAATCTCACAAATTAAGGTTAAGGCAAATCCTATTGAGTGAATTCAAACTCAAGAGGATGGATCTCTATTCTTAAATTTAAGGTTAAAAGATCAAATAGTCATTAATAAACTATGAAAATCTATAAACTACCCAAAACCAAGGCTTCACCTATGGAATAACCTAATTTACTCAATAAATGAACTCTAACATAAGATATATTCCTAATTTCTAAGGAAAGAGTTCTTAAACACTAAGATTAATACTCAGACATAAATCTTAACTAATGTTATTAGAACTTAAGATATGAAAATAGAAGGTTCAAAAAAAGGTATGATGTGAGATGAATCTCACATCATACAATTAACAATTTACTTAGAATTTTCTTAAGAAAGAGAAATTAGGGTTTTGCATGAAATTTTGATTATAGGCTTAAATCATTTAAATTAACTTCTAAACCATTTTACTTAATGAATTTAGTGATTAAATTATGAATCTGAGGTTTAAAGGCACTTAACCCTAAATTTGGACAAAATGATCGTTTTGCCCTTAATTAAGGGTCTAAAAAAATCTACTTTTTAATTTAGAACTCTAAATTAGAAATTTTTAGTGTGAAATGATTAATTACTATCTAATATGAAGATAAATAGTAAGTACACCAAATTTGGATGATTATTAAGCCTTATGAGCTCAATTTAAGAAAATTGACTCATAAGAGCAAATTGGTAATTTTTCTTAATTGAATCAAAAGTTTTAGTCAGTTTGTTAAAGCTTCATGTCTATAAGTTGCATAGAACCTAAAGTTACTGAATTTTGATATGCATTGGCCAAGTTATATCCAAAATAAGTTAAGGGTTTGAATATGTAAATTAAGGTTTCATAAATTGGGTAAAAAAATTTAAATTTTCCATTTGAAGTCAAAATTTAGTAAACTCAGTGACTATAGCTTCCTTATAATACACTAAGTACTTCAACTAGTGGTAGACCCAATTTGGACCTTATTTGGTCAAATTATGACCTAATTATAATTAAGAGTAATTAGTGAGTAATTAGTAAAATTAATCACAAAATCACAAAACCAACCACACTATAAGGTCCTACTCTACTCTATGAGCTATCAAAAACTTGAATCACTCAATTTGGATTACTAATTATGCTAATATTTACTAATCAAGTTTTGGGGTAATTATAGTTGATTAAAGAATATAACCATCAAATTCTAATTATTTTTGTAGTTTATTATTTATTAAGTCTTCCTGATTAAAATTGTATATTAGAAGATCTAATTTGGAGCTCAATTGATCAAGTTATGATCAATTGAAGTTCTTGGGTTTAATTGGGGTAATTATGGTTGATTGAAGAATATATCAAGTTATAATCACAATTTTGATTAGGCAAAATACAACCCCAAATAGAGAAATTGACACTATCAGAATAATCTGGAGGTTCTCCTGATTACTTTAAGACCCATATTGGTATGTTTAGGTGAGCGTGTGCAAAGTTATGATAGTTTGAAATTTGAAAACATTTATGGCAAATTAAAGGGTCCTAAATCTCACTAAGTGAAATACACATCTAATTAGAAATTTGACAGTGCCATAAGATTCCTCTAATTTTATTGATCAAAATGACCTATAATATTGCTATATTTAGATTTATGGATCATAAGATATTAATATTTGAACAATTGAAGTTAATTGATTTGATTAAACAAAGATTAATTAATTTACATATTTTAATTATCCATTTCTTGTATATGAACGCATTTAGCAATGCGTGGTTCCACGTGACAATCGAGCGGCAATGTGGGACTCAATACAGTAGTCGGTGAGGTAGGTAAGGCCCGTTGCCTCGATTTCACTGACTCGCGGGGCATGTGGCGAGGAGCGGAGCTCCGGGAGGGACCCGTGGACTATCAAATGGGTCAAGTTCGACCCGACCTGATTCTAGACGAAAGACGCTTTGCTTTCTTCTCTTCGGGCCGACGAAGGGGAGCATATTAGGGTTTGGCGACCTCGATCGAATTGAGCACGCGTGAGCTCGATTAGCAGTCAAATGAAAGCTAAGGTCACAATAATTACATAGACAAAACCATAGATTGCAAATTGAAAGGAAATTTGAGGAAG
Organism: Gastrodia elata; assembly: GCA_016760335.1. NCBI lineage: Eukaryota > Viridiplantae > Streptophyta > Magnoliopsida > Asparagales > Orchidaceae > Gastrodia > Gastrodia elata. The sequence continues at coordinate 4,925,894 of CM028678.1, read as the reverse complement.
ATGAAGTACCTTAGGTCCTATGGTTCATAAAGATTTCGATCTGGCTGAAGGCTATAAAGCTGAAGTTGCATGACCCGAAGCTTAAGAGTTGACGAGGGAGATACAATCGAGGCTTAGAGATGGGTATTGCATTAAGAATGTAGCTACAGACGGTGGGAGGTCTTTGACAACACGCGTCAATGGTTGCGTGTTATGCAAGGCGACGCATGCCCTAGCATCGGGAGAGGACGGATTAGAACCGTCCGATCGGACATCCTGATCGAACAACATAGAAACACACCATTTAGACTAACGGGGCTGCCTCATTAAGACCAACTGTGGAAAGTTACAAATGGGACCCACTTCAAGGAAATGCCATTTAAAAATTTTAATATTATCTCTTTAGTAAAAATGAATTTCTTAATTAAATTGAACTTTAAATTTGGTTCAAAAAAGTTCCAATAATTCGCCCATAGCTGATCAAGAGGTGAGGAATGCAACGGCAAAGTCAGATTTTTGTTTCGACGAGAATTTAATTTTCTCAATTTCCGAGGTACTTAAATTATATTAAAATATTCGCCGAAAATTCAACGACTTCCAAATGCTTCAAAAATATCATCACTAGCTAATTTGCGGGCGATGATCGCAATTGCAAAGTCAAATTTTTAATTTTAGGTAAAAATAACTAGGTTTACTAAGGTTCCTAATATTTACAAAATCATGATTTGATCCAATTGACTCCTGATTTAGATTAAGTTTTTGTGGTGAACTCTTAATAACTTATTTAGTACACTATAAACACAATTAGTGAACTCTTAATTGACCTAAGTAACAACCTGGGTTGTTACAGTGGCGCACCATAGCGCGCCCCAGCGCCAGAGTGCCAAAGACCATGACACTACAGAGGCTACCCGAGGCCTGGGCACTCCATAGCGCCAGACAAAAATATGCTTCGGTTCAGGTTACGCTCTAAAAATTTTTGGGGTATTTTAAACAATTTGGATTCTAAATATTAGCTAGGTACTTAAGGGTATATTATTGGATGAGTTTCCAATGTTGGCAAGGGAAAGCGAAGGGCTTGGGCTGCTGTTGGAGAGAACTCTAAGGAAGGTGGTTGCTGCTCTCCTTCTTCATCCTAGAGTAAGAACTGGTGTTCCCTATTAGAGAAGAAATCAATCGAGAAGCTGTGTAAGTGGTAGATCTTTCTTTCTATTGTGAATGTGAAGTTCTTTGTAACTCTGTAATCTTTTTCATATATCGTAGAATTTTTGTGTGGTGTGACTTCATAGTTTTTCCCATCCTTGAGTTTTTCACATAAATTTTTTATTATTTGGATGCTTGTGTGTTAATGCATGTGTATATGTTGTGCTTACTTTTTATTGTGCTTGCAATTTTGTCATTTGTTTTGTAATTGTTAACGCAATCCCGATTATTGAGCACAAAATCACTTCCACTGCAGTGCTCTGAGGTGATTCACAATGTTGCGCCCCTTTCGCCTGATCATGGCACTATCGGGGAATACGATACAACACAATGCTCTATCGTGTCCTAACTTGTGGCGGCCCTGCCCCGCCGTGGTCCTGTTAACCCTTAGGTTAACATGATTACGGTGGAGGGGTCACCAAATGATAAGGTCCCCACTTAAGATTGGATTAGTCACACATCCTAATCCAATTTAAATAAGGGCTTTGCCATTCAATCCAGAAATATTATCACTAAATGATCATACATGAACTCAGAGTGCGGAAGCATATAACATAACATCCATCCAATACAGTATAAATACAACAATACAGAATAAGTAAAGTACTGAAAAAGAAAAATAAAATCCTGTATTATTACAACATTTAATGAGCTTAAAAGTACTGAAAGAAAACTCTCAATCTCACTGGAAGAAAAACTAAAGCTACAGATCTTCAGGAACGGGCTCCTCTTCCAATGACAAACTCTCCACTGGATCTGCTAAACCAACAAACTCAGAACCTACCATTATCAGTTTCATAATGGTAGGGCCCCAGCCAATAAAAAAAAAATTGATTAGACAATAAGTCTAAGTACATTTTAGGGTAAAAGTTTATTCAAGTTAACTGAATATCACCATAAAAACAAAACTGAGCAAAATAGGTGCAGAAAAGCATACAAAAGAACTGTAATAAATTATAAACCATAGTTTATAACTAAACAAATAGGAAGTAAAACATACCTCCTCCAAGCAACTGCAACAAGGACAGATAAGTAAAAGTAAAGAAAAAGTAAGAAAAGTACAACCTAAACATGCTCATGATCAAACAGATTATGCTAAGTGAAGTACAAAAGTATAAAGCTGAAACACTATCATCCTAAGTAAGCATATAAAAACAGTAAGTAAAACTAGCATCCTATATAAAAACACGTGCAAGAAAGCTGTAAGTAAAACAGTGCTGAAATGCAGAATATACTGGTAACTGCAAACTGAAATTATAGTAACTGTATAAGTCACCTGAACTGAACACTAAATCAGCAATTCTTAGCCTGATGAGCTAAGAAACTCTGAACTGAACATCACTGAAACTCTTAGCCTGATGAGCTAAGACAGAACTGAATGTAAGTGTACTTGAATTAGTATATCCATATCAGAATCCTGACTCTGTAGTCAGTAGGGCGAGAGTCTATCCATCCTATCACTCGGACTAGGCATGGCCAATAGACTGTCGGACATTAAACCCTCGAAAGGTTGCCGACCCTGAACGGGTTGATCGAAGAGGTATACTAATCAAGCTACACCTTACAAACCACTTGTGAAACGAACATAATGCTGTTTATAAATAATGCTCCAAATTAACATAAGATATTTATCAAAATATCTTATGTACATAATACATGTTCAAGGTATAAGGCTCAAAATCAAGGAATGCGAAGCATCAAAGATCCAAAGTGCAAGAAACTTTATCTAAAACACAGGTGATATCCTTTGTTATCTACTTTATTCATTCTATCTACTCTAAGTTACATAGGTTTCAGAATTATCAATTCTTACACATTATGTAACTTAGAATCACGAATCCTACTTATTGAAGATAATTAGGACTGGCCAAGTCCTAATTATAACTTAATCAAAAGACGACTATTTAGTTAAAAAGAATAAATCATTGACCTAGTTTTTTAATTTAATTCATACCAACCACATCTTGATTAGCCAAATCAAGATGAAAAGATTAAGAATTAGACTCCAGATGATGGAGTCTAATTACTTAATCTAAAGGTATAACAAAGGGTCTAAGGTTTAGAACCCAGATCTCACAGATTAGGTTAAGGCAAGTCCTAATGATAAATCAAATTCATTATGATAGATCTCTATTCTTAATGCTAAAGTTTAAAGATCAATTAATCATTTAATAAACTAAGAAAATCTATAAACTAGAAAACTCAAGGTTTTATCTAATTAAGTAACCCAATTTACTCAATAGATGAATTCTAACTTAAGATCTATTCCTAATCTTAGGAAATAAGGCTCTTAATTACTAAGAGTATCTCTCAAGACACACATCCTAACTAATGTTATAAGACCTAAGGATGAGTCTAAGAATGATTAAAGGAAGATAAACACTCATAATTCACTTAGGAATTTTCTTAAAGAGTATAATTTGAGATTTTAATAAAAACCTAATTTAGACTTAAATTTGAATAATTTCAGTTCTAAGTCATTCTATTTACTGATTTTAATGATTGGAAAACTAAATTTAGGGCTTTAAACGGCTAAACCCTATATTTGGGCAAAATGACCATTTTGCCCCTCCTCAAGGGTTCAAAAGATCAAATTTTGATTTAGGGCTTAAATTCTGAAATTTTCTTTTGGAAAGTGTTTCTTACTGTCTAATATAAGATTAGACAGTAACTAAGTTAAATTTGGGTGAGTAATAAGCCATATGAGATCAAATTAGTGAATTTGACTCATAAGGGCAATTTAGTAATTTGACTAAGTAAAAGTTAAATTTTCTTTCAGTTTAATGTTCTTTACTGCCTAGGCTTTCCATAGAACCTAAATTTGCTGAATTCTGATAAGTATTGACTAAGTTATGGCCAATACAAGATTTAGGGTTTTAAGGTGAATTAAGGAAATCTCAAATATGGGTCAAAAATCCTAACTTTGCCAATTAGTATCCAAATTAAGTAAAATTAGTGACTATGAGTTACAAATAGCTCACTGATCATAATGATATGTGGTAGGCTCAATTTGGACCTATTTTGACTAAGTTAAGACCTAATTACGGTTTAGGGTGATTAGTGAGTGATTAACAAAATTAATCACTCAAAAACTATTCCAACCTTATAGATTGATTCTAAATGGATCTAGGAGTCCTCTGAAATTTAAATCTCTCAATTTGAGTTACTAGATTTGCTAATATTCACTAATCAAGATTTAGAGCAATTAAGGGTGATTAGCAAATCTAACCGTTAGATCTAAAATATTTTTACATATTATTATAAATTAAGATTTTCTGATCTAAATGGACTTTTGGATCATCAAATTTGGAGCTCAATTGATCAAGTTATGGTCAATTGAAGTTTTAGGTCTAATTAGGGTAATTAGGGTTAGGTCCTAAATGTCATTAGACAAAACCTAATCCAAACAGTAAAATAAACACTATCAAATTAATCCTTAGGGTTTTTTGATCAGTTTAAGACCCATATTGGGTATGTTTGGATCATTGGGTACAAAGTTATGAGCTAAATAAGGTTTGTGACATTAAATTAAAACTAAATAATCACTTTGCAAAATATTGATCCTACAGCAAAAATTTTGGTATCAATAAATTCCTCATATTTTTCTGATTAATTTGATATATTTATTTGCTATGATTGGACTTATATTTTGCAAGATATTAGGGTTTAAAGATTTGATTTAATTATTTAAAAATAATTCTGTTTAATAGTTTAATTAATCTGATTCTTATTTATATATAATTTTGCTTTAAATTAATTAAACGTTATAAATATATAAACGTTTATATATAATATCTGCAGGACACGTGGCGTGAAGTTACTGGGCGAGCGGCAGATGGCGGGCCCCACAGGCTGAACATGCACTGACCCCGTCAGTTCGATGGAGATGGGCGGGTCCCACTTGCTGAATCAGCGATACGACCCGCCGCAGATCCAATAGGATCTAAACACGCGACCTGCTGAGGTGGATGGTCCGGTCTAAAAGAACCGGTTCGATTGAGCCGGTGATTTCAACGATCCCGATGAGTTCAATTTAAAACGGACGGTATCAAGAAGCTAATATAAAATCGAATGGATCACGTTTAATCAAGATAAATCTGATGGCTTAGATTAAATTAGAATAGATCCAACCGTCAGATCTAATTTGAAATCGACGGTTGGATTGAAGGGACGATCCATCTTCTTCTTCTTCCTTGAGTTGGCGAGAAGAACTTAGGGTTTAGGCGAAAACGCAAGATTGGGTTCGATCGAACCCGGTCAAAAGCTAATCCTTGATAGAAAACATGATTTCGAAACATCAATCTAAGAATTAAACGCAAGATTTGAGGTATAGAAGTACCTGATAGAATCGGTAGTCGAACCCTGGGGTTTTGCTCAGGAGAAGGTTCTGAGGATCCTTGCGCTTATATCTCTATCTAGATCTTTTTGCAAACAGAGGCTGAGGATTGGATGTTTTAAAGAGTAGATCAGCGGTGGAAGAGACGCGCGAAGGCCACCTGCGAGCGAGGGACCTCCGACGCGTGCGCAGGGTTTGCCACGCGCTGATTCGCGGAGGAGACGACGGAGGACCGTTCGATCGCTTGATCGAACGGTCCAGAATTCCCGTTTCTTTAAACGGCGCCAGAGGAAAAACAGGGTAACGGCGTTAGACGGCTTGACGGCACCGTTAAATATTAAATTTAAATAATAAAATTAAAATTATTCTGATTTAATTAATTAAATTTAACCTATTAAATGTATCCCAAAAATTTACAATAAATCACCCTTAGCTAATTGAAGGGTGAGGAACGCAACGGCGCACTCAGATTTTTGTTTCGACGAGTATTTATTTATTTGATTATTCCGGGTATTTAAATAATATTAAAATATTTGACAAAAAAATCAACGACTTCCAAATGCCTCCAAAATTTCACCCTTAGCTAATTTGGGTGTTCTGAACGCAATGGCGAAGTCAGATTTTCAATCTGAGGTCCAAATAAAAAGTCAAATTTCCAAGTTTTGGGATTTTTCCAGAATTCTTGATTTGACTTTGTTGACTTCTTGGTTTGACCTAGGTTTCAAAGATGAATTCCAAATCACTTGATTAGTGACTTAGGATCTTAGTTGAGACTTAGATTAGTCTTAATTGAGCAAAGTAACAACCTGGGTTGTTACATAACCATTGGATTTGTGGGTTGATCCAGTGGCCAGATTTTCGATTGGGTTCTTAGCCGCCTAACCAAAATAGTTGTTTTAATTGAATTGCACAGATTGGCCACTGTCTGATTAAAAGGGTTTATTAATTAATTTTAATTATTTTGTCAATTAAAAATAAATATCATTTAAATTAATCAAATTTTATCAATCAAGTGAGCTTCAAAAATTTCTAATAATTCACTCAAAATTAATTTGGGGTGATAAACTCAATAACGCAATCAAATTTTTATTCGAAGGTCAAATTAAATTCCTTAATTTTTTATTTATTTAAATTGATTAAAATATTTGTCAAAATCCAACGACCTCCAAATTGACTCAAACTTTCAGGGATTGCTCCAAATAATATTTGGAGACTAATTGATAGGTTTTCATTCTGATTAGACTAACCAATAGAAGATAACATTAGAGTTATTATAGTAGACAATTAAGTTGGTGCAGCTGCTATGTTGGAAAGTATTTTTTGGTGTCAGCTCTCATATAGCTCATATGAGATATGAGGTGAAGAATTATTGATTTTGAAAGGAGCTAGTGAAAGGTATGGGCGCTCAAACAGTGTCCCCATTGACAGAACAGTGGGCGTTTAAGAACGCCCATATGCCCACTAGGCAGAAACCTGGGCGCTCAAGCACGCCCAGGTGCCAACTAGGCAGAAACCTAGGTGCTCATGCACATTCAAGCGCACGTGAAGCAAAATTATACCCGAGACCTGGGCGCTTATGCGCACCCAAGCACTCGAGTAATTACAGGCCTGCTTTGAGGGGATTATAAATTCGTTCTTAGCCAATTTTAGGGCTTAAGCCTTGAGTTCTGCTATTATGTGTGTGATGGCAATTTTTGGAGGTGGTTAAAGCTCTAATAAAGTTTGGTAAGGGTTTTATATGCCCTAGATTTTGTAATCTATGTTCCTATAATGAAAGATTCCCCCCTTCTCTCTCTTTGGACGTAAGTGTTTGCACTGAATCACGTAAATTTATGTTGTATTGTTATTTGCCTTTTTATTTTGTATTTCTCTTTGCTTTATTGTGACTTTCTCAAAGAATACATATTTGTTCCACATTGGACGAACCCTACATGTACAACACTGATGGCCTCGAACTCCTTGCCCTGAGATACCTCTAAAATGCTTGCAAACTCTCAACTCTCTAGTGAGTGCTATGTAATAAATCTTTCCTATCATTATGGTAGCAATCGAATAATCTCGTCACCCTTGAAGGGCCACCGCTGAACAGCACAATCACGTGTTGGAAACAGGTGTATAAAATTGGTAAGCTTCTTTCTCCGAGCCATCTTAGTCTAATGTCTCACAAAGCTTCAACCCTTTTACGTTGCTATAGCTAGTCTCTTACATTCAAAGATGGGATCTGCCTCTTCTATGCTATCACTAAAAGACCATGTTGGGTGAACTTCATTTTATTCGAAGGCCACAAATTAAACTATGCTATAGTTGGTTGAAAAAATAATGGTAAATTGAATACCTTTATCATTATTTTTTCAAGAATAATAATTGGTATAGGACGTCAATAATCTTGAATAAATAATATTTATATATGAATATTTAAAAATAATGGTAAATATCAATTATTTATTTATATATGATATTATATTTTTTAAAATGTAACTATAGCAATATTCAAATATAAAAATGTTATAAAGATAAAATAAATTAATATACTTATACAAAAATATATATAAAAAAATATTTATGATCAATACAAATATTTTTTTATTTTTATATATAAGCCAAAATAAAAAATATGTTACAACAATTATTTATTTATATATGAGATTAAGACATAAGTTGTATATTAATAAACAAATATAAATTTGTCCGGCTGACTTTGATAAATTGGTGGATATTGTTGATGAACTATCGCAACCTCTACTGGTTCTTTTTTCTTCGGTCCTATACTGTGCTTGCAGCTAACTTCCTGTTTGAAGCTGAAAAGTAGGAGTTTCTGCATTTTTTTTTATTAGAGCACATAGGTGCCCATGAAGCAGGCCCAAGTCATAGGTGAAGGGTTTGTGAAATTTTAATAGTAATCTTCTCTTTCTGTATAGTAAAATTTGTTTCCTCTCTCTCCATAGATTAATTATTTACACTAAACTTCGTAAATTTTTTTGCGTTTATGATTGTGCTGCGATCGTGTTTAATTTTCTCTTGTGTGTGTTCTTATTTCTTTGATCTTAACAAGTTGTAGCTATTTGATCGTGTTTTAATATAAATAAAGTACACACTATTTAATGTATGATAAATTATAAATGTAATGATACTTGAAGCAATATTGAAGTTTTCCTAAACTTCTTTGGAATGTATTAAGGCTCCCAATAAGACATATTGACTCTTATAAATTTCTCAATTTAAAAGTTTTTGGATTTGACTGCTCAATCCTTGGAGTACCTTTGATATCACTTGACATTGTGATCTCAATAGTAATTGAATTCTTGATATGAATTTAATAATAAAGTTGATTTCAGTAATTGAAGATAGTCTAGATAATGTTTTGAGAATATGATTGAGATGTATATCATAGTTTAATATATTCTAAAGTTATTATTATTGGGATCTCTTAAGGTATAAATTAATACGGAACAAAAATTTTACTATGTAAAGGAGTTACAATGAGTTTTAGGGTTTCCAAACCCTTGCAAGATTTCTAGGAACTTTTCTTCTTCTTTCTAATGGAGCAGTCACCACACCAAAAACCCTCCTAGTAGCTAAATCCTCACAAAATGAGAATGTCATCCTTGAAAACTCCTCCAACATATTTTCTTAAGTATTCAACTTGTTTTCGGACCCCAAATGGTCCAAAATAACCCCAAATTTACTTAGGGAAAAATCTGAACCGAAGTAGAAATCCGTCAGGGCTACGGCGCACCATAGCGCCTGGGCTACGGGTAGCCAAGCTCCATGGTGCGCTATAACGCCCAGCTCACTGTTTGCCTACCGCTACGGCGCACTGTAGCGCCCGCCTTTGGGGTGTTTACTGCTGCGGCGCGCTGTAGCACCCTCTTCTCGGGATGACTGCCACCAGGTCGCGCTGCAATGCTTGTTTCCGCTACGGCGCACTGTAGCGCCTGTGGTGTACTTCCAACTTGCTCCTTGTTAACAATCTCCACCTCAAATCTCATGTGCTCCACATGAGAGCTGACTCCTCTAAGCTCTCTATCAATGCGGCTGCACCAACTTGGTTGCATACATATCTCTCTCCCAAGGAAATCAAGTCATCCGTAGTTTTAACTAGTGAGAAGCCTATAGATGCTTCTCCAAATTCACCAATGTTTTGTAATTGGTGAATTTTTAAACTATGAGCACCTTTGTCATCATGTCCACGAGATTATCTTTAGTTTTGATCTTCTCCAGTAAGATCTCACCATCTTCAATTATATCTCGAACGAAATAATGTCAAACATCAATATACTTTGAACAAGTGTGACAGACTAGATTAATAGCTACAAATATAGCGCTCTAGCTATCACAGTAAACTAATACCTCCTTTTTCTTCACACCCAAATCTTCTAGCAAGCCCCTCATCTAAATAACTTCCTTGAATGCTTCAATACCAGCCATATATTCAGCTTTTATCGTAGACAGGGCAACTGTAGAATGAAAAGTTGACCTCCACCCTACTTGACCTCCTACTAGAGTGAATATATAATCAGTTGTTGATCGTTTTTGATCCAAATCTCTAGCATAGTCATATTTCCCGTATCCAATGCATAATTCAGCTATTGAGGACTGCTTTTGAAATAATAAGCCAATACTAACTGTACCTTTTAGGTGTCAAAAAATCCTTATCACTGCTTGCCAGTGATCATTCCCTGTATTGTGCATATATCGGCTCATGACTCCACTGCTTGAGCCAAACCTGCTTTAGTGCAAACCATGGCATACATCAAGCTACCAATTGCACTAGCATATGGCACTATGTGCATTTCATCTTTTTCAAAATTTGAATTCAAACATTACTCTGCAGATAAGAGAAAATGAAGCGCTATAGGTATACTCACAGACTTTGTAGAGTTATCAATCATGAACCTCCTCAGACCTTCTCCAAATACCTCTTTTGGGTCAACCAAATCTTTCCTGCCATTTTGTCCAGATAGATTTCTATCCCCAATATTTTCTTTGCCTCTCTCAAGTTCTTCATTTCAAAGTTCTTTGGCAGTTGATCCTTCATGTGATCCATCTTTATCTAATATGAAGTAGCTATCAACATGTCATCGACATACAATAATAAGTAAATGAAGTTACCTTGAGGCAACCTTTTAAAATACATACAATAATCAAATTGGCTTCTTTGGTACTCCTCTTTTTGCTTAAACTGATCAAATTTTTTGAACTATTGTCTTGGTGATTATTTTAGCCCATAAAGAGACTTATCTAGTTTGCATACTAAGTTTCCTTATCCTGGCTCATTGTACCCTAGGGGTTATGCCATAAAGATCTCCTCCTCTAGTTCTCTATGCAAGAATGATGTTTCAACATAAAGATGCTCAAGCAGCAAATCAAATTGCACCACTAAATCTAAGAGCACACGGATTAATGAGTGTTTAATAACTTTGGAGAACACTTCATCATAGTCGATCCATTTGAGCAAAGCCCTTTGCCACTAATCTTGCTTTGTAGCGTACATCAGCTTCTGAGGATTCTTCTTTCTTCGCATACACCCACTTGGACCCAATAGCTTTCTTCCTAGAGGGAGTTTCTCTAACCTCCATGCTTCATTTTTGTGAAGAGACTCCATATATTCATCCATAATCTACTTCCATAAATTTTTTTCTGAGCCTGTCATTGCTTCTTTATAATGGGAAGGAACCTCAACCTCCAACACAGACAATGCATATGTGATATAGTGTGGCACCCCACCCCCTGATCCGTAGGATTAGACCCAAGGGGTAGTGTGCCACTCTGGCAAATCTCTCAATTATCATTGGATTAGGTGAGATCCACAATCTACTAATAAGGGAAGGACGTGCACAGAATGAATATAAGGATCAGTCACTATGTCTAACATATATACAAAGTGCGGAAGTGATATGAAGTAAAGATTACATCCATTCATCATATATTAAGTAAGAAACATTAATATACCTCAATAAATAATAAAGTGCAGAAAGTAAATACAGTCACAGAACTTGTATTATTACAATATTTTAATTAAAGTTTAAAAGACTAAAAATAATAATATCACTTATCCTCACAATGAAGAAAAAAAAGGCAACTAGAGGTCTTCTGCACCAGGCTGCAGCACCTCCTCTAAATAAGGCTCCTCCTTATGCACTAGCTCCTCAAACTGAACAAGACCTGACATTGTCAGTTTCACAATTCCAGGGCCCCAGCCAATAAAAGAAAAAATCTTATTAGACAAATTGTCTAAGTACATTTTAGACAGAATTGTGGCGGCCCTGCCCCGCCGTGGTCCTGTTAACCCTTAAGTTAACATGATTACGGTGGAGGGGTCACCAAATGACAAGGTCCTCACTTAAGATTGGATTAGACACACATTCTAATCCAATTTAAATAAAGACTTTGCCATTCAATCCAGAAATACTATCACTAAACGATTATACATGAACTCAGAGTGCGGAAGCATAAAACATAACATCCATCCAATACAGTATAAATACAACAATAAAGAATAAGTAAAGTACTGAAAAAGAAAAATAATCCTGTATTATTACAACATTTAATGAGCTTAAAAGTACTGAAAGAAAACTCTCAATCTCACTGGAAGAAAAACTAAAGCTACAGATCTTCAGGAACGGGCTCCTCCTCCAATGGCAAACTCTCCACTGGATCTGCTAAACCAACAAACTCAGAACCTACCATTATCAGTTTCATAATGGTAGGGCCCCAGCCAATAAAAGAAAAACTGGTTAGACAATAAGTCTAAGTACATTTTAGGGCAGAAGTTTATTTAAGTTAACTGAATATCACCATAAAAACAGAACTGAGCAAAAATAGGTGCAGAAAAGCGTACAAAAGAGCTGTAATAAGTTATAAACCATAGCTTATAACTAAACAAAAAGGAAGTAAAACATACCTCCTCCAAGCAACTGCAATACATACTGGTAAGTAAAAGAAGTGTAAAACTGTAAGAAAAATACAACCTAAATATGCATATGATCAAACTGATTATGCCAAGTGACATATAATACTGAGTACACTAATATCCTAAGCAAGCATAAGAAAACAGTAAGTAAAACTAGCATCCTATATAAAAACACGTGCAGGAAAGCTGTAAGTAAAATAGTACTAAAATGCAGAATATACTAGTAAAACAGTAACTGTAAACTGAAACTATAGCAGCTGTACAAGTCATCTGAACTGAGTACGAACACAGTGATTCTTAGCCTGATGAGCTAAGAAACTCTGAACTGAACGTCACTGAAACTCTTAGCCTGATGAGCTAAGATAGAACTGAATGTAAGTGTACTTGAATTAGTATAACCATATCAAAATCCTGACTCTATAGTCAGTAGGGCAAGAGTCTATCCATCCTATCCCATGGACTAGGCATGGCATAGACTATCGAACTGAAACCCCCTACAAGAAGCCGACCCCGAACGAGTTGATCGAAGAGGTATACTAATCAAGCTACACCTTACAAACCACTTGTGAAATGATCATAATACTGTTTATAAATAATGTTCCAAAATTAACATAAGATATTTGTCAAAATATCTTATGTACATAATACATGTTCAAGGTATAAGGCTCAAAATCAAGGCATGCGAAGCATCAAAAATTCAAAGTGCAAGAAAACTCTATCTAAAACACAGGTGAAATCCTTTGTTGTCTACTTTATTCGTTCTATCTACTCTAAGTTACATAAGTTTCAGAATCAACAACTCTTACACATTCTGTAACTTAGAATCATGAATCTTACTTGTTGAAGATAATTAGGACTGGCCAAGTCTTAATTATAATTTAATCAAAAGACGACTATTTAGTTAAAATGAATAAATCAACGACCTAGTTTTGTATTTTAATTCATCCCAACCTCATCTTGATTAGCCAAATCAAGATGAAAAGATTAAGAATTAGACTCTAGATGATGGGGTCTAATTACTTAATATAATGGTATAATCTAAGGGTCTAAGGTTTAGAAACCCAAATCTTACAGATTAGGTTAAGGCAAATCCTAGTGATAAATCGAATTCATTAGGATAGATCTCTATTCTTAGTTCTAAAGTTTAAAGATCAAATAATCATTTAATAAACTAAGAAAATCTATAAACTAGAAAACTCAAGGTTTCACCTAATTGAGTAACCCAATTTACTCAATAGATGAATTCTAACTTAAGATCTATTCCTAATCTTAGAAAATAAGGCTCTTAATTACTAAGAGTATCTCTCAAGACACACATCCTAACTAATGTTATAAGACCTAAGGATGGGTCTAAGAATAAATAAAGAAAGAAGAATCTCACTTAGGAATTTTCTTTACTGAACAAATTCTGAGATTTTAATCAAGACCTAATTTAGACTTAAATTTGATTAATTTCAACTATGAGTCATTCTATTTACTGATTTTAGTGATTGGAAAAATGAATTTAGGGTTTTAAAAGACTAAACCCTAAATTTGGACAAAATGACCATTTTGCCCCTCCTCAAGGGTTCAAAAGATCAAATTTTGATCTAGGGCTTAAATTCTGAAATTTTCTTTTGGAAAGTGTTTCTTATTGTCTAATATAAGATTAGACAACAACTAAGTTAATTTTGGGTGATTAATAAGCTATATGAGATCAAATTAGTGAATTTGACTCATAAGGGTAATTTAGTAATTTGACTAAGTGAAAGTTAAATTTTCTTTCAGTTTAATGTTCTTTACTGTCTAAGCTTTCTATAGAATCTAAATTTGCTAAATTCTGATGAGTATTGACCAAGTTATGGCCAATACAAGATTTAGGGTTTTTAAGATTTAATTAAGGAATTATTAACTATAGGTCAAAAATTCTAATTTTGCCAATTAATATCCAAATTAAGCAAAATCAGTGGCTATGGTTTACAAATAGCTCACTGATCATAATGACATGTGGTAGGCTCAATTTGGACTTAATTTGACTAAGTTAAGACCTAATTAGGGTTTAGGGTAATTAGTGAGTGATTAACAAAATTAATCACTCAAAAACTAATCCAACCTTATGGATTGATTCTAAATGGATCTATGAGTCCTCTGAAGTTTAAAACTCTCAATTTAAGTTACTAGATTTGCTATTATTCACTAATTAAGATTTAGAGCAATTAAGGGTGATTAGCAAATCTAACCATTGGATCTAAAATATTTTTATAGATTACTGTTAATTAGATTCTTCTGATCTAAATTGATATTTGGATCATCAAATTTGGAGCTCAATTGACCAAGTTATGGTCAATTGAAGGTCTAGGGTTAATTAACCTAATTAAGGTTTGGACCTAAATGTGATTAGGCTCAAACTAATCCAAACAGCAAAATAAACACTATAAAATTAATCCTTAGGGTTTTTTGAGTATTTTAAAACCCATATTGGGTATGTTTGGATCAACATACACAAAGTTATGAGCCAAATAAAATTTGTAACATTTAATTTAACTTAACTTAAACCCTAAAAATCACTTTGCTAAATATAAGTTCAAATGCAAAATTAATAGTACCAAAACATTCCTCTATTTTTACTGAATCTAATGATATATAATTTTGCATAATTTGGATGTATATTTTCCAAGATATTAAGGTTTAAATAATTAGATTTAATTATTTAATTTATTCTGTTAATTATTTTAATAAATCTGATATTATTTATATATATATATATATTCATTTATATTATTTAAAACATTTATATATATATATATATATAATTTGTTATTTTATTCTTTCTTCAGGACACGTGGCGAGCCGTTGTTGGCTGGTCTGACGACCGCGGGCCCCACGGGTGCAGACGGCTGCAGGACCAGCCACGTGGAGCCATCTAATTCGCGTGGCAATTTATGTGGGCCCCGCGCACTCGAATGGCTATCGAAAGCCGACAAGACCCGAGCCGAGATGGGTCGGGCCCGGGTTGACCCAGCCCGATACCAAAGCTCTTCTTCCTCAACGCTTACCCGAGAGGACTAGATTAGGGTTTCCATTTCATGACTCCTCCGGCGACGGTAAGGCTCAACCCGCATGGCTGCGAGAAGAGGAGATCGAGACCTTTCTAATGGCAGGTGAATCGAAGCTCAAGACGACCTGGATCGGCGGCAGGATCTAACCCTAGATTCATATAGACGGCGAAACACTGTATACTACTGTGGATGAAATTGAAATTAAAACGCATATGAGTTCGATCAACCCAATCAAATCCGATAGATGATCGATCTATAGTGCGGAATAAGATAACGAAATTGAAGAAATACAAAATGATTAAGGATTGAGAGATGGAAGTGTACCTGAATTGAACGATCGATAGGTTTCGGGTTGCGTCTTTGATGCTTTCGAGCTTCAGAAGGTCACAGAGAATCAATACTTTCCCAAAGAAGCAGTTGGGAAGCTTAAAATCCTACCCTAAGCGGTGGATGAGCTCTGGCGACGCGGCGAGATCGACACGCGTCTAAACCCTAACACGCGTACGTCTCGCGGAAGGGACGACGGCTCGACCGTTCGATCCCTGATCGAACGGTCGAGAATAGCCGTCTGATTGAACGGCATAAGGAAACGGAAAAATATTAGATGCAAACGGTGCCGTTTTATTTAAGTTAAAAATATAAAAAAAATAAAAAAAAAAAGAAAATATAATTATTTAATTTATTTCATATGTATTTCATTAATTAAATTTAGCTAATCAAATGTAGCCCTAAAATTTCCAATAAATCACCCCTAGCTAATTGAGGGGTGAGGAACACAACGACGCACTCGGATTTTCATTTCGACGAGTATTTAATTATTTGATTATTTAGGGTATTTAAATAATATTAAAATATTCGACGAAAAATCAACGACTTCCAAATGCCTCCAAAATTTCACCCTTAGCTAATTTGGGTGCTCTGAACGCAATGGCGAAGTCAGATTTTCAATCTGAGGTCTAAATAAAAAGTCAAATTTCTAGGTTTTGGGATTTTCCAGAATTCCTGATTTGACTTTGTTGACTTCTTGGTTTGACCTAGGTTTCAGAGATTTGCTTCAAATCACTTAATTAGTGACTTAGAACCTTAATTAAGACTTAGATTAGTCTTAATTGAGCAAAATAACAACTTGGGTTGTTACAAACTCCCCCACTTAAGAATGATGTCGTCCTCGACATCACTCGAGTGAGAAAAAGAATTTAAGCAGATATATAATGAAACGAACTGAAATAAGATAGAGTTGAAGAAATTACCTTGATTAAAAAGGTTTGGGTAGTTTTGGCGCATATCCACCTCTTTCTCCCAGGTGGCTTCATTACAAGACCGGTTCTTCCACTGAATCTTTATCATTGGAATAGATCGATTCCTTAATTTCTTCAGATCATGATCTAGAATTTTTATTGGTTCTTCAGTATAAGAAAGATCAGGTTGAATTTCAATTGCAGGATGTTCGATAAGATGGAAAGGATCTCGGAGACACTTCCTTAGAGATGAGACGTGGAACACATTATGTACAGCAGCGAAGTCTTCTGGAAGTTCTAATTTATAAGCTGCTGAACCAATCTTCTGTAAAATTTTGAAAGGTCCAATGTACCTTGGACTGAGTTTTCCAGAAACTCCAAAACGATAGATTCCTTTCATCGGGCTCACTTTTAAGTACACAAAATCTCCTTCGCTGAATTCTAGAGGACGATGACGATTATCATGATACTTGCTTTGCCTATCTTGAGCTGTTCTAATTCTTTGTTGAATGAGTTTAACCTTCTTATTTGTTTCTTCTACTAGCTCAGATCCATATAATTGAGTATCTCCTGACTCAGACCATGCTAGTGGGGATGAACATTTTCTTCCATATAGGGCTTCATATGGTGCCATTTTAATACTTGACTGAAAACTGTTGTTGTATGCAAATTCCACTAAAGGAATGTGCTCTTCCCAGGATCCTGAAAAATCCAACATACATAAACGCAGAAGATCTTCTAAGACTTGATTTACTCGCTCTGTTTGGCCATCTGTTTGGGGATGGAATGCTGTACTCATGGCCAAAGTTGTGCCTAAATCTTGATGGACAGCCTGCCAAAATTTAGAAGTAAAGCGACTGTCTCTATCGGATACAATTGTTTTAGGAATTCCGTGCAATCTGACTATTTCCTTAATGTACAATTTGGCCAATTTCTCCACTGAGTCAGTTTGACGGATTGGAATAAAATGGGCAGATTTTGTGAGACGATCCACTATAACCCATATTGAATCAGCTCTGGATCTTGATCGAGGCAAACCCATAACAAAATCCATGGATATATCAGTCCATTTCCATTCTGGGATTTCTAGTGGGTGCAATAAGCCACCAGGCTTTTGATGCTCTGCTTTTATTAAGCAACAAGCGTGGCATTTTGCAACATATTCTGCAATACTTTTCTTCATTCCTGGCCACCAGAATGATTATTTTAGGTCTTGGTACATCTTAGAATTTCCTGGATGAATTTGATATCCTGAATTGTGACTTTCAATTAGGATCTCTTTCTGTATGGATTTAGGAATCCAAAGACGATTATTCATGTAAATAGCACCTTTCTTAAAATTCAATTCTGGACGACGACCACTTTCTATTGCCACTTTAAGGTTTAAATATTCGTCATCCTTACTTTGAGAAATTGAAACATCTCTATGAAAAGTGGGTTCTATATTATTCATGGATATTATGGTACTGACTGAATTTCCCTTAGCAAGAGAAATTTCCATTTTATGAAACTCATTCGCCAACGGACTTTCTGAAATTAAGCTGTTAAGGACAGTGTGACGACTTAACTCATCAGCTACTACATTAGCTTTGCCTGGATGGTACTGGATATCTAAATCATAATCACTTATTAATTCCAGCCATATTCTTTGCCTACAGTTCAATTCTCTCTGGGTAAAGATGTACTTCAGACTTTGGTGGTCTGTAAATATAGAGCATTGAACTCCATACAAATAATGGCGCCAGATTTTTAATGCAAAAACTAATGCTGCCAATTCTAAATCATGTACGGCATAGTTTCTCTCATGGGTTTTAAGCTGGCGAGATGCGTATGCTATAACTTTGCCTTCTTGCATTAATACGCACCCTAACCCAATTCCAGATGCATTCTTATACACCTGATAGTTCACTCCTTCTTTTGGAAGAACTAAAACTGGAGCAGAAGTTAACGCGTCCTTTATAGACTGAAATGCAGTTTCACAATCTTCTGTCCAAAAAAATGGAACTGCCTTCTGAGTTAGTTTTGTAAGAGGTGCGGCAAGCTGAGAGAAGCCTTTAACAAACCTTCTGTAGTATCCGGCTAAACCCAGAAAACTACGAATTTCAATAACTGTCTTGGGCTGAACCCAATCCTGAATAGCACTGATCTTACTCTGATCTACTTGGATTCCTCGAGCATCAACTACATGTCCAAAAAATGATACAGAATCCAGCCAAAATTCACACTTAGAGAATTTAGCATATAACTCATGCTCTCTAAGCTTCTCCAGAACCAATCTCAAGTGTTCTTCATGATCTTTTACTATCTTGGAGTAAATTAAGATATCATCAATGAATACTATAACAAATTTATCTAGATAAGGCTTCAGAACTCTCTGTATTAAGTCCATAAATAGAGATGGGGCATTTGTGAGGCCAAATGACATTACAAGGAACTCAAAATGCCCATATCGTGTTCTGAATGCTGTCTTTTCTACATCTGAGTCCTTTACCTTCACTTGATGATACCCTGACCTTAAATCAATTTTAGAGAACACTACAGCACCGGCAAGTTGATCGAACAGATCATCAATACGGGGAAGTGGGTATCTATTTTTAATTGTGACTTTATTCAGCTCTCTGTAGTCTATGCACATTCTCATAGACCCATCTTTCTTCTTAACAAATAGCACCGGGGCTCCCCACGGGGACATACTTGGCTTAATAAACCCCTTATTTAGCAGTTCTTGTAATTGCTCATTTAATTCTTGCAATTCTTTTGGAGCCATTCTATATGGTGCTTTTGATAGAGGTTGAGTTCCTGGCACTATATTTATTTCAAATTCTACTTATCTGGTTGGAGGTAAACTAGGCAGATCTTCAGGGAAAACATCTTCAAAATCTCTAACAACTTTTATTTTAGAGATTGGGGTTACTTCTTTATTATTGCCCATCATCATCATCAGAATACAACTATAACCTTTGCACACCATTTTCCTTGCTTGAATTGCATTGATCAAGGAGCTACTAGTGCTGATCTTCCCAATAAATGTTGTTGAAGCTCCTGGAGTTTGCAACACAACCTTCTTCTTTTGACAATTGATAGTAGCGCTATGCATACTAAGCCAATTCATGCCTAGTATGATATCAAAATTTACTATAGGTAGTACAACTAACTTGGCTTGGAAGGTATGGTTATTAATTGGTATTTGAATGTCGCAGAATTTGTTTGCACTAAGTTGGGTTCCAGATGGAAGTCCAACACTCAAGATCTTCGCAAGTTTGTAATATGATAGTCCTAATCTCTTAGCAAAATTTTCAGAGATGAATGAATGACTAGCCCCAGTATCAAACAATATACTGCACGGCTTATCTTTAAAGTATAAGGTGCCTAATAATAAAAGTATAGACTTTAGAAAATTCCAATTCAGTAAGAAAAGTAAAAATTGCGATTTGTACCTGAGACTACATGGTTGTCTTCTGCTGCTTCTACTGGAGTGAGATTGTATACCCTTGCTTTTCCAGTAGGTCTGCTGTCAGATGTTTGAGCTTTTGATTGATTTGGGTTTGAAGGATTTGCAGCATATTGAACTTTTGCAAGGGTTCGTTCTTGAGCAGGAGGTGGCATAAGAGTTTTTCTGAGGTTCTCTGAAATTGATAGGAGTGGCACGAAATATTTTGTTCGCACGATTCCGTTCAATAGTCGCTCCGTCAATTGTCATATTTGCTTGGCAATCCCGATATGCATGACCTTGCCTTCCACACGTAAAACATACTCTACCAAAATGATAACATTTCCCATAAGGATGTGGCCTATTACATGTGGCAGTTTGATTTGATGTTTCAGTGGTTTCCATTTGATATACCCTTCCTTGATTTGTTCGTTGTTGCTTGAAGTTCTGAGGGTATTTATTCATATTGAAAGCCTTTCTCTTCATATCTTTAATATTTTGATGATGCTCTATTACCCGAGCTGTCTCAACCAGCTTCTCAAATTTGGTATGTTGTAAGGGAATTACATGATCTTTAATAGACTCTCTGAGTCCATTCTCATATCTGAAACATCTATCTTCTTCAGTTGGAACCAGATGAGGTGAAAATCGGATGAGCTTCCGAAATTCTGAAGTATATTCTACTACTGTTCGACTTCCTTGGGTTAACCTTAATAAAGACTCACCAATGATGTTCTTGGTGGAGGGTGGAATAAACGATTCCTTGAAGGCTTGGACAAACCAGCTCCATTCAATTTCGTCTAACTCGAACTCTTCAAATCGTGTGTTCCTTTCTTGTTCCCACCAATGTTCTGCCTCTCCTTGCAGAAGATGAGTGGCTAGTCTTATAGATTGGTTGCTTGAACAACCAAGACTAGTGATATTTTTCTCTATAGTTTTCAGCCATGCTAAGGTATCCATTGGGGATTCAGATCCTTCAAAGGTTGGCGGTCTTAATCTTAGGAAACTGTGAAGTATCCCATCTGCAGACTGCCGATATGTATTGGGAACTTGAAGAGCGGGGGATGCTGAAGAAGTGCTGGCATTAGTAACAGGTATTATAGATACTAACTTTTGAATAGCTAGAGCCTGCTGATTTTGATTCTCTAGCATTACAGTAACCATATTTCTCAAAGAAGTTATTTCATCAACAGTATTGGAAGCGGCCACAGTATTATTTGGAGCATTGCTTGCGGATGGTTGAGGATTGAGTGGAGTATTGTTGGGAGAAGTAGCAGGATTCATTTTCCTGAAATCAAAACAACTATCTTGAGTTCTTTATTTTAACAAGTCATAATATAAATACTGCTTTTCTCGTTTATTTAAACTTTTATTGAAATAACAAAATACATCATCATAGACTTATAAAACTATTCCCATCATATATATTTAATGAAGAATGCTCTACGAAAGTCTTCATAAATAACTTCACGATGCTCCTCTTGTGCTTCACGAAACAGTTCTGCGTATGTCATAATCCACCATTCTTTTGCTTGCATTCGCAAAAGACATAGCACCACTTCTAATCTGATGTGACTAGGCCATTCCATAACACCAAATATGTGGTCAACTCTCGCAAGCCATTCCCTTGCTAATACTGGAAAATCAAGGCCTCTATAGACGCCTTCTTTTAGTAATTTGTTTATCACTTACGATCCTTGTTCTGATACTCCTTTAATCACTCTTCCTTGCTTCTTTCCTAATTTATGTTCATACTTCCAAATAGTCTCGAACTCCTTTAGGTAAGCCATAAATGCCATTTCTAGAAAGTCTTCTATTCCTACAATTATAACATTCTACTTAAATTTGTTTGAGCATACATATATATATTTTGATAATTATCATCTTTTATGATTATCTAATAACTTAACTTATTCTGAGTTATACTCATAATGTGATGGATGTCAATTCAAGTATTCATTTAGTGATCAAGTGACAGAAGAACAATCCATTAGGTAAAAAGGAAGGAATTCCAATCTGACACCTTATGGAATTCTCTGATACCAACTGTGGCGGCCCTGTCCCGCCGTGGTCCTGTTAACCCTTAAGTTAACATGATTACGGTGGAGGGGTCACCAAATGACAAGGTCCCCACTTAAGATTGGATTAGACACACATTCTAATCCAATTTAAATAAAGACTTTGCCATTCAATCCAGAAATACTATCACTAAACGATTATACATGAACTCAGAGTGCGAAAGCATAAAACATAACATCCATCCAATACAGTATAAATACAACAATGCAGAATAAGTAAAGTACTGAAAAAGAAAAATAATCCTGTATTATTACAACATTTAATGAGCTTAAAAGTACTGAAAGAAAACTCTCAATCTCACTGGAAGAAAAACTAAAGCTACAGATCTTCAGGAACGGGCTCCTCCTCCAATGGCAAACTCTCCACTGGATCTGCTAAACCAACAAACTCAGAACCTACCATTATCAGTTTCATAATGGTAGGGCCCCAGCCAATAAAAGAAAAACTGGTTAGACAATAAGTCTAAGTACATTTTAGGGCAGAAGTTTATTTAAGTTAACTGAATATCACCATAAAAACAGAACTGAGCAAAAATAGGTGCAGAAAAGCGTACAAAAGAGCTGTAATAAGTTATAAACCATAGCTTATAACTAAACAAAAAGGAAGTAAAACATACCTCCTCCAAGCAACTGCAATACATACAGGTAAGTAAAAGAAGTGTAAAACTGTAAGAAAAATACAACCTAAATATGCATATGATCAAACTGATTATGCCAAGTGACATATAATACTGAGTACACTAATATCCTAAGCAAGCATAAGAAAACAGTAAGTAAAACTAGCATCCTATATAAAAACACGTGCAGGAAAGCTGTAAGTAAAATAGTACTAAAATGCAGAATATACTAGTAAAACAGTAACTGTAAACTGAAACTATAGCAGCTGTACAAGTCATCTGAACTGAGTACGAACACAGTGATTCTTAGCCTGATGAGCTAAGAAACTCTGAACTGAACGTCACTGAAACTCTTAGCCTGATGAGCTAAGATAGAACTGAATGTAAGTGTACTTGAATTAGTATAACCATATCAAAATCCTGACTCTATAGTCAGTAGGGCAAGAGTCTATCCATCCTATCCCATGGACTAGGCATGGCATAGACTATCGAACTGAAACCCCCTACAAGAAGCCGACCCCGAACGAGTTGATCGAAGAGGTATACTAATCAAGCTACACCTTACAAACCACTTGTGAAATGATCATAATACTGTTTATAAATAATGTTCCAAAATTAACATAAGATATTTGTCAAAATATCTTATGTACATAATACATGTTCAAGGTATAAGGCTCAAAATCAAGGCATGCGAAGCATCAAAAATTCAAAGTGCAAGAAAACTCTATCTAAAACACAGGTGAAATCCTTTGTTGTCTACTTTATTCGTTCTATCTACTCTAAGTTACATAAGTTTCAGAATCAACAACTCTTACACATTCTGTAACTTAGAATCATGAATCTTACTTGTTGAAGATAATTAGGACTGGCCAAGTCTTAATTATAATTTAATCAAAAGACGACTATTTAGTTAAAATGAATAAATCAACGACCTAGTTTTGTATTTTAATTCATCCCAACCTCATCTTGATTAGCCAAATCAAGATGAAAAGATTAAGAATTAGACTCTAGATGATGGGGTCTAATTACTTAATATAATGGTATAATCTAAGGGTCTAAGGTTTAGAAACCCAAATCTTACAGATTAGGTTAAGGCAAATCCTAGTGATAAATCGAATTCATTAGGATAGATCTCTATTCTTAGTTCTAAAGTTTAAAGATCAAATAATCATTTAATAAACTAAGAAAATCTATAAACTAGAAAACTCAAGGTTTCACCTAATTGAGTAACCCAATTTACTCAATAGATGAATTCTAACTTAAGATCTATTCCTAATCTTAGAAAATAAGGCTCTTAATTACTAAGAGTATCTCTCAAGACACACATCCTAACTAATGTTATAAGACCTAAGGATGGGTCTAAGAATAAATAAAGAAAGAAGAATCTCACTTAGGAATTTTCTTTACTGAACAAATTCTGAGATTTTAATCAAGACCTAATTTAGACTTAAATTTGATTAATTTCAACTATGAGTCATTCTATTTACTGATTTTAGTGATTGGAAAAATGAATTTAGGGTTTTAAAAGACTAAACCCTAAATTTGGACAAAATGACCATTTTGCCCCTCCTCAAGGGTTCAAAAGATCAAATTTCGATCTAGGGCTTAAATTCTAAAATTTTCTTTTGGAAAGTGTTTCTTATTGTCTAATATAAGATTAGACAACAACTAAGTTAATTTTGGGTGATTAATAAGCTATATGAGATCAAATTAGTGAATTTGACTCATAAGGGTAATTTAGTAATTTGACTAAGTGAAAGTTAAATTTTCTTTCAGTTTAATGTTCTTTACTGTCTAAGCTTTCTATAGAATCTAAATTTGCTAAATTCTGATGAGTATTGACCAAGTTATGGCCAATACAAGATTTAGGGTTTTTAAGATTTAATTAAGGAATTATTAACTATAGGTCAAAAATTCTAATTTTGCCAATTAATGTCCAAATTAAGCAAAATCAATGGCTATGGTTTACAAATAGCTCACTGATCATAATGACATGTGGTAGGCTCAATTTGGACTTAATTTGACTAAGTTAAGACCTAATTAGGGTTTAGGGTAATTAATGAGTGATTAACAAAATTAATCACTCAAAAACTAATCCAACCTTATGGATTGATTCTAAATGGATCTATGAGTCCTCTGAAGTTTAAAACTCTCAATTTGAGTTACTAGATTTGCTATTATTCACTAATTAAGATTTAGAGCAATTAAGGGTGATTAGCAAATCTAACCATTAGATCTAAAATATTTTTATAGATTACTGTTAATTAGATTCTTCTGATCTAAATTGATATTTGGATCATCAAATTTGGAGCTCAATTGACCAAGTTATGGTCAATTGAAGGTCTATGGTTAATTAACCTAATTAGGGTTTGGTCCTAAATGTGATTAGGCTCAAACTAATCCAAACAGCAAAATAAACACTATAAAATTAATCCTTAGGGTTTTTTGAGTATTTTAAAACCCATATTGGGTATGTTTGGATCAACATACACAAAGTTATGAGCCAAATAAAATTTGTAACATTTAATTTAACTTAACTTAAACCCTAAAAATCACTTTACTAAATATAAGTTCAAATGCAAAATTGATAGTACTAAAACATTCCTCTATTTTTACTGAATCTAATGATATATAATTTTGCATAATTTGGATGTATATTTTCCAAGATATTAAGGTTTAAATAATTAGATTTAATTATTTAATTTATTCTGTTAATTATTTTAATAAATCTGATATTATTTATATATATATATATATATTCATTTATATTATTTAAAACATTTATATATATATATATAATTTGTTATTTTATTCTTTCTTCAGGATACATGGCGAGCCGTTGTTGGCTGGTCTGACGACCGCGGGCCCCACGGGTGCAGACGGCTGCAGGACCAGCCACGTGGAGCCATCTAATTTGCGTGGCAGTTTATGTGGGCCCCGCGCACTCGAATGGCTATCGAAAGCTGACAAGACCCGAGCCGAGACGGGTCGGGCCCGGGTTGACCCAGCCCGATACCAAAGCTCTTCTTCCTCAACGCTTACCCGAGAGTACTAGATTAGGGTTTCCATTTCATGACTCCTCCGGAGACGGTAAGGCTCAACCCGCATGGCTGCGAGAAGAGGAGATCGAGACCTTTCTAATGGCAGGTGAATCGAAGCTCAAGACGACCTGGATCGGCGGCAGGATCTAACCCTAGATTCATATAGACGGGGAAACACTGTATACTACTGTGGATGAAATTGAAATTAAAACGCATATGAGTTCGATCAACCCAATCAAATCCGATAGATGATCGATCTATAGTGCGGAATAAGATAACAAAATTGAAGAAATACAAAATGATTAAGGATTGAGAGATGGAAGTGTACCTGAATTGAACGATCGATAGGTTTCGGGTTGCGTCTTTGATGCTTTCGAGCTTCAGAAGGTCACAGAGAATCAATACTTTCCCAAAGAAGCGGTTGGGAAGCTTAAAATCCTACCCTAAGCGGTGGATGAGCTCTGGCGACGCGGCGAGATCGACACGCATCTAAACCCTAACACGCGTACGTCTCGCGGAAGGGACGACGGCTCGACCGTTCGATCCCTGATCGAACGGTCGAGAATAGCCGTCTGATTGAACGGCATAAGTAAACGGAAAAATATTAGATGCAAATGGTGCCGTTTTATTTAAGTTAAAAATATAAAAAAAAATAAAAAAAAAAGAAAATATAATTATTTAATTTATTTCATATGTATTTCATTAATTAAATTTAGCTAATCAAATGTAGCCCTAAAATTTCCAATAAATCACCCCTAGCTAATTGAGGGGTGAGGAACACAACGACGCACTCGGATTTTCATTTCGACGAGTATTTAATTATTTGATTATTTAGGGTATTTAAATAATATTAAAATATTCGACGAAAAATCAACGACTTCCAAATGCCTCCAAAATTTCACCCTTAGCTAATTTGGGTGCTCTGAACGCAATGGCGAAGTCAGATTTTCAATCTGAGGTCTAAATAAAAAGTCAAATTTCCAGGTTTTGGGATTTTCCAGAATTCCTGATTTGACTTTGTTGACTTCTTGGTTTGACCTAGGTTTCAGAGATTTGCTTCAAATCACTTAATTAGTGACTTAGAACCTTAATTAAGACTTAGATTAGTCTTAATTGAGCAAAGTAACAACCTGGGTTGTTACAAGAATATTCATTAAACATTTATTAATACCACCATTTTGCTCTATACAAAACTAAATATCTATCTAGTATAGGAGCAAGTAAGCATGTAAGGGAAATATGATAAGTTATAAATATAGCATTTATAACTAAATAATAAGTAAGGCAAAAGCACACCTCAAGCAATTAAACTAAGAATAGCCATACATCTATAATACAATAAGTGAAAGTACTGAAAGAAAAATCTAATCATATACATGCTAATGATCATACGGCTTATGATGGTTTAAAATATAAATCTGAAAGTGGTACCTATAATAAGCAGTAAAGTCTAGCATCCTGTATATATATCTATACGAGTAAATAGGTAAACATGAAAAATACAGTTAACTGAAATAACATGCATCATCATCATAATACACAGTAAGCTAAAAACTAAAAAAGTGTATAATTGTCATATCATAAGGAATTGGCCAATTCGGCCTAGTAAATTCTCATAGCCTTTCTGGGCAAGGGCGGACATAAATTAACAGAAAAGCAAAACTGAAGAGACAGATAATATAATGCAAATATCTTTTAGTTATTTACTTTTGTTTCTGTGGAAAATTTCAGAAATAGCTGAGGAGTCAAGCACATCTGCAAGACTGAGCGAGTTCCAAACTTAACACACACTCCTCAATGAGTAATGTTAAGCATCCTGATCTCTTCTTACCCATATCCATTGGAGTAATGTGCACCATAATCTACCATGAAATGAACCCAAATGCAAATATTTTCCTAATATTCTAAGTTTTCATTTTCATGCAACAATATTTTTCTTATATGACATGTTCAAGGAAAAATAAGCACAAAGTTCAAGGAATGCATATCATAAAATCAAGTAGTAAGCAAGGGACTCCACTAAACATGGTGATATTATTTGTTATCTAATTTAAATATTCTAACTATTCTAAGTTACACAAGTTCAGGATCTCTAATTCTTACTATCGAGTGTAACTTAGAATTACGTCCTTATAGGTTACAAATTATTATGACTAACTAGGTCTTAATATGATTAATTAATATCGACTATATAAATCATCACAACCTAATTTATGAGTTTAGACATTCTAAACTAAAAGCTTGTCCAAAATCTACTAAGCTAGAGATTATGGATTAAATACCACGAGATTTGGCTTAATCACATAATCCTAGTGGTAAGACTTAAGATTTAGGTTAAATCTAAATGTGAATTAATGATTGAGGTAAATTCTATTAAATAAATCAAACTTAATAGGATGAATCTCCTATTCTAAATCTAATATTGAAAGACAAAATAATCCAAATAAGTTGTAAAGTCTAGAAACTAATAAAACTAAGAATTCATTAATTGAATAATCCTGTTATTTGATGTATAAAATCTATCATATGATCTAGCCCTAATCTTAAGAATAATCCTATTGTGAGGTGTTGAATTTCCTAAGGAAAAGACTTAGAAAAATTTTAGGGATTTTAATAAATTTGACCTAATAGCTAATTTTACTCACTTACAGTATTCTAATATAGTTTTAATACTTATTTTATTGACTTAGAGGATAGTCTAGGAGTTAAAGATACTTAACCTAAATTTTGGGAAAAATATTATTTGTCCCTACTTAAGGGTCCAAAAAGCTACTTTTTGATTTAGGGCACCAAATTAGGATTTTTTATTATCAAATGATTTTTTTACTGTCTAACATGAAGATAGACAGTAAGTACACCAAATTTGGATAAGAAATGGGTCATATAGATCCAAACTAGGGTTTTTTTGACCTAAGAGACATTTTAATATTGCACCTAATGAAATCTAAATTTTTATGCAGTTTACTATTAGTTGCTATTCAAGGATTCCATAGAGTAAAAATACTAAATTTTGAGGTCTAATGAATTAGTTATAACCATTTTAATTTCTAAGAACAATTTGGTAATTTTCTAAGTTAAGAGGGGTTAAAAACTGACTTTCCATTTAATGTCCAAATTCAGTAAATTTAGTGGCTATAACTTTTCTATATCACACTGAGTACTTTAACTGGGAGTAGACCCAAATTGGACTTCAATTCGTCAATTTATGACCTAATTAATATTAGGGGTATGTTAGTCATTTTTAATTTTTATAAGGTTCAAAACTTAAATATTATTTCAGAGTATTGTTTGTGCTGGGATTTTATGCTATTTAGCACTTTAAATTTTTTGATTTGGAGTCTAACTGACTAAGATATGGTCAAATCAATATTTAGGGTTTTAGGGGCGATTAGGGATTAAATTATCATCTAATGCAAAAATTAGAAATTCACCTACACATTTATACAGTCCTCATTTTCTTAAACTATGTTCAAATTTGATATAATTTGACTCCACTAAGGGTCCTAGGGTCCTTAAAACTCGAAAATAGTTATGTTTTGGCCATTTCAGTCTATTCTAGACCAATTCAGATAATTCTATACGCTACAGTGCATTGTCGCACCTTCTGTTAGATAGCCAAATGCTACGGCACGCTGTGGTGCGCTACGGTGCACTGCAGTGCTTTTGATGATACGGTGCACTACGATGGCTAAACTTTTGAATTACTGTTCAATTACTTTACCTTTTGATTTCATATGGTTTTCCCAAAATGACGCTACAACCTGCTGTGGCGTGCTGTGGCGCGCTGCAGCGGTTTAACTTTCGGTTACTGTTCAATAAAATTTTCTCTTGATTTCATATAGTTTTTCTTAAAATGACGCTGCAGCCCGCTGTGGCGCGCTATGGCACGCTGCAGCGGTTTGCTTCTAGGCCCTTATTTTAGCTCCAAAAGCACTATGGCATGCTATAGCATGCTATGGAGTGCTACGGTGGATTCAGTTCGAAACTCGGGCGCTACAGCGCGCTGTAGAGCCCGACGTTGATTTCACCTGAGCGAAAACTCTGAAGGGTCAATTTTCGGGCTCAAATACTCTCAATTAAGAACACTTCATGAGCAGTGCTATACATCGATGGAAAGGTCTTTCTGATACCTTTCCATTGATACCCAAATCAATACCAAACGATTAAGTTATCAATGTAAAAAGTAGGGTTAAGGGTCTAGATGTGCAGAAATTTGTATTAGCATATTTACATATGCCCTATTATTTACAAATTTTTATGTGTTCCTACTTCTTAAACATAGCTTCATAGATTCACAACTAAGGTAACATAGAATCTTAAACATACAAATGAGCATAAAAATGAAATGGAATAGCCATTGGATTAACCAATGGAGGGAAAGGGGGTACTTTGGTTTTCAAATGGAAGAAGAATGAGGAAGAAGCTCTGTTTTCTACAAGGACTTGGGAGCTTGAAGGCTTCTTTAGCACACAGCAGTGGAGAAAGGAGGAGAGGAGCTTAGCTTGGCAGCAAAGGAAGAAAGGAGGGGTTGAGCTCTATTTAAAGGAGAAGAGGAGGCTGACCTTGGGATGGGATAGGAATGAGTTATCCCATCTAAGGCATAGAGGAGATGATGGTCAAAAAGGGAAGGAAAGGGTAACAACCTTAGTTGTTATCTTAGTTAAATTCAGATTAATTAAGCTAAATCAAGTCTTAATTTTGATTCCATTAGACTTAATGGGTCATCTAAGTTTAACCCTAGAAGTTTGGGATCAATAGGAGGTAAATTGAGAATTTTTATATTTTTGCCTATTTTTGAGCCCTAAAAAAATAGTTAAATTAATTTGATCTTCAAATTAAAATCAGAGTTTATTTTTGAGTCCCTCATGTCCTAATTAGCTAAGGGTGAATTTTTGGAAGTTTTTGAAGCTCATTTAGTCATAAAGTGGATTTATTAATGTTAAGGAATTTTAATTAATTAATTAATAAGAAATAAGAAATTAAATTTTAATTTAATTTAATTAATTAAAGCCAAGATTCGCTGTCGGGACCGTGGCAGATTTGCTGGGGGGCCCCGACAGCGGCTCAGCTATATTAGCCAATAGATGCGCTTGCACAAATCACGGCATATGGTCAAACGATGCTGATCATTTGCGCCCTGATCCTCTAGCGCCCATCGGATCCAATGCCCGATCCGATGAATGAGATGGCGCCCATGGTTTTGTTAGCTAAGAAGAGCATCGAGCCATCCATTTCCAACAACTGCATGATCAAATGGCTGTGGATTGAACTCTCCATGTTCATCATCGTTCTCACCATGATTCTGCCCTGATAGCGAAAATTCGCTAGTACAGGCCACATCAACCTTGTCTGCCACTCTCCCTGCCATGTCACCTAGACCGTTAGGATCTTTCCATTTCCAGCCGAGCCCGCCTTGGCAACCTGGAGGCTGGTATATACCACATTAAGACCGGGTGATAGAGACAGCTCGGGCCAAGCCAGTGCCATGGCTCCTGACCTCGGCAGCCACCCTAGACCTTCCCCAGTCCTTTAAATACCCCCATTGATCCCTCAGTGAGCTCCTTTGCTCAATGTGATCCTCTGATTGCTCGGCAAAGGTTCTGGAGTTCTCGGCAAACCCCGACGCCCCGTAATCACGAACTGCTGATTGAGGGTGCGGTCTGGCGTTCAGACCCCCTTGCAATAATTCTGCAACTGCCTGGAAGCTTCAGAGCTCCTCCCTGCATCCCAGTCACGGCCATTTTTGAGCTCCAGGTACAGCCGTTAACCCAGCCCTTTGTCGAGCTAGTTTCAGCTTGATTCGCATTCAATTGAACCTCGGATGCTGGGATAAGAGCTCGCCCTTAATCATCTCTAGGTAGTCGAGAGTGTAGGAGTAACTGGTAGTGGACCAGAGGGAGAATTCACCATCTGAGGGTGCATTGCCAGTCGACTTCCAGTTTGCCTGCTCACTGCATTCCCCTCGAGCGATTAGCTCTCCAATTGGTGCTAGAACCTCTCGGTAATGATTGTAGACCCATATTGATGGTTGGATTTGATCGGATTGATCGACTCAATTGGAATCGATCGACTCATTAAAAGCTCCCGTCTGTGTTCCACCCCGAGTAGCGCTCTAGCGATCTAGACCTCCTCGGGATCCCCTGTCTCACCCAATTGTTCCCTCTTCAGCCCCTGAAGGTGTAGGACTATATCCCAGCTCGTGGCGCTGACTCCGTGAGGGGAATTCACTCCTCACATGGGCGGCTTAGTAGTCTTCTCGGCTGAATAGTACCCCGACTATCCGGCGCATCCTAGATCGGGGCTTTTAGTCTAATCGACGCGTCTTAGTTCACGGATGGTATAACCGTCGAGATCCAGGCGCAGCATGGCCGAAGCACAGAGAATTTGGCAGTGGAAGCGAACCCTAGGAATCGGGTGTCAGGAAATGCAGCGGAGAACACAAATAATGTCGGGTCGGGCCGGACCAAAACCCGTGCTTTTTTTGTATTTGGGCCGACTGCAATTAAAGTATTTACTAAATTAATTTCCTTTCAGTAAATCAAAACATATGGTTTGATTTAAAAAAAATTCATAATGAATTATTTAAATAACTTTAGCTATACATGTCCATATGGTATGATCCAATATACCATTTTAATTAGAAAAATAAAAGAAATAATAATATAAAATAAAGTGAAAGATCTAATAGTTAGATCTTAAATAATTGCCTAATCTTTCTCTATTTTTATTTAAATTATAATAAATTCATTAATTATCCAAAAATGTTGATTAAGGTCTCTGATTGCTCAAGAGACCATATATAACCTATGTAGACCATTAAAATGTAAATTAAGATCTTTAATTTTGCTAATCACCCCTTAATTACCTTAATTTAAGATTAGTAACTTAAGCCTTAAATTAACCTCTAATTTTGGTAAATCTAGTTCCTAATGCTTCATTAAGTATAGTAGAGCCTTTAAATATATTTAGATTATTCTAGTATGCCCAAATTTCCTTAATCATCTTAATTGGTTTTAAAATGTGATTAGTGTTAATTAGGCTAATTGGGTTACCAAAACCTAAGATAAATGTGTGTCCTACTTTATTAACCTATATGTAACTTATTAAAGATCAATTTGGATGAGTAAATCTTAAAATCCTATTTTTTAGTCTTAAGATGAGTATTTTAATCATTTTAACCAAAATGTGTTTAAGTACCCTTAAACTTTAGAATTCTTAATTAAAGTGATAATAATCAGTAATGTAATGTATAAACATAAATTGCTAAGTGGTATTATTTATTGAATGAATCCTAGTGATAAACCTTAAAATCCTTAAGTAAGCTCTTAAGATCTTAAGTGATCTTAAGACCCTTTATAAAAGACTTAGCTTAAATTAATATTAATATTAAAGTTTCTAATCATAACTATCCTACCGAAGCTTTTTCATGAATTATAGTCTCAATAAAAGTATAAGCAAAAGCTTTAAAGAGCCCTAAACTTAGACTTATTAGTTTAGATCTAAGTGATCGAAACTTCAGATCTTAGATCTCAGATCTTAGACTTTAGACTTTATATCTTCTAAGTGGATTGAATTACCTTCATTTGGAATTGCTTACTTGATAAACTGTTTAACCCGTTGGAAACCTTCCTTGTGGGTGTAGGATTGATTCAATCTATAGAATAATATAATTATCCTAAAGATTGAATATAGATCTTAGATTCTTAGTTCTTAATTAATTGTTTTATCTTATAACTAGTATAGTGACCTTTCAATTAAGATTTTAGTTTCTGAATCCTTTAGTTTATAAGATTCCTTATCTTTAATTTGGGTTTTAAGTGTGAACCCTAGATTCTTATTAGGATATCCCCTTGGATTCAGGATCTGAACACCAAAGTAGAGTTTGGATCTAGAATCCTTAATCTTGATTTACTTAATCAAGATTTTGGTTAAGAGAGGAAAACAATAACAATTAAGTCATTGATTTATCTACTTCTATCTTTACAACTGTCATATGATTATAAATTAGAACTTGTTAAGTTCTATTATTAACATTAAGGTCGTGAATCTGAGATTATACTCGAGAACTGGATATTGGAGATCCTAAACT
The DNA here is from genome assembly GCA_016760335.1 of Gastrodia elata. Lineage (NCBI taxonomy): Eukaryota > Viridiplantae > Streptophyta > Magnoliopsida > Asparagales > Orchidaceae > Gastrodia > Gastrodia elata. The sequence goes on along the minus strand of CM028678.1, from coordinate 4,891,932 downwards.
TGTATCTTTTCAGAATAGTTAGATTTGGATAAGTTAGACAACAACAGATATTATATAAGTCTAGATTGAGTCTCTTGCTTACTTTGACTTTAATTACTTTGCATACCTTGAATATTGAGCCTGGTTCTTTGAGCATAATAGGTAAACTTAGGATATGGAAGATACATCCTAAGCTAATATTTAAAAAGCAAAGTATTCACTCAATTCTTTCAGTGCTTTAGTTAGTAGAGTATGTCCTAGCTTAATCTGCCTCTGCAGTTCTAGTTTTGTTATAGAATAGACTCGTACCTAGCTCTGTGGATGTCTAGGATGGATACAAGTCTTATTCTAAGAGTTCAACTAGAACCTAGCTCTGCGGATGCCTAGGATGCATACATGTTGAACTTTCATTTCATAGGTCCTCTATAACCTGTTTCTGTTATGGCAGTACTATGTCTTAGGCTTACTCCTACTTTAGTTTAGTTTTCAGTATTTGTTTTGCTTTGCCACATGCTTTGGTGGCCTTACTTTAGTGCTTGGCTTGCTTTGCCACAAGTTTCAGTGGCTTTACTTTCTACTCATTCATGTACTTAGCTTACTTTTGCCATATGTCTCAAGGGCCTTTTCAAATTAAATATGCATGCTTGTATATATGCTCTTATTGGTTAGCTATTAAATATTTGCATATTTAGAATGCTAGAATTGTATGTTATTTCAGTACTTATATTCTTTATATAATTAGCATGTATCCATATGATCATAAGCATGTTATGATCATATTTATTTCAATAGCTGCAGTTACTTTGCTTTTAGCCTCAACATGTTTAGTTGATGCTTTGTATGTTATTTTTACATACTTATTGATTAGCAATAGATGATTAGTTTATGGCTATCCCATTCTTTGTAGCTTGTAGCACCTTATAATGCTTGCATGTTTAAAACTTTTAAATATGATATCTTAATTATTCAGTTCACTTAAATAACCTAAAATATACTTAGATAATTGTCGAAATGTAACATTTTTCTTTTGTAGGTTGGGGCCCTAGCATTTGTGCTACCGGCAAATGTCAAATTTGGAGTTGTTTGTTGGTAGTGCTGCAAGAGAGGAGCCGGTGCAGGAGGAGGATCTCCCTACTACTGCTTAGTTAGAGTTTCTTTTTCTGCACTGAGGTTGAGAGATCTTTTTCTTTCTTTCTTTTATTTCAGTCTATAATAATTAAATATTTCTGGATGTATTTACTCTCAGCATTGGATCTGAGTTATTGTTTCTCTTACTCCTATATACTTTTTTGTATTATGTTGGGATGTTCTATTATAATATTTCTTGTTTCCACCACTTTAATTTGTATTAATGCATGTTTATCAGTTCCAGGTGATATGTTCCTGGCTTAAGGGAAGTTGGGTCCTACCGGACTTTACTTAAGTTGGGGATTTGCCACAGCTGGAGCACCGTACTCCCTGCGATTATGCTAATATCAGTATTATCATCACTGCGGGAAAGTATGGGGCCCCACAGAGGGGGGGATATGGCTTGCGGATGAATGAGAGATCAAGAGGTGCTAATTTTAGCAGGATTTAGGGAGTGGGGTCCACCTTAGGGAAAAGGTGGAAAATAGATTATTTAAGAATCTTAATTTATTTAATTAATTAATGCTAAAAAGTCAGATTTTATAATGAGTTCTGAAAAATTCCAAAATTTCACCCTTAGCTAATTCAAGGGTGAGGAACGCAACGACAAAGTCGGATTTTAATTCCGATGAGTATTTAATTTTCCTATTTTTTGGGATATTTAAATATTATTAAAATATTCATCAAAATTTCTATGACTTCCGATTGACTCGAAAATATCACCCCTAGCTAATTTGGGGCAATGAGCGCAATGGCAAAGTTTGATTTTTAATTTGAGGTCAATTTAGATAGGTCAATTTCCAAAGTTTATGGATTTCCCAAAAATTAGAATTTAGTCTATTTGACTTCTGATTTGGACTAGGTCTTAGTGGATGACTCCTAATGACTTGATTAATTCTTAGGATTAAAATTAGGATGGAGATTAGTCTTAATTGATAAGGGTAACAACTTGGGGTTTATACGTAGTCTCTGAGCCAGGCTGGCTGTTAAGGTACATTCCTTCTGGGTCTATTTCTAACAATTAACTCCTGAACTGGAGCCTCACCATCAATATCAATTTATTCTTCATCATCACCAATATGATCTTCATCTGTAGGAGTATCCTCAATATGATGTGAAGTTTTTTGTGGAATAAATGGGTGGATCAAACCCCACTCTATGCCTTCTAGTAGGAGTCTTTATATTATCCTCCACCTGATGAGAACTCCTCAATCTCAAAAAAAAAACTCTTCATCAAATGTGACATCTTTGCTCACCACAATCATCTTGTCAACATGATCTTACAGTTTGTAACCCTTCACCCCGCGCTAAAAGCTCATGAAAATTGCTTTTTTAGCCCGCAGTTCAAGCTTATTCTTCCTAGCAAGATAATAAGCTGGGCTGCCAAAGATCTTCAGCTGATCATAATCTGTGGCAAGATATCTATACAATAGCTCAATTGGAGTTTTCTTGTCAAGTGCTGCAGATGGCAGATGTTCACCAAGTAGCATGCATAGTCTAAGGCTTCCACCCAATATACTCTCTCCAACCCAGCATTGGACAACATACACTGCACCTTTTCCACCAGGTATGGTTCATTTGCTCCGCTACCCCGTTCTGCTACAGTGTTTCTCTTACTGTGAAGTGATGTTTTATCCCTGAATCCTCACATTCTTTTACAAAAAATTCAGATGTAAATTCTTCATCATTGTTCGATCGAATCATCTTAATTCTCTTGCCCGTTTGATTTTTCACCATCTATTTCCAGTTTATGAAAACCTCCAATACATTTTTTTTGCTCTTGAAAGTGTACACCCATACAAATCTGAAGTAATCATCTATAAAAGAAATAAAATACTTTTGACCATCAAATGATGCAGTCTTCATTGGTCCCCAAATATCTGTGTGCATATATTCTAATATATCTTTGGTGTTGTGGTGGCCAACACCAAAGGGCTTGCATATTTTCTTGCCAAAAATACAATACTCATAAAATTTTAAATTGCAAGAATTTATACATTTAATGAGTCCTTCCTTCTCCAATGCTCTCAATGAAGGTTCTCCTACAAGTGCTAGCCTCATATACCATAATATCATGGCATCATCAGAGTCTTTAGCTACAGCTACTAAACTTGTCACTGTACTTCCTTGTATATAGTAAAGATTTTGCTATCTGACTCCTCTTAGATAAGTCATAGCACCCTTGTTGATCTTCAAGACCCCTGCCTCAATCACCACCTTAAAGCCCTTAGTTTCTAAAGCTCCAATAGATAGCAAATTCTTCTTGATCTCTAGCACATGTATGACTTCTTTTAGTTCTTCCATTATTCTTGCATGTGTTCTGATCAATACGCTTCCAACTCTTGCGATTCGACACATGGCATTATTCCCCTTTGCGAATGCACCGCTTTCCGTTTCTCTATACGAATAAAACCAATCATTCTGGGAGCATATGTGATACATCGCGCCGGTATCCATAATCCAACCGGAGCTGCCAGCCACTACTCCATTGAATTAGTAACAAGAGATACATTGAAGTCTGAACCCTCCACCACATTCTATATCACATTAGCCTTATCCTTGGAAGAGTCACATGCACGTTACTTATCTTTTAACATTAGGTAGTCCTTCTTCCAATGTCATGTTTTTAAATAGAATACACACTGATTACGCCCAATGCTCGGCCTCTAGATTTCCCTCTTTTCTAGAAGTCTGCATTTTTCTTTGGCCATTGCTTCTTTCTCTTTGGTCTTCTTCTTTGGAGTATAAGAGCCTCTGCCATATTTGATTTGGTGAACTTTTTATCCCTTCTTCTGAACTCATGGCTCACTAAGACTGTCATCACCTCCTCATACTTCAGCTACTTCTTCCCATGGATCAAATTCATGGTGAAGTGCTCATAGTCATATATCAATGAGTTCAATAATAACAGGGCTTTATCTTCATCTTCCATTGTCTCATCCAGATTCAAAAAATCTACCAACAATTTTGTAAACTCATTTAGGTGTTCGTCTATTGAAATTTCCCTTCTCATCTGAAATCTGAAGAGCCACCTTTTCATGTGGAGTCGATTCTCCACGCTCTTTGCCAGATACTTGGCTTCTAGGAATTTCCACACTTTCAACACCGACGTCTATGTCATAACTCCATATTTGATCTCATGAGTCAAATAATTTTGGATCAAGGCGCAAGCACTGCAGTTCATCTTAATCAAATATCTCTCTGAAATTTTTTTCGATTTTTCCTCGCAGTCAAGAACATCCTCCAAATTTATGGTACATAGTGCGTCTATCACCTCTCACTGCCACATACATAAGTTATTCTTCCCTTCAAATTTGACAACTATTTTTGCCGGATGTGTCACTCCACCACCACCAATGACGACGAGGTTCCAACAATCTCTTCTCATTTTTCTGCCATGTCTTTCTTCTAGCTTTAGAAAACTCAAACACAAAATAATAAGCAGCTCAAGAAAATCTTAGCCCTCAAGAACAAACAAGGTAACATCTCTCTCATACAACTTGTTGGGATTTCTTATTGTATAAATCAATACGGAACAAAAGCTTGAGACATTGAGAAAAACTAAATAAAATAAGAAAATAATGCATGCAATCACAAATACAACACAAACAAAATAATTTACATGGTTCGGTGCTAACACCTACGTCCACGAAGAGGAGAGCAAAAGATTTCACTATATAAATAAGGAGTTATAATGAGTTTTATGGTTTCCAAACCCTTACAAGACCTCTAGGAGCTTTTCTTCTTCTTTCCAATAGAGCAATCACTACACCAAAAACTCTCACAATGGCCAAAGCCTCACAAAATGAGAATGTCAGCCTTTGAAACTCCTCCAACATGTTCCTTTAAATATCCAGCTTATTTTTGAACCCCAAATGGTTCAAAATATCTGCCTCCCCCAATTTACTTAGGGTGAAACCTGAACTACAGCAGAAATCCACTAGACTAGGCTTCAGATAGCCAGGCGCCAAGGCACACTGTAGATCTCGTCTCTCTGTTTGCCTACTGTTGCGGTGCGCTGTAGCTCCAGCTTCTCTGGACGGCTGCCACTATAGCGCATTTCAACGCCTGCTTCCACTGCGTCGCCTGATTTCACTGCGGCGCGTTGCAGTGCTTGTGGTGCACTTCCAACCTGCTCTCTGTTAACAATTATTAACTTTTTTAGTATCATTATAATGGCCAAGAAGACTTCATCTCCTTCTTGAATTTGAGTGTTTGGCTTTCATTACATTTATGTGAGGATGATAAAACACCTTTGCATATTAATAAATATTACTAAATTATTTACATTTAATAATGAAAATCCCTATCCTATACAATTATTAAAATATTAGATTAATTAGACTATTCTTTTTCTATTATAATATCAAAACTATGGATAAATAGTTGAATTAGAGTAGTTTAAAAATTCTCAATTATCAATATTCTACTATCATATTATCAACTATCATATTATCAACTAACTCCCTTTTTGGGTTGTCAACAATTGTTCCATGTTAAGCATCCCTAAATTTTGAAGTCCTTAGATATTATTGATTAAAGCTACCTTCTACAAATAATTAGATAATTAGAGCTACCTTCTACTTATCAACACATCCCATACCATTTATGGCATCTTATTTCTTTAATCACAACAAACTTTAACTGGTCATTTAAAGTTTCTTTCAAAATTATGTTCTTATAGAACTTTAACCATTCTATGTTTGAGTCCTTTTATTTCCAATGACAATGCATTTTACATCTACTAATGTTGTATCATAAGAAGCAAAAAAAAGCACAAAAGCGGTGCAACATCAAAATAATGAAAACATAGCACATAAATATAAATTAATAATATTTGAGTACCTTTGAACCATACTTACTTAAAGTTGGCCTAAGCTCTAACATTACAATTTTTTTAATTTAAGTGTTAACTTACTATTTCTCATGTTAGTTATCTCTCCTTTAAATTCATTGAGATCCTACAAGTGATTTATATAAACCCATTAAGAGTCTAAGGTCCACCACAGAACTTACCGTGTTTAAGTGGTTTACCCATAATATTTAGATCCTTTTAGACTAATTCTATTTCATTAATTATATTTATAATGTGGCATACTTAGTGTAACAACTTTAAGTTGTTATCATGCATAATCTATACTTAATTAGATCTTCAATCTTATACCACTAAGCTCTAAATATCATTAGGATCTAACTCTAAAATTTTGGGATTTATGGAATCTGTTTGTATCAATTGATCAATTAGTCAATTTAATGACCTAAGAAATTAGCTAAATTAAATTGATCTTCAAATCAAGTTATGATTATATTTTTGAATTCCTCATACCCAAATTAATTAGGAGTAAAATTTTGAGAATTTTTGGAGGACATTTAAGACTTAATTCAATTAAAATTAAATAAGGGAAATTGCACATAAGAGATCCTAAATTTAAATATTTGCATAAATAACCTCTCAACGGTCGACATAACCATAGGATTTGTTGTGCAGACTATGGATGATCCGCTGTGGAGTCCCAGTCACGCAACAGTCAATACAATGCCATCTGGTTGTTTGTTCCCGCAGATCAGACGACCTGGGTCAAATCAAGCCTGATTCCTTATCAAACATCAGATCGCACCCATGATCCGATGGCTGTGATCACTCTCACATTTGGTCATTACGGGCCAGCACATCAGAGTCGTCTTTTTTTCTCCTTCGAACGATTAGATGTTCTGCATTATCCCCACAACTGCTCATCATCGTCCTGAGTTTATTCAATCATGATAACAGAGATCTGCCATACTAACGATTTTCAGATGTCGCTCCCACTCTTCCTCCAAGTCAACAGGTCGTTACTCTCTATTTCCACTAATGAAAGGGACCTCTCGGCGGGCCAAATGAACTGCCAAGTTCAACCATCAAGATGTCAGCCCTCAGACTTGGGCCAAACAACTATGGTCTGATGACTCAACTTTCCCTGGCTATATGTAATAGCCCAAATTCTTTTAAGCACTAAGGTATTGTCAACTGTGGCCTAAAAGTCCTCACAATTTTTGTAACAGCCCAAACTCCTAAGCACTAGGTATTGTCCGCTTTGGCTTGAGAGGCCTCACAATTTTGCCCTCATAAGAGAACTTCCCAGCAGATCACTCATCCTGGGAGTGCTCCCACCTGAACACGCTTAACTTTGGAGTTCCTATCAAGAACTCCATTATTATCTGAAAAGGTGCCTCGATGGCGAGTCTTTTCATTATTGCCCTTATAATATAATTTCTTAGCATATCACCCATCCTGGGAGTGCTCCCACATAAGCATGCTTAATTTTAAAGTTCTTATCAGGAACTCAACCGTTATCTGAAAAGATTCCTCAATATTTAAGAGTTTCACTTATTACTACTTAAGTGTGTCTTTACAATCTCTCTAATTTAAGTAACTAATATCATCATCAGTATCTACACACATATCCAAGAACCATCCAATGGGTAGATAGGACTAGAGGTGGCCCCTACAAGCTCAAGAGGTAACCACAACTATGTAGCACCTTAACCATTATGGGTTTAAGAGGCTGCTCACATGAAGTTGTACTTTTCCTTATATGACACTTAACTCCTATCTGACGCCATATGGCCTTCTCTGATATCATTTGTAACTGCTCAAACTCTTAAGCACTATGGTACTGTCCATTTTGGCTTGAAAGGCCTCACAATTTTTTCCATAGAAGATAATTTCCGAGAAAGTCACCCATCCTGAGAGTGCTCCCTCATGAGCATGCTTAATATTGGAGTTATTATCAAAAACTCCACCGTTATTTAAAAAGGCACTTCAATGTTTAAGAGTTTCACTTATTAATACTTAAGTGGGTATTTGCACTATAAAAGACTCTCTCGCATCCTCTGGAGCTCCTTTACATTGACTTAGAGCTCCCAGCACCCTCACACTCCACTAAATTTCCCCTTCTTATAGAACTATATTCTTAATTTACCTAATAATAGAAAATAAAATTCATTTACCAGTCTATGTTTGAATTCTTTTAATTCCAATGACAATGCATTTTATATCTACTTTTGTTGCATCATAAGAAGCAGAAAAAGGCACAAAAGTGGTGCAACATCAAAATAATGAAAAATAGCACATAAATATAAATTAATAATATTTGCGTACCTTTGAACCATTAATTAATTAAAGTTGGCCTAAGCTCTAAAATTATAATTTATTTAATTTAAGTGTTAACTTACTATTCTCATGTTAGTTATCTCTCCTTTAAATTCATTGAGCTAGGAGTGATTTATACTAACCCATTAAGAGTCTAAGGTCCACCATAGAACTTATAGTGTTTAAGTGGTTTACCCATAATATTTATATCTTTTTAGACTAATTCTATTTCATTGATTATATTTATAATGTGTCATACTTAGTGTAACAATTTTAAGTTGTTTTCATGCATAACATATACTTAATTATATCTTAAATCTTGTACCACTAAGCTCTAAAAATCATTAGGATCTAACTCTGAAAAATTTGGGATTCATCGAAATCTGTTTGTATCAATTGATCAATTAATCAATTCAATAAACTAAGAAATTAGCTAAATTAAATTAATCTCCAAATCAAACTATGACTGTATTTTTGAATTCTTCACACCCAAATTAGTTATGAGTGAAATTTTAAGAATTTTTGGAGGACATTTAAGACTTAATTCAATTAAATTTAAATAGGGAAAATTGCACATAAGAGATCCTAAATTTAAATATTTGCATAAACAACCTCTCAACGGTCAACATAACCATGGGATTTGTTGAGCGGACTACGAACAATTCGTTGTGGAGTCCCAGACACGCAACAGCCGATACAATGCCATCTGGTCATTTGTTCCCGCAGATCAGACAACCCGGGTCAAATCAAGCCTGATTCCTTATCAAACGTCGGATCGCACCCATGATCCGGTGGCTGTGATCACTCTCACATTTGGCCATTACGGGCCAGCACATTAGAGTCATCTTTTTTTCTCGTTCGAACGATCAGATGTTCTACATCATCCCCCCAACTGCTCATCATTGTCCTGAGTTTATTCAATCATGATAACAGAGATCTGCCATACTAACGATTTTCAGATGTCGCTCCCACTCTTCTTCCTCCAAGTTAGCAGGTCGTTACTCTCTACTTCCACTAATGAAAGGGACCTCTCGGCGGGCCAAATGAACTGCCAAGTTCAACCATCAAGATGTCATCCCTCGGGCTTGGGCCAAACAACTATGGTCCGATGACTCAACTGCTCCCTGGCTATATGTAACAGCCCAACTTTTTTTAAGCACTAAAGTATTGTCAACTGTGGCCTGAAAGTCCTCACGATTTTTGTAACAGCCCAAACTCTTAAGCACTAGGTATTGTCCGCTTTGGCCTGAGAGGCCTCACAATTTTGCCCTCATAAGATAACTTCCCAGCAAGTCACTCATCCTGGGAGTGCTCCCACCTGAACACGCTTAACTTTGGAGTTCCTATCAGGAACTCCATCATTATCTGAAAAGGTGTCTCGATGGCGAGTCTTTAAATTGTTTCCCTTATAATATAATTTCTCAGCATATCACCCATCCTGGGAGTGCTCTCACATAAGCATTCTTAACTTTAGAGTTCTTATTATGAACTCAACCGTTATCTGAAAAGATGCCTCGATATTTAAGAGTTTCACTTATTACTACTTAAGTGTGTCTTTACAATCTCCCTAATTTAAGTAACTAACGTCATCATCAGTATTTATACATATATCTAAGAACCATCCAATTGGTAGATAGGACTAGAGGTGGCCCCTACTGGCTCAATAGGTAATCCTAACTATGTAGCACCCTAATCATCATGGGTTTAAGAGGCTGCTCACATGAAGTTGTACTTTTCCCTATATGGCACTTAACTCCTATCTGACGCCATATGGTCTTCTCTGATATTATTTGTAAATGCTCAAACTCTTAAGCATTATGGTATTATTCATTTTGGCTTGAAAGGCCTCACGATTTTTTTTCACATAAGATAACTTCCGAGCAGGTTACTCATCCTGAGAGTGCTCCCTCATGAGCATGCTTAACTTTGGAGTTCTTATCAAAGACTCCACCCTTATTTAAAAAAGCATTTCAATGTTTAAGAGTTTCACTTATTAATACTTATATGGGTTTTTGCACTATAAAAGAGTCTCTCGCATCCTCTGGAGCTCCTTTACGTTGACTTAGAGCTCCCAGCACCCCCACTCTCCACTGAATTTCCCCTACTTCCTTCCTTGCCATTTCAGTCAACCCAACGAGCTCTAACACTAGCCCTAGTGGGTGTGACTTGGCGTTCGAGTCGGCAAGAGATCGTTGCTAGCTCGAGTGGGATCTAGCGATCATGCTCAGCATCTAGATTGCCTCCAGTCACCCGCAATTTGCCAACCTCCTCCTTAGTTCAGGTAATGTCCATTATAGAGCTAATAACGGGTCTTCCAGTACTTCTCTCACCAAAATTCCATTTCAATCAATTTCATTTGCGCACTAGGATCGCTTGTGATAAGCTCAGGCTTGATCGGGGCTTGACAGTGGCCAAGACCGTGCGAAGCACCGTCTAAATGGGGCTCTCGACGCCTATGAGTCAGGCCAAATTAACGCGGTTAGCCCCTCAATGGGATGTCTAACCATGGGAAATTGTATCCCGTATTTTATTATCATCATAATAATTATCATTTATTATTATTATAATATTATCTCTATAAATATTACTATTATCATCATTATCATTAATGATAATGATAGTAATAATAATAATAAGTATATTATCATGCTTATTATTATTATTATTATTATTATTATTATTATTATTATTATTATTATCATCAATAATGAATTATTGCATATATATTACTACCTTTTTCAATTGCTATTAGTAGCTAAGTTAGATATATTAGATTAGCTTCGAATTTCAACAGTTAATTTGGCAGTATTTACTTTCAGCAACATGATTGTAGTTATGATTGTTATTATATGTTATTATCTTTGTATTGATACTCATTTACAGTACATTTTATTCAGCATTTATTCTTGTTGTCATCTTTCATATTAGTCTTTCTTGTTTAATTGATTTCATTGTATATGCCTAACCTCTTCTACAACTCATGGTCTATGAGTTATATACTTTGATTCACCTCAGTTTACTCCATTATAACTTGATAAACTTATAACTTCACGTTTTTATTATTTTGCTTTATTGCATTTTTTATTAATTGTCTAAATGTGATATCCTTGAACTTGAGAAATTATTTTGTAGCCTAAAATATACATAAGCAATTGTTTAACGCAAGATTTTTTTTTATTGGCTGGGGTCCTAGCATGTGAAACCAATATATTAGATCATGAGTATTTCGAAGGGCTAACCTTTGATGAGCATGTGTCAGAAAAGGAGCCCATCCTTTAGTTTTAGCATCCATAGTTACTAACCTTTCTGTTTTCTTAGAGAGAGAGAAAGAGAGCGAGAGAAAATTTTATTTTTATTTTTTCCTTTTCTCATATTTTAATTCAGTCTGTATAGCTTTAAATTATTATGAATGTATTTTTTATTTTTTCGTTGAGATGCAAGTTTTCTTTTATTTCTAAATAAATATAATGTATATCTTAGCTTGCACACTCTATTATTTTATTTTCTGTATGTCATTGCACTTGGTGTTAGGAGTAGAATCATACTCGGTGATTAACCACATGCTTATTGTCGAATTAGTATGAGTATTAACCTGACGATGGATAGAAGCTATCACAAAGATGCTGATGCCTAAAAATGTTTGGGTAAGTGAGCGGCTTGTAAAAGAGTGCGGGTGATTTCTAGTATATGCCGGTGTTTTTGTTTGGCAACCCTGTTTTGTCAGGGAGTGTATGGGCATGATCATTGATGATGAATGCTGAGATTCTTAAGAAGGTTTTGAAATGCTAATGAGACATATTTGTCCCATACACATGATTAGAGTATTTTAGCACAAATATTAAATTCGCATTCAATAAATTTGCATAAATAAGAGAATTTTTGTAATAATTTAGAGTTTTGTTTCATAGGAAAAATTTATGTGAATCTTGAATAATTATTGACAATTAGTACGTAATAGATTGTGTTTGCTAGGAGGAGGTTCAAGCTACGAGCAGAGCATGGAGAGTCCTTTGATGCATCAGCCTCTTTTGAGTGGAGTGGTTATTTGGAGGTCTTTGATGATGAAATCAGTCAGAATAAATGAGATTGAGCATGAATTATTGGTGGTGAGATTGCGTATAGATAATAAATTGTATTTACACTAAAGAACAAATTTAAGTGATGCGGTATTATAGCCAGAATATTTTTTTAATTAATTAAATATTTTAAATATATTAATAATTATAATTTTAATTTAAATCTTACATTAATTATGTCAAAGGATGATAAAATTTTCTTGAGATATTATAATAGCGTTCCAATTTTAAATAGAACTCAAATAAATTTGTGTATAACTAACCCCTTATTAATAGTAATCATAAGAATAAAAATATTATAGTACTTAAAGTATTTTCTTAATTTTTTTATTAGAGTAACATAAGTAGGTTTTAGTATGGTTACTTAAGCAGTTAAATGAGTAATTAGGTGAGCGATTACTTGAGCGGATATGTAATCAATTACTTATTTTCTAAAATTTTAATAAAATTATATATATATATATATATATATATATATATATATATATATATATATATATATATTCATATAAGAAAAGAATAAAGGAGAGAGATTTAACCAAAAGTTTTGCAAAAGAAAGGCTATAAAAATTCCATCTTTTTAATTTAAAAAAATTTAAAAAGACTGTATTTTTTATTAAAATTATTATCAACATAATAATTTATTTCATTAATATCAAGTAATCATTAAATTTTATTTCTAAAAATATTTATCAATATAATATTTCTTAAGTTGAAATATTAGGCCTACTATTTTTTTTTTATTGATCACTTGAAAGATTAAAATTGGTTGAAATAGATTAGTGATTAGTGCTACATTCATTCAAAGGAAAAACCAAAATTCAAAACGTTAAATTTTGAACGTATATTCTGTAAAACGTTATATATTCTGAAGTTATGTTCCAAATTTCTTTTAATATAATTCTCTGGATTAGTGATTAGTGATATATCATTAATTAGTGATATATCATTAATTAATACGATTCCAATACACAATCACAAATAGCTAAAATATTTTTTATAATGAAAATCAAAACATATATAAATCAATAATTTATAATTTATTAAGAAAATATCTGTAGTCACCACAGAAAAATCAAACTAAAAAATAAAGTAAAGAAGAGATTTTAAGATAAATAAATCTAGGCCAATAGCCGCTTGGAAGAAAGCAGGAGACTGAAATAATCAGGATTATTTATTTCAATAAAAAAATAAATAAATAAATAAATAAAAGTCGTCTGGTTGCAAATAATTAAAAAAAAAATATTACTATATAGCACTCAAATATCTCCCAAAATATATTGATGATTACAATTTAGATAGTTAAGTGAAATAAATTTTTTTTATTAAATTCACTTTTATTTGTGAGACCATAAAAATATATTTTTTAAATCTTAAATCCTAATCATTCGTACTTTTTATAAAATATTTAAAAATTAAGTAACATTTTTCATTAAAAAAAACTGATTTTTCTCTGTACCCTATGTTCTCAGCAGATGCACTGTAGCAAGTTATTTCATTTTCCTATATCAATATATATATAATATATTAATAGATTTTAAAGTTAACATTTAATCTCTTCAAAATAATTTAAGAGTATGAAAATAAATAAAAATATATATTAAATAGAAAATTTATATTATTTTAATATAAATAAATAAATAAATATTAATAATATAATATTTAAATTTTATTAGATTAATTTTTTTTAGCTATAAAAAAAAAAAGCATCAATATAATTTTTTTTTTATTTTTACTTGTGGGAGTGCAGTACGTTATTTAAAGGGGTGAAGCCTGCCTCTTGGGCAACAGATCAGTCCTTCCCAAAGAGGCGACGATGCAGGGCAAACCTCGTTCTCCCATTCTGAAGAAGCTCTGGCTATGGGCGATAGCGGTCGGGCTTTCGACTGCTTGGATTCACCGATCGATCCAGCCGCCGCCTCCAAAGACATGCGGGACGGCGGGCAACCCTCCTATCACTGCCCCCAGAATCAAGCTGAGGGACGGGCGGCATCTGGCATACCTGGAAACGGGGGAGCCGTCTTCCAAGCACAGAATCATCTTCATCCACGGCTTCGACTGCTGCAGATACGACGTTTTCCCCATCTCTGAGGAGCTAATGGCGGAATTGGGGATCTATCTTCTCTCCTTCGACAGGGCGGGCTACGGGGAGAGCGATCCGGACCCCAAAAAGTCCCCCAGAAGCACGGCTCTCGACATCCAGGAACTCGCCGACCAGAGACTAGGCGCCGACTCCAAGTTCTATGTCATGGGATTCTCCATGGGAGGCCAGCTCGCCTGGGCCTGCCTCAAATACATTCCTCACAGGTTTTTCCATTCACAAATAAAATAACATAAATCTCAATAAATTAAACCTCACTAAATTAATTTAAATAATAATTATCAGAGATATGCTATTTATATTCGTTTAATATTTTTAAAATTTATATTAAAATAATATACAAATCTTATTATATAAAATTTTTTTTTGAGTATATAAAATAACATTTCTCTAATTATTAGTTTAAATATAAAAAAATATTACTAAATGAGCGCACAAAATTTGGTGAGCGCTAATCTAATAGTAAGCGATTGCACCGGCTATGGCCGGTGGGGTTCTGCAGGCTCAGCGGAGCGGCGTTAGTGGCGCCGGTGGCGAACTACTGGTGGCCCGGTTTTCCGGCGAACCTGTCAAAGGAAGCGTACTGGCTACAGGACGCAAGGGACTGGTGGGCGTTGGGAGTGAGCCACCACGCCCCGTGGCTGGTGTACTGGTGGAACACCCAACGCTGGTTCCCGTCGTCCAGCGTCGTGGCACAAAGCCCGCGCATGTTCTCCCCTCCCGACCTCCAACTGATGGGCAGATTTGAGTCTAGGGCCCGTTACGCGGCGCAGATACGGCAACAGGGAGAGCACGAGTCGCTTCTCCGGGACATGATCGTCGGCTTCGGAACCTGGGACTTCGATCCGACGGCTCTCGGGAATCCGTTCCCTGGCAGGGAAGGTCCCCCCGTCGTACATCTGTGGCACGGCGCACAGGACTTCCTCGTTCCCGTCGCCCTGTCCAGGTACATCAGCCAGAGGCTTCCGTGGGTTCGGTATCACGAGCTGCCACAGGCCGGTCATATGTTCCCTCTGGCCGATGGTATGGCCGATCTCATTGTCAGGGAACTCTTCTCCTATTAATGGTCTTGAATAAATAATTTGGTTCAATCTTATTAAATAATAGGAGTTGTTTGGTTAAATGGAGAATAATTAAAATATTGGTATATAACTTTTAAATATATTTTTCAAAAAATATAGATAATTAGGATTTAGAGAGTTAAGTGGAATAAAAAAATATTATTAAATCTACTTTTATTTGTGGGCTCATAAAAATATATTTTTTAAATTTTAAATCTTAATCATTCATACTTTTTGAGAAATATTTAAAAGTTATGTAACATTTTTTTTATCTAAGAAATGGTTTAGGTTTAGGCTTTTGCATATTAAAATTTTAATAAAAATAATAACGGATAATAAGAAAAAAATTATGGCTACAATTTTCACCCACAACTGACAACTAGCTCCTTAAATACAACTAAAAGCACTCCTAACAACATTAATTTTGTGTGAACTAAGAAAATGCTCAAAATAATATTGAAGATATATGCACTCTATTTTTTATAAATAACAAAGATTAATTTTTTATTGCACCAATAATTATCACAAATCAACAATGGTTTCTAAATAATGAAAATGATTTTTTCTTGAATTGCACCAAAATCTTTAAAATTTACACAACCATCACTTCTGCTCCAAAAGTAGCTATGGTAGCAATAATACCAAAGAAAAATAATAATAATAATAATAATAATAATACAAATTTTCTATGAAAGCAGAGTTTATGCTACACCAAATGAAGATGAATCAACTGCCAATTCTAATAATTGAAATAATAGGTTATCAAAATCATTTCTTTGCCTTGCTCCAAAGAATCAAAAGAAATGCACTCAAATGCTCCCAAGATCTAACAAAAAATAGGAGTAATGAGGTTCATTGATATCCTTCTAGAAGAAAACTAGCATTTGAGATGAAAAAAAATTGAGAGAATTAAAAGATTTATGTTTGGAGTTGTATTATTTTAATAACCCCAACATTGATCATTTATATAATACATATACATTCACAGGAACAACATCAGCACATCTATACCATCAAACCAAAGCATGATAATGAATATTGCAAATGGGACTGTTCCAATTAAAGGATAAAAACATTCGCATGCAATTCAATTTGGACCGATGCAGTATAATTGTCATGATAATTCATCTCAAAAAACCAATGAAAGTGAAGAAACTCTCACCAAATGTAGACGGTAGATTGTCGACTTTACGAGAAGGAGTCGGGCGTCTCGGTGATCCCTTCCGACCTCTGCAAAGGCAACGAAGCAACCTCTTCCGTGCGTCTCGGCGAAGGCAACGAAGAAGGCAGCGATCTCGAAGAGCGGCGAGAGGGAGTCGGGCGACCTCTGCGACCTTCCGGCGTCTAGCAGCGACGGTGGAAGCGATCTCGACGAGCTCGGCGCCGAGATCTCCAGGAGTCGCGTGAAGTACCCTACCTTTCCCGATAGATTGTCCGTAATGCTATCTAAATGTCGATCAAAATCGACCGACATTCAGATATCATTATACGATGACATTTATGTAATTTTTGAGATGTCATTAATTAGATAACATCAAACCAAACAACTCTTATCTTAGCAACAGTTTTAAATAACATAGCATTACACTAGATGTCAGCGAACCAAACAACCCCTTAATGCTTTGGGTCTTGTATTGTATAATATGCTTTTTCTGTTTTTTTCTTAATGTATGATTGAAAAAATTTAGTTTGCATAATTTTCGCTCAGGCTTTAGGTTTCGTTAGGATTTTTTCCTTTTCTCTATTCGGCGGCCGCCTGCGGCTATCGCAACTCCCCCGTCGGAGGGTCCTCCAGGTATTCTTGGTCACCCTCCCTCGTCTTCTCAGAAAAGTTTTTCTCTGGGGCAATTTCTATCATGGAAATCTTTATTTTCGGCAGTAAACTCAGAATGTCGCTCTCTTATATTCCTCCCTACTCCGGTATTTGTGTTACCCAAAGATGAAGTTTTCAAAGAGGAGAAACAATGGGCCAACTGTCTAGATTGGATTAGGCCAGCAACACGTAAAAAATTCTTTTGGATGCCATGAATAAAGCTTGGAAACCTAATGGTTCTATATCTATTTTCTTTTTATCGAGCAACTTTTATCAAGTTATATTGTGAAGATAATGTTTAGTTTGTTATGTAAGGAGGACCTTGGTTTTTTTTTCAATTGTCCCTTTTTGATTAAACTGTGGGCAAAGGAATTCTTCCCTGAGCCTCTGCTTTCTCTTCAATCCCAATTTGGATAAAATTTTTGGAATTGCCTCTTCATCTTTGGACTGAAGAGATTATATCTAAAGTTGTCAATTTTGTAGGTATTCCGATAATGGCTGATACTCTTATTGCTAATAAATATTGCTTATCCTTTGCTCGTGCATGTATGAGGAGATCCAACCTTCAAACCCTTTTCTTGAATCGGTGGAAATTCATTTCAAGGATAAAAACACATGTGCAACAAATTGAGTATGATTGGATTTCTCAAAGTTGCTCCAAGTGCAGGAACTTCAAAAATGTTGGTTGCTCATGTAAACAAACGTCGAATACACCTATGAATCGGGAAGAAGTATCTCTCGGAGACCTCATCATCGTAGGTATCAAACTCCCTTAGTTGCACCTCCCATCCAGCCCCTGTCTCTGCCCAAAGATTTAACCCCTATTCTTGAGTCGTCCCCTGTTATAAGATTGCATACTGCCTCTCCTAATCTGATCACTCCATTGTCGATGGTTTCCTCCGCTGAACTCACGAAGATGATATCCCAACCTAATGTTCTATTGGAACCTTTCAATAATACTATCGATAACTGCGCTCCTTTCTCTCTTCTTGAGAAAACTCATGATCTCAATACTCTGGATCAAGATGTTGATTCTACTTTCTCCTCTTCCTTTGGTTCTCATTCTCTTGTGAACCTCCTCTCCTAACCTCTGATCTTCTTACATTCTCTATTTTATGTTCAACGGTGCCAGCAAATGTGTGTAAATCTCAACTTACAGGTATTATTGCAGGGTCTTTCTTTAATCAGCAGGGTACTTCTACATCTATGAAACCTCAAATTAGGTATGTTGCTTCAGTTAGTAATAAAATGGTTGATGTTAATTAACAGATCGATTTATCGGGGCGTAGTCGCTCTTCATGAACTCAACCCAAGTAATTATGGTTGTCTCGAGAGATTGGTGTTCTTTGGTGTTATATTTTTTGCTCTGTTTTTTCTTGCTTGGTTGCTATGGTGATACAATGCCTAGATAATTTGGTGTGTGGTCGACATCTTGGATCTGGTTTCCTTCTCCCCTATTGTTACCACCTCTCAATGTATTCATGCTCACTTCTCTATGAGTGCTCTTCAAACTTGAATCACTTTTGTTTATGCCTCTAACAGTGAAAATGATTGTCAAGAGCTATGGAATATGGTGAACCATGGTTGTTGGCCGAAGATTTCATCAGTGTACAGTTTATGAATGAAAAGAGTGGTGGAACTGTCCCCTCCCCTCAAAAACTTTTATCCTTTAACAACTTTATTGACCAAACAAATCTCATTAATGTGAAAACTTGCGGAAGTAATTTCTTTGGATAATCATCGCTCTGATACTCCAGTCAGAGCAAAATTAGATCGCGCTCTTTGTAATTTGGATTGGCTAATGTTTGTTGCTTCCTTTTGAATGGTGCTTTTCTGTAACAACCCTAGTTGTTACTCTAGCTAAATTTAGTTTAATTAAGCTAAATTAAGCCTTAATTTTGATTCCATTGAATTCAATGAGTCATTTAAATCTAATCCTAGAAGTTTGAAATCAATCGGAGCTAAATTAGAAATTTTGATATTTTTAGCTATTTTAAGCCCTAGAAAATACCTAAATTAAATTGATCTCTAAATCAAAATCTAATTTTATTTTTGAATTCCTCATACCCTAATTAGCTAAGAGTGAATTTTTTGGAATTTTTGAAGCTCATTTAAGCCCAATTTGAATTATAGAAATTAGTATAAATTAAATAATTATTAAATGAATTAAATTAAATTAAATTAAATTAATTATATTATTTTTTTAATTTTGGGATTCGCTGTCGGGACCGCGGTCGATCCGCTGTGGGGTCTCGACAGCAGGGCACCATATCCGCCGCATGGATGTTGAGCACATATCTCAGCGCGCGCCATCGAACGGCAGGATCTCCTTCACGGTAAGATCGAATCCTAAGCGTTGGATCTGTCGCTCGCATCCAACGGCTACCATCCAACCAATTTAAGTAATCCATCAGGATCGTTCAGAGCTAATGGTCGATCCATTCGACGGCTCTGAGACCCCCAGCCACTGTGGATCATCGTTCACCTTCTGATCTCCCCACTTACGCTGGTCCCCCCTGACGGCCGAATCATCCCCGCCCCGTGGCAGTACGAGAAATTACCCCGTTCTTCCCCAATTGCCCTCCGGTGCAACGGCTGGTTTGCAGCGCTCTCCCCAATCTACCCTCGACGGTTAAACCCATCCTCCCCTTCGGGCCGAGCCTCACGCTGGAGCCCGAGCCTCAGAGTCCACCCTAGGGCTCCCTCGACCTATAAGTACCTCCAGAGTTTCACAGTGAGTCCATTTGCTCACTGTGAACCCTCAATTCCTTAGCTGAAGGCTTGCTAGAGCTCCCATCTACTTGGTGATTCCTGGAACTTCTGGAGCTAAGTGTCGTTGATAGAGGGTGCGAGTATGGTGTTCAGACCCTCTGTGAGCTCGTGGTACTCTTTTGGAAGCTCCATCTGCTTTCAATTCCTCTTGGACCGGACCTGCAACCCCATCTCCAAGGTACAGCCTTCTCCCATGGATTCCTTCAATCCATTTCCTCATCTGTCTCTGCATTGAGCATCTGGATGTCGCCTAAGAAGCCGTAGCCACTTAGGAAACCAGTTGTAATTGTCGCCTAGGGCTATGCTAGCTCGAATCGATCGTATCGATCGATTGAGCCAGTGGCCGAGCCATGGCTGAGTCCGAGTAAGGACCTAACGATTGGCTGCACCCCAAGTTATGAAACCTTAGGGGTTCGACTCGCCTCACCTCCCTGAAGGTGTAGGTATCGAACCTCGGCTGATTAATGGCCTCTGTGAGGAGAATTGTCTCCTCACAGTATGTGGGGCCCCCGTACTGACAACTTGGAAGTACGGTGCTCCAACTGTGGCAAATCCCCAACTTAAGTAAAGTTAGGTAAACCCAACCTGCCTTAAGCCAAGGACTCGTCACCAAATACTATCACATCATCAATATATAAGTATCAAAGTGGCGGAAGCAATGAACAATAGAGTAACATCCACAAGCATACATAGTAGGAAAAGAGAATGTAATATAGTAACTCATCATAATGCAGAAATAAAATACGTCCAGAATTACTACTTATTACAAACTGTAAGTTTAAAGAAAATGAAAATGTATCTAAATCTCACTGAAACAAAGGAAAAGTCTGACTAAACAGCAGCAGCACAATCCTCCTCCTGACCTGCTCCTCTTCTGCGACAGTGCCCACGAACACGTCTGAATCTGACATTTGTCGGTATCACAAATGCCAGGGCCCCAGCTAACAAAACAAAAATGTTACAGTTAGATAATTGTCTAAGTATATTTTAAGCTATTTTAATGAACTGAACATTTAAAGATATCACATTTTAATTTAACTACACATGCAAGCAGTAAATGGTGCAACAAGCTATGAAAGAATGGGTAACCATAAACTATCCATTTATAGCCAGCATACAATGCAAAATAAATAAGGTGAGGCTAAAAGCTAAAAGAAATAGCAACTACAATGCAATTCTGAACCTAATATGCTTATGATCATGTTAACATATGCTGAATATATCAAAAAAACACAAGTACTAAAAATGTGTAATTCTAGCATCCTAAACATGCTAATATATATAAGTAAGCCATATGAGTATACATGCAACATGCTAGTTAAGAACAGGAAAATAAAATAAAAGCCATAAAGACATGTGGCAAAAGCAAAGCAATCTATGAAATATGAAGCCACTGAGACATATGGCAAAGCGAGCAAATACTGAAAATAAGGCCACTGAAGCATGTGGCAAGGCAAATCAGAAAACAATACAAACCAGCTAAAGTAGCGATAAGCTTAAGACATAGTACTGCCATACCAGCCAATAGGCCATACAGGGCCTCCAATATCAATCAATCAATCCCCAGCCTAGCCATCCAAATATGCTAGGTCTGAGTCCATTCTATACAATACTACTACTGAAGAGGCAGACTAAGCTAGGACATATTTTACCAACTGCAAATAAGGCAAAACTGAATGATATGCAATTCAAATACTAACTTAGGATGTATCATACATATCCTAAGTTTTCCTATTATGCTCAAGGAATAAGGCTCAATATCTAAGGTATGCCAAGCAATCTAGTCAAGGTAAGTAAGAGACTCAATCTAGACTATGTGATATCTGATGTTATCTAATTACCCAATCTAACTACTCTGAGAATGTACAAGTTTAGGATCTCTAATATCCAGCTATCGAGTAGAATCTTAGATTTACGTCCTTAAAGTTAATATTAGAACTTAACAAGTTCTAATCCAAAATTATGTGACGATTATATGATTTAAGTAAGTAAATTAATGACCTAATTTATTTATATTTTACTCTCTTATCCAAATCTTGATTAAGTAAATCAAGATTTAAGGATTTAGAACCTAAACCCTATGTTGAGTTCAAATCCTAAATCCAAGGTAATATTCTAACTAGGATCTATGGTTCACACTTATTACTCAAATTAAAGGTAAAGGATTTTATAAGCTGAAGGATTCAAGAACTAAGAACTTAGTGAAAGGCTATTCTACTGATTATAAGATAAAATAATCAATTAAGAATTTGAGAATTTAAGATCTATATTCAATCTTTAAGATAATTTTATTATCTTTTAGATTGAATCATCATATACCCACATGGAAGGTTTTAAAAGATTAAATAATCAATCATTAAATAATTTCAATTGGAGATGGTTCAATTTCAAATTGAAGATCCAAGTCTAAGATCTTAAGATCTAAAGATCTGAGGTTTGATCACTTTATATCTCTAAATTAGAGTTTTATATTAAGAGCTTCCATTTGTGATTT
The DNA here is from genome assembly GCA_016760335.1 of Gastrodia elata. Classification (NCBI taxonomy): domain Eukaryota; kingdom Viridiplantae; phylum Streptophyta; class Magnoliopsida; order Asparagales; family Orchidaceae; genus Gastrodia; species Gastrodia elata. Next base: position 4,869,376 of record CM028678.1, on the reverse strand, counting down.
TTTTAGAATCTAAGTTCATAGTTAAATTATAAGGAGCTTATTAAGGTTGAAATTGATAATTTTAAGTATTAGATTTAAACATCAAACTCATATTGATCCTTTTAGGCTACTTAAAATTTAAGGATCTGATGTTTGATCACTTTAGACTTTAAGCTAGATTTTAACTTAGAATTTTCCATTTTTATTTATTTTAGAATTTTAAGCTCATAAGTTAACTAAATTGAATATATCAAAGTGGTTTTGATAATTGAAATGATTAAATTTAAGGGCTAAGCTTAAGTGACTTATTTAGGGTCACTTAAGATCTAAGTGTCTTAATTAGGGCTGAATTGAAAATTTCTTAAATCAATGATCACATTAACATTATTATTAATCTAAGAGTTCAGAAAACATTTCTAATCTAACTTAGGGTAGTTAACTGAAATTTCCAAGTTCTAAGGAGCATTTAATCATATTTTGATCAAAATGACCAAAATGCCCCTCTTAAGGCAAAAATTGGGATATTAGGGTTTAGTTATCCAAATTGATCCAAATCTATATTAATGTGTTTCATATTGATTAATAGAGTAGGAGTTTCACTTATCTCAGATTTTTGGCCACTTCATTAAACTAATCATCACTAATTACTTAATTAAGCCCAATAGGGTGATTTGTGAAAATAAGCATCTTTAGGGCAATCTAACCTACACTTAGGTTCTAATAGACTTAGTATAGCATTAGGAACTTACTTATCCTAAATTTGAGACTTAATTAAGGTTAAATTTACTAATCATTAATTAGGGTGATTAAGAAAAATAAATATCCAAAATTAGGTTTAAGGGTCCCTGATTATTCTCTATGGTCATATAAGTGATCAGAACCCTAAATTTTTAGGTTTGGATAATTATTGAATTTAATATGATTTAATTTAAAACAAAAAATGTTTAAACAATTATTTTAAATCCAATCATTGGATTTGAAATTTTATTTTATATTTAGGTTTCTTGTATTTTCTGATTCAAATAGTATATTGGATCATACTATTTGGATTTATATAGCCAAAGTTATTCAATTAATTTAATCTGAATGTTTATTTAAATTAGAACTATAGGGTTTAATTATTTAAATGCATAATCATTAAAAATGTCATCCAATAAATATTAATTAGGCGCGGCCCAAAATCAGAATCGCGCGGGTCACGGGTCGGCCCGGCCCAGGACCCACGACTTCATCTTCTTCCTCTCGATGGGTCCCAAGTCAGCCGAGCTTCAGCGCCAAAATTCTCGGCGCTCCGACGATGACAGAGGCTCAACTCGATCCCTACACATTCAAGGAGTCGATTGAACCAAGAACCCTCATCTGGATCCTTCTGGATCGACGGGGTGCTACTCCACCGCGACGCCTTCGATACGGGCGTCTCAGGCCGACTATGAGGGGGAATTCTTCTCACAAAGGCCTTGATTCGACCGGGGTTCGATCCCCACACGTTCAGGGAGTCGAGACGCATCGAACCCTTAACCTATCTTAACCTGAGGCGCAGCCAATCGCTGGGTACTTACTCGGACTCAGGCATTGGCTCGGCTGCTAGCTCAGTCGATTGATACAATTGACTAGAGCTAGCTTAGCCCCAGGTGACAATCATCATGAGTTTCCTAGTTGGCTAAGGTGCTCTAGACGACATCCATGGCTCAATCTGGAAGACAATGGAAATGAGCTGAAGAAATTTCAATGGAGGAAGGCTGTACCTCGAGTTGGGTTGCAGGCTTAGCGAAAGGGAATTGAGGTGCTCCTTAGCTTCCTGGAGGATGGACGAAGGTGCACAGGGGGTCTGAACACCAGACGGGTTCTCTATCAGTGGTTCAGGCTTTTGAAATTTCTGAAATTCGCCGGGGGAGACGGGACTCCAGCAGAGCTTCAGCCAGGAAATTGGGGATTCACAGTGAGCAAAGGGACTCACTGTGAAATCCCGGAGGCATTTATAGGCTCCAGGAGGTCCTAGGTATGGAGGCCAGGGCTCGGGCTTGGGAATCGGCTCGGCCCGAGGCTTCTTCCAATTTCTGCAATTGGGAGGGTCCAGACCTCCTGGGCCATCCTACTGGGTTCGGCCACTCTCGGAAGGACCCTAATGGCTTAGCTGACCTGGTGAGGGGAGTGGTAGACAGGGTTACGTGGCTTAGTACGGGCGAATTCTCGATGTCGGGGCGAGATATCTACGGGGACAAAGATCCACAATGGGGGATTCGTCTCCACCGTCTGATCACGGGACCGTTGATGACAGACGGCCTGATGCGGCTTCTACTTAACCAAATCGCGGATTAAATCCTGAGCGTCAGATATAAGATGCTGATCGAGCGGCAGGGATCTGATCCCGGTGCGCGGTAGCGCAAGCCGTTGGATTGAACGCGCTGAGATGCGCGCTCGATCATCGGGTGGCTTAAGGCTATGCGTCGTTGTCGGGACTCCGAAGCGCATCTGCCGCAGTCCCGACAGCAAATCCCAGCTCAAAAAAAATTAAATAAAATTTAATTTAAATAAAATAAAACAATTAAATAATATATAATTATTCTTAAACACTCTAAATCCAATTTAGGACCAAATGAGCTCCAAAAATTTCCAAAAATTCACCCTTAGCTAATTAGGGTATGAGGAATTTTAAAATGGATTCATATTTTGATTTGGAGATCATATTAATTTGGGTATTTTTCAGGGCTTAAAAATAACCAAAAATACTATATTTTCCATTTTAGCTCCAATTGACCCTAAACTTCTAGGGTTAGGTTTATCTGACCCATTGAGTCCAATGGAATCAAAATTAAGGCTTGGTTTAGCTTAAATAATCTAAGTTTAGCTGAGATAACAACTAGGGTTGTTACAGACTCCCTATAATAACCCTAGGTTGTTACCCTAGCTAAAACTAGATTAATTAAGCTAAACCAAGGTTTGATTTTGATTCCATTAGATTCAATGGGTCATTTAAACATAAACCTAGAAGTTTGAAACCAATTGGAGCTAAATTGGAAAATTTAGTATTTTTGGCTATTTCTAAGCCCTGAAAAATACCTAAAATATTTTGATCTCCAAATTGAAATCTGATTTTATTTTTGAATTCCTCATACCCAAATTAGCTAAGGGTGAATTTTTGGGAATTTTTAGAGCTCATTTGATCCTAAATTAGATTTGGGAAATTTTAGATATTTAAATTATTATTTAATGGAATTTATTTAAATTAAAATTAATTTAAATTAAATAATTAAATCCCAGGATTCACTGTCGGGACCACGGCAGATCTGCTGCAGGGTCCCGACAGCGGCACACGGCTTTGCGCCCGTAGGATCAAATGATTGTCGAAGCAATGGTTCGATTTGATAAATTTTGCGATTCATGCATAATACTTTCTGTTAAACTGCCTCGTCTCGAAACATAGCCACTAGGGTTCGATTTAACCGGAGATATGCGCCTCCTCCGACCTCGATTTAGGTACCATTTGAAAGTTCTTTGAGAGACCTTTCGATCGGAATGCGAACCAGCCGATGAGGACGACGGAACGGTCTTCAAATTTGCTGCCCTAGCCGAAGGTACCCAAGCGTCGCCATCGAAGCCTATTTTATTGGGTCGGGCTTAGTCCGACCCGATCATCTTGATCGGGTCCATGTAATGATCACGGGCCGCGGGTTTTAGCTGTGCAATCGTGCTGTCGACTCTGGAGTGCGCCACATGTGCTCCTACTGTCCATGTGGGACCCGCCGCCTCTTCTCATTCTGGCCGAAGCATTATAGCCTGTGGGACCCACCTTTTGATCTTCAACAATTCATCAAACGCCATGTAACTCGCGTGGAACCCACCTCTACCGACGAAAGAAATAAAGAAATGGAAATTTTTGATAAATAATAAATATAGTATTAATAAAATTAAATTAAATTAATTAAATTCCAAAACTTTAGGCATCCCTATCTTGCAAAATGTAAGTCCAATCATAGCAAATAAATATATCATTGGATTTAGCAAAAATAGAGGAATAATTTGGCACTGTCAATTTTGCATTTGGATCTGTATTTAGCAAAGTGATATTTAAGGTTTATTTAAGTTAAATTAAATGTCACAAATCTTAATTAACCCATAACTTTGTACCTAATGATCCAAATTTATTGAATATGGGTCTTAAAGTGATCAGAAAAGCCTAAGGATTAATTTGATAGTATTTATCTTGCTGTTTGGATTAGTATTTGCCTAATCACTTTTAGATCCTAACCCTAATTACCCTAATTAGACCTAGATCTTCAATTGACCACAACTTAGTCAATTGAGCTCTAAATTTAATGATCCAAATATCAATTTAGATCAGAAAAATCTAATTAACAGTAATATGTATAAATATTTTAGATCCAATGGTTAGATTTGCTAATCTTTCCATATTACTCCAAAACTTGATTAGTGAATATTATTAAGTCTAATAATCCAAATTGAGTGAATATTATACATAACCAAGTCAGAACTTATAATTTGTATTATTCAACTCTTATAATCACCAAAACTTGATGTTAAGTCATCATGTGTGACTTAATATTTTAAACTTAAAGCTAAGTATCGAGAAATTAAATGCTGAAGCTATTTGCCCTATTAGGACATTTTAACAAGAGTTGAATGTCACTTTAATAGTTCAAATCTAATTTGGACTAATTCAACTTATCTTTATAAGCTAAATCATTTGGATTCATTATTAGACTGTTATTTTAAAGATGAATCTCTTCCTACAATTCTCATAGAATAAGAAATCAAAGAATACTAGTTCTTTGATGCCAAATCCTTTAATTCCCATTTGTTGAAGAAGAACCATTCTTATTCTTTATGTCCTATTGAATCCTGTAAAGGCTTAGCTAGTTGCCAAAGCCTTCTTAGATAGTAAATGTAACATATAACTGTTATAATCTTAACTCTTAATTTCATTCCATGTTTAGCAAGTAATATCACCTACCAAGTTATAATCATCTTAGGTTGCTAAGTCAAATATTTTGACTTAGGAATTAATTATAGATCCTTAAAATTATATTTTTGCTTAGGTGAACCCTAACTTGCTATCCTTATTAAGTGATAGTTATCAGTAGTAAATTAGTTCCTTAAACACAAAATTTTTGGGATAGAATTTTTCTAAAATTATAATAAGATTTTGAGAATTAAATCCCAAAGGTAGAAACTTTAAACCTCCAAAGTTCCTTTAAGTCCTTACTCATTTGAAGAGTTTTGTATTCTTAAGCTTTTGGCTATTATGGTGTGTAATCTTCGATCAAGACTTCAATTCCTAAAAGCAATTCGTTCTTTTAGGGAATAATTTTTGATGATGTTCCATAATTACAATTCATTGTTGTAGGACTATAAGTGCCTACAAATCTCTACTATCTTTTAAATTCCAAAATAATAGTAACTTGATACTTTCATGAATTTAATTTTCTTGTTCTTGTAAGAATTCAACTAAAGCTAAGGCCTGTCAAAATCCTGGACAAAGATCAAATCATTTAATTGAAGATTCTTCATTTCTAATTTAATTTATATATACTCATTTGAGATTCTATAATCATACCTCCTTATCTTCATTACATTTCAAAAGTTTCATTTCCCTATATTTCATTCTTACCACCTGAGTGATGTCGAGGACGACATCGTTCTTAAGTGGGGGAGTTTGTAACAACCCAAGTTGTTACTTGGCTCAATTAAGATTAATCTAAGTCTTAATTAAGGTTCTAAGTCACTAATTAAGTAATTTAGAACTCATCTCTAAAAACTAGGTCAAACCAGAAGTCAACTGAGTCAAAACATAAATTCTAGAAAATCCCAAACCCTAGAAAATTTTCTTTTTATCTAGACCTCAAATTGAAAATCTGACTTCGCCATTGCATTCAGAACACCCAAATTAGCTAAGGGTGAAATTTTGGAAGCATTTGGAAGTCGTTGGATTTTCGTCGAATATTTTAATATTATTTAAATACCTGAAAATTCAAATAAATAAATATTCATCGGATCAAAAATTTGAGAGCATCGTTGCATTCCTTGCCCCTCAATTAGTCAGAATTGATTTATTGAAAATTTTCTGGACTTATTTTAATTAATTTCTTTATTTTATTCTAAAATTAGGAAATTAATCTAAATTATAAATTAAATATTTAAGATTTAAATTACTTAACGGATTTCCGTTAAGTAATTAACCCGTCGTCTCCCATCTAACGTTGCGCCGTTAAGATAACGTAAGTTTCAGACCGTTCGATCGATCGATCGAACGGTCTATGAGCTTCGTCCCCCGCACAGCTGCTCGTGGCCTCGGGCTCGCACGCGGCATCTCCACGGCCATCCATGCGTCAATCCGCCGCTTCAAGGGTGGGATTAAGGTTCTATATCAACTTTTTGATACCCCATTGACTCAAATCGCAACTCAGAAAAGTTGGAGGCGGTCTCAATTTGAACCTCTATTCTAAGCCGTCAAAGTGAGGTACCCCTCCATCTTCACTCTACTTTAATGTATTATCTTAAAATCCAATTTGTAGGCTTATTTTAATGCATAGATTGATTGGTTATTGCATCTGATTATCGAAGCAATGGTTCGATTTGATAAATTTTGCGATTCATGCATAATACTTTCTGTTAAATTGCCTCGTCCCAAAACATAGCCACTAGGGTTCGATTTAACCGGAGATATGCGCCTCCTCCGACCTCGATTCAGGTACCATTTGAAAGTTCTCTGAGAGACCTTCGATCGAAATGCAAACCAGCCGATGAGGACGATGGAACGGTCTTCAAATTTGCTGCCCTAGCCGAAGGTACCCAAGCATCGCCATCGAAGCCTGTTTTATTGGGTCGGGCTTAGTCCGACCCGATCATCTTGATCGGGTCCATGTAATGATCACGGGCCACGGGTTTGGGCTGTGCAATCGTGCTGTCGACTCTGGAGTGAGCCACGTGTGCTCCTACTGTCCATGTGGGACCTGCCGCCTCTTCTCATTCTGGCCGAAGCATTATAGCCTGTGGGACCCACCTTTTGATCTTCAACAATTCATCAAACGCTACGTAACTCGCGTGGAACCCACCTCTGCCGACAAAAGAAATAAAGAAATGGAAATTTTTGATAAATAATAAATATAGTATTAATAAAATAAAATTAAATTAATTAAATTCCAAAACTTTAGGCATCCCTATCTTGCAAAATGTAAGTCCAATCATAGCAAATAAATATATCATTAGATTTAAAAAAAATAGAGGAATAATTTGGCACTATTAATTTTGCATTTGGACTTGTATTTAGCAAAGTGATATTTAGGGTTTATTTAAGTTAAATTAAATGTCACAAATCTTAATTAACCCATAACTTTGTACCTAATGATCCAAACTTATTGAATATGGGTCTTAAAGTGATCAGAAAATCCTAATGATTAATTTGATAGTATTCATCTTGCTGTTTGGATTAGTATTTGCCTAATCACTTTTAGATCCTAACCCTAATTACCCTAATTAGACCTAGATCTTCAATTGACCACAACTTAGTCAATTGAGCTCCAAATTTAATGATCCAAATATCAATTTAGATAAAAAAAACCTAATTAACAGTAATATGTAAAAATATTTTAGATCCAATGGTTAGATTTGCTAATCTTCCCTAATTACTCCAAAACTTGATTAATGAATATTAGTAAATCTAATAATCCAAATTGAGTGATTTAAGTTTCAGAGGACTCCTAGAACCACTTAGAATCTATCTGTGAAGTTTGATTAGTGTTTGAGTGCTTAATTTTGCTAATCACTCACTAAATTATTCCTAACCCTAATTAGGTCATAACTTAGTCAAATTAGATCCAAATTGAGCCTACCACATGTCATTGTGATCAGTGAGCTATTTGTAAACTATAGCCACTAATTTTACTCAATTTGGACACTAGTTGGCAAAGTTAGGTTTTTAACCCATAATTAAGAATCCCTTAATTAACTTTAAACCCTAGATCTTGTATTAGCCATAACTTGGCCAATACTTATCAGAATTTAGCAAATTTAGATTCTATAGAAAGCTTAGGCAGTAAAAAACAATCTGAAAGAAAATTTAACTTTCACTTAGCGAAATTACTAATTTACCCTTATGAGTCAAATTCACTAATTTGACTTCATATGGCTTAACAATTACCCAAAATTAATTTAGTTACTGTCTAATCTTTCATTAGATAGTAAGAATTTTCTTTCCAAAAGAAAATTTCAGAATTAAAGCCCTAGATCAAAATTTGATCTTTTGAACCCTTAAGTAGGGGCAAAATGCCCAAATTTAGGGTTTAACCTTTAAAAGCCCTAAATTCAGTTTCTAATCACTAAAATCAGTAAATAGAATGATTTAGAACTGAAATTAATCAAATCCAAGTCTAAATTAGATTTTGATTAAAATTTCAAAATTTGCTCCTTAAGGAAAATTTCCTAAGTCTTAAGTGAGTGATTTCTCCTTCTTTAATCATTCTTAGACCTTTCCTTAGGTCTTTATAACATTAGTTAGGATGTGTGTCTTGAGAGATACTCTTAGTAATTAAGAGCCTTATTTCCTAAGATTAGGAATAGATCTTAAGTTAGAATTCATCTATTGAGTAAATTGGGTTACTCAATTAGATGAAACCTTGAGTTTACTAGTTTCTAGATTTTCTCAGTTTATTAAATGATTATTTGATCTTTAAATTTTAGAACTAAGAATAGAGATCTATCCTAATGAATTTGATTTATCATTAGGATTTGCCTTAACCTAATCCGTGAGTTTTGGGTTCTAAACTTAGACCCTTAGATTATACCTTTATATTAAGTGATTAGACCCCATCATCTGGAGTCTAATTCTTAATCTTTTCATCTTAATTTGGCTAATCAAGATGAGATTTGGGATAAATTAAATTACAAAATTAGGTCGATGATTTATTCACTTAAACCAAATAGTCATCTTTTGATTAAGTTATAATTAGGACTTGGCCAGTCCTAATTATCTTCAACTAGTAGGATTCGTGATTCTAAGTTACAGAATATGTAAGAATTGATGATTCTGAAACTTATGTAACTTAGAGTAGATAGAACGAATAAAATAGACAACAATGGATATCACCTGTGTTTTAGATAGAGTTTCTTGCTCACTTTAATTTTGATGCATCGCATTCCTTGATATTGAGCTTTATACCTTGAACATATATTATGTACTTAAGATATTGGATAAATATCTTATGTTAATTTGGAACATTCATAAGCAGCATTATGTTTTCATTTCACAAGTGGTTTGTAAGGTGTAGCTTGATTAGTATACCTCTTCGATCAACCCGTTCGGGTCGACAACCTTCGAGGGTTTAATGTCCGACAGTCTATGGCCATGCCTAGTCCGAGTGATAGGATGGATAGACTCTTACCATACTGACTATAGAGTCAAGATTCTGATATGGTTATACTAATTCAAGTACACTTACATTCAGTTCGTCTTAGCTCATCAGGCTAAGAGTTTTCAGTGATACTCAGTTCAGAGCTTCTTTCTTAGCCCATCAGGCTAAGATTTGCTGAGTATGTTTTAAGTTGAGTGGCTTGGACAGTCACTGTAGTTTTCAGTTTTTAGTTACTGTTTTACTTGCATATTCTGCATTGTAATACTATTTTACTTACAACTTTTCTGCACGTATTTTTATATATGATGCTAGTTTTACTTACTATTTTCATATGCTCACCTAGGATGTTAGTGTTTTCAGTTTATACTGTTCAAGTTCTGTATGTCACCTAGCATAATCTGTTTGATCATAAGCATGTTTAGGTTGTACTTTTCTTATAGTTTTGTTTAGTCTTTTGCTTACCTATCTTTGTTGCAGTTGCTTGGAGGAGGTATGTGCTTACTTCATATTTGCTTAGTTATAAACTGTAGTTTATAACTTATTACTGTTCTTTTTGTAAGCTTTCTGCAAATATTTTGCTCAGTTCTAGTTTATGGTGATATTCAAGTAACTTAATAAATTATTTGCCCTAAAATATGCTTAGACAATAGTCTAACCAGTTTTTCTTTTGTTGGCTGGGGCTCTACCATTATGAAACTGATAATGGTAGGTTCTGAGTTTGTTAGAGCAGCTGATCCAGTTGAGTGCTTACCATTGGAGGAGGAGCCCATTCCTGAAGATCTTTAGCTTTAGTTTCTTTTGCTTGTGAGATCGAGAGTTTCCTTTTCAGTTCTCTTAAAGTTATTAAATATTGTAATAATACAGGTTAACATTCTCTTTTCAGCACTTTACTTATTCTGTATTGCTGTATTTATACTGTATGAATGGAAGTTATATTTAAATTGCTTCCGCACTCTGAGATCATGTATAATCATTTAGTGCTGGTATTTTGGGTTGAATGGCAAAGTTCTTATTTAAGTTGGATTAGAACATGTGTCTAATCTAATTCTAAGTGGGGACCTTGTCATTTGGTGACCCCTCCACCATAATCATGTTAACTTAAGGGTTAACAGGACCACGGCGGGGCAGGGCCGCCACAGTTAAGCCTCCTTATTACTCATTACCCCTGTCTATTAGGGTAAATGTGCACTGGAATCCACCCAGAAACTGAATCCAAAGATAACTGTTATTCTAACTATTCTAAATTTTTATTTCATGCACAAAATTCTCTTATATGAAATATCCAAGGAAGTAAGCACAAAAGCAAGGAATGCGTAGCAACAAAATATCAAAAGTAAGCAGGGGACTCTATTAATATGGTGATATAATTTGTTTACTAATTATCCATTCTAACTATTCCAAGTTACACAGGTTCATGATCACCATTTTCCTACTATCAAGTATAACTTAAAAATTCGTCCTTATAGGTTTAAAAAAAAAAGATTTGAACTAATCAGGTTATAATCTAATTCAATCAAATGACGACTATGAGTTAAATCAATGAATCATACGTCCTAATTTTGTGAATTTATATATTTTATCTAAGATCTGATCAAGATCTTCTAAACTATAGATTATGGATTAAACACCACGAGATTTGGACTTAATCTCCTAATCCAAAAGATAAGACCTAAGTTCTAGGTTTCATTCTATAAGTGATCTGCTAATTAAGGCAAATCCTATTAAGTAATCGAACTTAATATGATGAATCTCATATCTTAAATCTAAAATTAAAATACAAAATAATTAGAATAAGTTATAAAATTTTAAAATCTATTAAAACTAAGATTTCACCCATTGAGTAACCCATTTACCCAATAAATGAACTCTAACTTATGATCTAGTCTTAGTCTCAAGAATAGTCCTAAACTGATGTGAAAGATCCCAAAGAAAGGACTTATAGAAATCTCATATCTTTTTTTTCAAATGCATGCTTATCTCAATTGCTGTGCCGTAATTACCTGAGTATAAATTAGATAACTATTTGTATATGTCATAAAGATAGAGCAATTCTTAATTTAAAAATTATATATATTTGATATATATTACTTTCCAATTTTCATAAGAGGTTTGAAGTGCCAATTTATACTTTTAGTTACTTGCATTATTATTTAGAAAATAGCGAATAAGGAACAATCGAGAACAAAACTTCTTTGAAGCTCCATATGTACAAGAAATAGAGGTTGATGAAAATATTCTTGGTTCATTCATATAAGTAGTTCTAAAAGACATTTTAACACAAGACCGATATGGTTAGTAATTGGCTAACTAAAATATGTATCAAAAGCTTTTATCGTGAATGTCAGTTTGACATCTGGTTGCCCCCGACGCCCAACTTACAACCCAACTTATCATTCAACAACACTTTATTGATGCTGCCCTACCGATATAAAGAATATCAAAACATATATCAAATTTAACTTTCCTTGCATCCACAAAATCTTGATCCACAACACATCTTCATAGAGCAGGAGTGCAATATAATATCCAATCTTGTAAAAAGAGAAGGACAACAACAAGAACGCAGCTTAATTATATAGATCATCAGCTCAACCCTACTCTAACAAACAACGAGCAATATTTATGAAAGCTAAGGTTTATAAGCTTTCCTAGTCTTAGCATCTAAGTTTATTTAAATCCATGATGACTGAATATAAAATTAAGAAATCATCACATGTTTTAATTAAGCATGCATTTGAAAAAAAAAAGTAAATTGAGTGAATCCATGATGACTGAATACTTACCAGCACATATATTTACTAAACACAAATCAAAATAATATATTTAATACAAGTCCTGCAATTATATCATAATAGCTAAAGCAACATTTCGGGAACCTAATCACATTTAATAGAAAGCGGTCATAAGTCTATAGCTACATTTTAATTGTAAAGCACCCACAGAAACTGAAAAAAAAAAAAAGATTAAGCGGCTGCATATACAGTAAACTATTCAAAAGATAAAATATCCTTAAGGCTTCAATCAGCAATCATAGCCAATAAAAAACCATATCAAACGATTCCTTAAATATAAAGCCACATAACTGGTCACTTGACTTTCATAATATGTTATTATAATCACTGGACTGTGTGCATTCAAAGTATGCCCAATTATTTACATCAATTTGCTCATTAATTCACGTCAAAAGCTAGCCACTTGATTCATCCTGTAATAACAAAGTTTCCATTGGAGTTTCAACTATTATTCTATGCCAAATTGTTAAGACTTAAAATTTCAATGCAAGATCCTAAAAACCTTAAAAGAGAATATCAAAGTGCTTGATGCAATTAGTAATATAATCGAGTTAATAAAGTAGGAAGCAGCACACTTGATATTACTCAATAGTGTTTGATGATTTGCAAAATTTGAAAATATAGGTTATGAGAAACAACAGATTGCCTTTAATCCCCCCCTTTTAATTAAGATCATTCTTTGATCATTAAGATTCATCTAATAGAAGGTAAGCTGAACTGACTATTGAATGATCACTAAATGAAAGGTAAGTGAAGTACAAAAACTTAATGAAAGTTCTGAGTGCAGTAAGGTGCGAGGCGGGGGAGGGGTACCTTAAGAGATGGGTGCGCCGGGTGCGCCGAGCAGAAGATCGGAAGGGATGAAGGGGAGAGGTTGGCGACTCAATGCTGTGCCGAAGGGAGGAGAGGTATGCTCGGCCGCAACTCGTCCTGGAATCAACTTGGCCGAGGAGGTGGAGAGGTGGGAGAGGCGAGGCTCGGCAGGCGAGGAGGACGCGTGCGACTTCAGAGGAGGGTAGGCGGACGGCTCCATAGCCCGCGAGTCATCCCCTTGCGCTAATAAGGAGACGAGCGGAGTCGATGAGGGAGCTAGGTGTGGCTGCTCCACGCGTCGGGCACAGAGGGGGCGAAGCGTGCGGCCGAGAGGGAGGGAAGGGATCGGACTAGCGAAGGCTCGAGTCGGCTGTTCGTGCGAATGGTTTTTTTTTTTTTTTTTTTTTAGGGCAATTGGGCGGAAGATTTTAGGAGAGAAAGAAAAAATTAAAATAAAATAAAATAAGGAAATTTATTTAATTATTTTAAATAATTGATTTTCCTAGTTTTATTAATTAATTTTCATCAATTGAATGATTTTCAAAAGTAACCAAATATTCACTCCTAGCTAATCGAGGGGTGAGGATTGCAACGACAAAGTCGGATTTTGATTCCGACGAGTATTTTAGTTTCTCGATTTGCGGGGTATTTAAATATTATTAAAATATTTGTTAATTTTTTGATGACTTCTGATTGATACGAAAATATCACCCATAATTAATTTGGGAGTAATGAGCACAATAGCAAAGTCCGTTTTTTGATCGAAGGTCTATTTAATTAGGTCAATTTTCCAAAAATCAGGATTCGATTTATTTGACTCCTAATTTGGACTGGGTCTTAGAGATTGACTCATATTGACTCAATGAGCACTCATGATCAAGATTAAGATTGAGATTAGTCATAATTGACTAAGTTAATAACTTAGGTTGTTACAATACATGCTAATATTCCTTATTGAAGTTCTGGAGTATTTAAGCAAAATTAGAAAATCCATTCACAAGAAGTGTAATATTATTTTATATTCTGATTCATCATGATTTTTTGAACAAAATGATATATAATTTTATATAGTTTGGGCAAGTACATAAAAATTTATTTAATTAATTTATTATATTATTTTAATTAAATTTTGGCTTTCTGAATTGTTTTCCTTTAGGAAAATAATTACATAAATTATTTTATTTATTAAAAGTCGCTGGCCCAAAGTCAAAACTGCGCGGGCATGGGTCCGGCCCGACCCGCACTGTTCCTCTTCCCCATGACCTCCCCCATAGAGGCTGATAGACCATATTTTTGAATGCCAATTTCTCCGTTTATACATCACCTCCCAACTCGATTTGAAGCGCAAAACAATCCACTTTGCAAGGCACTTCGATCGAGGCCATGAAGCCTTGTCTGAACATACCTAGATCTCTAGAAGGCTATTAATCTTAAATTCTTCTCACAAGGTTTACTGAGAGGAGTCAATACTCTCCATAGAGGCCATGCTAGTCTAAGGGCTCATTGGCTACACCTTCAGGGAGACTAGGCACGCTAAAGCCCTATAGTGGCATGGTCTATGAGTGGCTAGGAGCTCAGGGCCTTACTCAATCCAATTTCAAAAAGAAGTTAGCCTGATCCATTGATTCAATCGATCGGGGCTAATCCCAATCTCATGAACTATTTCATTGTATTTGATTATGTTATGAGGTTTATTTTGAATCATTAGGGTGAAGTATTGAGCCTACACTGCTCAACATGGCAAAGAGGGGTACCTAGTTTGTTTGGGAAGACTGTAATCATCGCAGGGAGTTATCCAGAGAGAAGGTCGAGCTTCAGGAGGTAGCTAGGGAACTTGAACTCCAAATCGCACCCTCAGATTGCCATTAAGAAGAGCTGGGAATGCCGAGGAGAGATCGGGAGTGCATAGCTATGGAGGATTTGGGGGAGAGCTTCAATTGGAGGCTATTTATAGCCTCAAGGATGGATCAGGGTGCAGTTAGATAGGCTGGGGAGGCCTGAGAACTTGGGCCATGGTCGAGCCCTCAAATTTTAATTTAAGCTCAACCGGGCCACGGGGCCTGATTGGGAGGCTCCATCCACTAATAAAAGCCTTTAACGACTAGACTGAGCTAGCCAGAGGGGTGGGGGACAGAGTTGGTTGTCTGGGTATAGAGGATACTCCCTGTCGAGAGTGGGGCAAGCTTAAGACAACGATCCACAGTGCGAATGCACTATGGGTCGTCTGATCTATCGATCAGATAGGCGCGACGGTCCAGATCCGTCGGATCCTAATGGCTGATTGTGAGAGCAATCCAGGACGTAGGATCCACGGGGTAGATTAGACCACTAATCTGAATCTCGATCGTTGAGCTAACGGGGTCAATGGTGGGATGGAGAGGGGCTTTGCTGTATCGCAACCCTGGCACTGTAGCAGATCGCCCGTGGTCCCCACAGCGAATTCCTGACGATTTATTTAGTTAAGGATAGATTTGCAAATTCAAATTGTTATGAACCCTTACGTGCAATTTTCCCAATTAAATTTAAATTCAATTATGGCATAAATGACCTTCAAGCATTCCCAAACTTACACCTCTATCAAATTTGAGCTTGAGGAATTCAAAAATGAAATCAGATTTTGTAATTTGAGATTAAAATATTTTGGGTATTACTTAAGGTACCTAATTTGACAAAAATGCTCATTTGATCTAAAGAGGTCCGATTGACCCCAAATTTTTAGGGTTATGTCCTAATGACCATGTGAATGCAATGGGATTAAAATTGAGCATGGTTAAACTTAGATTAAGCTTGAAAATAACCTAGGATTATTATATCTAATGACATCAACTTATTGATAGGCTTAGTACAAACTCTAATTTAGAATCAAGCTCATCAAGTCCAAGAAACCCATGAGATCCTTTCATCTTAGCAACCTCCGGTGATTCATGTTGTAGTTTCATCTACCTCACACTTTTTAGAAAATGGCATTTTGTTTCTCCATCTGAGGACACCTGCTTTCAATGGGGCTCTAAACCCCATGAACACGATTAGTTAGTTAAAGTTAGTATAGAAGAATTTGACAAGTATGAAATGTCCCAATTCTTAAGTGATCCATTTGACCACCCATATGGTCCAAGATGAAGTAGAGTATTGGTGGAAGAATGATCAACACATAAAGTTTGTCAATTTTGAAATTGAGGACATTCCATGGGAATTATTTCTGGAAGCATTTAAAGAAGCCTTCATTCCTATATTTGCTCAGACCATTCTTGAAGATGAACTGCTTCATATCACTCAATGATAGAGATCTGTCTCTGAGTATGTGTAGCGACCAGCCCTGTCGCCACACGCAAAAGAATTAAAATCATAAATTCGGCGGCGGAGTGGTGCGCCACTCGGGGAGGAATAACCCGTCTCCCCGAATAGCTGAAAACTAAGCCCACCTGAAGGGCTTCTGACTCAACCTTAAGTGGGATTGAGAGCTAATACTTAAGATAAGTGTAGTATCCTTATTCTAAGTATTAGATAAATACATACCTTGGATTTAGAATAAAATAGGAATCCAATATATGTATAAGATATCAGCATTTCCAGTATGCTGTTCACATCACAATACTAAGTATAAATAGTATAAAAATAGAGTGCGGAAGCATAAAGCAAATATTCAGAATCATTCATCACAGAAGCTGTAGAAAACATTCATCTCAGAAAAGAAAAGAAAATATATCCAGGATTATTACAAATAATTTTTTGAAATACTGAAGTAAAATTAGGTACTGAACTGAAAATACTAAGCAGAAAGTAAAATTGGAGGAGAGTCCGCTAGTACTCCATGGGCTCCTCCTGAAACTCCTGGGTGTCCTCCTGACCTGTCTCAATATACTGCTCAGGATCTAGCAAATTGCCGGATCCCAAAGTATCTCGTGTTAGACTTATAGACAATAAGTCTAACACATCAAAACTAATCTAACAGTTCTAATTATTCATTTAACATTTACATAATATGAGTAAATTTGTAGAAAAACTATAAAGGTAACTGAAAGTACAAATCTGTCTAAAACTGTACCAAACTGAAGCAGTGTAAAGTAAAACTGAACTATAACTGAATACTGAAAATAAATCAAAATAGTACTGAATCTAAAACTGAGTAATCATATGTACAACTATGTTGTATGTCACTGAAATTGTGCATCTGAATATGCCACAATACGGTATGCTACTGATATGCTACCAAAATATTACTGAACTATTATGAGCAGTACAGTCCAATGTCTACATACACCATATTGGGAATACTGTTTATTGATGACACTGATGCATCCAGAAATTCCCCTGTCAATGTATGCAATATTCCGTAACTCATAAATCATCACTGATACTTATACATTATTCTAATTCTCATACATCATTATGATATTCACACATCATGCTTATGCTCATGCTCATGCTTCTAAACTACATGAGATAAATCCAAAAAATGCTTTAAAATTTGATAATGAATCCAAAATCTCCATTGTGCAGAATCCTGCTAAAAGGATTCTGATTCCTAAGATTCTAACTATAGTAATTAGTTAAAGTTGAGAGTTTACTTGAAAATCATTAACTGGGATGATTGTATACACATATTTAGCATGTTTGCAAGAAAGGTAGATTTAACCCTTAGCTTATTTAAACTGCACTTATCGAAGTGCATTATGATGGGAGGCAGAACCCGGTCACAGTTTATATCTCAAGCTAAGCCGTTAAATGCCCTAATTATAAGTATACTTAGTGGTTTATACAAAGTGACTTCAGATACTTAGTTTGCTTAAACTGCACATATCGAAGCGCACTACGATAGGAGGCAGCACCCGGTCATAATTTATATCTCAAACTAAGGATCCTGTTCACTAATTGTAACACTCTTAGTCTTGGAAGATTTACTTTAATGGGACTGTATTCGGCTAATCCCGCAGGATAGCACCTGGTCATAAGTCCACATTAGAGTGAATCAACCAATCCTTAATATTACTGAAATAATCCAGTAATATGGGTATACCCTACTATACCCAACCAATAATCTGAGTTCAGCAGATTCTATTTAATCGATAAGGACTTATCAAATCTATTAATCTTTACTCTAAATAGGTGAATCCTATACAAGGCTCTAAGGATGTGATCAAATAATCACTCAACATAGGTTGTTACCACAATGAATGAGTCACAATCTAAGTACTTTAGGTAATTCCTACCACAATGTATTAAGTTCAACTTTTAAAGTTTTGAAGGATCAACTATATTTCTATCTCAATAAGTTATAAAAATCCTCCCTACCTCAATGTTTCATTAATTAAGGTTTTTAATCATTTCAATGATGAATCCTATAGCAAGACCCTTAAGATCTCACTTTCTACTTCTTAAGGTTGACTTATTATACTTAAGTTAAGTGATCAGATCAGATGATTAAAATTCATTTGATCATTTCCTATTCTATAATCATGGGATAAAATCAAAAATCTTATTAGAGTTGAATCATTGCATAAATCATTACAATTTTATTTCCATCTTATGCTAATTGTCTTATATAAGAGAAAATCAAAGATCTAAAGTTTGGATTCAGATAGTTCAATCACACATATTCAATGTTATCCTTAGTACTTCTAATTTGATGATTTAAGATCAATACTCAATTAAATGCATTATTAGAATAATGTAAATCAGATTCCCTTACAATCAAGTAAATTGATTAAATGATTAAGATTTAGATTTTAGTCAAGATAAGTTATGGTTTAATCCCTAACCCTTCTATTATTAAGACCAATGGCTAATTTAAAGGTCAATGGCAAATTAATATATTATTAGCATATTATTAATGTCAACTTAGGTTTGGATTAAGTATCATCTACTATCAAGTTATAAAGATTCTCGTGTTCAAGTGATCACATTTAAGTGTCCAAATAAGTGTTAAGGTTCTCTAATATACATCCTAAGTTCATGAACACATATAGATGAAAAGGTAACATAAAATAAAAGGTGATTGTTGCTAATTAAAATCTAAATCAAACAAAAGAAATTATCACTTAATCATAATTCTAAAAGATCTAAGTTTCATGCCATTTAGATTATTATGGTATACCTAATTGATACATGCAATTAAAACTCCAGTACTTAGCATATGGCATAACATGTATTTAAGATACATAGGTTTTGAGCACTTAATGAAATTGACAAAGTTTCAAATTTAATTTTCAAATAAAATTTTATGCAGTATTTAATTTTAACTAAAATAGGTTCAAATTTAGTATAACTCAACCCCACTAGGGTCCTAGGGGTCCTAAAATATCAAAACAGTTGAGTTTTGGCCATTTTAGTCAAAACTGGATAGTTTTACAAAATCTGGGCAATTTATGGAAAAGTCTGGAAATTTTGCAAATCTAGGCGCTGTAGCGCACTGGAGCGCGCTGTAGCGCTTTTCGCGTGGCAGCGCGCTGTAGCACTTTTTGTGTGGCAGCGCGCTGTAGCGCTTTTCGCGCAGTAGCACGCGGTAGTGCCATTGCGCTGCGACTCGCTGCAATCCGCTGCAATCCACTGTGACCCATTGCAGCGCGTTATGGCGTGCTGTAGCGGTTCATTTTGCAAAACTACTGTTCAATTAATTTATTTTGTCATTTCCTAAGATCTAAAATATTTTTGCTAAGGTCCGCTGTAGCGCACTACAGCGCGTTGTAGCGTCCCATTTTGCAAGTTACTGTTCAATTAATTTTTATGGCCATTTCCTAAGTTTCGTGAAATGCCACTGCAGACCGCTGCAGTACGCTACAGCGCGCTATAACGGTCCATTTCGCAATCTACTATTCAATTAGTTCTATTAACATTTTCCTTAAGTTTTCATGTCTGCTGCAGCCCACGCAACCCGCTGCAGCGTTCTGTAGCGATTCGATTTGCAATTCTACTGTTCAATTAGTTAATT
Source organism: Gastrodia elata (assembly GCA_016760335.1). Classification (NCBI taxonomy): domain Eukaryota; kingdom Viridiplantae; phylum Streptophyta; class Magnoliopsida; order Asparagales; family Orchidaceae; genus Gastrodia; species Gastrodia elata. Next base: position 4,849,496 of record CM028678.1, on the reverse strand, counting down.
TACAGATTTTCTAAGTTTTCCTGTCCGCTGCAGCCCGCGGCAACCCACTGCAGCGGCAGGCGGTGATTTCGTCAGGTGCGAAACCCATGAGGGTCATTTTTCGAGCTTAATTACTCTCAATCTAGAGAGTTCCATAAGTGGTGCTATATATCAATGGAAAGGTATTTTTGATACCTTTCCATCGACACCAAAATCAGTACAAACGGAGCATCCTAGCTATACTAAAAATGATGATTAATACAATGGTATGCATAATATATGAAAAATATAGTATATTTTTGTGAGTTCTTAAGAACCTTAATGGCTTTCATACATGCATATGGACTTATAAGGTTGCATTCTAACATCATAACATCACAAGAAAGATAAGGAGAGGAGCAAGAGGGTACCTTTGTGTTCTTGGAAGGAGAGGAAGAAGAGGACCTTTGTTTCCTTCACAACCTTAAGGAGGAGAGCTGCACTTCTTCTCCCTCAACACAAGAGCAACCAGCAATGGAGGGGGATAGAGGAGAAATTATCAGCAAGCAAAGGAGGGCAGAGCTCTCCTTTTAAAGGAGGAGAGGGGAGGGGAGGCCTCATCATGGCTAAGGAGGGGTTAGAGGGGAAGTGATGACCTTAGCATTTAATGCAAAGGGAGGAAGGAGGAATGGCCAGCCGAAAAGTATGGGGATGGCCAGCTGAAAAATATTTTGAAATAAATGGGGAAATTGCGAATAGGGGATCCAAATATTGCTTATTTATTTTTCTTATTTTCCCTTATTATTTAAAAATTCTGATTTTTGAAACGCGCTCCGAAAAATCCCAAAAATTCACCCCAAGCTAATTTGGGGGTAAGGAATTCAACAGTGAAGTCGGAATTTAATTCCGACGATTATTTAATTATCCTATTTTTCAATGCATTTAATTATATTAAAATATTCGCAAAAATTTGATGACTTCCAAACGCGTCCAAAGCATCACCCCTAGCTAATTTGGGGGTGACGATCGTAATGGCAAAGTCGGATTTTGATTTTGAGGTCAAAATAAATACCTCAATTTTCTAATTAATTAAATATTAAAATAATCAAGAATATTGGATTTAGCTCTAAATTGCACCAAACCTTTAAGGTTCGATTCTAATGACTATATGAACTTAATGAAATGATGATTATGATATGTTTATGCTAAAATCAAGCTGGGTAATAACCTTGAGTTGTTACAGTATGAGATGGAATTTTGGCATCTAACTCATTTCACCCTAGATTTAGTATGATTATAAGCATCAAGATGCAACCTGTAATAATCCTAAGTTGTTACTTAGCTAATTATAATCTTAATCATGCTCTAATTATAGTTTTATTGTAGTTAATAATTCATTATACATTAATCTTAAAAATTGGGGTCAATCAAATCTCTCTAGGTTAAATGGGCATTTTTGTTCAATTAGGTATCTTAATTGATAGCAAAAATATTTTGATCTCCGATCAAAAATTTGATTATGTTTTTGAATTTTTTACCCCCAAATTAGTTAGAGGTGCAAGTTTGAGAATTTTTGGATATCATTTAGGCACTAATTGAATTTAAATTAAAATGGGGAGATTGCAAATTAGGGACATAACAATTTTTATTTGCAAATATACCCATAACTAAAATACTCGTCAGGAATCCGCTGTGCAGATCACGGGCAATTCACTGCGGAGCCTAGGTCACACTACAGCAGAACCCCGCTCATCTCACCTTTGCATTGCTAGATCCCTCAGCTAGGATTTAATTCCTCGGAAGCATAGATCCATCGTTGGATCTATCATTTGGATCCCACGGCTCGGATCACTTCAGATATAGTCATTAAGATCCAAATCATCAGGGTCATTCCGCAGCTTTGATCGATAGATCAGATGACTCATAGTGCACCCACACTATGTATCTTCATTTTGATATTGAAATTGAAAAACAATAATTGAAAGATTTAAATATATAAAACGTACCAGTCACCACATCGCTTTCTTCCTTCGCAAAGGAAGCAGAAAGAGCGTAGTCTCTTGGTATTGATGAAGATTGCACAACAGCCTTGCCCTTATCAACACGACTACTTTGTCCTTGCCTCTGAATATATGAAGATGAACCCTTCTAATTTTTATTGGAAGGAGGAGGCATAATAGCCTGATGAGGTGCCTTAGTATTGAAGGGAGTAGGATTCTGGACTGTCTGCTGATAGTTGATCTTTACTTTATCAATTATTGATTAGCATAATAATCTTGATATTTGTGGTTAGTCCTCCCACAAATAAAACACATATCCCCAGTATGGTAACATTTATCATATGGGTGCGGTTTGTTGCATATCTTTGATTGACCTCCTCTTTGACTTTTATTTGCGCTTAAGTGAAAAAATTTTGGGCATTGTGAATGATTTCTTTTAGAAGTCCCTTACTTAGAAGGTGGAGGATGAGGTCGCTTATGTGACTCAATTTGAGCTTGGTGATGCTCAATCATCTTTGCCCCCTCTAATAATTTTGGAAAATCCTCATGATGTAAAGACATCAAGTGGCTTTTAATAGGGTTATTGAGACCCTTCAAAAATCTATTGCATATAGCTGTTTCAGTGCGGACTAGATCTGGTGCAAAGCGGGAATATTTCCTAAACTTCATTTCATAATCATGTACAGAACGATTACCTTGCCTTAATTGCATGAAATTATCCTCAATTATTATTTGAGCAGATAGGGGAATAAATTCAGCACAGAAGACTTGTTCAAACTCTTCCCAAGGAATATCTTCCATATCGATACCTGGATAGCGGGCCTTTAGCTCGCTGTCCCACCAAAATTCTTTTTCAGCTTTGAATAAGTGGGAAGCCAGACGAATACATTCGCTTTCTGGGCATTTAATACTCGATAAGAGCTTTTCTATCTCTTGGAACCAATTGGCTGCTTCCATAGGAGAAGCAGAAGCATTAAAATGTGGAGGGTTCAGCCTAAGAAAGGCCATTAAAAAGGGGTCTACTACAGGACCTGAAGGGTGTGGAGTTGAAATTATCATTGCTTTAGAATTTGGGGCAGAAGCTTCTGGTACTATAATAACAGAAGGAAGTGGGAGTTGGGAAGTTTGGAGTAGTACATGAGATGAAAAAGGGGAAGCTGGAGATGGGTGAGAGGGGTTGCTAGTAGCATACATCCTCTCTACTGCTCATGTTTGAACTTCAATCATAGTTTTAAACATTTCCATAATTTGTCTCATCTCTTCTTGAAGAGATGGGTTACTAGATTCAACATCCTTTATTATTAAGGAAGAAGGATCTGCGTGATCTAGATTCATTCTTCTTCTTCTGAATAAGAAAAATAATTTGAATTCAGGATAAATAGAAAAAGAAACTCCCCATGAAGTTCTGTAGTACTTAGAAAGAATTCATAAAGTCTTTTGGAAATAAAAATTACAAGTCTTAAATGACTTTGAAAGGAATAGAAATGTATTCTAGTTTAGGCTCTAGATTATTTCTTTTTAGAATCACTTTCTTAATTCAAATAAGATTTTATCAATTATTGAATTTGAAGTTCATTCACTTTCCTAAGGTGACATTCTTTAAGTACTTTTACCTTTCTTTGTTGTTGACTTGGATGAGTGGATATCTCTCTTTTAACTTAACATTCTCAACCTTGGCTCTGATACCAACTGTAACGGCCCCAATAATTGGATAGAAGATTAATCCAATAATTGGGATATTAGCTTAGCACCCAACACTTGATTAGAAGAAAACAAATCAAGTGTTGATGCTAAGTGGCCAAGTCACTTTATGAGCAATTATTAAGTTAAATGAATGAAAATGAAGATACAAGTAAATACAATATTACAAGTATTTACAATACTATAAATTAGATTAATCCACTCAATCATCCCAAGCAGTTTTAAACTTAGAAGATACAACATAGATTAAAAGTATAGGCAAAAGTAACTGAAGCAGTTTATAATCTAATTATTACAAACCTTTTGAAAATTAAAAGAAAAATGCAGTAAGTAAATCACTCTCTCTCATTTATACAAGTAAATTATTTAAAATTAAGCAGAAGCAGATTTTTTTATAAACTCTTCAAGTATTTGGACCTGCATCACCTGAATATAAGAGCTCTTGATCTATTATATTTTGGTATTTAAATATGATAAGGCAAAGCCAAAGAAAAAGAAAAAGTGTAGTTAGATTAAATAGTCTGAGCACATTTTAAAATTGGCTATGTTTTTAGATTAACAAGATATCACAATTATGATTTATAATTTAAAATAAACGGTGGTACTATAAAAGCTGTAAAGTATGGGAAAGTGAAGTAAGCATAACTATAAGGAAAATAGTATGAAATTAATTGAGTAAAAATACTCACTTTTATTAAAGTTCTAGCCTGTTACTAAAAATTGATAAGGGAAAGTATTTTAAAGGCTAGAGATTACTATGTGTATAAAATGAAAGTAATATATGATCAATTTGAATTTATGCTAAGTAAGCAAATGACATACAGTGAAGCATTAATTGAAGTTAAACAACATACATTGTATTCAAATTAAACTGAAGTAAGCAATATACAATACTGAAAATAGAGAGTGTAAAGTAAAGGAAATAAGGAAATATCTTAGATTCTCAATCTAAGACAAATATAATCTAAGACTATGTAATGTAGGCATAACTAAACAGTTATGAAGAGATCTTACAATTTGTAAATGAACTCTTATATCTTTAATTAAAGTTACATTTAGAAATTACCACATTCTGTAGGAGTACACAACATAATGGGCGAGGAGTTAAGCATGTCTGCTTAACCAGATATAGTGGAGAGGTTGAACATTCACATTTACCCTCTCTAAAATGTGAAGTCCTATTATAAGCGCTTCCTTTTGTACTCAAATTTGTTACAAGGCATTCCCCTTTAAAATTTTAAGAAAATCTTTATTTATGCACAATGTTCTTGAATGAATGTTCAAGGAAAGAGGCTCAAAGCTAGGCAAGCATTTAATAAATTTCAATAATTATAAAATATGTGATATCTTTTTATTATCTAAATTTTAATAATCTACTCAATGATTGGAGCTAATTAAGCTCCAAATTGACTTATAGATATTTGATCTTAAGTCAATTCTAAATAAAAGTAGAATGAATGTAAGTTTAGAAATTAATATTTTCATGTAATTTTGAAGTTAAGAAAGGAGATAGATTATTTCCAACTTGAAATAATCTAAAGCTTAAGAAGCTATTACTTTCAATCAAATTGATTGGGAGTTAAGGTCCTAAAATGAACCATTGAAATGGATACTTTGAATTGAATAATTAAATTTTCTAGATATTCTTCTAAGTATTTGTTAAGTGAAAATATTTCATATTTTATTAAAAATTTCTAAGTCCTAAAATTCTTAGAAATTTTGGCAGAGTTTTCTTTATTTTTGTTCAAATAAATAATTTTACAATCAAAATATAAGTCAATCAATTGACTATTTCCAGTTCTAAAATAGAGTTCAATTCATTTTATAGGATTGCTCATTTCCAGTTCTAAAATATAGTTCAATCCATTTTATATGATTGCTCATTTTCAGTTCTACAATAGAGTTCAATCCTTTTTATAGGATTGCTCATTTCTAGTTTTACCATAATTTCAAATGTATAAAATCAAACAAAGCAGTTTATTAACTTATAATTTATACATCTTATATCATACATCTAATACAAGATATAGAAAGCAATTTTATAAAGACAACATTATTTGACTTATTGCACATAAAGCAAATAGTATTCATTCTTTTTGTTTTAACTTATAGCTCATCCTATAAAGAACAACAATATTAAAGTTAGCATTTATAAGGATATTAATATGTAATTCAATAATTACAAAATACAGCATTAAGGATTTATAATATGGATTCAGTAATTCATGGATACCAATAAGAAATTCAGCAATAAAATACAGCATTAAAAATCTATAGCATGCATTTAGAAACTCATGGATACCAATATAAAATCCAGCAATTGCAAAAATACAGTAATAAGGGTTTATAAAATGGATTCTAATGAAAGAAAGTGATAGTTTATTATTCTTATAAAAAGAAGATGGCAGCATTTGATTACATATAAGTTCAAAGGCAGCATTTGTGCCTTACAAAATAAACGACAACATTTAATCACAATTGAACTTGATGGAAGCATTTGATCACATTTTATGAACTAATAGCATTGGATCACTTAATTAAACTAATAGCATTGGATCACTTGATTAAAATAATAGCATTGGATCACTTGTTTAAACTAATTGCATTGGATCACTTAATTAAACTAATTGCACTTAATTTATATATACCATTTGTTAGCATTTTTAAACAAGAGTAGCATTTATCTTCATAAAAGATAGTAGTATGTGATACTTGTAAGAGAAGGACAATATTCATTCTCATAAACAAAATGGCAACATATAATCATATTTGAACTAGATGGAAGCATTTATAAATAACAACAAAAATAATATTTAAAATTAATGGCAGTTTTTTATTTCATTTGATCTTATTAATCTTATCTTAGAATTAGAAGACAACACATGATTTTTTAAGAGAAAGGCAACTTTGATGCTCATATAATCCACTAGCAACAATTATATCTCACAATACAAATAATGACAGCACTTGACTCATAGATTAGATGGTATTATTAAATCTTATAAGACACATAGCAGCATTTGATTATAATGAAATAAGTGACAACACTTGCTCTTAAATGAATAATAGCATTTGATTTAATATAATTCATTGATCTCCTTTAGAATGAAAGACAACATATGATCCTACTCATGATAGATGGTAGCATCTAATCGCTTAAAGTAACTACAACATTTGATTACCTTTGAAAGAAATTGTTGTATATAATATGACAGTATTTAATCCTATATTACAATTAAGGATAACCTTTGATATCACTTCACAATAAATAATAGCTTTTGGATTTACATTAAAATGAATGAACAACATTGGCTTATTTAAATTCAACTGCATATGATTCCTTTGACAAGATATAACAGCATTTATTCTGATAACATAAAAAAATAGCAGCATGTGATGCTAAAGACAGCATTTCATTATCTTATTCAATTGATGGCAGCCATTGATTTGATGCATAATTGATGGCAACATAACAGTATATGCATTAATATTTAGTATTAGACATATAAAGAATTTTCAACATTTATCCAATGCCCAACATACAACAATCAATATTAATATCTTAAATTTAGACAGAGCATTTGTATCCAGCATTAGTTGGATGCTAAAATAAATTCTGTAATCACAAAATACATCCCTAATAATTTAGCATTTAAGATACAATTACATGTATAAAAAAAATCCATCCTTATATATGAAACTGCAGCATAGAACCTTATAATATTTAATTTACCATTAAAATAAGGGCAGAAATTATTTAATATGATCCATTGATTTCACATGGTAACATTTGATTCATTAAAAGATATGGTGGCATTTTATTTTAATACTTCTAAAATAGAGGCAACATGTATTTACATTTGATTTCTTATGAAACAATAACAGCATAAAGTAATGGCATCATTAGTTTCATTGAGATAAATGACAGCACAGATTTTCTTATTTGATATACAATTCCTTATGAAATTTATGGCAACTTATGATTCTGTAAAAGAATAACAACATTGATTTTTATATCATTACAACTAATAACAACAATTATTTAAAATAGCATCTCATATTGTAATAGTCTACAACCTTTGATTTGATATCATAGCAAAATATTAAATAAAAATTGCATGCAATGCTAAATTACATCATCATTTAATACTTAAACTCCAGATTGCATCATTATTCAGTTTTACATATAGAAAGATCTTTAACATATATTCAATACTCGAAATGTAGCTATTAGCATTTAAAATCACTGCATAGCCATCAAATCTTTCTTATGATTATATAAGTTCATACAATATAGAGAGCTTGAGCACAACCAAATAAACTTGAAATTTCAGATTTGTAAATATTAATACTTTGATCATGCACAAATCTCAGATTAGCATATATTCGATGTAAAGAGGGACTTTAAACTGCTAATACATCAATTAAATAAGATTGGATTGAAATCTATATAACAACTTATTCATTAAATCTTACAGTCATTTCCATCTCATCAATCCTAATGAGAAGCGATGATTAAAACTTAAAGTTGATTGGCATAGGCAGGTTCAATCCATTTAACATATAATCCCCTTAAAAGTAGGGATAAGCTAATTAAGTAAATTCATGAAGTGAAGGAGATAAATGGAGGGTCGTACCTTTGCTCCTTCACTCGGCTAGAAGAGGGTTCGGCGAAATGGAGAGGTTTCGGCGAGTGGAGGGTCGGCTTCCAAGGCTAGAGGAGAGGGTTCAGCCAGTTTTTATTTTTAAGCTCGGCTAGGGTTTGGGGGAGATAAAGAGATAGGTAATATGGGCTTAATTGGAGGTGATAATTGCGACTCCACGACTCGCGAGGAGAAGAGCTCCCGGCGACTGGCCATTAGACCTCGAGAGAGGTGGAAGCCACACGTCCTCGGTTCTTACCTCGTTCGTTCGAAGGTATGGATGGAGAGGAGCCGAGCGTGTAAGGATTAGGGTCAGGTGAGGGGATTGGCTTGCATAAGAGAATGAAGAAATTTTTGCTGAGGGAAAAGTAGAATTTAAGTTTTGAAGAGATTTAGGAAAATCTAGGATCTTGATAAGCTGTTGGATCAAAATAAATGGCCGGAATTTCTGAGCCAGGATCTGAAGTCATTTGAGCTCCAAAAATTACAAACTTAGTATTAAAATGTCAGCCTCAGCGAGATGAATGCACGCGTCTAAAAATTATTGAATTTGGGCAAGTATTTTATTTTATATCGATTTTTAAGTGAAAAACTTAGAAAAATTATTACGATAAATTGGAAACTCAAAAATTAACGAAACTTGAAACATAATATCTTTATATGATGCTTGACTTAGAAATATAAAAATTTTTAAATTCCAATTTATATTTTTTATATTATTAGCCTTTGAAATTTAAACTTCATGAATTTATTCAGGACAATCCGGGATTTCAAACATGCTCAAATTTTTGCAATAGAATCCTTTCAATAGGCATTATAAGAGAATATTTTTATTACATTTTTATTTGACTTAAATTGGAATCCTGATTTTGACGAAATTTTTAGGGCGATCAAAATACAACAAAATATCTGAGAAATTAAACGACTTCCAAAAATTCCCAAAATAACACTCTTAGCTAATTTAGAACTACTAAGTCCAATGGCGGACTCCATTTTTAATTCTGAGGTCTAAATAAATTAGGTATCTTTAGAATTATCTGAAAACCAAAAAATGCTGAAAATTGACAAATGATCTCCAATTTGCACAAAATTTGAGGTGAATACTTTTAACTCTATTATAAGAGTAATAAAAGATATTTAGAGTCAATTAGATCATTAATTGATGGGTAACAACATCTGAGTTGTTACATGGAGATATAAGGAAAAAACATAGAAGAAATGAGTTGCTAGGGTTGTGATTCTCATGCATGTGAACTCTTTTTATTCCTCCAAGGATTAAAGCTTATTTAGCACTCTTTAAGACTTTGTTATCTTTATAGTGAAATTTTATTGGGTGTGTAGCAGTATTTTTTCTCATTATAGGGTTTTCCACGTTATTTGATCTGTGTTCGTTTGTTTGTGAACTTCTATTTTTATTTTGCCTTTGTATGCTCTCATAATCACTTGGTGTTGCTTAAATGACAAACCCTAGAGGGGGCTTAAGAATCCTAACAAGTGGTTTTATAGCGAGGTTCTAAGGTTTGTCATTTTTAGTGGAAGCAATGGGTGATGAGATGAGATACAATGTGGAGAAGTTTAATTGAGCAAACTTCACTTTCTGGAAGATGCAAGTTGAAGACATATTGCATTATAAGAAAATAAATTTGCCATTGGGAGGAATAGACAAGAAACTAGAGATTATGAGTGATGAATGTTGGTATGCTCTTGACAAAATAACACTAGGTTTGATATGCCTATCCTTATCTTCTTCGATTGCTTTAAACATAGTCAATGAAAAGATGACAATTGAACTCATGGCAGCCCTGACTTATTTTGAAAATAGCATGGCTTTCTCATAATTTAAGGGTTTAGGATAAAACTAAGGACATGTTTGTTTCATGCGTAACTTGACTTAGCTTTGGTAATTCTAAACAACTTAGCTTTAGTTTTTATTGTTAGTTTATTTATCTTATACATAAATTAAAATATATTCTTACATATCTTATCAAGGTTAACATAACTTATTCAACATACAATAAATTTTGATTAATTTTTATTAGCATAATTAATTGTTGTAATTAAATTCAAATAGTTATTAATAATTAATTTATAAATAAAAATATCATAATTATAATTAGAATATTTATCTAATAATATAAATAATACTCAATAAATATATATTTTCAACATAATATAATTAGTAATTCTTAAATATATAATATAGATGCTCAAATCAACATAATTGTTTAATAGATAATTAATATTACTATTTGGCAATAATGTACACAATTATTAATTTTTGTGTTAATAACTATTTATTATAAAAATTAATTATTTATCATTAACTTATTAAAATATAATTAACTAAGTATTAAAAAATTAGCTAATGCATTAATAATTAATTAATTTGATAAAAATTATTACCAACTAATTATTACATTTATATAATGAATAATTAATTGATGAATTAAAGATATTATCATGTTAACATTAATTAACATAATTAATTAATAAGTAATATAATTAGCCTAATTAATTAATAAGTAATAAATTATCTAGTAATCAAAGGAAAATAAATAATATAATTAATTATCATTTACCATAGTCAATAAAATAATTAGCATATATAACTCCTAATTATTATGTTAATTTAATAAATATATTTAATTAGCATAAATAATTAACATGTTAATTAGCTAACAATTATTACTTAATATAATTAATCAATTACTTATATAACTAGTTATTTATTATCCCACATAACTAATTTAATTGTTAATTAATCAAATCTAATAATATAAGCTAAACTGATTATACTAACATAGCTTATTTAAACCGAATAGTTAGTTTAAATTTTACAACTTATGTTACCTAAGCTAAATTTAACCGTTTATTTAAAAAAAATATTCGATACAAATAAAATAATTTTATTTTTTTATTTTAAAAAAATATATTTTATCAATAATTTTCTTATATTTTCTTACATAAGTATAAGTATAGCAAGTATAATAAGAATAATTATTATAATTAATAATAATAATAAGAGTATTACTATACTAACATACTAATATATATTTAAATATATATATGATTTGTCAATTCAATGCATAAATAAATTATTAATTGAATATATTTATTGTGGATTTATGTATAAAAACTAAAATTTTTTTTATTGATCATAAATATTAATAATAATAAGAATAATAAAATAATAAAAATAAACATAATAATAAGAATAATAATAATAATAAAAAAAAAAAATAATAATCTGTTTTTACAACAAGTCTGCTCCGTCGACAACTTCAACCTTCTTGCATTCGTCTCTTTCACGGAATCCGCTGTCCCGCCGGCGAAGACCGACCTCGTACGAGCTCGCCGAAGAATGCCGGTCGATGAAGCAGTGCTGACGAATATTTTTATGATTCAGGGGAACTATGTTTGATTTTCCACTATGTTCGTCTGCTGGATTCTCAACTAGGGTTTTTGTTGCTCCCTTTTCTCCCCTCTCCAACTTCAACTCATTCTTCTTTTGAGAAAGCACAGTTTTTTTTCATCTTCTAATTGTATTCTTTGTGCCCTGCAAGCTTTTTTTGATTATTGGGTTGATGCGAGTACTTGGCTCTCTTTTCGTTTGGGAGGCGGCATTCTTTGCTTAGCTTGCATTTTCTTCTTATTATCCCAGTTCCGATTGTTGGTCAATGTCTCTTGTTTCTTTCTGTTGGGTCTACTCTGTATTTCAAAATTTTTTGTCCATTTGTTTCAAGCGCACAAGCCGTCTTGTACCTGATTTGTAACTTGTGCTTCTTTTGATTAAATTCGCTGCTTTATCCCCCCCCCCCCCCCCCTCTCTCTCTCTCGCCTTTACCCTCCTTAATTCATTTTTGAAGCCTGTAATATGTCTCCTCTGGCTTCAAGTGCTATATTTTGACCGTACAATCCAATCAATCTGCTGAATTGCTGCTCTTGTTGTCTGTATACTTCTGGTCTAGTGAATGTGTTGTAGGTATCATTAGTTTCAATTTGTAGCGTATTGTAGGATATCTATCAGTCAATTGTATATATTCCACCATCAACGAGTTAGCGTACAAAGATAAAGTGTGATTACAGAAATATTGTTTCAACGTCAGTTTTGATGATTGCTTGAGTGTGAAATGGTAGGAAGCACACGAGCTGAATTGGCTTCCAGCAGTCTTGATGGGTCGACCTTTGCTACTAGTTATTCAAGTGGGCCGAGGGGCACTTACTCCAGCCCTAGTTTGGAGAGATCAGGAAGCTTCCGTGAGAACATTGAGAACCGGTTGATGGCTTCAACTTCAGGTGCATCTAGGAATGCTTCTCTATCATTGGATACCCCGCCATTATCACAGTATTTGTCTTTGGATCTTATCTCAACAAGTGAGCTGAACCTCAAGTACAGCCGTCAAGGGGAACTAAGGAGGGCCCTTGGTGTGTCAGTTGAGGAACATTCGTTTGGTTCTTTGCAATATAAGACTCTACCATCAATAGCATCAGAAGAGTTGAAGCGTTTCAAAACTAGTGTCTTAGAGACATCTACTAGAGCCAGGTAACTCTTTAATTGCAACCTTTGTTAGAATTTTTTGGTATGACTTAAACTTTCAGTTTTTTTTTTTGTTCATGCCATTTCGATTCTATTTGCTTATTAGTATACTTGTGCTGATATGTACTTGTTAAACAGTTATTTTGTTAGTTGAAAATCATTATTAATCACAAAAGCACTTTTTGTATTTTGTAAATCATGTTTATCACTATGGTCATTAGGGACAGAGCAAAATTATTGCAAGAATCCATTTTGAAACTGGATAAATATCGCAACATTGTTACAAAGAGGCGGCAACGCAATGAGGTTCTATCAAGTGAAAAGCTTGGTTGTTCAAATTTGATGAAGATGGGGAACCAGATTCATCAGGGTAATGCAGATATTACTAATGCGAGGTCAGAAGAAAGAGCAAAACCTGCCATTCCAAACAGACGTGCTCGCTCTTCGATGGCGGAAGTACGGGTTTGTATTTCTTTTAATTTTAGGCATCTTGTCAGTTTTATTTTAATCTCGAGGCCTCAGTGCATCCCTAGTTTGTCTCTAGTATTAAATTGCTTGTATACTATGAGCAATGATTGTAGCAAGTTTCCCTATTACTCTTACACCAACAATGGGCCATTGTATATTCTAGTTGAATCTTTGGTTACTTTATATTTCACTTGAGTTTATGCAACTATAAGTGATTGTGGTATTTGGTACAACTAATTTTATTTCTTTTATTTTCTTTTCAAGATGATTACTGTTTGGGTTACTTTTCTCTTATGTTTTGCATTTAACCAATGAATTGAAATTTAGGCATCATAAGAGCTTAAAATTTTTTATGCTATTTCCTTCAGTCTGAGGGTCGGAGTACTATTTCATCAAGGCAAAGTTCAACGATGGATAAGGATAAAAATTTGTTTTTTGAAAAGGACAAATCAATGCTTAGGGCGTGCAATGGAGGATCAATGTCTAATGAAGATAGGATACGTGGACTATCTACTGGAGGGGATGGATGGGAGAGGAAACTCAAACGAAAGCGTTCTGTTGGTACAATGGTCACTAGGATTCCAGATGGGGATAGAGAGCTTAAACACATAGTTCAATCAAGGCCAAATATTGAGCCCCGTTCTCGCCCCTCTGAGAGCAGTGGATTCAGGTGATTTGTTCAATACTTTATCATACTTATTGCATTTCATATTAGGATACCAATTTTGTATTTTTATGTGAAGAAGCAAATAGTCCCTTCTTATTTTTAAATAGGCTTGAGTTTTTACTTGAATTGTCAGCAGTGTTGCGCTAGGTCCTGATATGTGAAGCAATATTGCATTACAATATCTATGTATGGTAGCTGTTCCCTAATATTTTGTCAAAGTTATAATATTTGTTTGTTTTATTTGGTGACAGTGAATTGCGACTCTTGCTTTATTTTTTATCAAATACAAACTAATATTTGATTGAATATGTGCTAGAGAAATTCTCATATTAAATTTGACCATGTAGTGTAACCATGCTTTGGGTTGATTATGCCATGTAACGCTGTTGATTTCCAACACGTAGTACTAGTGCAACAGTTCCTTGTCTTTTCTATGTTTAATTGCAAATGGTCAAGACTTATCTGATCCCAAATCTTTAAGTTTTAGTTTGCTTTAATATTAATGTTTGAAAGTAGTTGTGCTTAAGTTTTGGGAGTGAGATTCATTGAAATGAATTTTAGTGACATCTACATGTTTTGAATTACCTTACATTTTGAAACCTAAATTTTATAACTAGCATGCACCACAAGTTCAACTAAAGTAATGTTTTAATGAAATATTGATAAATAATTCATTATGAAGCACTGCATTTAAATATTTTACTCATAAACAATTGTCTACTTAATTAAACAAACAAATAAAATTATTTTATATTAATATATATAAATACTTTTAAATTTTAATAAAAATCATAATGTAAGTTATAATAATAAGAATATGACAATTGAAGATCATGTCATGACTATAGTAAGTAGTTCATTTATCTTGATTCTATTTACAAAATAATTACGGAATAGATAATGATATAGTTGAACAAGGATTTATGCAAGGTAAATGAAATCAAGGAGTGATTTTTGGGTGTTTTGCTACTCAATTTTTAAGGAAAAAATATATTGAACAACTATAAGACACATTATATAGAGTAGAATGAGGATGCTATTGTGGATGAATGGGTATACATAAAAATATATGGTGAGAAATGAGTGCATTTGTAGCAACATTGTAAGATTTAGTTGAGGATAACTAAAAAAACAGTCATCTTTAATGCTTTTGATATTAAGTATAGATTTTTAGAAGCTTCATTAAGATAGTTGAGGTACTCAATTTTGGCCATGTTAAAGTAGGAGCTGAAAGATTAAAACGTTATGGCAATAAATGATTAGGAATCCTTAAGGTACTTGGAGCTAAGCGAGGGGTTATTTGGCTGAGTATGATGGAGAATAAACTCAAGGATTTATGTAGTTGACTACATTTGGTGGGACCAAGGTTTGATATTGTATAAATAAATATTGATTAATTATTTGTTAAACTAATTAATTTACTGTAAAATTATTTATGACTACTTTGACTTATATTTTATCCTAAAAATTAATTTTGTTAGTATTAATTTATACATTTTATATTTAGTACATGTCTACTTTTTAATGCATAGAATTAAGCTTTTTTGTTTTTTAAAATTACTTAATATCAACTTGGGACTATTATAAATATTTTATTAATTAATAATTATATTGCTTACTTTATTATCCCAAAAACTAATTATTAAATTCTCTTTGATATTGATTTTTTATTGATATAATAAACTAATTATTATTTAATACTTAATTTAATAATCTTGTTAATGTTTGTGTTAATTTTATTTTATTTTATATAAATTTCTTTTGTTTATTTAATAAAAGATTAATTATTAAAGATACGATAAATAATGGTTTAAATTAAGACTGAAAAAATTTGAAAGAAATATTAATTAGCTTGTATAAATCCAAAATATCAGTTCATGATATTATGAGTGCAGCATTCGAGGATTTATAATAAATTAGAAATTGCTAAGGAAGACACTTTTATAAGCTAGCCAAATTAAGAGATAAATGAATTAAAGATTTAACTCATGTAAAATATATCAAAAATGATAAAAAAACTCTTTTTATAGATGAAGATATTTAAGATAGATGGATGGATCATTTTATTAAAATTTTTAATAAAGGCTTCTTAAATACAATTACTATAAGTGAGCTTAATGATTATAAAATATGTGTCAATTATAATTTCATTGATGTGTTGTTAAAGTTGAGATTTGGAATGCTTTTAGGAGGATGAAGAACGGAAAAGCAGTAGGATCAGATGGCATCCCTTGTCGATGTATGGAAATGTTTGGGCGAGAAGGAATTTCTTGGCTTATCAAATTATTAAATGCTATTTTGAAAACTTAAAAGATGCTAGATGAGTAGAGAAAGAGTATTGTTATATCTATTTACAGAAATAAAGGCGATGCTCAAGATTGTGCAAATGTAGATGAATCAAGTTTATGTATTATACATTGAAATTTTGAGAAAGAGTAATTGAATACAAATTATAAATGATACTTATATTTCTCAAAATCAATTGGTAGGTTCTCCATAGAAGCCATACACATATTAAGAGACTTGATGGAGAAATTTAGAGAAAGAAAAGAATTTCATTTATTTTATTAATTTTAAAAGGCTCTGATAGAGTACCAAGAAAATTTTCTTAGAGAAATTTAAAGAGAAAAGAGAATTATGTTGAATATATTATTGTTATTAGAGATATGTATAATGGGGTTGTAATATGTATTTGATTGCAAGGTGGCTTGTTTAATGATTTTCATGTTATTATTGGATTACATCAAGGCTCTGTTCTCATGCCTTTTTTTTTTTTAAAATTTAATGTTCTTATTGGGCATATTCAAGAGGTTCTTTGGTGCATGTTATTTGCAGATGACATTCTATTAATTGATAACATTAGCGATGGAGTTAAAGCAAAATTTGAGTTGTGGAGGATCCCACCTATTTAAAATTTGAAGGTTTTTATTTTAATAAATCTAAAACAAAATTTATAGTGTAAATTCAATTGTATTAAAAGCTCTAACCTTGAGGACATAACTATTGAGGACCATGTGATCTAGAAGAGCAAAAGGTTCGAATATCTTGGTTGAATTATTCAAAATAATGGTGAAATAGAATACAATTTGATTAATTAGATCCAAGCTGGTTGGATGAAATGGAGGAGTGCTTCCAAAGTGTTGTGCAATTGAAAAATCTCATTCAAAATTAAAGGACAATTTTATAGAATAGCTACACGATTAGTTATGTTATATGGGGTTGAATCTTGGCCAATAAAGAAGAAATTTATTGATAAAATAAGTGTTGTAGAGATGATGATGCTTAGGTGGATGAGTGGGTATACTCGTAAGGATAGAATAAGAAATGAGTTTATTCATGGCAAGGTTGGAGTAGCCCCAATAGTGGATAAACTTAGAGAATGCCGCCTTAGATGGTTCAAGCATATTAAGTGTAGACCGTTCAACTCCCTTGCTAGAAAAAAATAGTTTATGAATTTTGCCCATTTTAAAATAGAAAGAGGAAGACAAAAAAACACGAGAATAAACGATTAGAAAGGATCTTCTTTATTTGGAACTTAGGGAGGGGTTTCTTTGATTGTGCACAATAGAAACCAAGGATTCATGTAGTCGACCTCACCTAGTAGGATTAAAGCTTAGTGCTATTGTTATTTTTAACTATTAATCAGACTTAATTGCTAAGTTTTATGATTAATTAATTTATTTTGACTAGTTAAATGAATATGCTATCAAAACAATTATTTAGTCCATATTATCTTATATCTCTCTTATTAAACATATATTGATTTTATTTCTTAACAATTATAATTGTTCTTAAATACAATTACTTAGTAGGGTAACTCATTTTTTTTATAACAAAGGGTTCCTTTGTTACTTTTTTATTTATTTTAATTACTAAAAACTGCAGTGTATTATTTCATACTGTTTGGAAATTAATTTTTTTCTGCTTTTTAAAAATGATTTTTAAAATTGAGAAATTGGCCACAACTTCAAAATTGCTTCCCATTGTAAAATGTGCTTTTTGCACTTTTGTAAATTTTGAAGATGTTGGAGATGAAGCTGTTAGAGTACTGTTAGAGATAAAGCTGCCAAGTGTTGACAGCGGATGGCAGGCGATGAGCGTGGGGTGATCGGTCCACAAACAAGAAAGGATCAATGGTGGTGGAGGGCAAGGGTAAAACAGTAATTTTTTATTCTGATTATAAAATCAGCAGGATATTTTGGTTTTAGCTACTTGTGAAACTGTTTTTTGAGAGTCTTTTCTTCATAAAGTAGATAAAAAGCAGCTCTCCCAATTAATGCACAGCTAGTTGGCCAGTAAACAATATAAAAGATACACCAAACATAAATCCTTGCATATATATCCTAAAGCTCATTTTGCATTTTTGTGTTTCCACTTTAGCAATTTAACCATCTTTCAATTTCTTTCTACAAAACAAATTCATTAATTTGTTTGGAATTGAGATCCAATCACTTTCAAAATTTTACATTGAAACAATTTGTTTCATTCTGGATGAGAATAACTTAAGGTAACTTTGATAGTTATATTTGTATATTAAACAGACCAAGAGGATACTATTTTCTTAATAGTTCTAATTGGATATTCAATCTTACTAGTTCATGAGGTACATATGTTAAGTCAATTTATACTAGTACATATTTTGTGGAAATTAAGGTTGAATGGATGATAAATCATATGAAATCATTTGGGCCTAGAACATTGAACTGTGTGGAGAAACATAGTGAAATGCTATTATATGAATTTGATATTACATTTATGTTATTAAAGGCATGCTGCAACGCCCCAAGGCAACGTGGCTTCTTAATCATAGCTCTAGGAGCCTTTGCAACTACTTTGTTTGGCTTTACTTGTCTCTTTTTTTATTTATCTTTTCAAAACTCCAGGGTTTTTTGTTAATAGCATGAGCTATGTTCATAGTGCACGGAAGCTCTCCTATTTCATTATTTGAAGAGTATGACATGCATTAATACTTACACACGCAACTTCCACTAATTGTGTTCTATGTGCGATAGAGCATATAGACAACATTGCACGCTGTTTTGTTAGTTTGGTTTTTTAATATATGCTTCTTAAATTTTTTCAATTGTCAAAAACTACAGTATAGATGACATTCTATAACATTTAAGGAAAAGAAACTGTATCTTTGTCAAAGCTTAGGCTATGCTTTTAGATGATCGGAATGTGACAGATGGTGATTCTTTGGAGGACAAGCTTTGTGATTTTATATTAACAGATTTCTTATGTTTTGGGTTTAGTTTCTAAAGTTTTCTACTCTTAATATTATGCAGTGCTAAAACCATACTAGTTTTATTTGCAGTTATTTTCCATGACGGTTCATTGTTCTATACAACCTTTAGGTAGCATGCAACTATTATACCTAGAGATTGATTGCGTTCATAACATATAAGGAAAAGAAACTGTATCTTCGTCAAAGCTTAGGCTATGCTTTTAGATGATAGGAATGTGACAGATGGTGATTCTTTGGAGGACAAGCTTTGTGATTTTATATTAACAAATTTCTTATGTTTTGGGTTTAGTTTCCAAAGTTTTCTACTCTTAATATTATGCAGTGCTAAAACCATACTAGTTTTATTTGCAGTTATTTGCCATGACGGTTCATTGTTCTATACAACCTTTAGGTAGCATGCAACTACTTATACCTAGAGATTGATTGCGTTCTTTTATGAGTTGTTATCCCATATTACAAAATTGCTAATAAATATTTATAATTTTTGTATTTTGCATTAATTTTAAAAATACTACAAGCTAAATAATGTACTGTTACTCTTGGAAGCTTTTGAACTCGGGTGCCCCATACAGTACTGAAAACTTTGAGCTTGTTTTATACTTCAAAGAATTTGCATGCAGATTAATCAAGCCTTAAGGTCTAGGCTCCTTTAGTAGATTAACTCGTTAATTGATGTTAACGAGTTCACCTGTTATGCAGTGGTGTCCAATGAATAATGAATTTTTTAAATAAGAAAGCGATTCACTCAATGACATGGCGTTCTAGAATGCAATATCTATGGTTGATTATATTTCAAAAACAACATTTACGTGGCTGGCTTTTATTACTGTTTTGCTCAACCGATAAAATGCGTTTAAATGTACAAAATTGCCTACTTTTGATTGTAATTATTGAATTGCTTTCTAATTAATAGCCCACTTTTGATATGAAAAGTTAAGAACTGTTTTGATAAAATTTGTAGTCTATATTTAGCTTTGAAATAAATTTTTTTGGTATTATTCATCCAATCATGCAGAACTGGATCTGCTAACGGAATAATTGGAAATAGCAAGATTGACAACAATTCTCAGAACGGTAATAGTTCTCGCATGACACTTAGAACTGAACTAGATAATGGCTCTTTTACATGTGAAAGAAGGGATCGCGTTACCGGAATCGATAAGGAGAGGATCATGACCAAGGGAAGCAACAAGTAAGCATTGTTTAATGCTTTTGTTTGTTCATTTGTTCATTTGTACCTTAGCATTTAATCTCCCATCATATTATGTTATGTAAGTTGTTGTTATGAGTTCAAGAAGATGTGTTTTATTACTTGGTCGTGCATTTTTTAAAATATTAATGGAATCAGTTTCACGATGCACAACCATTTTTAATATAATCAGATACTCTGTTATCCCTAACTTTATTCCCTTAAGTATGAATTTAATTTATATCATTCTGTTTTGTATTGTAATTAGATGATGCTTTCAATTCCATTTAGTGGTTTATGCTGTTACCCTACCACATAATTTAAACTGTTTTTTTTTTCTGTGTATTAGAATTTGTGTTGGTCATTTGTTCAGAACAATTTATGGGTAGATTATGACTTTGTTAAAAGGGCTTTTTGTTGCAGGAATTGGCCTGTAAACTAATTGGATTCAGACTGCTTTTTTTTTTTCTGTTGTCACCTCACCATATTCAAACTGCATTTTTTTTTTTGCATATTAAAACTTGTAATGGTCGTTTGTTCAAAACAATTTATGGGTAGATTACGACTTCATTAAAAGGGCTTTTTGGTTGCAGGAAATGACCTGTAAAGTAATTGGATTCTTGGAAATTTATTAATTCATTTGTTTGAACTGCAGAAATTACATTTTAATGTAAATTTAAGGGGAATCTGATTTTCCTGTCGATCAAAATTTTATGCAATTTGAATGCATCCCAAAAAATTGAACGGAGCTGTAACCTTTGTTTGCTTGAAATTTGTTATCTGTAGGCCTCCAGTTGGTCTTCGCCTACTTTTGCTATCCATCGACTGGCCTCTCTTGCTTTGCCGACTACCGGCCTGCCATTCTGTGCATTCGCAAAGGGTTTGATGCTCTCAAGGGCAATGGCCGATCAACATCAGCCCTTACTGGCCATTGGCTGAATCTTGTAGCCTCTGTTTGCCCTACCTCGTTGGCCTTTTACAACTACTTGCAGTGATTATCCGTTGTTCTAGTATTTTTATTTTCTTAATTACATTGTAGGCAAATAACACCCACAAAAACTTCCAATTTTAATTCCTGGGAAAGTTTTTCCTGCTGTCCACACAGTATCAAAAGTAAAACATACATTTGAAAATGAATTACATTGAAATTCAGCTCCATTATATTAATTAGCTCCGAAGTAAATGAAGCGTGTTTGTTTTGTATTAGTTTGAAATAATTATAGTATGTTGTTGCTGGGCAATCTGAGGTTTGCTACTGTAGAAGCTGAAGGAAATAAGAAAAATATAGGAAGAAGGAGAGAAGAAAATGATCTCATTCATTAAGTAAAACTACATGGTAAGATAGTACATGTATATATAGGCATAAGTAGACTAGCAATGGTAGATATGTAAATACATGGCTGATATTATTTATATATGTTACTATTCCCCTGCAAACGAGCAACTGATTGTGGAGGTTGAGTTTGGACCAATGCTTTAGAAATTTTGGTGTTGGTAGTGGTTTTGTAAAGACGTCAACGAGCTAATTTTCTGTAGATATGCATAAAAGCTCAATTTCTTATTTTGATATATTGTCTCTAGTAAAGTGACAGTCGGCCTCGACATGCTTTGTTCTTGCATGGAAGACATGATTCTTTGCTAGGGCTGTGGTGGAGAGATTATCACTGTACAGCTTGGTTGGTCCGATTGGGGAATTACTGAACTCATGTAGTAGTCATCGTGTTCAAATAATGTCTATTGTTGTGGTTGCTAGAGTTCTGTATTCTGTCTCTGTGGAGGAGCGGGAGATGGTGCTTTGTTTCTTGGCACTCCAGGATATTGAAGTGTTTCCCACGAGAATGCAATAACTGGTTGTAGACCTGCAGTTGTGGTGTGCCCAATCTGAATCTGCATAGGCATGTAGTTGCAGGTTTTCTGATGTAATGGGAAGGCTGATGTGGATGGAGCCTTTGATGTACTGGAGAATACATTTAGCTGATTGAAATGGTCTTCTGAAGGATTGTGCATATGCTGGCATATTTTGTTTACGACGAGGCTTATGTTGGGGCAAGTAGTGGTTAAGTATTGTAGGGCTCCGACAAGCTGTTTGTATAGGTTGGGCTGCTTGAATGGTGGAGAGGTAGGGGCTTTTGGTTTTTGGGTGGCTATTGGTCTAGAGGAGGGATTGCAATTTTCCATACATGTAGTTTTTAAGATTGTGGATGCGTAGATTGCTTGGTTGAGGATGGGTCCATTTGGTGTGTGTTGTAAGGTGATTCCTAGGAAGGTTTGTGGGGTGTCAAGATGTTTCATATGGGATCTGTTGGTGAGCTGGTGGTTGAGAGCATTGAGTGATGTTTGCTGCGGTTTTGCAATGAGGATGTCATCCACATAGAGAAGTAGGTAGATACGGTTTGGTGTGTTATCCAGGATGAGGAGGGAGGGGTCGGTAGTGCTGGTTCTGAAACATATGGAGTGTAGCAAATCAATGATGGTAGAATACCATATGTGATGTGATTGTTTGAGGCCTTATTAGCCTTGTTAAGCTTGCACACGTGGTTTGGATAGTTAGGATCCTCAAAGCGTTGGGGTTATTTCATGTATATTATTTCATTGAGTTTCCCATGGAGGAAGGTGTTAGAGGCGTCAAGTTGGGTAGCTATTGTGAATAGGGCTCGAATGGTGGGCATTTTTGCCACCGGTCTGAATGTTTTGAAGTAGTCTATGTCGTAATATTGATTGAATTATTGTGCCACTAGTCTCGTTTTGTAGCGGGCTACAATGCCGTCTTTATTGAGTTTGGTTCGGAACGTCCATTTGCAACCAATGATGTTTTGATTTGGTTGAAGAGGTCGAAGTGTCCAGGTTTTTTGTTCGAGCAGTGCTTGGTATTTTTCATCCATTGCTTTTTCAAGTGGTTCAGTTTTGTCATTGCTATGTATGAAGTCGGCTGAGCTTTTGAAGTTGTGGAATGTATTAGGTTTTTGAGAAATTTGGGATGTATGGTGCCTGTTTTGAGGCGGGTTAGCATGAGATGTGTGGGAATTTTAGTGTTGAGAATTGAAGGGGAGGTTGGGTGTTTAGCGGGTGAGTGGGAATGAGAGGTTGAGGTTGAGCTAGGAGTATTTGTGTGGTTAGGTTTCGACTGTATGGTAGGGTTTGGAGATTGCAGAAGTGAGGTGAAGATGCAAATGTTGTTTTGATGTATATTGGTTTGAGTATGGTTGCTGCAGAGGTTGGGATTAGAGTTAGTGGATTGGTAGATGATTGTTGAGTTTGAGGAGTGGTGTTGTGTGGGTTGGTCTGAGAGAGATGGGATTTATTTTTGATAAATTTGACGTGTCGGGATATAAAGATGAAGATGTTTTGAGGTTGTAGCATATGCAACCCTTGTGGTGTTGCGAGTAGCTGAGGAAGATGCATGGGAGACTTCTTGGGCTGAGTTTGGTTGTTTTGTGGGTGGAAGAAGAGAATAACATAGACAATCAAATACTTGGAGGTGGTTATAGTCAGGTTTGGTGTTATGTAGAAGTTGAAATGGGGACTTGTTGCAGGTATTGGGTGAGGGAAGGCGACTGATTAGATATGTAGAGGTGATGGTTGCGTGTGGCCAAAATAGTTCGGGATGTGGGTTGTTTGTAGGAGTGCTCGAGTGGTTTCAATGATGTGTCCATGTTTACTGCTGCCACACCATTTTGTTGAGGTTTGTATGGGCAAGACATTTATTGGTGGATGCCATGATGCTTGAGTAGGTTAGTGAAGATATTTGAGTTATATTTGCCCCCTCTATCGGATTGAAGGACTTTGATATGTTTGTTGAATTGACATTCAATAAATTTTTGGAGTTCAATGAATTTATGAATGATTTCATATTTATTTTTGAGAGGAAATAGCTAAGTAAAATATGAGTAATCATCCACAAATATGACATAATATTTGAATCCTTCATTAAATACAATGGGGCTTAGGCCCCATACTTTAGTGTGTAAAAATTCAAAGGTATTGTATGTTCTACTAGAAAATTTGGGGAAAGGAAGCTTGTGAAGTTTTGCTGTGATGTATGTGGTACAAGAGTTTGGATTGCAGTTTTTGCCAAGAGATGGATTTTGCTTCAGGAGTTGATGAATATCGGTGCTTGGGTGTCTAAGTTTGAGATGCCAAGGTGGTTTGGCTGGAGTTGTGGAAGACCCCATAATAGTTTTGGTGGAGGAATCTGGTAATGAATGGATGTTGTAGAGTTCATTAATACAGTGA
The DNA here is from genome assembly GCA_016760335.1 of Gastrodia elata. Classification (NCBI taxonomy): domain Eukaryota; kingdom Viridiplantae; phylum Streptophyta; class Magnoliopsida; order Asparagales; family Orchidaceae; genus Gastrodia; species Gastrodia elata. The sequence goes on along the minus strand of CM028678.1, from coordinate 4,824,852 downwards.
CCTTGAAGAATGTGAAGATTCTTATGGAAATCCTCTATAATGAATTCATGCGGTTCGAATAGAATAAAACAAGAATTGTCATATGTTAGTTGTGGATAAAAATAAGATTATATTTGCAAGATGGAATGTTTAGCATATTTTTCAGAAAAAACTTACAATTTGTTGTTGGAAGAATACCATTCAAATGTTGGAGATTGGGAGGGATTGACTGTTATCTACAGTTACTCTATCAGCGACAGATAGGTGTCGGCGGCAGATAGGTGGCTGAAATCATTCGTGATGTGGTAGGAGGCACTGGAGTCTAAGTACCAACTATGATCAGTTGGGCCATCTGCCCCGTAGGGCTGGAGAATGAGTCATGGTTTGATGGTTGGTATCAATCATGTGCCAACATGTTTTGGCTGTGTGATCGGGTTTGTTACATATTTGGTATTCGATGTATAGTGTGAGAGTATTCCTCTGCACCAAATGAAATGATCTGTTGGATGTTGATGATAGTTTGCTACATCCTCTGTTTATTCTGCCACGACCATGAAATTTTTCGAGAATAGGGTGCGGGTTGGTGCTGTTTGTAGAGAGGGATTTGTGAGGTGGATATCATTGTGTAAATTTTATTGTATGTTTATTTCTTCACTGCTAAGGATGGAGTAAAAATTGTCTAGGTTAATGGGTGTGAGATTTGTATGGATAGATGTCTTGAAAGCTTGATATGTTGATGGAAAACCGTTCAAAGCGTACAAAATGATGTTCTTGTTGTCGATTTTGGAGCGCTTTGCTGCTATCATGTCTACCAAGGATTTGATGTTAGATATTCTGAAATTGATCAATTTTTAAGAGATGCTATGTAGCTCGTTTTTAAGTTGGATGAATTTGGATCTATTTGTGGATTGAAGGCGTTTGTCCAAAGTGAACCAAATTGTTGCGTATGAATCAGCTTCAATGATATAAGGAAGTATGGTGCGTGATATGGTTGAGTATAGCGCGGTTATTAGGTGGCGATCAGCGGAGATCCAGCAGTGATGATTTGGGTTTTCAGCATTGGGTGCAGATTCGGTTTCTTTTAAGATGGTGGTATAGGTTGTTTTCCTTGAATATTTGGGTAATTTGAGCACGCCAAATGGGATAATTTTCAGAGGTAAGAGAATCGTTGATGATGTTCTTGATATTTGATATCAAGAATTTGAGGTTTTTAGTGTTCGACAGGTTGGCAGAGCAGCTTTGGCAGGTGCTGAAATTTTAGCTGTGTGGAGAGGGTTTGGTTGGGGACTGTATGACTGTATTTGTAGCGGGTGGGTGTAAGAATAGATGGTTTGTTGGGTTTCTTGAATTTCTTGATTGGTGGGGTGAGTGAGATTCTTGAGGGTGTAAGGAAAGATTGTTATAGGAGGGAGGGGGTGGAGGGGCTGGGTGCTTAGAATATTTTTGAAGGTGGTTGAGAGGTTCTTGGTGGTTCTTGAAGTAATAAGGAGGAAAAGGTTGAGGATCTTTGGTATGTTTGTCTGCTTGAGAACAAGTTTAAGAAGGGTGGAAGCTCGAAAAGTTCTGTTAGCATTTGAAGAGGAGAGATCTTGAGACGCATGAGTAAGATGTGCTGATGCTAAGGTTGGAGATAGGGTGGCTGCTGGCTGGTTGGCTGGAATGTTCTTGAGGAGAGTCCTTGAGCTGAGAGGTGATTCTTGAATTGCAGGTTCTTGTGTAGGAGGAGAAACCTTTTGTTGGAAAGCTTTCTTGCGGCTAGGTGAAGAGGAGTTGCTTTGGGGAGAGAACCGATTCTTGCTCTGATGCCATGTGGAAGTTGAAAGAAACAAGGTCGGAAGGAGAGAAGAAAATGATCTCATTTAATAAGTAAAATTATATGGTAAAGTATACATGTATATATAGGTATAAGTAGACTAGCAATGATAGTTATGTAAATGCATGGCTGATATTACTTATATGTGTTATTAGCTACTTCACGTAGTTATATGCTAATGCCAATTTTATTAGAATTCATCACCATCCAAATGTGATAGTTGTATGGTAATCATTTAGGATTGACTGCTTCCACTATTATGCCAAATGAAAGAAAAATGTCAGAATTCTCAATTTTTGCATTGATATATAGTTAATGTGAATTTCATTCTTATATATTTAACCATTCTAGCTAAGTGTAGATGCTTTTCACAAATTTTAGGTTAATTAACCGTGAGGATGTTCAACCAGAAAGTCAAAGTCCTCAAGCTAAAGGAAAAGCCACTAGGGCATCACGAACTGGCTCTGGAATTTTGGCTAGTTCATTGACTTATCCCCGTTTATCTGGAGGTATTGAAGGATGGGAACAGTCTGCTTCTTTGAGCAAAGTTCAACCTTTGAGCGGTCCGGCCAATCGAAAACGTCCATTGCCTGCAGGATCATCGTCACCACCTGTTACTCAATGGGTGGGTCAACGACCCCAAAAGATATCTCGCACAAGAAGAGCAAATGTTGTTTCACCTGTCTCAAATTTTGATGATGCTCAGGCTTTTTCTGAAGCTTTTGCTGCTCCTGATGTTGGACCTAAGCTATCCTCTGTAGATTCTGGCAGTTCCTTAAATTCAAGGGCAGTTGCTAATGGCAGTCATCAGCTGAAAATTAGGCTTGAGAATGTTCCATGGACTCCTGGCTTATCAGAAAGTGAGGAGTCCGGTGTTATTGAGAACAAAAGAGAGAAAGGAGGTGATAATGGTGAGGTAGAGGATGGGCCTCCGAATTCACCTCTTAAAGTGCCAGATTTTAGTTTACCATTGAAAAAGAACAAGATTCGTCTAAAAGAAGAAATTGTAGAAGGTGTGCGGAGGCAAGGTAGAAGTGGTCGAATTTCAACTCAACCAAAAGCATCATTGGCATTAACAAAAGAAAAGCAAGACAATTCAGACATGCTTAAACCACTCAAAAATGGCAAACCTGTTTCTGATAGAACTGAAAGGTTCTGAACATGTGTATTTTTTGAACTAAAAACATTCCTTGATGGCTGACTTTTTTATTACAAAAATATGCTGACTTTTCCTGCAGTAGGGTTGGCCGTCCTCCATCAAAGAAGATGTCTGATCGGAAGACTTATGGTCGACCCATGTCAAATATGCAATGCGGTCCATCTGATTTGACAGGTCAGTACTATTCTTAATCTCTTTTCATTGTGTAGTTTCTCTGCCTTTTATGCAGGCACTGTACTGTATATTGGCATTCTTTGTGAATAATTACCAAAAGCGTTTTTCTTTTTGTTTGAATAATACTCTCATAGGTGAACCATATGATGACCGTGAAGAATTGTTAACTGCTGTAAATGCTACTCGGAGCTCTAGCTGTCTGTATCCTCTCGTGTTTAACACTTCAGTTGTCAACTTACGAATATTTTACACCGTTTAATTTATCCTAATCTGCAGATAATGCTTGTTCTAGTTCATTTTGGAGGGCAATGGAAGCAGTATTTACTTTTGTTAGTTCAGATGATTTAACATTTGTGAAAAATCAGGTGTGCTCTGCTATCTCTCTTTTATTTTTTTCTCAAGTGTACTTTGAATGTTGAAAGGTTTAGTAACTTTCTTGTTTGAAATCGTGTAGATAAAATTTGCAGACGAGCTTGATGAAAACTTATCCAGCATGATAGATACTGAGCATTATGGAAAGGTGGAACTTTGGAATCACTTTAATGCTACTTCTGTTTGAAAGAGCCCTTGAATTTCTTGTATTCTATTTTGTTCCAAGTTCAATGGACTGCGCTGCTGTTTCTTTCATTTAGTTTCCTTGAAACATTTTTTTCTTTCTTTTCAGGGAAATACAATGCGTGGAACAGCTCCATTACATCATTCTTCTGCTGTGGAGCAGTTGAATCAGGAAAACTTTCTTGGAATGAGTATAGAGACCGTTTGCTCAGCAAATGATCAGCCAACTAAAGTGCCTAGAAAGACCGACACTGAAAGCTGGTTTGATAGAATTATTCCGCTTTCTCAGAGGCTTCTGTCTGCTTTAATTATGGAGGATGGAAGCGAAAGCTTTAACTGCAGTAGTGAACAAGGGGAATTGCTTTTGCAAATTTCAAGTGATCGCTCAACATATGGTACAAATTTCTATCTTGAAAATGAGCTGGAGTCTGCTGCCATCAAATCTGACTTTGAGCTGGAGTTGGATTGCACAAGTCAAAAGAGCTGTGCAGCGAATGGCAAATCTTGCAATGGCTTTTCATCCCACGGCAACAGCATTACTTCAGCAGTTCATACCACTATATCCGGTGGCCATGCGTTTAAGGAGAATGGTGGCATAGAACATTTAGATACTGGGACATTGTCTGAGTATGGGCATTACAATTCATTACAACTGAGCGGCACTGGTTTATCCAGTAATTCTTCTTATGCATGCCAGTTTGAGCATCTTCCTTTGAATGATAGGATTTTGCTAGAGCTGCACAGCATTGGCATATATCCAGATTTAGTGGTACATTGTTTGCAGATTGTTAAACTTTTTTGAATCTTTTGCATGATTTCAGTTTTTTGTACTATTTTTAATATTATGATATTATTGATATACCTTCATTTTGCTTTTGTTCTTTGACTGCCAAAAAAGGTCAGTCCTATTATAGAAAAAATATAGGAAACTAAGCGTGATATGAATTATTCCATACCCATTGTAAGATATGCTGATATATATGTGGAGTTGCTGTGAATTGAACTTACACTAAGCTTTATTTTTGTTTAACATATTGCTATATTTTTTGTGATGCACCATTTTAATTATCATGTAGAATTGCTTTCAGCTGAAATAATGATTATAAATGCATCTTTAGTTAATTGATCTTCCCTTTTCTTGATAATTTCTATTTTTTCTTTCACTAGTGTTTGCACTTCTTTTATTATAGTCTTTATTTTTTTTTGTATCTATACAATGTTAATGAAAGTAACATATCTAGTGTCTTATCTTAATAAATGTCACGTCTTATATAACCACTTTTTTCCATGTTGAATAATTTCAGCAAGCTAAAACCATCTATGTTTGCATTTTATGTGTTCATTGTATTTGTTCTTCATGCATCTTTGAGGGAGTTTTGCATATTTAAATGTAAAACAATTTTTTTCTTATCAGTATTTCTTTTTGTAACTTTACAGTTTTTTCATTTTTGATTAACGCATATATTCTACATTTCTTTGTTTTTACAGCCTTGTCTAACTGAAGGAGAAGATGCAGAAATTGATAATGTTATTACTGATCTTAAAATTAAATCCTTGCAACAGGTGCTGCATTTTTAACTTTAATGCTTTATGTAATTTATGCAATTTATTTATGAAATTCTGGTATTTTCATTCTTTATTTTTTTTGTTTGTCTGAAATAGGTTTTTTACTGCTAATCTAGAACAGGATCTTATATGCATTTCTTTTCCAAATGGTATTTGTAATAAATTGTTGTGACAACTAGAGGTTTGACTTGTGGCTATTATGAATTGGTGAAATTAAAAGCATTTTTTTTCTTTTTAGTTGTGTCGTGTATTGAATTTGGCTTTCATCACTATACAAATTATCTTTAGCTCTCTATCATCATCACCATGATCATCTGTTGAAGCTCGTCATTCTCATTTTTGAACATTATCATGATCACCGTCATTTTCTGATAATCATTCGGTGAAGAGATCATGTAGTTTTTCTTCATTAGTATTAATGATCTAAATTTCGTTTAGCTTATTGTTTTTTTTTTTAAATAATAATTTGATGCTCTTGCATTTATTTTTCTTGTGATTATCATCACCATCATCATCTGCTGAATGTCATCATTCTCATTTTTTATCATTATCATAATCTTTGTCATTTGCTGATAATCATTCAGTGAAAAGATCATGTATTTTTTTTTTCATTTAGTAGTAGTGATCTAACTTTTTTTATCTTATTGTTTAATTTTTGAAAATGTAATTTGATGCTTTTGCATCTATTCTATCTTGTGATTATTATCACCATTATCTGCTGATGGTCATCATTCTCATTTTTGTTCATTATCATTTCATTATCATTTGTTGATAATCATTCAATGAACAGATCATGTATATTTTCTTCATTTAGTACTAGTGATCTAAAATTCTTTTAGCTTATTGTTTATTTTTTTAAATAGTAATTTGATGCCCTTGCATTTTTTTATCTTGTAGGCAAGAAAGAGAAAATATCAGCTGCATAAATTAGACAGGGCTCTTCTAGGAATGATGGAAATTCAAGAAAGGTATATGTGTCTTCTAAATTCTGTCCTTCAAAATGTTATCATAGTTTCTTAGACGATATTTATTTATTACATGCAGAATGGATATTTTTGTCAGGATGTTAATTGAACTGCACTTGTGTTTGTAGGAATCTCGAGAAACTTGCTATGCATAAACTTGCTGAGATGGCTTATAAAAGGATGCTGGTAATCATCCATATTTTTTCTTAAAGCTGACACATTTTCTTAGCAGATTTCAAGTTGAACATCATCAGAGGTTTTCAATGTGCAAGTACTTGAAATGGAATGGGATTTTACGCAATTTTTGAAAATTTAAAGGCTTTTTTATTAAGATAGTGCCAAATAAAGGGTGAACTGGAATAATTATTAGATTACCTCTATTTTGTTATGTGGATATGGGTTAAGGGAATAGTCTTTATGCATTTTTGGTGTATGGATGCATGCATCAACCCTAATTTGGTCTTCCATTACTTGGATCCTCATGCAGTGCGTTGCCCTTTCAGTGAACAATCACGTTAGACTACTTGCGGTTAAATTTTTCATAGAATATAGCGCATAATGCTGCAAAACTTAATATACGTAGCAATGGGTTTGTTTCAGCTGCGCTATACTGAGGTTGCTTCTGCAAAAAACATGCCACACCATCATCACTCACATTGATGACCATACTAGAGTTCATTCGATTTATTCACTAGAGGAAAAATCCAAAGTTACTATGATCTTTCAATTCCTTGATTTTATGATGTAAAAACAATTCTCTATCAGTATCTAAACATGTGAATTGAAAACATGCAGGAATATCTACATTCGATCGGTTGAGAATATCTTGTTGTTCAAGAAATACATTAGAGCTCCTCTTCTAATCTAGGGTTGCAGAGTTTAGGAGGGCAATAGAAGTGGCTGGCTAGAGTCTACAAGGCTAGCTGGGATAGGGGATGCCGGCTAAGAACTGACCGGATCGAAAAAGGCTGGCGTGGCCTAGAGATGGCTGCATGGAGTGGTGAAAGTCAACATGGCCTGAACAAGGTAGGTGTGGCAGAGCGAAGGATGGTGAAGGTTGGCATGGCCAGCAATGGGCGGTGTGGCTGGTGAGAGGTGGCTGGGAGTCAAGGGCTGGAAGTCTCGATGTTCTTTTTCTTAATGCCTGATTGCATTACTTTCTAAAGTTACTTGAATCGAGCGTATTGCAAAACCTGAAAAACAGGGATAAAATTTTACCTTGTATTAGAAATCCCACGTAGTTTTTTACAGGGATAATATGTATAGGATATTTTTTTCTTTACAGAAAAATTTAGTGAAATAAATAGCCAGGCTATAAATAATTTCTTAAAACTAATGTATTTAATCCCTAGATATTTACTTTCTTGAGGATCATTCTTATTTTAAAGACTTCATTGGGGGAGAATTCAAGTGAAGATGAGCTCTCTAACTTGAATCTTGGTTTGTTCATTCTATTTAAACTACTAATACTGTTTTCAATCTACTTACCTTTTTAGCACAATAGATGTCACCTAATTTATCTCTGCACACTCTGCATAGTAAAAAATAGAAAGAGTTAGTTTTCTCATATTATTTGCAACACATACTTGTGTATTCTAATCGAAAAACTCATAAGGTTGACCAGCATAAAGAATTTCCTTGGCTGGGATTCAGAATTATAAGTTCGCTCTAATAAAAAATTCATTGACCGAGATTTTATTGTGTCTTTAAGCTCTCTAGATCAAGGGGTCTTTGATTCTTAGAAATGGTCCAGACTAGGTCATGTGCTCAATGACTAAATTTAATATTTGGTTCTAATGAAAGTCTACCTTCTTTTGTGCATGTTGAACCTTTGGTGTAGTACCAGATGTGAGATTTTGAGGTGATTTCAACATTTAGATAAAAGAAATTTAAGAATGAAAATCATTATCATTTTAGACCTGTATTTTAGCTTTGCTGTCAATTTGAATTAGGAACAAGCCAGCCAAGAAGCCTGATTGGATTTTGTGAATATTGGCCCCATTAGTGACACATCATTGGCACTAGTGTGCCTATCTGTAGAACATATTTTGGGATTCATCCAATTGTCACTTTGAAGTTAATATTCATCAAACTTCATTTCACATAGATTGATGACATGGGAACCACACCATCATGTTTTTATATATTATTGCTTATTTTTTAATCTTATATTTTCACAATAGTTTTTTATTTAGCTTGCATGTAATGGCTTCAAAAAGACCTTTCTTGTTTTTGGATGATTATTTAAGATTAATTGGAATTTTTTATAGTTTGAAACTTGGAGGCAAATCTTATCGGAGAGATTTTCATGAGTTACCTCTTTATCTCTTTTGTTCTCCTTATACTTTTCATCTTATTCATTATAACATTTCTATTTTCTCTCTCAATATTTTTCTATTCTTGCCCTTAGTTGTTGTCATGCAATCTCAAATACAGCTTGTTGTTATCTAATATTGTTGAAGAGACTTCAGCGAGTGATTTTGGGAAGTGTTGAGTAGCCAAGGTCGATTGGATGAGTTAAGTGACTTGATGAATTTCCTGTTGTTTATGGCACACAAACAAAATCATAGAAAGATAGGAAAACAAGAAAATATACACAAAATTATAGAGGTTTGGTTGATGACCTATGCTTACTTGGAGGTATTTGTTTTCTAATTGTACCATAGGCATGTATGCATTATAAATATTCTGAGAGCACAATATTTATGGAAAAGGATTAATATGCTCTTACAATGATGACAATGAAGAATGAAAGGAAAGAAATAGAGAACTATATCATTTCCCATGCTTGTGGAAAGGAAGGGTATTTATAGCTTGCAGGTGAATCTTTTTGTTATACCCTAATGATATGGGGTATACTATTTGGTATGCATTCGGAAAATGCTTCGAGTATGTGGAAGCTTCTAATAGGTTTTTATGTAATAGCTTTTGATAATGCCGAAAGTGGGCAGTACACTGATATGAAGGTGCCGATGTAAGGATTTCTTCAGACCGGTTGACTAGGGTGTGCGGCTCAACGAATCACTCGGGAATGACTTGGGAAAGACCAGACATGATTGAGTGACCATTGAGTAATTGAGCTGAATCACTGGGTTGAGGTGCGGATGGCTTTGTTGGGGCAAGACCTGCAATAAATTGAGTGAAAAGATAGATAGAAGCCAGAGTTTTTTAGGAGTATATAGGATTAATATTATTTCAATTAAGCACAAGACACATGAACAACTGTGATCATCTATCAAAAAGGGCTTATAATATAACTATTCTAAAATAGCATTAATCCCTACTATCTGAGATTTATGTTACCAAAAATCCATTCAGTCGAGGCCAACAATAACCGATTCAATTGTCTATCATCTATCCAATTTACATATTCTTGAACTGAATTTGATCGCAGATTATTAATTCGTGCTTCAAATCATATTTTGATTGCCGTTATACCCATTCTGTCTATCTATACTTATTATCTTTTTTTTTTTTTGTTTTCCAAGTTCCACCACTATATCTAACACATTACCCTTCAGAAGCATATATCAATTTTGATTTCTTAGTTAAACCTTGAACAATTTTTTATAACAGCAAACACCCATCTAATAAAACTAATGATTTATATACAGAAGTCAATCATTAGATTCTCTTTGACTATAAATTATCTTATTCTATCCCATCCTCCTACATGGAATCTCATATAATAAGTTTTACTATTCTTTCTAAAGGATTTTCAATTTGTTACAATGGTTAAAGACACTTTTGTCATTATGGAATATGCCCTATATAAAATTAACCAAAAATAGATGTTAAAAGGGATGTCAACATTATTACAAAGGAGTTCTACAACCCATGGAATAATGGAACATGCCCTTTGTGAAATTTAAAAAAAAATTGATAAGCTAGATCCTCTTTGTGAAATTAACCCATGGCATAATGAAAAATGCTTTTAGTGAAATTTTCAAAAATGGACAACCTTGAACGTCTTCCTTCACCCAACTTCTCAGTAAAACATGTTCTCTAACAACGTATCTATATTTTATGTCAAAAATAACCCAATAAATTTTTTTTCCACCGCCCCACCTTTCTCAAAGGTTGGTATAAAAGTTACATTTAGATCATTATGATGATCCTTTTTACTCAGTCTATTAGGTTTTTCTCACCCATTGTAAAAATCTTTCCACCACTTCTCCCTCCACCTCCACTTTAAATCCCATATCGTCAATTTGCCAAATTCACCATTGCCTTGTTACCGATCCCTCCAATTCTGGTGATGCACCACCATCACTCCATCATTTTCTTCAAAACTCCTAATCTAATGATGCTATCAATAGTCCCACTAATTCCACCATCTTTATTGATCCTTCATTGGCCAAGTTATTGACACTTCTCCGATGATTTGGGGCAAAAAAGAATGACCTCCTCTCACTCGGGTAGACAACAAGGACACTATTAGAAGCTGGAGGAACCTGCAATCCATAATTTTTACTAATATGTGGAGAGTGAATGTTACAAAAGAGGAGAGCTCAACAGATTCTTGGACTTCAAAACAGGCCTTTATCTAGCACACTCAAAATTCTACACCCAAGATGATGAGCCAAGAGATATAAAGAAAGCAAAACACTACATATTTATATTAGCTTAAGAGACTAAAGACTAAACACAAATAATAGAAAAAGTATTTAATTCTTGGTGGCTACGGATGTCAACCGGTGCCACCTATGCCTTGCACCTATGCCATACGACTTTATAACTGACTGTGCAATCTTTGTGTGACACATCTCGGTTGAGTTCTAAGGCGGGTAAAAATCAATGCCAGTGCAGCTTGAACTAGATTTGGGCATTTTAGTTTGTGGTTGTGCCATGTGGAAAAGAACTCGAGGAAAAAATCTTGTTGGGATTTTCTTAATTGTTACAGCTTGGAGGGGGGCTTCTTAACTTTTCGGTTCCTTTCTCTTCAACAGGAAACCTCTAGGTTTGACATGCATCCATATTAGTCAGAGATATTGTGGTCAAGTCTTTTCTATTTCTTGATTATTTCTCGGTTTTCATTTCGGCCTCTTCTTTGACTCCTTTGGAGATTGTTGGATCTTATCAAAAACTCCTATGCTTTGCCACCCCCACCCCCACCCCCCTTGCTTGACAAATTCTTGTCATTAACATGGCAGTTGACTTCACTGTAGAAATTATTAACACATATAAATAATATTAACCATATATTTACATATCTACCATTGCTAGTCTACTTCTGCCTATCTATACATGTACTACCTTACCATGTAATGTTTACTTATTGAATGAGATGATTTTCTTCTCTCCTTTGTAATGTTGACTTATGGAATGAGATCATTTTCTTCTCTTTTTCCTACATTTTTCTTGTTTTCTTCGGCTTCTACATGGTACCAGAGCAAGAACCTGTTCTCTACCCAAAGCAACTCCTCTGCACCTAGCCGTAAAAAAGCTCTCTAACAAAAGGTCTCTCCTCCTTCCCAAGAACTTGCAGATTAAAAACATTTTTCAGCTCAAGAACTCTCCTCAAGAACATTTCAGGCAACTAGCCAGCAAGCCAACCAACCAGTCAGCCAACCAGTCAGCCAGCCAGCCACCCTATCTCCAACCTCAGCATCAGCCCATCCTGCTCACGCATCTCAAGATCTCTCCTCTTCAAATGCTAACCAAACTCTTCAAGCTTTCACCGTTCTCAAACTTGTTCTCAAGCAGCCAACCATACTAAAGACCCTTAATTTTTTCCTCATTACTTTAAGAACCACCAAGAACCTCTCAACCACCTTCAAAAATCTTCCCCGCACCCAGCCACTCCACCCTCCCTCCCTTTTATAACAATCTTTCCTTACACCCTCAAGAATCTCCCTCACCCCACCAATCAAGAAATTTAAGAAATCCTAGTAATCATCTATTCTTACACCCACCCGCTACAAATACAATCATGCAGTCCCCAATCGAATCTTCTCCACATAGCGAAAATTTCAGCACCTATCAAAGTAGTTCTGCCAACCTGTCGAACGCTAAAAATCTCAAATTCTTGATATCAAATATCAAGAACATCATCAACGATTCTCTTACCTCTGAAAATTATCCCATTTGATGTGCTCAAATTACCCAAATATTAAAGGCAAACAACCTATACCACCATCTTAAAAGAAACTGAATCTGCACCCAATGCTGAAAAACCAAATCTGTTGGATCTCCACCGATCGCCACCTAATAGCCGCGCTATATTCAACCATGTCACCCACCATACTTATATCATTGAAGTTGATTCATGTGCAGATATTTGGCTCACTTTGAGATCATTTTCTTCTCTTCTTCCTACATTTTTCTTATTTTCTTCGGCTTTTACATGGTACCAGAGGAAGAACCGGTTCTCTCCCCAAAGCAACTCCTCTGCACCAAGCCGCACAAAAGCTCTCTAACAAAAGGTCTCTCCTCCTTCCCAAGAGCTTGCAGTTCAAGAATATTTTTCAGCTCAAGAACATTTCAGGCAACTAGCCAGCAAGCAAGCCAGCCAGCCACCCTATCTCCAACCTCAACATCAGCCCATCCTGCTCACGCATATCAAGATCTCTCCTCTTCAAATGCTAACTAAACTCTTCAAGCTTTCACCATTCTCAAACTTGTTCTCAAGCAGCCAACCGTACTAAGGACCCTTATTTTTATCCTCATTACTTCAAGAACCACCAAGAACCTCTCGACCACCTTCAAAAATCTTCCCCGCACCCAGCCACTCCACCCTCCCTCCCTTCTATAACAATCTTTCCTTACACCCTCAAGATTCTCCCTCACCCCACCAATCAAGAAATTCAAGAAATTCAACAAATCATCTATTCTTACACCCACCCGCTACAAATACAATCATGCAGTCCCAATCAAATTTTCTCCACGTAGCGGAAATTTCAGCACCTATCAAATTAGCTCTGCCAACCCATTGAACACTAAAAATCTCAAATTCTTGATATCAAATATCAAGAACATCATCAACGATTCTCTTACCTCTGAAAATTATTCCATTTAGTGTGCTCAAATTACCCAAATATTTAAGGCAAACAACCTATACCACCATCTTAAAAGAAACTGAATCTGCACCCAATGCTTAAAAACCAAATATGTTGGATCTCCACCGATCGTCACCTAATAGCCGTGCTATACTCAACCATGTCACCCACCATACCTATATCATTGAAGTTGATTCATGTGCAGATATTTGGCTCACTTTGGAAAAACGTCTTCATTCACAAACAAATCAAAAGTCATTCAACTCAAAAACGAGCTACATAGCATAGCTCTTAAAGATAGATCAATTTCAGAATATCTATTTTACATCAAATCCTTGGTGGACAAGATAGCAACAGTGGGCTTCAAAATTGACAATGAGGACATCATTTTGTACACTTTGAATGGTCTTCCATCAACATATCAAACTTTCAAGACATCCATCCGTACAAACCTCACACCCATTAACTTAGATGATCTCTACTCCCTCCTCAACAATGAAGAAATAACATACAACAAGATTTACAAAGAGAACCACCTCACTAATCCTTCTCTACAGATCAGCACCAACCCGTGCCTATCCCTATTCTCGGGAAAATTTCGTGGTCGTTGTAGAATGAACAGAGGACATGACAGACTATCATCAACATCCAACAAATCCTCTCATCTGGCGCAGAGCAATACTCGCACACCATACATCGAATGCCAAATATGTAACAAATCCGATCGCACAACCAAAACATGTTGGCATAGGATGGATACAAACCATCAAACCGTGCCTCATCTGCAGCCCTATGGGCAAATGAACCAACTGATCACAGTTGGTACTTAGATTCCGGCGCCTCCAACCACATCACCAACGATTTCAGCCACCTATCTGTCGCCGACACCTATCAAGGCACGGAGAGAGTAACTATAGGTAACGACCAATCCCTCCCAATCTCCAACATTGGAAATGATATTCTTCCAACACCAAATCGTAAGTTTTTTCTGAAAAATCTTCTTCACATTCCATCTTGCAAATATAATCTTATTTTTATCCACAAACTAACATCTTACAATTCTTGTTCTATTCTATTCAAACCGCATGGACCATTATAAAGGATCTCCATACAAATCTTCTCATTTTCCAAGGTCGCTTCATTAATGAACTCTACACTATCCATCCATTATTAGATTCCTCCACCAAAACTATTATGCGGTCTTCCAAAACTCTAGCCGAACCACCGCGGCATCTCAGACTTTGACACCCAAGCACCGACATTCATCAACTCCCGGAACAAAATCCATCTCTTGGCAAAATCTGTAATCCAAACTCTTGTACCACATGCATCACAACAAAACTTCACAAGCATCATTTTCCCAATTTTTTAAAAACATATAATGCCTTTGAATGTTTACACACCGACGTAAGGGGCCCAGCCCTTGTTTTATCGAATGAAAGATTCAAATATTGTCATATTTGTGGATGATTACTTATGTTTTACTTGGCTATTTCCTCTCAAAATTAAATTTGAAACCATTCACAAATTCATTGAACATCAAAAATATATTGTGTCAATTCAACAAACATATCAAAGGTCTTTAATTCGATTGAGGGGGCGAATACAACTTAAATATCTTCACTAACCTACTCAAGCATCATGACATCCACCACCAAATGTCTTGCCCATACACACCTCAACAAAATGGCGTGGCAGAACGTAAACTTAGACACATCATTGAAACCACTCAATCACTCCTACAAACAGCCCACCTCCCTAACTATTTTAGCCACACGCAACCATCATCTCTATATATCTAATCAGCCGCCTCCCCCACCCAATACTTGGAACAAGTTCCCAGTTCAACTTCTACATAACACCAAACTTGATTATAACACATCCCAATATTTGGTTGTCTATGTTATCCTCTTCTTCCACCCACAAAGACAACCAAACTCATCCCAAGAAGTCTCCCATGCATCTTCCTCAGCTACTCGCAACACAAGGGCTACATATGCTACAACTCCAAAACATTTTCCTCCTTTATATATCGACACATCAAATTTATCGAAAAAAATTCTCTTTCTCTCAAACCAACCAACCGACCACCACTCCTCAAAATCAACAATCATCTACCAATCCACTAACTCTAATCCCAACCTCCGCAGCAACCACACTTAAACCAACAAACATCAAAACACCCTTTCCATTTTCCACTTCACCTCCGCCATCTCCAAACCCTACCATACAACCAAAACCTAACCACATAAATACTCCCAGCTCAACCTCAACCTCTCATTCCCACTCATTCGCTAAACACCCAACCTCCCCTTCAATTCTCAATACCAAAATTCTCGCACATCCCATGCTAACCCGCCTCAAAACAGGCACCATGCATCCCAAAGCTCTCAAAACCTAATACATTCAACAAAACTGAACCACTGGAAAAAAGCAATGGAGGAAAGAATACCAAGACTCGAACAAAAAACCTGGACACTGCAACCTCCTCAACTGAATCAAAACATCCTCGCTTGCAAATGGACATTCCAAACCAAACTCAACAAAGACGACACTGTAGCCCACTACAAAGCGAGAATAGTGGCACAAGAATTCAACCAAATTTATGGCATAAACTACTTCAAAACATTCAGTCTGGTGGCAAAAGTGCCCATTATCTGAGCCCTTTTCACAATAGCTACCCACAAACAGCCACTAGTCCAACTTGATGTCTCTAACGCCTTCCTCTACGAGAAACTCAACGAAACAGTTTACATGAAACAACCCAAAGACTTTGAGGATCCTAACTATCCAAACCATTTGTGCTAGCTTAACAAGGCTATATATGGCTTCAAACAATCACCTTGTCAGTGGTACTCTACAATCACTGATTTCCTATATTCCATAGGTTTCAAAACCAGCATTACCAACCCCTCCTTCCTCATCCTGGACACCACACCAAACTGTATTTACCTACTTATCTACGTGGATGACATCTTCATTGCAGAACCACAACAAACATCTCTCAACGCTCTCACCCAACATCTCACCAACCGATTATGTATGAAACATTTTAGCACGCCACAAACCTTCATCATAATCACCTTACAATACACCAATTGGACCCATCCTCAGCCAAGCAACCTATGCATTCGCAATTCTAAAAACTGCAGGCATGAAAAATTGCAATCCCTCCTCTGCACCGATAGCCACCCAAAAACCAAAAGCCCCTACCTCTACACCATTCAACTAGCCCAACCTCCGCACCATTCAATCATCCCAACCTATACAAACAACTTGCCGGAGCCCTACAATACTTGACCATACTTGCCCCGACATAAGCCTCGCTGTAAACAAAATATGCCAACATATTCCCAATCTTTCAGAAGAACATTTCAATCAGCTAAAGCATATTCTTCGGTACGTCAAAGGCTCCATCCACATTGGTCTTCCCATCACATCAAAAAATATGCAACTACGTGCCTATGTAGATTCGGATTGGGCTGGGGATATCCACGACCGCAAGTCTACAACCGGTTATTGCATTCTCCTGGGAAACACTCTAATATCTTGGAGTGCCAAGAAACAAAGCACCATCTCCCGCTCCTCCACAGAAACAGAATATCGAGCTGTAGCAACCACAACAATGGATATTATCTGAACACGACGACTACTACATGAGTTCCGCAATTCCCCAACCGGACAAACTAAGCTGTACTATGATAATCTCTCCACCATAGGTCTAGAAAAGAATTTTGTATTCCACGCGAGAACAAAGCACGTCGAGGTTGACTGTCACTTTACTCGAGACAGTATATCAAAACAAGAAATTGAAATTTTACACATCTATAAAAGATCAGCTCGCAGACATCTTTACAAACCACTTCCAACACAAGATTTCTAAAACATCAGTCCAAACTCACAACTTCCACTACCGGTTACTCGTTTGTGGAGGAATAATAGCATATATAAGTAATATCAGCTATTTATTTATATATTTACTATTGCTAGTCTACTTGTGCCTATATATACATGTACTACCTTATCATGTAATGTTGACTTATTGAATGAGATCATTTTATTCTCTCATTCTTCCTACATTTTTCTTGTTTCCTTTTGCATCTACAAATGAGCCATCTCTGGATGAGTCTCCTATAATTGTTGGCCATTAGTTGTCATCTTTCTAAATCATTGGATGCATTCTTTGACGATGCTTGAGAATACTCTTCCTCATCGGGAAGTTATTTTGATCACATCTTCAGCCAGTCTTTATCTATTACTCAATTTGATCACTCGACCAAGCGTTTGAGCTGATTGGGAAGGAATCAGATTTAACCTTAGAATCCATGCTTCTTGTGGGGAAAGAGCTAGCTCCCATGAGTCATCTTCCACTCCATGTCTCATTCCTTTAATCTTTTTGCCTCTACCTCTTAAGCTCAGCAACATTAACTTCTCCAGACATCTTGGTCTCTTTGAACTCGACTGCAAATTCTTTTACTTCATTTACACCTCTCCCGGGTGTCTTGGGGATGCCTTTGGTGGTTGATGCTTCACCTTTTAGCATTTTGAATGTTTTGGTTGACTTGGCCGAGTTCTTCTTCTAGTATCTTGGTTGGCATGTGCTTAGCTCTCATTAGTGACTTGGTAAATGTCTGAGTGATCCAAGGAACACACCCTTATTTGGGCTTCTAATGCCTCCACACCTATTTCTTCGTGTTCTACATTTTGCATCACGGCTGCTTGTCTCCTCGACCTAATATGTGTTCTTCGGAACAACTCAATATGTGCCCTCCATCAATTCTGGTAGTGCTTGAACTTCTTAAAGTGCTTACATTCCCTTGTCTTTTTCTTGGCAGCTTGGTTGATATCTTGACTAACTCAGCTAAGGTCGAGTCATTTCTTGACTGTCTCAACTTTTTACTTCTTTCGAAGAGTCTTTTGCTACCTTGAATTTTTTCCATAGTCATTGTTAGGCTAAGAGCATGATTGATGTCTCAGACTGAAAAGAGCGTCATTTCATCCGGGGATACTTGCCTCTAGTTCGGCAGTAAACTTGGTGAGATAGAGTTGCTCTTCTGATGGCAATGCAATCATTGTGAAGAATCTCTTAAGTTTAGGGATATACTTTTGGACAGTTTGCCTTCTCTTTTGGCTCAATATTATTTCCTCCACCACTCTTCAATGTGTCTAATTGGGTAAAATTTATTTCAAAAGATTTTCTTGAACTGATCCAGTTGATCGTGTCTTGCTTGTGTCCCACCCGACTATTCCACCAGATAAATGTGTTCCTTTATTTTCATCCAGCTGAAGTTCACCTTTTTCTCAGCTCATATACTCGTTGAGCCTGAAATAGTTCTTGAGTTGATTGATCCAAGAGTAGATCTCGGTGTTTGAATATTCATGACTCAACTTTTTGACTCAACTTTCACACCTCTTCTCTTCCACCTCATGCCTCTTTTTACATAGACTTTGATATCATTTCCACTGCTTTAATCATCATCACTAAAAACTCAGATTGACTCTCTCACTTGTCTGCTGCTGAAGGCTCTCCTGCAACTTTGTAGTTGCATTTGCATTCCCATCAAAAACATCATCTTAGTCATTTGTTGCATGAGTGTTACCATGCTGCAAATTCTCTTTTCCAGATCCGATGGGTTTTTCCCCACTGAGGCTTACCTATCTCTTATCAGACTCTTCAGAGATAGTCAGCTCATCTCTTTGAGCTTTGTCTCTTTCATAGGTCTACATTATCTCTGCGTTCTCCTCTAAATTTGGTAAACTTTGTGCTTTGATAGAAACTTGATTTGTTGCTGGTTAAGTTATTCGGTTTCTCTGTTGACCCTCAATCGCTAAGGATGATTTGGGGTGAGGAGTGTTGCCTCATTGTCACTTGGGGTGGTCAAAAAGGGCACGTACAGCTAGAAGCAATTTGAGGAACCTATAATATAGCAGTTTTACTAATTTCTGGAGAGGGGAGGTTATAAATGCGGGAAGCTTAAGTGATCCTTGGATTCTATAAGGAATTCATTTACCCACTGTCACCAAATATGCCATCATTTAAACTAACATCACCATTTTAGTAAAACCACTCTAAAGATGTCTTCTAGCTAACGACATATGTGTTGGCCTATGTATTAAATTTTATAACCAACTTTGTTAAATTTGAGAGCAGAATTTTGAAAGCCTTTGAGAGCTATTGTAGGCATGCAGAACCTGAAGTCACATTCTGAGATGACTTGACCACTCTCCTCTACTTTATCAAAATAATGAATTCAAGGACAAAAGTTTTCAGCACACATTAATCCAATCTTTATGATTATCATCAGTATCATATATGTCGACAATTTGTTTGCCACTCGAAACATGACAGACATTGAGGCGGTTGGAGTGAACCAGATCATGAACGAAGTGGTAGTCCACATCCACATGCTTCATGCGTGTATGTAGAATTGTCTTGGCGGTGAGGTAGGTGGATCTAAGGTTGTCACAGTAGATTGTGGGAGCGGGCCCAAGAGGGAAATCGAGTTTCTGCAGGGGAGGAGTGATCCATGGTACTTTGTTGGCTGCGTTGGCGATGAACTTGTACTCGGTTTCGGTACTGAATCTAGCCACAATGTTGTTTCTTGGAGGACCACGAGATAAGATTATCACCAAAAAAACACAATATTCTGAAGTAGATTTGCGATCAGAGGAATCTCTGGCCCTGTCTGCATCACAAAATGCAGTCTTGGTAAAAGTAGGTAGAGGTTTGAGCAATAGACCAGAAGATGCTGTACATTGTAGGTAGCGAAGGATGTGCTTGACTTTGAACCAATCTGAGTTAGTTGGGCTATGTATGGATTGACAGGCTCTATTGACATTGAAAATGATACCCGTGCACGTGTGTTGCAAGTACTAAAGTGCCCCAGTGACACTGCGATAGAGGGTGCCATCTAAGAACGAAATACTGAGGAATGTCAGAGCTGTTCAGAACAACCATTGATGTTGGAACCGGCTTGGAGGTATGCATGTTGACATTAAGAAGCATATCAAAAATGTAGTGTTGTTGAGATGGGAGCAAGGAGGTTTGTGAATATTGCACATTATTGTTCAGGAATTGATGGATGTTTCCCAAGTCTTTGAGCCCAAGTCTTTGAGAGAGAATTGAGTCGCTAAAAAGGAGACAAGTTTGTCAAGCATGGTGAAATCATTTCCCGTGAGGAGGACGTATACTAAAAAATAATTAGTGAACATCTTTATTATGGAGTGTCGTTGATGGCATTCGTGAATCCAAAATAGAGCAAGTTGTGGACAGTTTTTGATGCCATGAGCGAGGGGACTGTTTTAGCTTATAGAGGCCTTATGTAATTTAGTCACGAACTACAGCTGAGTGGACGAGATGAAGCCAGGTGGATGCTTCATGTAGATGCCTTCATGAAGCTCCCCATTCAACAAGGCGTTATCAAAGTCGAGTTACTGAATATTCCATTTGAATGTGAGAGCTAATATGAGAACAATCCGGGCGATAACCGGAATAACAACCAGACTAAATGTTTCATAGTAGTCGATGCCTTCCTTCTATGTGAACCCTTTGGCGACAAGACAAACCTTGTGACGAGCCAGTGATCCATCACAAATGAGCTTCAGTTTGTACAACCACTTGCATCCAACAATGTTGGCATTGTTCGGGCGAGGCACAAGTGACCATGTGCAATATTTTTGAAAGGCTTGAAACTTGTTTCGTTGCTTCAACCCATTAAGGTTGTTTTTGAGCTTGGGAAAAGGTAGTGGGGACCACAGAGTGAATGGAGGAGGTGGTGGAGAACCCTTAGGCAAGAGGTGCCCATTTTTGCTTTGGGTTTGCATTGGGTGGGAATGGCAGTTGAATGGGGGGCTAAGTATAGATGTGGGCACATTATGTGGTTGAAGTGCCGGGGCAGTGGTGAACAATTATGGGTTGGATGGAGCTAAAGTAGGTGCTGGCCTTTGGCGACTAGCAGGCTATATGTAGTAGACCTGAATGGGTGTTATGTTAGGGACTTCAAGCCTTTGGAGGCAAGCAGGTTGTCTGGAGGTGTCTAGCCCGAGTAGTTGAGGGACATGAATGGGTGTTCCGTTAGGTTGTGAAGGTGTCTGAAGAATTTGTATTGCCAATTTTCTGAAAAGGAAATATAGACTTATCAAAAGAAACATGCGGCTCTATATAGATCTTATCATTTTCAATGTTATAGCACAAATAGGCTTTATGAACATCGCCCGATGAACACAGAGGGATGTAATTGTGGTACAAATTTATTTTCAACATAGGAATGGAGCTGCGGATAGCCCAAACACCAAAATGTTGAGGAAATGATAATCAGGAACATGCTGGAAAAGGATTTCGAAAGGAGTTTTGGAGAGTTCAGGATTGAAGGCGATCAATGAGGTAGGAGGCCGTTTGAAATGCGTTGGCTCAGAATTTATTAGGGAAGTATACATGAAAGAGTAGTGCATGACCGGTCTCAACAATATGCGGGTGCAAGCATAGCTTTCCCATTTTGATCTAGGTGTATGGGACAAAAAACTAGTGTTGGATGCTAAATTGCTCAAGGGTTCTTGTGAATTTCATGTATTCACCTTCTCCATCAGATTGGAAAGAGATGATTTTAGAGTTAAGATTATATTCAACCATGATTTTAAAGGAGAGAAAGACATTAAGAGCATCAGTGTTGTTGACAGTTTTTTGTCAACGGATACAACCACATTAAATTCAAAGAAACATCAATGAATATTAGATAATATTTGAAACCATATGTGTAAGTAAATGGGTAAGGTTCCCATACATCATATACAATAAACTGTAATAGTGTATCATATATAGTATCAAAATGTTTTAAAGGAACACGATGCTCTTTAGACATATGACATGAATTACAAGAAGACAACTTTGTTGGATGAATGGAAATCTAATCGATGACAACCTTGAGCTTGTCAAAGGACGAATTCCCGAGATGTAGATGCCAAATGGTTGTGGAGCTCATGTTGGTTTGGAGGGACATGGGTTTAGTGGATGAAAATGAGTAGAGACCATTATTGAGCGTGCTGCGGTACAGGACCTGTTTCAAAGTCAAATTCTGTACAAGGTAATAAGCAGGATGCAATTCAGTTAACACATTATTAGCACGAGTAAATCGACCGATAGATATAACTTTTTTTGAATATGTGGAACATGAAGAGTATGAGTGAGTTTAAAAGAAGAGTTGGTGGTGGGAAGAATCGCATCATCTGTGTGATTTACGGGTAAAGAAGAACAATCACTATCACTAAACACTTTTTCGATCCATGATATGGTTGCTCAACTTGCATGGAGTCAATGGATTGCACGATATGGTGCATTGCCCTGGAGTGTAGGTACCATGTTTCGGTTATGGTGGATGAATGGTGGGATGTTGGGCGCATGGTGCTTGGATTTGCAGGAGGATGTGCTGCGGGGTAGAGGGAAAAGTTTTGAAGATGGTAGCAATTGAGTGCTACATGGCCAAACTTGCTGCATAGTTGGTACTGAATGGTGGAGCGTTTGTGATCTTCATTATGTTGACCACTTCCTCTTGAAAAGCGGATGTGACCCCTGTCAGAAATGAGATTTACCGGAGCAACAACAATATGGGCATGCAGTGTTGGAGTAGATGCATCCATAAGGTTGAGGAGATTGGAGTACATCAATTCATGGTTGATGAGGATTCTGGAAAATTCGTCCAGGCGGATTGGCTTGATATGAGATGTAATTGCAGCAGAGGGAGGCATAATCTGGTTCTAGACTGGTCAAGATGCTGAGAATCATTTGTGGTTCTGTGGTTGGAGCGTCGACGACAGTGAGCTGATGTGCCAGATGTTTGGCCTTTTGGAGGTAGTTAGACATTGATAAAGATCCTTTCTTGATGCTACGTAACTGCAGTTCTAACTGTTGCATGCACACCTGACTGGATGACAGAAAGACATCAAAGAAGGCTTTTCAAATTGCGAAGGAAGTATCGTTGCTGAGCACTTGTGCGAACATAAATTTTGTCAAGGATGAGATGATCCAGCTCAAGATCATTTTATCTTGTTTATACTAGATTAGGTATTCTTAATTTGGTTCATCTGGGCGATAAATTGAGGGGATGGACGGGGACCATCGACGTACCTGATCAATCTGTGTGCGCAAAAAATGGGGAGAAACTGCGCATTAGATAGAGTAAAATTAGTAAAATTTCAAGTGATATTTTTAATATATTTCACTAGAGAGACTGTTCTCACCTCATTCTCATGTTTTCTTTCCTTCTGCTTCAACCTGCCACTCTATACACATCTTGTGCTAATTTCTTTCTAATACTCTTCCTATCGTCTCAAGTTTTTGATTGCCAGGGATTTCAAACTCAAATATTTTGATTGCTTAAAATTTCCCTTGGTAATTGAAGTTGCTGAAAGCCGATGAGGGAGCTTCATTTTTCATAGAAAATATGTGCTAGTTTTATTAGCCAAATTTGGATGATGGGATTTAAGCATGCTGAAACTTTAATAGAACCAAACCTAAAATTGGATTGAAAGTAGATAATACTAGTGTTGATTTGGAAAGCTATCAACGAATCACAGGTATACTAACTTGACTAATCACATGCATCATCTGTGTAACACTTGTAACTTCATGCATTCCCTCATTAAGAGATACCTTGAAATTATCTTCACTTTTGAAGTACTTGAGATTTTCTCCATTAAGAAAGAATAAATAAAATTGATTGAGATATTTACTGCTCATGATTGGCGCATTCACTTATTGACTTTAGATCTACCACTGGGTAGGTGCTGCATATTTTTTTATGAAAATTTGTTATAATGGAGTAAGACACCTCCTCTTAATGCTAACACCGAGTGTAATACTCTTTCTCATAGCAAGTGTTGAACGATGTGTTTTAAAAGCGGCTAGAAGATCTTCAATTACCTGATGAACTTATGAGACTATATTATGATAGTATGATTGTTATAAGCATTGCTCATAACCCTTAGATATATATATATTTCATTAAGAGAGCTGTTTTCTTCGTCGTTAAAGAAATGTCAAAGTAAAATAAATTTAATGTGAAGTATTCTCAGATAAATAAATGCAACTTGTTCGCTTTTTAGTATTTGGTACTATACAGTCTATTTAGTTTCTGATGATTTTTTGGGTGAAAGGTAGTCGTTGTAAAATATTAGCACAATCAGGAAATCTTGTGTTATTAGGAAATCGTGAGGAATCACAGTGAATCCTTAAATCTTTAACAAGAATTGCTCGATGAAACCACATCAAACCTGCTAACCAGCAGAACATGATGCTACTCTAGTAACTAACTAGTTGTATGCCAAACCTGGAAATAAGATGAACAATGTTCTTATGAAAATCTACTTTGATAATTCTATGTGTTAGCTTGGAGCATTTTTTTTATTGTAATTAAGCTACTGGATAGAAATTTTTATGAATGCCCGCCCACATTTGAATGTTATCTTCTATTTGGTGACCATGTTTCAATCGTTAATGGAGAAGTGAACTATGATGGGGTTAAAATGCATCAAGTAAATTTAATTTCAGGGTGGCCGAGGAAGCCATGGTTCAAGCCACAAAAGCAGTGTCAGCAAGATCTCAAAGCAACTCGCCCTTGAATTTGCAAAACGCACTTTAATCAAATGTCAAAAGTTTGAGGAAATGGGTCAGAGCTGCTTCGGTGAAACATTGCGAGATGCACTGTTCTCAGTGCTACAGCACAGTATTGGGACAAGGTTTTTCGATGGTATAAGCATTTTTCTTGTTTCTATAAACTTTAATTTAGCTTATGTGATTGCCTTTATCTTTATATAAACTTGTTGGTTTGAGAAAAGGATAAAAAATGTAAGCCCTTTGTGGTGATGTACTATTGTTAAGAAGTAAATATAATAACAAAAGATCGTTGAATCATCATTTCTAATTTTAGTCATAAAAACCGTCGCCTATGTAACATTGCAGATCAACCATTTGTTAAAAATGACCCATTGTCTAATAGAGGCAAGAAGAAAGAGGCTCTGCTTGATGATGTCGTTACCAGCGCGGCCTCGAGAGCGATATCTGTTCCTTGCAACACAATTATTTCTGCTGGCCCGAAATGGAAGAAGAGCGATAAAGACAAAGACCACAGCAGAGATGCTTTATCAAAGAACTCGGGTGCCAAAGCCGGCCGCCCCCCTTCGTTATTATGTGGAAGCAGCAGAGGCGAGCGCAAAACTAAAACAAAGCCAAAGCAGAAGATTTCCCAGTTATCCTCCTCTGTCGGAAGGCCTTCCGAAACAACCCTTTCGGCTTTTGTTGACAATAGAGGCATCAGCATGCGCACGATCGAATCCCAGCCATCGAATGATGTCATCGTTCCAGCTGATTTGCCGAGAGACTTTGAAGATTCAATATTCACGAGCTTGCCGCTTGCCGGAATGGGCATTATGGATGAGCTGGATGTGGCCGAAGGGCTGGTCGGAAATGGTCAGGATATTGGCTCCTGGCTTAGTGTAGATGATGATGCCCTGCAGGATCATGATCTGGTTGGCCTGGAAATCCCAATGGATGATCTCTCTGAGCTCAAATTGAATTTCTGAAGGAGAGCCAACTGTTTCTGCAGACTCCCACTGTGCATACCCCCAGTCTTTTCTGTCTCCATCTCTTGGTTCAACTAACATTTGAATCATATTTATATGTATCATTGCGCCGTGAAGCAGAGTAGAGTTTTGTACAACAGATTCCGGCGGCTAAGTTTTTGAAATGTTGTTTTTTTCCTTCTTTTTTTTAAAGGTGAATTTCTTCTCTATCTCTGTATTATCATCAACTTGTAATTTTCATTCAACGCTTATTCCATTGGAAGGGCTTTTCTTCTATTCAAGGTTGGATTGTGTATATATATGTTTTTATTGGAAAATGTGGCTTATTTCTCACTTGTGCATTATGAGTCCTTGTTAGAAAATGAGATCAATGCCAGAATTTTAAGTCTGTGCACCATAATAGCATTAATATCCTCTTATTATGGTCTTGGTTGTGGCGCCTCATGACAAAGCTTCTTTTGTTCTGTTGCCCTTTTATGTTCCATTAATGGTGGACCTCTTTGTCTCATACACGCTTTATCATTCACTTAAACATCTTTATAGTTAATTTATTTATATTTATATGGCTGTATGGAATGCTAATTTTTCTTGTTTATATTGAACGTTGCTTGATTTTTTATTTATTCATTTGTATAAGTGGATGGATGGTTAGAGTAATGATTTTTTTCTTCAAAAAGTAAATAAAATAGCACTCGTTATGCAGTATGTTCTTCGCCATTCCAAATGTTCCTCGGTCATTACTTGTCTGTTACCTTGACTCATGTTCATTCTTGAACTCGTGGATAATTAGGTGGTTTGTGATCAGTTTTGGGTTGGGTGGTTGTTGGATTTACAAGGTTAATGCTGCTACAGCTTCTCCCACGCTCAGCTCCGAGCAAGCTGCTTGCCAACATTAGTTTGCTAATAATGATTCATCTTATCTTCGGTTGGCTATGGGCTATCGTAGTCGCGGGCACGGTCAAAGAAGTTGGCAGTCTCCATCTCAATTTCCGCTGATACTCTTTACTTCTACTTGGATATCCGCACATTCTTCCAGATCTTCATCACCAGTAGCTTAGGATTTGTCGTGTCATCGTCTATAAGGAAATGTTGTGATTGAGCCTCTTTCTAGGATAGTGCTCTCGCTGGTGGGGGTGGCAACCATGTCCTCGCAGCTTCTCGTGGCTTGGCAACTTTGATTACTGCAGGAAATGCACCCAGCATTATTGCTCTTCGGGAGTTGATGGGCTATGGTGTGGACTCTCCTTTTATGATGGATTCCGGCCTAGTGGATCCACCATTGTTTGTGACTAGACCCACTAACCCTTTTGGCTCATCTTCCAATGCATTTTCGAGTTCCTCGATTCGACTAATGCCCATGCTTTTGGTGATGTGAGTGGGGCCGCCCACCTTTGTGGGTTGGTTGTTTTTTCGCTCAAATGGTGTTGTTCGTTGTTCACATGACCCTATCTCCAATACCCTTTCTTCCAAGTGTTGTTCATAGTGAAGGGCAATCCCGCTTTGTTATTCATTATGGAAAAGGCTTGTTACTTGCTAAGCTTTTTGAATTTTTTATTGTTGAAAGTTCTCTTTTGGTCAGCACTCGATGATTTGTATTTGAAAGTGGTTGATCAATTTTCATTTTTTGTATCATAATCGGTTAGTCAAATTGATTGTATACACTTGTTATTGAAGCTATCCAATGGATTGGATTATGTTTGGGTTTTTTTCAGAGTATTCTTTTTTTGTTGAAAAAATTCCATTGAGATTTCCAAAGTATACCTACTTTGGCACTAATTCGTAATCTCCTATAAATATATTTAGGAGGTGTTCCCTAAATCGAACATTCCTTTTGCAATCAATCAATTCTACAAGTGCTAAGTTCTATAATTAAGACATCGCTAAAATTGATGCCTCTCAATTGCCTGCATTCTTTTTGAGCTTAATGTTATTGTGCCACTTCCCTTTCATGTTTGAATTGGATCTAGAGGGGACCGATATTGACGGTTACTGCATTTAGAAAACCTCCCCAAATATTGCTTACACAGTAAGGCTATTGGCTATGCGGCTGACACATGTTGCAAACTTCGTCCCAATTTCTGTTTTCCTTGCAAATTAGCTGCCCCAATGTTGTGGCTAATGAAATTGAGCTAAAAATGGTTGTTTGATTCATTGATTGTTTGTAATTGCCAACAGATCTTCATTTTCTATGAATTTAACTAAGTCTGGTCTCACCAAAAACCACTGATGTTTACACTATTTTTCAAGTTGATAGATAAATAAATAAAGAACGATGAAGCTTATTGAATTTATACAAATTCAATTCAAAGCAGACGAAAAAGCATTTGGTTATCATCAAATGTAAGGATAGAGATAAATGACTTAGCTCTGATTGCTGCTCTAACTATTTTGGCATGCAACGACCATTTTAGTTTGAATTTTATCAGTTCTCCACTAGGCCTCGAGCGTCCTTTCTTGGGTTGCATTGCAATATACACACATGTAAATACAAAGTGAATTTAAGTCCTCCACATGAATGCATATACACTTTAAACGCATGATTACACCTACCTTCACTCTTAGAACTAAATACATTATTATGATCTTTTAATTAAAAGGCAGCGATATGTTTGTTTGAACAATTTATTATTTTGAATTGGTTAAGTTATTATAGTAATAACTTGTTGTGTTTAGCCTTTTTAGTAATCTATGCTTGCTTTTAATTATTTTTTCTTTTGATTATCCCTTGGTTCTTAAGAACTTGTTCCGATTGGGCCTTAGTTTCTTGGTAGTTTTGGCCAATAAATGTTTTAAAATTTTAAAATACATACATGGATATATATATAGCATTTTAACACATATTAAGAGTTTAATGAGTTATTAATGTACACAAAAATAAAAATACATATAGAGAAATTATATTTTGTTCATATGAAAAACCTTACACTAACGATGTATTTACATGTGAAATATTACATCATCATATCCTTAATCTACATTAGAATGTGACATTGTATTATAACCAAAGAAGAGTAGAATGAAGAGTAGAATGGGGATGTGAATTGTTTTTTTTAAGAAATGATACAGTGCCTTATTTTGGCACAATAAGGGTTTAATGTTTAGATGTTAGTCTATGATACTAAAATATAGAAATATACAAAGAGAAATTATGTGAATCTCATTTAAAATCACATAAAATTAATGATATTCTTAGTTCAAAAATATTATCTAATTAGATCCATTATTTTAAATGTAAAATAAGGAAAAAAATGCATAAGATGATAGTATAGTGGAAAATTTTTGCTATTTTTTTTGGTTAAGCCATATAAACATACATACATCTACATTGACAAGATGCAAGAAATAATTATCAATATGTCTAAATTAATACTTGAATTGGATTATGGGCCCAAAATTATGTATAAATAAATTATTTATTTATCGATAAGTATATGACACTAAAATATTTTTGCAATTAAGATGTAATATTATCAAATTTCAAATTTTAGTAGAATAATTGACAAAAAGTGATTGATGAGGAGAAATGATGTCTTCTGAAAAATAATAGTGTACATCATTTTAGCACAAATTAATTAGTTGACTATGATATGCACAATATGATAAAAATAAAGAAAAAGTATATTTAGGTTATTTGAAAGTACTTTGCAATATAATATTTTACACGTGAAATGATACTTCATCAAATTGGTGATTTGAGTTTAAATATGGGGCGTTTTAGTAAAATTTAGAGGGATCGAAAGTGAATAAATAGTATATCCTTCTTGAACAATAATACAATGCCTAATTTGGCACAAAATAAAGATTAGTTGATAAATAATACCAATTATGTTGGAAATGTGGAACTCATATTAATACATAATGATTATAATCTTCTTACACTTAAAATATCATATCATAAAATATTATTAGAGTAAAATGATGGGCATTGTAGCAAAATTCAAAATCAATTGGTGGAGGTTATTATTTAGTACCTCACTTTAATAAAAAATATAAGTTTGATAATTGAAGTTACAAAAAAAATAGAAATATATATAAAAAATTTATATGGGGCTTACTTGTGGTGTCATGATGTCAATTGGTGAACTAATTTCACA
The DNA here is from genome assembly GCA_016760335.1 of Gastrodia elata. Classification (NCBI taxonomy): domain Eukaryota; kingdom Viridiplantae; phylum Streptophyta; class Magnoliopsida; order Asparagales; family Orchidaceae; genus Gastrodia; species Gastrodia elata. The sequence goes on along the minus strand of CM028678.1, from coordinate 4,794,976 downwards.
TTGGGTACTAATCCGCATAACCTTATTATGCTATTTAAATAATATGCATAAATCATTCAAACATTTCAGAAAATCAACATCCCAAAACCCAAAAAAAAAAAGAGAATAAAAAATCAATTATACATTTTCAAAATTTTAAGAAATAAAACTTTCATCCAAAACATATAATCCTAGAGTTTCAAATATACATACCATTTCTATTATATTTTATAAAAGGAAGATAATGAGAACTAAAAAAAATAAAATTTTCTAAAATGAATATGGCAGCAGATAAGGTTCTTTAACCAAGCAAACTCTTACTCTTCGTATTGCCCTAAACCTGACGCACAAAGGTGCCAGGGTTTGAGTTTTAATAGATTGCTTTAAATACTTTGGATATCACTGTTTACATTTTTAAACAAATATGTGTGATATTGGAAATAAAATGAAAAAAAAAACAAAAATTACAAGGAAATAAAGAAATAAATATTTATAAAAATAAGCAGCTTCTTCTTAAGGCAATCACAAATTTTTTTCTTGCAAAACAAAATGTTAGGCAGCATTCATATATTTAGAAATTACATTGCTTTTAACATTTTCTCTAAGTCAATCTACTACACAAGTTGCATTTCAAATTAAGAAAATGTCTAATTTTTGATAAGTTATTATTGATTTAAAAGTGGAATATGTAGTTATAATTTTTGTAGATTAATTCGATCAAATGCTTATTTTATGGTTAAGACTCTTAGTGCTCCTTTACGAGATTTATTTTAATATTTTCCTTGATTTATGTATTTTTAATCTTAATTCACAAGGCTTTAGTTAATTATTATAGAGAAAATTCTCTTTTATCTTTGAAGTTTTTTCTTCCTAATTTAATTGATTATTTATTATCATTTCATATTAAGTCAAAAGTAAGATAGTAAAGCAATACTGAATCTTGAATTTATATTATACATGGTCACTTTAAGATTTGACATTACTTAATTTTAATTTATTATATTATATTCAAATATAAGATAATAAAGCATCTCAAATTATTAAGAATAACTTTGGGTTAGATGAGGTTTATATTAAGATGCTTAATTCAAACATATTGTATTTATACTCTTAAATTGATAATTCTCACATGTATTTTTCTTATAGAAATCAATTTTTATCAATATGAGGTTTAATAAGAGCATGAATAATCTAATCATTCCATTAGAGCACTCAAACTTACATGAAGCACCCCTACTTGGGAATGAATTGCATGCTTTATCATGCCAATAATTACTATTAACAAGGAGTATTATATAATATTAATTAATCTTAGAGTTTTAATCACTCCTAATGGTCCATAAGATTATTTCCATTACATATGCAATGCCATCATGGCTAATAGATGGGACCTTTCATAGTTCTTATATGTATTAAATAAACATGGAGGTATTAGGGTTTTGCAATGTCATATACTCATAGATCATTATTTAGTAAATTTATGGAATGGACATTATTCATTTCCATACAATAGAATATAGTAACTCATTCACCTATCTACTAGAGGAGAAACCCTTACATTTCTCTCTTAATGCTTTAATCATGAAGTTGCAAAGCTCACCCTCCTTCTAAGAGAGATGCTTTGTTGGAGTTGCTATGATTTCTCCTTCATACATTTTGGCTACAAAGCTACAAAGTTTACCCTCCTTTACAAAGATGTGCTTGGCTAAAGGTACCACATTCTCACCTTGAAAACATTGACAACAAAGTTATAGATTTGTCCTCCTTCTAAAATCCATGCTTAGCACAACTGCTTGAAAATTTTCTCTAGCATACCTCATAAAAGTAGGATAAGACAAAAGATAATTATAAATAAATAAAAACTTATAATTTAAGGTAAAGTTCTTAAAGATTATATCATTCTTAAACTTTGTGAGAGAGCTTTGAACACCTTAAGTTATTTAAAGCGATCAAATAAATATAATCTTTATTTATAACTAAAGGGAGGCTAGATCATATTAGGTGGCGTGGAAATTTTGGGCACCAAAACATGCCTTGGTGCAAGACCAAATGCACTTGGGTGTCAAATCAATGGTTCATTGCTTGTTAATTCCATTTTGGGCTCATCTAGGTATATGCAACACATTCTTGAGCAAGGTTTGAGTGGAACAATATGACCAACCCGCATAAATCAAAGATTTAGCTCACCAAATAAGCACATGGGCTCAATTATTCATGCAACTAGGCATGTGGGCTCATACACCTAGGCACCTAAACATATTAAGCAAGAAAAAGGTTGTGGTTTGTGAGCTATGTAAATGGCTATTCTCTCTCAAATTTTAGATACAAACATCACGTTACAAACAAAATGAATTAAAACTAAAAATAGAAAATTAAATATTTGAATGATTAGAGCTAAAATCTAGTTCAACTAGAATTCTAAATTGAAGCTTAAGCATTAAAACTCTTAGTAAGGGTTTTATGAAATATACACTAAACAAAAATGGTTAGATCATTAAGAAAATAACAATATATTTCATGATTATCAAAATCCAACTCAATGAGATAAGCAGATCAAAGTACTAAGTTGAACACTTATATGTAAAATGTGAACATGCATAATACTACATCTATATCAAAACATTCTAAAAGTCCATCAAAAGTCAAATCACAAAAATTATGCACATGCTAACTATATGGAATGTTTCTTAATGATTCTCTTGACTAATTGAAGTAACAAAACTTGTTGATCTAATTTTCATTAAATTCAAATTACCAACATGCATACTATAACGACCCCCTTAAGTAATATTAAGTAAAACTCTTAACATCGAGGTGCATTTTCAGATAATGATGGAGTTCCTAATAAGAACTCCCAAATTAAGCGTGCTCAGGTGGAAGCACTCCTAGGATGGGTGACATACTGGGAAGTTATCTTCTGAGGACAAAATCATGAGGCGGTGCGAAATTATATCAGAGCGTGTCATAGGTTGTCAGATAGGAGCTAAGTGGCAAAGTACCACTTCATATGAGCAACCTCTTGAACTCATGATGGCTAAGGTGCTATATGATTGTGGGTACTTCTTGAGCTTGTAGGGGCAACCTTTAGTCCTATCTACCAAATGGATAATTCTTAGATCTATGTATGGATACTGATGAGGACGTCAGTTACTAAAGTACCACTTTAGTTACCAAATGGACAGTTACTCGGCAAAGTACCACTTCAGTTACCAAATGGACAGTTACTTAAGTCGGGGATATTATAACAACCCCTTAAGTAATATTAAGTGAAACTCTTAAACATCGATGCGCCTTTTTAGATAACAGTGGAGTTTCTGATAAGAACTCCAAATTTAAGTGTTCTCAGGTGGGAGCACTCGCATGATGGGTGATCTACGCGAAGTTATCTTATGAGGGCAAAACTGTGAGGCTGTTCAGGCCAAAGCGATAGTACCTTGATGCTTAAGAGTTTGGGCTGTTACACATACAAATATTCAGAATCTTAGACTATACTCAAATTGAACTATATGATAATAAATGTTGGATATTATGTTGATATATTGATTTAGAGGTTTTCTAAAAGGATTCTTAGCACAAAACACTAAAGCACAAGCTTTTGCAATCCTAAAGCCCCCACTTCAATATCTCCACACCTTGGAACAACTAAAGGAAGAGCAAGTTAAATAAGAAGAGCTTATATGGAAGGAGGCAAATAAGGAAGAGGTTAGAGTTTGAAGGGAGAACTTCTATTATGAAATGTCCACTTAAATTTTTCAAAGGGGCATAAGTAGGCTTCCAAATAAATTATGGTCATAGGATGGCTCAAATGGGGACTAAATTAAAAAAGGGTTTTGGATATTTCTTTGAACAACTGCTTATGGTTATTGAACGAAACATTATAAATTGATAATCCTTATCCCAGCCTTATATTATTGTTTAACAGAATTCCTATCAAACATACCCAATGACACCTATGTGATTGAACACCTATCATTTAAAGTGTTTGATGGCACACATTAAATTAAGATCCAGTCTAAAAATTACTAAAGGCGTACAATTGATCCATGCATTAAAAATCATAATTTATCAACTTATAAGTATATTAAAATTTTATTTTCCTCAATTTCAAAACCCAAGTAGAGAATAAGTTATACTTATGATTTAAAACCAACTTATTGGCGCATAGTAATTTAACAACTTAGTTAAGGTGCTTCCAATAAGATTGTTTATTTTGACTATAGACCATCATGCTATTCAAATAGTAGGGTTAAATTTTCTAGGAAATTTTTTGAAATTTTGTTCGTGAGTCTCATAAATATAGTCGAAGCCATTCAAATAATCCCCAACAAGTCTTGAATGGTGTTTTCCATGTATCATCCAAATGCATTGTTGCTTGGTGATATCTTAGCTTTAGGTAAGGTTTAGACAATACTTAGCTTATTTAAGCTTATTTAAATGATTATTATCTTGATTTATGGGTAATAATTCTTCATGATGATTTTATTTAATGGTTAGTAATCTACACGTATTTGCTAGTCTTCATCCATACATATCTAATAATTGATTACCCATATCGAGACATACTAAGTGGAACATGCCTTGATCAAGTAACTTGACATTTTATTTGTTGATCTCTTCATAGTTCCAATTTAAGATTTTGAACATAATCAAGTTGGGAAATGTAAAATCCAAATATATCTGAATCTTGCAATCAATAACTTGACTAAGTGGCATGCATATAAGCTCTCCAAATAACTCTGTGCAATTCTTTATCAGTCTTCTTTGTCATTGCTCCTTAGTGTTAATCAGCACTAAACAAGCTAAGTGAGATTGATAGGTACAAATCCAAAATGATTTTTTTATTTTTAAGTTTGTCAAATAAAATTTGAACAAGAATTCTCATGACTAATAATGAAAATTTACATAAAGAATGATCCAAAACACTGTTTAATTACCAAGTAACTAAGAAAATCAAATAAATGCTAATACAAACTTTTGGTAGGCACTAATAGATCTTTTAATCAGTTGACCAGTTGATAACTTAGCAAAATGCAAAGCATACCCCTACACAAGTCATACATCTTTCCATCCTTGCTCAAAGTATATTATTTTATTCTTCTATGGAATAGCTTTTCTATCCCATAGGTGACACCAACCAAAACTATTTAGCATGTCTAATGTGACACCACAATCACATCATCAATTTCCTAATGAGATATGACAAACTTCAACTAACACTATTGGTCAACTGGCCTCTCAGCTAACTCCTTGAACCATTCAAGTGAATAAGATTTAGGAACTTGTCATTAATTGTTATTAGATAAGCTCTTTTAACTAGGTTAAACTAGTAAAGACATACTCTTATGCTCAGCTCTACTTTCGAGTCATCAACCTAAGTTAAAGTCACTCCCTTTGGCAAAAACATCAAGGATAAACTTATCTTAGTGTGATCAACTCGATCCAATGCACATCACTCCATTGCCATGATGAGCATTATTCTTCAAAGCTTGATGAAGGTTCTCCTTCCAACATCTAAACTCTTAATTAGATAGCTTCCTAGTTAAAATTGCATACAAGTTGAGCATCACACATTAAGCTTGACTAGTCTCTTGTATTGGTCAGGTAGCATTCTTCCTAGTATTTTGTAACTTAGACTTCCAAATATATCCATTACTAGGCCATTTTTTCAAGTTACTTTATGGAGACTTGACTTGCAATCTTCTATTTCAATTTTACTATTGTTGCAAGTTTGCTTACTTGGTTCATATTAACTACAAAAAATAATGCATCTCATTGGTGGCGCTCAACAAGCCAAGAGTGTACTTAGCATATAGACATCATTGAGTGATAAATGATCACCACAACCAACTATCCTAACTCATATATTGAAGAACTGCCCAAGTCTTCAATTGGAGTAAAGAATGATATTTCTTCCAGCCCATATGATAAAATTATCAAAGTCATTTGAACACAACCTACGTAAGGTTCATTATGCAGCAATCACAATTCTACAACATATTATGGCATGTTATGGCAACATCAAGAACTAAAATTAAACCTATCAGTACACTACTAAAGCTCAAAATACACTTCTACTTGATTGATCCATGACAATTACATCAACCTCAAATAATCCTTTATAAGCAAGTAATTTTTGCCTCTACCTTGGAGAAATTCTTGGCTTGGCTCAATACAATGTCCTATCAACTTGATCATGTAGTTGCAATTGCTGCAAGAACAGTACTCAATAAATCAACTCCTCTACACAGGTCTTATAACATTCTTGAGTCAAAGCTATATGATTTATATACTTAAAAATCAAACGCTACTGATTCAAACAATAATCAGGATACGGGTTGAATTTTGAAGAAGAAATACTCGACAAGCACAGACATACCATAGCAATCCAACATCAAACAGTAGTGGAAAATTTTATTAATGAGATTCAAACCTGCTGAAAATTACAATGGAGAATTGAAAAACAAACGAACAAAATTACAATACAAAGTTGCAAAACTGTTAGAAGCAAGCACTCATTTTCAATGCATAAAACAAATTCTAGTGAGTTAGTTCTAAAGCAGCATGTGGCAAGACTTCATTGGAGGTCTGCAATTGGGATAGCCCCAATAGGGTTAATGCAGTTGATAATCTTTTATACCATAAGATATTGGCCTTGTTTAATGCATTGACTCAACCAATTCGAGCACGCCATCTCAATACGAAGAATAACGAAATGCATGATTCATAGCAATAACACTAATCACAACGCTATTGATTCAAACTCTTAATAAAATATCACAAGAATATAAGGTAAAATACACAAAAAACCAAGTGTAGCTCTAACGGAAGGCCATCACAATGCATTGCACCAAGTGAAAATGTTAGACGAACCCAAGCCAGTAAAGGTTAAGAAGCCATAATAACTCAGCTGCAAGCATGTAAAATATAGTAAAAGAAAAATGAGAAAATACAGCAATTTCTGCCCAGTTTTAAGAAGCACTTGGATAGCGTGATCGTCCTTTCTTTCGTAGAAACTCCGGAATCTCGAATGCCGTTCCTTTTGAGAGAGGACGCCCGCCGGTGCCCACATTCTTGCCCTATATATTCCATTGCGAAGATAATAGATATAACGATTCAGCAAAGAAGCAGAGCATAATGTGTTTACGCATATGCATGTACAAGTGTGTGTGTGTATATATATATGAGATTTACCGTTGAGGTGAGGCCATCTGCTTCTTCCTGGCGTTTGAAGCCGGTTGCAATTAAGGTTATGCTCACCTGAATACAGACAGTGGGTTAAGAAAGGTCAGAAAATTAAAGTGGGTGTGGGTGTTCGGGTCACTTCTGTTATTTATTTTTATATTTGTGTTGTTTCAGTTTAGTTTCTTTTTTAACTAAAAATGGTTTTTTTTTACTAAAAATGATAAATACATTTGATTTATTATTTGAATGCTGGTTTTGTGAAGTTAAAATTATAAAAATAAATTATTAATGAAGATTATTGATTTTGGGTGGATGGAGATCGAGGTTTGAAGGCAGCTCTTTGGAGGCAGTTGAAAAGGGAGGGCTGTCGGCAGCAGAAAATTTTCAAACAAGTTTTGAAAATTTGAAAGGCTTTTGAAAATTTTTATGGCTATTTTCCAAACATGTTCTTGTTTTTTTAAAGAAACTACGATTTGCAATGCGGCCTTTTCTTTCCCATTTTTATTTATGATAATACTATTTGAATAAAAAATGAAGCATACCAATTTGAACTAGAAAAATATACTAACAAACGTACACACACATATATATATATATATATATTTTATTCTTTTTGAAAGATGCTAAGCTTCACTGAGGCCATTATGTGTCTAGTATGATTTGAATTATTGACTAATCAAAATTTAAATAGAAAGACGTTAATCATTGAGCCACAACATCATTTACAATATATATATATATGCTGCTCGCTATTCATTGGTACAGAGTTCGTGTGAGTGTCATCGTTGTCGATCTTCCCTTTCATCCAATGGAGTCCCACATTTGTGGCCTGGTCGAGAGTCAGCTTGGCTTGATCTCACCATCAACCATATATGTCTCAGCCCTAGGCAAACAAACTCGTTAAACCATCTTTTTGCCTTCTCTATTTGTTATCAGCTAATACTGGGCTACAACACCACTTGGACATAATTTTTTCTAAATATAGAAAATTATAGAACTAAACAAAAATGGATTTTCAAAAACTAACTTGAATGATAATATACCTAAACGCATATTAATACAGTCCTATAAACCCAATGAGTGGCAACTAACCGTTATGACTAATCTTTCTTATAATGACTCACTGATTTCTATATTATCATCTTAATTTATTAATTTTCAACTCTACTAATCAATAGAGGACGGTACGTTGCAGCAATTTTGTATTTCACCCTATGATAGTCAAAAAAGAAAAAACATTAAAATATTTGTTGTAGACGTGTGAATTATCACCAATAGTTGTTTCAGAATCTCCAAATCAAATGAAAACAATTTACTTAAAATTTAAGCGCTAATTTAAAACTAGCTCAACCCATTTGGATACATAAATCTGCCACAATCATAAAGTAGAAGTTACTAAATAATAAAATAAAAGGTCCCATAAACTTTGTACCCCACACATCAAATACCAATTCGTCTAGAATGTTATCCAATGAAAAATCAATCTTCTTTATTCCCTTCCTCTTACATTCTTTGTATCTAATCATAAATTTATTTATACATATGATAGGTTAATAAAATTCATTTTACAATACCATTTTCATTTTAGAATCAATGTTTTAAAACTTAGATTGTTGTAGGGTTTCGAGGGCGAAGCCAACATTATATTTGTAAGGTAGTTAAGAATATACTTGGTGAATAAAAAAAAAGATCACATATTAGTAAAGATGCTGGGTGATGCAAACAAATTGCCCAAATAAAAATTAGAGAAAAAAATATACGTTATAAAGATTGATCTAGATGTAAGAAAAATGAAAATTCAAGGAAATATAAACTAGCATATCGCAAATCCAAAATAGTAGTTTGTGATTAAAATAATATCATTGAAGAATTTATATGATAAACTAAAACTTGATGTTTATATAAGTTGTCGCCAAATTAAGAGATAGAATTACCAAAATCTTGACAAGTAAATATATCAATGCTGATAAAAAAAGATTCTTTTTAAGTTAGAAAATATTCAATATAACTTGATAGATTGTTTTACTCAGCCTTTTAATAAAAATTGTAGCAATATAATTAATATGAGTGAGCTTATTAGTTATAATTATCAATTGTACTTTCATTTAGTGGATTAGTAAAATTGAGATTTAAAAGCTTTAAAAATGACAGTGAAAAAGACATAGAAATGGATAACATTCGATCAATGTTGATAGTGTTTTGATGACGAAAGAATTTCTTATCTTAATATATTATTTAATATAATTTTGAGGACTAAATTGATACCAGATGAATAAAAATAGTAATGTACCTATTTATAAGAATAAAGATAATGTTCAGGACTATTCAAACTAGAGAGAAATTAAATTAATATATCATATGTAGAAATTTTGGGAGAAAGTGATTGAATATAAATTATAAGAAGATAGTCATATATTCAAAGAATTAATTTGATTTTATACCAAGTAAATTTACCATGTAAGCCAACAATTTACTAAAAGATTTGATGAAAAAATTAAGAGAAAGAAAAGACATCATTTAATCTTTATTGATACTGAAAAGATTTACGATAGAGTATCAAGAGAAGTTTTTTTAGAGAGTTTTAGAGGTTTTGGAGAGGAGTTTGTGTGGCATATGTTAATGGTATAAAAGATATGTATAATGATGTTGTAAACATGAGTTCAATCGCAAGGTGTCTACCTAATGATTTTCTTATTACTATTCTATTACCTCAAGGCTCTGTTCTCAGTCAAATCCTTTTGTTTTAATTATGGATGTTTTTACTAAACATATTCAAGAGGTTCCTTGGTTCATGTTATTTGCAAAGAACATTCTCTTAATTAATAAGACTAAAGATGGATTTCAAACAAAACTTGAGTTGTACATGATTACTTTAGAATCTAAAGAGTTTCAACTTTATAAATTTAAAATAAAATATATAAAGTGTAAGTTTAGTCGTCATAAAATTCATAATCTCAAAGACAACTATCGAGGCTCAAATACTTTGGCTCAATCATTCAAAATAATGGTGATATAAAGAGCAAAGTGATTAATAGGACCTAAGTTGATTGGATGAAAAAGAAATGCACTTCTTGAGAATTGTAAGATTGGAAAATCCTACTTAAAATAAAAAAATTATGGAGCAACTATATGGAATTGAATTGCCAAGATGGATAAATATACTCAAAAGAATAAAATATGAAACAAGTTTATTTCTAGCAAGATTTGAGTGTCTTCAATAATAGATAAGAACAAACAATATTGCCTAGATGGTTCGAGAATATTGAGCACATACGGTTCAATGTCCCTGTTGAAAAAATTAAGAGTATGAATTTTTCCCATGTTAAAGGAGAGAAAAACCAATAAAGACAACAAAAAGCATTAGAAAGTAAACTCTCTATTTGGAACTTTGTGAAGAGCTATTATTTGATAATGCACTATTAAAACAAAGGATTCATATAGCCAACCGGCCTAGTGGGACTAAGCCTAGTATAGTTTTTGTTGTCGTAATATCATTTTTATTGTCATCTCTCAATATAAATGACCTCCATATCGTATGAACAATAATCTCCAAAATATCATAAACCACTTCTCTCAAATTACATTTCCTAATTATTTTTTATAATTACATAATTACATTGAAATTCTTAATATAAAAATATCTTAATAATATGCTAAAATAACCTTTTTATTGAAAAAATAAATCAAGGAGAATAATATTGCTTACGATGAATTTAGCATAATCAGCTTAATAAGGCACTCTTTTTTTGCCATAAGCAATCACTTACAACTTCAATGAAATCATGATGTCCAACTGCTATTGATTTCTCTTCATAAAATCTGGCTATGCTATCAAGTTGTTTCTGCTACTAACATCTGCTTGCAATTTAAAGATGGAATCTCCCAAGCAAATACACAAGTACAATCTACAAATGCATCAATGTAAAGCTACTACTATACTGAAGAAACAATAAAATATTTTTGCCATATTAGACAATGATAAATGCTATGAATTAAAACAGATCTTCAAGCAAACAAGTTGCGACAAAAAACCAACAAGTAAAACTTACATGACCACTAATTGAAGGATCTATAACCGCTCCAAATATCAAATTGGCACTTGGATCAACAAGATCATAAATTACTTCTGCTGCAGCATTTACCTAAGAAGAAAAACAAAAGGCTTCCAGTCACAGTCAAAGGTACAAATAATGAAATTGGTAAAATAGTTTTTTATTATTTTAGGTTGATTGGTTTAATCTCATATTATTTATCCGAATTATTGAATTTGATCACAACTTAATCCTAACTTTGGATTAAGATGAATTTATTTTGAATAGTTGGAACTAAATCGAGCATGCAACATAGTCTTTAACTAAATTGATCAACATGTAATTAATCTAGGGAACAGTTTTTGGTAAAATTATTCGCACATACATAGAAGAGTTATATATATTGGAATAAAAATAAGTTTGAAAACAATCAATATGCTGGAGTAATAATTTTGTAAAATAGTTCCCCAACTTATTGCCAGGAAAATTATAAAATGAAAGCCCATATAAATAAAACAAGAACACTAAAATTGAAATTTTATATTGATCTTTCAAGTTCACAATAAGGAGCATGTTAAGAAATCAAACCAATAAATTTTAAACGTTACACAACTGGGTACATTAAGAATTTATATTTCATTGCTAATGGATAATTTACGCAAAAGAAATATTGCAAGTGTGAAAATTGAAGAAGCTCTTTGGCAACCTACAGGTTTAACTCAGAATATTTACCAAATCCTTAAATCCGTATTTAGTAAATTTTGGGCATGTTAAATCATATAAATTACTTGGCACAAAATTTGTTAAATCCTATTAAAGCATGAAAATTATTATGATGTAAATTTAAGAGGATTTAGGGATTTAAAGTTTTGCACTTTAATTTAAAAAAAGTTATTTTCAATATTCAATTTACTAATAATATTAGTAATTGATAGTACTTACTATTATTGATTAATACTTAGTAGCAAAAATTAGATGGTCACCACCAAATAATAAAAACTATTATCGTAATAAATGCATTCATAAGTATTATAATCATTCTTAATATTAATATTACTTAATTTTAGATAATATTAATAATTACCAGTAATTATATTAATTATTAGCATTACTTTATAAAATGTTAACATTACTAGTCATTAGTACTTAAATTTTGAATAATAAATATTTATTATAATTATTTAATGTTTAATTGTATTAACATTAGTGCTTGAGTAATATTTGCAGCAAATTATTATTACTATTATTATTATTAGTATTAGTATTAGTATTATTTAATAGTATTAATACATTATGTTGAATAACTTAATATTCATGCTACTAATAATCTGTTTAATAATAATCTTTAGTATTTAAATAGTTAATACGTAGTATTAACACAGTAATAATTTTAATCACTATAAATTTTAAATTTTAGTTAATATTGTGTATTATTAAGTTTACTTAAAATAATATTAAATAATAAATAGTCCAAGTGCACATTTTCCTCCCCGCCTTTGGCCTAATGTTTTTTTTCTTTGAATGATGTGATCTCTTATCCCCCTGACAATGACGTCAAGATTTGTTTCGCTTTGCTTCAATTTCTCCTCAGTGTGGCCTAAATCCTCGAAATCAAGGGGAGCTGAAAATTTTCTAAATCCATTGATTTATAATAATGGATAAAAAAAAATTCTTTGTTACTGTTTAACAATAAATAAACATGCTCGATAGGATTTATGCCTTAAATCCTTAAATCATGTCCAACTAAACAACTCTGAAAATTGAAAAATTACAAAATAAGAAAAACAATAGTATGACTTCTGATTGAAAATATGATGGAAAGTTTTATCTTGTTGCATATGAAACGTTCTTGATCAAGTTACGCAAGAAATTCATTTTATAATGCAGCATGTGTTCAAGTGCAAGAATAAAATCAGCGATGTTTACAATTTTACAATCTTTCTTCTATGCTATCTTCTCATCTATTTTCTTCTTTTTCTAAAATTATATTTATTTTCCTCAAGTTATTTAAAACTTGAATAGATTTCAAAATTGATGCCCGACATCAATTACTTGAATAGCTCATTTTCTAATGTCTCTATTTTACAAACATTTTTTTTTATTTTAAGGAAGCTGCTTGTGCCCATTTCAAGGGGGACAAAAATACAAATAGCACCAGAAATATAGAGAAATAGTTTGCTGAACTTCCTTACCATCTTACCTCATACAAAGTTAAATCACAACCTCCAGTGATATTCCATACGATTCCAGTAGCCCTTTCAATGCCTATGTCAAGCAATGGTGATTGGATGGCATTTAATGCAGCATCTCTTGCCCTAGTTTTTCCTAGAACATAGCATTATCAGTTCAGCAATGACAAGCAGATCATTTTGATATCAAATTCTCTCGAAGATTATATAGTTGTAAGAACAAAAGTTAACAAGATGCCTAAAGATTCAAATGATCCATTAAATTGCTAGTTGGAATGGGAGTTGGTAACATATACATATCACATTATTTAACCATGAAATAAGCTTCTGCAAGTTTTCTAAAGGATTTCAGTAAAAATAAATACCAGAAAGTTGACCAGCTTGTTTAGATTGCATCATTCAAACCAGTTTCAGTTATTTCTGTTGCAAAAATTCTCAAGTATAATTTCAAATACTTTTCAGACAAAAAAAATTATGTCTGCATCAAAGAATAAGTTTAATACGGTTTCAAAAATTATCAACTGGTATGTCATGAAGACAACCAATTCTTTATTACATATTCAAAGTGAAAATTTTACTTAATCTAACAATTTAAAAAAGCATGAAATCATTTGCATTTCTGTTTATTTAAGCAACTTTTTAGTTGAAATCTAAAAAATATATAAAACTGTAATCAATAATACAATCAATTGAAAAAATAAAATTAAATCATATTATATTATTAAAATTATTAAATAAAAAATATTTCTATTACAAATTATATGCTAAAGATATCCATAATTTAGAGTGGCAACTTATATGCTGAAAATGTTTCATTTTTTTTTCAACAAAGTTTATTTGTGAATACATGAAGAATAAAAATAATAGCAACAACAACAACAAAGTTTTAATCCAAATAGCATAAATCATTTGTTTCAAAATAATAATATTAATTATTTAAATTTATAATAACAAGCAATATAAGAAAAGCTTTTCAACCCGGCTTCTTGGCATACTATGTGATAGCAGTGACACATTTTAATAATTATTGAAATTAAAACATGTATATCCATATACTTATCTCAAAATTTAAAAATAATTTAATTTAACTTAAGAAAAACTTTAGTTTTAAAAAATAATTAATAATAAAATATACAATCAACCAAACACAATCTATCAAAAACACTAGCATAGACATAGAAGCTTCCATACAAGGTTGGATTCGAGTTGAGTTCGAATCGAGTCTGCCCAGACTCACAAACTATAAATTTTCGAGTTGAGTCTGACTCAACTCTTTCGAGTTTGAGCCATTCGAGCCAAGTCAAATATGGTTCGAGTCAAACTGTTCAACTCAAACTCGACTCAAATTTCGAGCCGAGTCAAAATATTTCAAGTTCGAGTTCAAGTTTTGAGTTTCTGGTCAAATTGCTAGCCCTACTTTCACATCATTTACACATCAACTTTTATAATGTGTAAAGATGTTCAGCATCTAAAATAACACATTCATAAACATAAGAATAAACAAAATAGTAGAACAATGACATCTGATATAGTTGCTATCGTCAATGTACTTTAGCTGTAAAGGAAGAATCATTTATCAATTAGTAAACTCAATGACAGTACAACAATCCTTCTTGTTAAACACCTTATAACAACTCACCAAGAAAACAAATCTCTTCTAAGTTACATATAAAGAAACTCAGCCTAAGTTCAAGAAGAATTCCTTTCACTTAGTACATGGTAAAAGCCTTAAAGTCATTTGACATGAAGTAAAATAAGTGTCAAGTAAAATAACTACGGAACTGTTTGGATTGAAGTAAAATGGGAGAAATAAAATTTTCTCAGGTAAGGTGAGAACTTGCATTTGGTTTGAAGTAAAATGAGAATTTTTTTTAAATTACACTGCAAATCAATTTTGCGTTCCTATATATAGAATCGGTGAAATCAAGTTACACCCAAAGCAGGCGTAACACGCGATTACACCGCCGAAGAGAAGAAGAGCAGATTAGTGGAGCGAAGTGAAGAGGCATTCAAACGAATCGAACAACTTATCCGACATCTTCTCCGACAAAGTTAGAATCGTTCGAACGAACTATTTGTTCGATCAAATCGTTCAAACGATTCAATAGAACGACTCCTTCAAATGCGTCCACAGCGGAGGGGTGGAGAAAGTCTATCTTCTCCACCCACGGTGAAAATCGATTGAAATTGATCTCGTTCGAATCAAACGGACGATCGTTTTCGTTAATTTCGTAAACCTAAAAAAAATTGAATTTTTTTTGGGTAATCTTACCCCCCAATATTACTAGTAACACTACACTCTAAGATTACTTCATTCCAAACACAAAAATCTTAAATTTCCTAAAAAACCATCAAACAATTATAAAGTAATCTTATTACAATATAATGAGATTACTTACTCTCATATTACCTCGTGGTCTACATGTAGAGTAAAATTTTTGGTATTTTGTTTTGAAGTAATTTCAAGTAAAATTTTGGAAAAATTGTCTCCCCACAAACCTCCAAAATTTCTCACTTTTTGCACATAAAATTTATAAGAATATAAATTCATGTCTTGCACACATGAGCCAGCCGTCTGCAAACACCACCATTTCATGCTGGTGCTAGCCTCCTATACTGGCATGGTTACTTTTATCAGCGTTCAATCGTTCAGCCATCATGCTTAGCTGTTGGAGCTCATTCATGTAACGACCCGATGTCGTTACTTTGCAAATTAGGTCAAAATCCTGACTCTAACATCAGGATCCCGGGGAATTTCAAGTTAGGGCAAACAAAAATACTTCTAAATAGAAATAAATTTTTTAGATCAAAATGCCATAGTTTGGGAGAAATCCGGATAACGGAAACTCCAGCTTTATTTTCTGAATTTTCTTAAATTTAGTAAAATAAAGAATTTTGAAGTATGTGTCTGAAATCATCGATTTTTGTGTCATTATGTTAAAAATATTATTTAAAAACTGCTTATGAAGTTTCATCAATTTTAGATCATTGGTTTAACCTAAATTAATTTTTGAAATTTAAAACTTTGCAAATTAATATAAACTAAAATATTTGTCCGAATCAAAAATTTTGGCGCAAGAGTATTCATTACATCAGAACACACATCAGTGTCAAGTCTCGTTGTATTTGAACGCCAAACGGTGAAAAATACAAAAAATTTAACTTTAAGTAAATTATTCAAAATTCCTCAAGCTAGCTCTCCTCCTCAGCCCCCTCACCCTGCTACCAGCCCCTCTCCCAGCCAGCCGCCAGCCCCGGCAGCCATCCCGGCATCCCATTCGAACCCTCCAACCCAACCAGCCTCCATCCCGGCTCTCTAAAACAGCAGCAACCCTCCTCACACCTCTCAAACCCCTCCCAACTGCAGCAGCCCTCCACTTGCCGGCCACCAGCCAGCCACCATTTCGGCCACCTCCTGCAGCCATCCATCCCCCCTCAATCTCCCGGCAATACTATCCTAAGAGGAGAGGGAAATGAGGTAGAAATAAAAAAATTTTACTATTATAAATTTTATTTTATATATTTAATATTTCATTATTATGAAATTTAATATGATAAGATTAGTCATTCACACTATTGTTGTTGTCATTAATCAATAATGATAACGATACATGTGTTAAAAATGATCACTATCTCAATTTTTGTCAATTTCAATTCAGTCATTTTTATTCTGTCTTTTCTTTCGTATATTATTATTATCATTATTATTAAATAATGATAATAATAATGTTAATGAATATTACTGCTATCGCAGCAGCTTAAAAAATTGAACTTAAATCTTAATAGGAAAATGAAAGAAGACCATAATCAAAATAAAGATAAAAAATATTCCTAAAATATTGGATTAAAAAGCTAATTTAAGATATCCAAATCTAAATGCAGATCCAAAAATTGAACGGTTAAACTTTGAATCTTAAAGAACAAAGGTACCCAATATATGACATGTATTACCTTTTTTTTTTTAATTTATTACTGCTTAGCTTCGCTTATTTGCTTTGAACCAAATTCATTTGAAGCTTGGTTAATTGTTCGAAACCAATGTGGTAACACTCGTGGGTTATTACTAGAAAAAAGACATCAGTAATAACGTTCGTTGGTTATTACTGGAAAGAAAACATCCATAATAATATTTGTGGGTCACTAGAAAAATGACATCAATGATATTTATAGGTTACTAGAAAATTAAATCAGTAATATTTGCGGGTTGCTAGAAAACTGACAACAGCAATATTTGTGGATCACTGAAAAAATGGCATCAATGACATTTGTGAGTTACTAGAAAATGACATCAGTAACATTCGTGGGTTGCTGAAAAAATGACATCAGCAATATTCGCGGGTCACTGGAAAAATGACATCAGTGACATTCGTGGTAGGTTACTGGAAAAATAACATCAGTAACCTACATTTTGTGATAAAACTTGTGGTAAGAAATTTTTATTCATTTTGCACTATTACCTTACTTTTCCTATATTTTTACCCTTATATCTGTTAATCGCATTTCTGCTTTTATAAAAATGTAATATTATTTTGTTTACTGTGGTACTTAGAGTATTATCTAATTATTGGGATTTCTAATCCCGGTATTATTTTCTGTACAGTACCAGGTTAGGTACTTCTGGGAGCGCCTGAGCAAGAACTTCAAAATCTTAAATTATCAAACTGTCAATGGATCTACGACAGCGCTACTTTAACTTTTATTTATCTTTTATTTTCTCTTTATCTTAAAAAAAAAAGTTGAGCAATGTTCGTGATGTACGATGAAGATTTTTGTATTATATAATTTTGAAATGAATGGAGAAATATATTTGACTTTTGTATGTGTATGCTCTTTTCTCTCAAATTGCTCAATACAAAAATCTTGAACACCCAAATGTCAGGCCATCACAATTCAGCACTCATACATCATCTACAAAAGGTTAATAAATAGATAATAAATTGATGTTCGACTGGCATTGTCAAGTCTTGTCCTTCGACTCTCAACTAGCATCCTTTTCATTGTCCCTCAGCCAATTCTCATCAGCATCAACCCACCCCATATCGCCTAGGCCCACATCTTAAGGTGGTTGTATCCTAGCTGAGGTTTTATAATGTTTATATGTGATTATTTAACTCCAAAACCAACACAAACTAAAATCAAGTAATTAGTTAACAATAATCCACATCTCAAATTAAACATTTTCCCCTAATATTCCTTTACACTAAATATTACAGCATAATTTATTTTACCTCAAACCAAAAAGCCCCTTAATAAAATGTACATTACTAATCTTTTTATCCTAAAATAGCTATTTTAAATGAGCTTAAGAGAAACACTCAAGTAATTGCTCTATCATTATTGGCCAATAAAATCATGCAAAAACATAGTATATATTTTATTAATTGTTGCTTTAGGTTCCAGCATATTTAGCACATTAGCTATTGATGCATTCAACATAAATCATAAGATATAAAAAATTTATCAATTGAGGTTCTGAACACCAAATACAGTTTTCTGCATTACCAGTTGCAGTTCCAATGCCCATTAAAGATGACCCAGCATTTGCCATTATGGCTCGCACATCAGCAAAATCAACGTTAACCAAACCAGGAACCTGTAATATGATTAAGATGTGATAAAGTAAAATTATTTAAATTACAATGACTTTACAGTTGAATAAAAAAACAAAAACAACAGTGCTAGCATCAAGTTTTCTGTAAAAAAAAAGATATAACAAATTTTCATGTTAAAGATATTTCAGCTGCCTTTATCATTAAATGTTTCAACACATGTTTTGAGCTATCAGTGATACTCATAATACTGTGCAAGAGAATACCACTGGGTATATAATAAACATTTGAAATGTTAATGCTTCGTGCATGCACTTCTAACGTGCATTACATATTAATTAAGAAGAAGCATTAATACATTTTAATAAAAAAGAAGCATTAAGAGTAATAAATCGAGGCCCCAGCATTCTTTTGGTTCTGAACAGGAGTTTGAATTTGAGAGGGGAAAACAAGAGCTCTTAGATGGAAGCAAACCACTTTTAATACATAGACATTTATACATAACATAATGCAATAATGTTATATAGCATCTCAAATTTATGATTCAAGAAGACTTTTCAAAGCTAATTAGGCGCCAACTAGAAACAGAATAGATGCACGGAAAACAAATTGACACAGTAGATACTATTACTTGAACCCAGACAATACCCAAACTATGCAGTATAAATCATCGCAATTTAATTCTCCAATTCTATCGCATTCTTTTTACAACTTCGACACCTATTATGTTGCATTTGCAACAAGGAAAGAGAAATTTATGCATCTATAGAACTATGGAAGCATTAAGCCACAAACTGAACACAGCCTATATTGCTCAAACACAGAAATTAAACAAAACTATTCATAATATAATCCCTTTATCTCTCTTTCTTAAAGCAGCTTCATCAAAGGTGTCAAGTTTTATGTTAGACAATATGAATTTCTTATTGTATATTTAATATATAATATAAGTTTAGAGTAACAAAAAGCAATTAGAAATAATATGTGAGCACTGGACCTAAATATATAAAGAGCTATGTTTCCAAGACGTATCAAATTAGTATGACAAAGTAGTGTATTATTATGCCTATATCTTATAAAAATATATCATAGTTAATTTGCTATTTATGACTTCAATATAAAAGGTTTTCTAGATCTTACTTATACATTGCATTGCCTGTATAAGCTAAATTTCAGTAAATTAGAAGACTACTTTGATTTTGCCTTTTTTTCATTTGTCAATTATGTTCCTAGAAAATAGGCAAACTGATGCAGAATATATCAAAACAGGGTTCCAAAAGGATGAAACAAGGCTTATACAATCAAACAAAAAATTTAATGTGAAAAAGGTGGTAAAAGGAGAGATTTTGATTTGACTAGAAACCTACTTACCCAAATAGTAAGCTTTCTTTTGATTCAAACAAAATAGCTACTAGGTTTAGAACATGAAAGAGAATAATTTAGGTTCGACATAGTTGTAAGAATAATTGAAATAATTTGAAATTCAATAACGGATTATGGTGCCATATGAACTTTCTAGTTGCAACCACTGTTAACAAAACTAAGGAAATCAAGCAAACCAATAACTAATAAATGAGAATAAAGCAAGATAAAATGAAAAGAAGTTATGATAATAACACAAATTCAAGCTCACTCCATAACAAAAAAGACTCACGCCAAATTAGTCTTCCATTTAGTCCATAATCAAGTGAGCATCGTATCATTTCCACGCAAGTGCAAAAGAAAAAAATTTATTCAACAAAACAAGGCAATTACGATACAAAATAAAACCCTAACAGTAGACTCATAGCTTAAGAAAAAAAAACTATACAACAGTCTTAAACATCTTCTAGCATTGACAAGCATCATCAAAAATTCATAGAGTACATCCAACATGCTACAAATTGAATATTTATTCTACATAAAGCACAAATGAAATTCAATCATATCCTCCACCTCTGCCCTCAAATAATCAAAAACATTTAGATTGGTGAGATTGGCATAAGAGATTTCACATCAATATGCATAAAAAAAATTTCACTCCACACTACAACAATCTAGAGAAAATAATCCAACGGTTGTAAACAACAAACAAACAATGAGTTCACAATAATGCTTCAAAATATTCCCCAAAAAATAGCCTTGTACTCCAATATACAAAATAAAGATAAACCACTCCATAAAGTAGAATAAAGATGAAAAGTTTCCCAAGCCATTGATAATTAATACAATGCTTGCAAAAAGTGTAATAAGAATTCCTGCCAAACATCCCTCGATCTGACAATAATTGGCTTTGATGAATCTAGAAGTTGATACACACCTAGTATAGCAATCTATCCTTTAATCCTCTTATAATGTGATCACAAGGGATCATGATCTAATGTCTAACCAATATATCAAACATATTCATGATAGGTGAAGTGGTAGGAATAATCTCATCATTAAGAATAACTTCTAAAATTAAATGTAATTGAGTAACTTGTAAGGGATCGGATGTGGATTTGCATAAAAGGAAGAAATAGAGGAAAATTAATAGCATGGGAAGCTAAATTATGATGTAATATTTAACAAAAAACATTGAACAATGACATAATCTAAGGTTTTCTATCAAGTTTAAAATCAAGTTGCAATATGCAATTTTTTCAAGAGATACTACTCTTAAATTTAAATTTTGAAGGCTCTAAGTGAAAGCTTTTTTGGATTTGTGTACATTACATTATTCCCAATGCCAAATATCGCATGCCTTCAATTTCAAATAAAAAAATCACATGCCTTCTACTCAAATTAGTTTTCTAACTTGTAAATATCATCAATTCTCTATAAATATCTTCATACAACTCATACAGTTCATGAAGATAATATATGTAGTGTAATAAAAAGGCAGAGATTAAGACACACTAAGTCAATTAGTGGTGTATGAATGCATGAATGAACTCCTTAAAAAATGCAATACAAATGATTTGAAGATAGATTATAACAAATAATGCACTGTTAAAATTCACCTGAAAGATGGAGCACTGACCATCATTTTCTTTCAAAGCAAACTAATTCAGAAATTTTGGAAAAACTGATGCAATTTACTTTTTGGTAGATGGTTTGTCTAATAAATTTGTACATCCCTAAGAGGTTGTTTAGTTTAATGCATTTTATGTGTAAAGTACTACCTTTGCATATAAAAAGAGATTTCAGGTATTTGGGTTGAAGTAAAATTTGGGAAGATTTATTTTTTCTCAAAGCTTTATAACCAGAGTAAGGTTTTTTTTCAGCCAAACAAAAAAGAAAGTGCAACACGCACATGCACTCAGTTTTAGAAAAAAAATTCACGCAAGGAAAGAGAATGCATGTCAATTTTAAGCAAATGAAAGCAGGATCAATGTCGTCATCCCTTGCTACAATGCTTTTTCAATCCATGCAGGCCTTGACAAAAGTTACCGGATCATCTTGATAGGATGCTACATTGCTGCCACCACGTCACTTCACGTTACCCATGTAGACCTTGCTGGACTTTACCTTCACTATTGGGTCGGTGGCTTCACCTTCATGGCCATTTCAAACCATAGTCAGCTCTCACAAGCCATCTGTAATTCAAGCCACACCGCACTTTTTATTTAAACTTTTTATTTTATTTTAGTGTTTAAGATACTTTTTCACCCCAATAATACATCCATCCAAACATAAATAACTATACAATGCATTTATTTTAGACAAAAATAATTAACACTATATAAATTTTACCCCTAATTTTTTTAACCTCAAACTAGACAGTCCATTAAATATAAACAACAAGCAAATCAATATCAATATGATTATACATTAATAATATCCATGATCAATTCATATAAAACTTCATTTTTAAATTGTTCTTTTTTTTTCTACCATCTAATATAAAATATGAATGGTTCACCTACATTTAGGCATAACTTTTATCTTTTTCAAAGCTTGCTCAAAGTTAATTTTATGTTAAACTTTCTCCAATTCTAATTATAATATTTAACAAATTAAAATATTAAATTCATGAACAAGATCAATTATATATGCAAAATCAGATTCATTATTATTGAGATTTAAGTAATAATGCTTTTGTAATAAATCTTCTGAAATTGAAACAGCTCCAAGATATTCATCAGTTAGCATCCCTCTAATTGGTTCAATAAAATCCATGCATGATTATTAACTTGGGTTAAACCTTCTTAATATAACTTTGATAGTGTCTCGTTGTAATGCATTGAACAAAGCTTTAAGTTCTATGGGTGATTCAACTTAGTTCATTCCAACACGTTTTGTGTAAGAGCAAACTATTAAAATAAAGTAATCTAATAACAAGTTAAATGTATTCATACATTTAAAATCTTCTGCAATACCAATGTATGTCATATTCTCTTAGTATGCATTCCCCAATTAATGGTATTATTGGTCCGTATATTCATTAAATAGCAAATAATTAACTTTAAACATATACTTTAGATCAATCTGCATTAGCATTAGGCCTGTTTATTTTCCTAATCGTCTCCTAATATTTTAGTTTCGATAGCCCTAACCTTAACCATAAATTCATAAATGATAATAAGTAAGAAAAGCCTTTGAAATTATTACCTACCCAAAATATTCACTATTGATAATGTCAAATGTACTTTGATCCGTCCTGGCAATATTAATAGATTGTATTTTCTGAACAAATTAAAGCCTAACATTTGCTTGACATGACATAACTTAGAACACAGCTACCAATTTGATGCAAAATTACAGACCAAATATTATGATATGGTGGAACTAGGTTTAACTCAAAATAAACCAAAAAAATATATAGATTGCACACATAAATGTAAAAAGGAATTCACAATTAATTAAAAATTAGCTTTATCCAATTATAAGCATTCCCTTAATTCAAAGAAAGTAAGTAAAATCGAACATAAGAAACAAAATATAATAATTGTCATAAACGTAACATTATTTGTGAGAAAATTACAATAGTTTAAAATTAAGAAACACAAAAATATAGTACCCCAAAATAGTTTTTAGTTGCAAGCATTATTACAATATCACAAAAAATCAATCAAACAAATCATTAATAGCTACAACTAATCTCATTAAGTCAGCAAGCTAGTATTATTTATATATATGTATAATATCATCTGTAGTAATTATTAAAAAGTATTTTCATATTCCATACCTTCAAAATAAACAATATAATTTTTAAATTTTATTGCAAATGAGTAATAAACAAATTTTGTGTTAAGCTTTCATGGTATAAAATATTCATTCATATGCTTCAACTTGGCATATTAATAAAATGTTCAAACTATAACAATTCAATTATATATATTTTAGAATATATATTATAATTTTATTCAAAACTTTAAAACAAAAAAATGCAATACACATATTTATTTAATGCTTGACATGAATCCTTCTACGGAATTTGATTCAGATCAAGGTAAGAAATCATTGATCCTTCGAAAATAATAATAGATAGTTCAAAAAAGTTTGCAGTCAGCATTTCGATTAGACATTACATAACCGGATTAAAGAGTTTGAATTGATTAATCATGATAAAGTAGAGAATCCGGCAGTTATAATCAATTGCGTATCTATTTTTTATCTAAATATATATTTCTTACTTTTGTCTTGAATTCATTTAGTTGTTTAGCACTCTATTAAATTTGTTCAAATAAAATTAGACTTTATCCGCACAATTAGTAGGCTCTCAATTCTCATTCAACAATACAAATACTTATAGCTTTTTTACTTGTTACTCATACATTGCACTTGCATTCATATTACCGTAACAACTTTAAATTTCATAATTTAAATATTAGACAAGATATAAGAAAAGAAGAATACCCTGACACAATTATATAAAAAATTAGCAAGTAGTGGGTTTTGATTGCAAATTATTTTAGTAAAGGCTAAACAATGCAAACTTGAATTGATAGACATAAAAACCAAATTAAGGGTAACCAAAATAAGAGATCAATGTATATCAAATGCTTATACGCAAATTTCTATTTTTAGCAGTATCAGACCTGAAAACATTCTAAAAATTAATATAGTTTTAATTAATCTTTACAATCTAATTGTCAGTTAACACAGAGAATATATAAGAGACTGGCAAACTGTATGCACATGAAACTTTGAGATGAGCTTACAATATTGTTGCAGCATTTGATATACAGAAAAAATGCAGGGAGGAATGCAAATGATTAATATTCTTACAATAATCTTAGTGTTTTAAAGCCTCAAAGAAAATAAAATAATTAGAAGAAGAATTCCATGATAGAAAGAAATAAATATCGTACAATTTATACCGTGATTATGTCTGAAATGCCACGAACACATTGCCTTAGTATATCATCTGCCAGATTAAATGCTTCCGTCACAGGTGTACTTGGAGAAACTGCAGTTAACAGCTTATCATTTGGGATAATAATGAGTGTATCAACATTGTCCCTTAGATTTGCAATTCCCTCCTGTGCTTGAACAGCTCGTTTTCGTCCCTCAAATGAGAAAGGAGTCGTGACTATACCAACAGTTAGTATGCCCATTGACTTTGCAATTCCAGCAACCACAGGAGCACCCCCAGTTCCAGTTCCTCCACCCATCCCAGCCTGTACTTGAAGTTGCATGCAAAGACACGTACAACAAATCATCATAAAACAGAAGTCCTAATTGCAATGAATATGATAATATCCTAAAGGGACCATAATGAAGAAATGAAAAAAATGAAAAATGAGACTATATAATATATATATATATATATATATATATTGATAGCAAAATGCAAGAAAAATAAATATGAGCCAGAAATATGCACAATAAAACTCTCCTACGGCCTAGAAAAATGCAAAAAGAAACTATGAATCATTCAAAATCCACACAAAAACTATATTTATTTTGAATTTAATGAAAGTTCAAAATTAGTGCTCATAGAACAAATGCCAAAGGAAAAGGCAAGAAAAGTAATATACAAGCAAGAGCCACTATTATCCTTTTAAAATGATAGATTCATGATCTATCAAAAAATTTTAATTAATCAAATTTAAAATAGCTAAAAATCAAATGTGTGATTTTTATCTTTAAGTTTTTAACAATAAAAAAATTTCATCACTTAAATTTTTAAGGCTATTTTGAACTTGATTTATTATAATTTATTTAAGGTGATTAAAAAAATGCAAGAAAAAAAGGAATCTATCTATACTTGAACCCTATTCAATTCAATCTTAGCCTAAGCTAAGCTTAAACTAGTAATTCTAGTAAGCTGTTTGGTTGGAAAAAGGATAAGCCAAACTAAGCTTTTAAAACTATCTATTCGGTTCAGTTTAAGAATTTAGCATTTTATTATTTCATCATTTTCA
Organism: Gastrodia elata; assembly: GCA_016760335.1. Taxonomy (NCBI): domain Eukaryota; kingdom Viridiplantae; phylum Streptophyta; class Magnoliopsida; order Asparagales; family Orchidaceae; genus Gastrodia; species Gastrodia elata. The sequence goes on along the minus strand of CM028678.1, from coordinate 4,768,715 downwards.
TTTTTTTATTAATTAAAAAAATGAATAACTTTGATTTGCTATGCTGACTAACAGGCAATGCCCACATATGCACCATTTTTTTCTAAATTTCCTAAAGCTAAGAACGATAGAAATTATCCTAGTCCTCCCCTCAGCTTAGCTAAAGATAGAATTAAGAGATCACTTATGAGGTATGTGGTGGTGGTTACATATTAAGCTGAAAATTTAAGCCGCTCAAAAATGCATTTGATGGAATCATTCAGCACCACTTTAAGTTTGAAATAAGCATACCTTTTATAAATTATGTAGAAGAGAAAAATATTGTGATTCAATTTAAGAGAATGTTAAGTGTATTTCTAGTGTATCTCCTACAAATTTTATGCTTTCATAAGTAGAAGTTATATCTTCCACTTTATTTAATTTAAGAGCTCTTTGGATTGAGGTAAAACGGGTGTAAGTAACATTTTTCGAGTAAACTGAAATTATCAGCATTTGGTATGAAGTAAAATGGATGAAAAACTTTTACATTGTAATCCAATTTTGTGTTAATATATATATATATATATATATATAACGGATATTCGAGTTATGCCTGATTCGAGTGTAACGGAAGATTACATGGTGGCGTTCAGCGAGAGCATTTCGTTCGTTTGAACGAAATCGACCGCACAATTTATTGTGTTGAACGAACGATTCTTGCACCCGACAAATAATTATGTTGGTCGTTTTCTCCGGCAAACGAGTTGGTTGAAACCTTTGTTCTTTCACTCCAAATAGTTCGAACGAATCGTTTGTTCCGAATCGTTCAAACAACGAACCGTTCGTTCCAAATCATTTGAAACCCTAAGAAAAAAAAATTGGAGGAAATTTTACCCCACATTTTACTCAAAACATCATACTCACAGAGTATTTCATGCCAAACTGAAAAATGTTAAATTTTCTGTAAAATTATCAAACAGCAGTAAAGTAACCTTATTACACTATAAACAAAATTCGCTGAAATCAAATTACTTCACACTAAAATTTCTTAGATTATCTCATGCCAAACAACCCTTAGTTAAATTCTAATATTTTAGATAATATATAGATGTGATATGCTCAAATGTTGCAGAAGGAATAACAAGAACTTCAGAGATAAAGTCAAGCAGAATTTCATCGAGCTGGTTTCTTCTTTCCACAACACTTCACTAGACACAGTAATCAATCTGAATATCTTCACATCAAAATCATAGCAAAGAAACTTCAAACAGCTCACTCTTCTGCCAATGGTGGAGGGAGTGGCTAAGCTGAAGATTACTTCTCCTCACAGATCACATGGCCTCGTAGATTTAATATACATAAAATATCCTCACCTGATCTTTCATTTTTTGGTTCAGGCTATTCCAGATAATAAAAGACATTTTTACTTCTATTTAAAGGATAAGAAAATTGCACATATCTAAGATTCATTTGTGGTTTCAATGGCACTACTTAGGCATGTTATGTAACTCAGATTGTGCTCAATTATAGCAATGAGAATAATTAGGCACCCCCCAATGATGATTTATGCAGTACTGCTAGCAGGAAGTTTAAGTTTTCAAAGTAACTGTTGCAAAGGCAGAAAATACGCTCATTTTTTGTTTCTTTATGCTCACTGCCTTTAAGATGACAAGAAGGCATGCCAATTTTTTAGACATTGCAGAATGTTGAAAGATACAATTATTTAATGATAGGGCTCTATCAATAACTAACGTGCTTTATCTACACTTTAATTGAATACATTTGAGCCAAATTCTTGATGCAAGAAGTTCGGTCCGTATAATTCCCAATGTTTCATGAAATGGTTCATATTATTCCAATGTTTGCCTTAACAACGTGCACATTCTTTTATTGTATCCTGTCTCATGCCTATATAAGAGCAAAACAGTAAGGACTTTTAAAGATAGGTTTATGGCCAAAAATTTGTATCTAACAACTATTATTTAATATTCTAATTTAACGAACTTAAATCTACATCTATGCTTAATAAAACAACCTTTTTTCTCTCCTAAAATACTATTCTATAAGAGAGAAGAAAAAAATTTGAGCAAATTCAAAATAAGCTCTTGATAATCTAAAGAACTCAAACAACTCTACTAGTAGATCTAACAAATTTTCATATTAAGAAAAATCAATACTATTCAGCCCGCCCAATCCCCCACAACCCTTCAACTTAGTTCGCAAACATTCCATTAATATTAATGAAGCCGCAGCATATCAACCTTTTAATCTCCTTCTCTATTTCTCACCATAAATGACAGTAGCCAAGCTCTTTCCATCATTGGTCCTCATAGCCAGTAACACTTCCAGAGTCTTGCAACGTTCCTTGCTTCTTTATACAGAGTCTGTCCCCCTCAATTGCCCACAAGCTCTGTCCATATAATCCTCCTTTCCCAACGTTCACTTTAACTTGCTGGTTTTTCGGAACCTGTAGAATTTTGACAATCTTCCCAAGGATAGCCAACAAAGACTGACAAATAAATTTTGTAAGAAGACTTATAAACTCACAACGCCACCAATCTCGCTCTGTGTATTATTTTTTTTTATAATTCAGGCTCAAAATTAGGTTATTTATCTCACCTAAATGCTTTGTTTGACAATTAATTTGTCCAAAATTTGGTTGAAGAAAACAAAGATTTTTGGTAAATAATTTTAAGTTATCCATTTTTTGAGAGATTTACTCAAATAACACCTAAATGCATTCTATTTATATATATAACACTTAGATATTTATAAATTTGCAGCCAAAGTTACGCATAAGGAATCCATTCTAGTTGTAACGATTGAAAGTAAACTTATAGGATGCTATTTTTGATGTAATAATGATACTTTGATGACTGCAATGCAAAAAAAAAAAATTCAAGTTTTATTATAAAATTAGAATGATTTAGTTGGTATTCATGAAATAGGGCATTTTTTCTTCCAAGAAAAACAAGCAAGAAATTCAAAAAAGCCCTGTTTTTTTTACTTTTTTTATTCTTGGAGAAAAAAACAATTACAATTGGAGAAAAAGAAGTTTATGCATTTTAATATTTTGTACCATATCACTCTTTAGTTTTGTAAGCAAGTAAAAATTAAAAAATAATGATCTTATAAGCAATTAAGAATTAAATCACGCTTTTTTAAAATTTTACAATTAAGTCAAAGTTTTGCCAACAAAAAGTGGAAGAAAAGTTAAGATTGTTTATTCTAATAGAGAACATGAAGTGCAGATGAGATGAATTTTGATTTTTTTTTTATTGGAGTGTTAATTAATTAAGAGAAAAGGAGAGAGAAAAAAGTGTTCTACTAAAATAGAAAATTATTATTCTTGCGTCGAGTTGGTTGACGATTTGAAGTAGCAACTTAGATTGTTAGTGCTAAATATTGATTAAATCTTTAATAGTTTTATTTATATGCAAATTTTCAATGTTTCAAAATAATTCTATAGGAGAGAAAACTTAAATTATAATTATTCTTTTAAAAACATTGCATATAAGAAAAATAATTTTATTTCCCATCCAAATGAACTTATATTCCGTATCTGCCATCTGCAGGAATGTGTGAGTCAAAACAACTCTTTCTTCATGTTTTTTTATCACTACGGTACCTTAGCCTCACAGAATTTCTGCTACTTCTTCCTTCTTGCCCTATATACTAGCCATAGAAAATAGTATATTTTTTTGGGATTAAAACTCTTGCATATCATCAGAATCTATAATATGCAGTTACTTGCATGCCAATTGAAATTTACAGTTTTTAGATTAAAGCTACCACATGCCACTAGAATACTCAATTTTTTTTTTTTTGCTTCTTGACTCTAATTTGTAATTTTTAGGATTAGTTAAATGCCACCAAAATTCATTTGACAGGTTTCAGTAAATTTGTTATCAGTTGCATCTTTTTGTGCAAGTGTATAAGTTAGTTATAATAGCAAATGCATTTAAAACTTGTACAAAACGTCATAAATATGCTGACATAAGCAAGATTTGGTAAAAAAGAGAACAATATACATTGTGTTTTTGAATACAAAAAGTGCATCAATCAAATTATCATAACATATTCCATTAACCAAATCATGTGCAATAGCTAAATACTTAATTAATTTTTTCAATTTCATAATTTAGATACATCCAACAATTCAACCCCAGTTTTTAAATTCCTAGAAAAATTACACTTTTCAAACCAGAAATAATAGTTTATATCCCATCCAATGAGCGGCTCTTCACATTTTCTTTCTCATCTAGCACAGGAAGCTTTGAAATTTTAAGAAAATAAACATACAATCATAAAAGTTTGTATAGCACCCAGCTACCTCTTTACAACAAACGTTTTTACCAAGGATATTCTTTTTGGTTCCAAAATTCATAAATTTATTATTTTATAAACCAATAAGGATTGAATTAAGAATTCAGCACATCCGCCTTCCTGCACTACCTCCCCCTTAGAGAAGCTAGTTACACTTCTCCGGTGGTATTTACTACTGAGCAGACTCAGGCAGGCCATGTTTCTGTTAAGGCTCATTATAAAGCATCTTAAGAATTATTGTGCTTAAAGTAAAGTTTAGTTAAAAGTTTTTAAGATATTTGGAACGTTGTTCTTAAATGCTTTATAAGAAAAATAAAAAAACAGCTTTGAGAAAGCAAAGGTCAAAGTGCGGCCTAATTGCTTATTACTATTTCACACACAAAATTATCGTGTTGCCACTTGTCCTCCCCCAACGCTATCACTCATCATTTTCACCCCCAACCACAGCCATAAGCAGTAATACACCCTGCTCAGCACAACAATAGCAAGATCCAAAACAATACAAACTATCCTCTTCATACAGTGAATTTGTCTTCAAATACTACATCTATGTAGTAACTTATTCAAAATGTTGTAGTCGTCTCAAACAAAAAATTAAATCTCACAATATACATTTTATCAGTTTTTTTATCTTCGTGCTAAGATCATGAGGTACTATAATTGAATTAATTTTTAAGATAGTCGGCCTTTTTATTTGAAGTTTTCAGTTAAAAACCAATATAACATATTAAAAAATTTTAAACTTTTAAAAAAATAAACTAGAAACCCTTCACTATGTGAGGGTTCAATTTTCATAAAAAAGTTTGTTCTATTAACAAATCAATTATAAAATATTGATGCAATGTAAAAAAATTCAAAGTTGCAAAGTAGATCACAAGAAAATTTGCATGGAAAATTTTAGGTCATCAAATTTATATCTAAATAAAATACTAGCATTTTATCACATATAAGAGTGATAGTGAAAAGTCCAAATAAAACAAAATAGTTGACAAGTTAGATTAAGAAGAGAGAAAATTCAAAATATATTTTTATCTTAAAGTTTCCACATTATATTGTATTAAACTAGTTTTTACGCACATTAAGAATTTCAAAAAAATGATTTCTTAGAACATTATGTTTAAGCACTTGAATGTTATTAGTATTAACAAATAAAAAAAAATTGTACTCAAAAGCCTTTCAACACCAATACAAATAAAAATAATTAAAATATATTTCAAGAAAAAAATGAGTCTGCATAGACATGTTTGTGTATGATATATATATATATATATATATATATATATATATATATATATTATGTGTGTGATCGATGAGATTTGAACACATGACTTAAGATAACAAATCATAAATCTCAACTACTGGGCTACAACACCATATATTTCAACAAATATATATATATATATATATATATGAATTTTATAAACATATCATGAAAAAATACAACAAAAAGGAGTTGATAACCTAATACAACTAAAAAACACGAAAAACAAGCAAAGAAACAAAAAAATAAAAATAAATAAATTAATAAAAAATGGCTACCAAAACTCCACATGATTTCATATCCCAATAAAAGTTGAAAAACTTCACGCTAGAGAAGCTATACCACTAACGATTGTATCTTTGTCTTTAGTTATAATTTGTTTTCTGAGTAGATTTAGAAATTTTACCCTTTTTCTATTTCTTTTTCATTTTTTATTTATTTATAACAAGAAAATCATATAATAACTCTGAATCAAATATGTTATCCTTTAATTCCTCATTTGAGTCTGTGGTGGCCCGATGCCGGTTCAGCGAGAACTGTCCCGACATCAGGTACTCACGTACCGCATGATTATGTTGAGCAATTTGATAGAAAAGAGATGCACCTACAAAAGTCATAGTGTATTTCTCATTAATAAGATTCCCAAATTTTACACTGTAGCCAACTAACTTCTGACAAAGTTCATCTTCTAGAACACAAGATAAATTTTGAAAAAGTAAAATAAAATAAATGTAAAAGTTGCGCCGTAGATTCTTCTGCCAGTAAAATTTTTAAAGTTCTTGTGTAAGCTCTCCCAGAAGTACTTGACCTGGTATTGTACATAAACTAATATCGGGATTAGAATTCCTAGTAATTAGATAATACTCTAAGTACCACAGTAAACAATGAAGTGTTATATTTTATAATATAAGAGATGCGATTTGTGAAAATAAAGATGCAGGAAAAATAATAAGGTAAAAGTGCAAACGAAATAATTAATTTCCTACAAAATATATTAGCTCAAATATGTATGTTACTGATGTCATTTTTCCAGTAACTCCCACGAATGTTGTTACTAATATTATTTTTCCAGTAACCCATCACGAATGTTGTTACTAATATCATTTTTCCAGTAATAATCCACGAATATTGTTACTAATGTCTTTTTCCAGTAATAACCCACGAATGTTGTTATTGATATCATTTTTCCAATAACTAGCCACAAATACTGTTACTGATGTCATTTTTCCAGTAACTAGCCATGAATGTTAGTTCCGAACAACCAACCAAGCTTCAATATGAATTTGGCTCAAAAACCAAGCTAAGCAACAGTAAAAGTGCAAAATGTAATACATGTCATGTATTGTGTACATTTGTTCTTTAAGATCCAAGTTTGATAGTTCGACTTTTGGATCTGTATTTAAATTTGGATATCTTTATATAAGTCTTTTAGTTTAAGATATATTTTCATAAATATTTATTATGTCCTTCATTATCTTTCTTTCACTCTCTTTTCTTAAGAGAATGCAACATATTTGTTATTGCGGGTAACAATTTTTAATAGCATTATTATTACCTTTATTTAAAGATAATAATAATATATGATAGTAAAAATTCAAAATGAAAATGACTGCAATTTGACAAAATAACTGAAATTTAAATTGTCAAAATGGAAAATATTAGTCAAATATAACATTTGTATAGTTTGTCATTATCGATTAATGACAATAATGCAAATGTGATGACTTAATTGAGATAATATTCTTATTAAAAAAAAAAAAATTATACTAATTTTCCTCCTCCGCTTACCTAAAGTTCGGTTGCCGGGAGCTAAACGTAGCCGAAGGGGTCGGAAGGGGGTGGCCGGAGGCTAGCAGGTAGCGACTGGCTGGCTGCTGGCCGGTGGCAGCTGGCTGCTTCCGAGAGGGGGCTAAGAAGGGGGGTTTTGCTAGTTGGGAGAGGAGAGGAGAGCCTGTTGTGAGGGTGTGAGGGAGGAGGGGGGTGGCTCAGGGGGTTAAATAGGGGATGGGAGAGATAGGGAGAGCCCTGGGGTCAGCCAACTGCCGACCAACTTGCACCAAAACGGCGCAGGCGGCTCTCCCTGGCGCGCAAGGTTCCACGTACAGGGCTCTGTCGAGCGATAGAGCCCGATCACAAAATCTGAGATCCGATCATATGGGGGAGAAGGAAGAATTTAAAAAATTTAAGAAAAAAAAATACTTAAAGTAAAATTTTTCGTATTTTTCCACTGTTTGGTGTACAAAAAGAACGAAACTTGACACCGATTTGTGTTATGACATAACAAACACTCTCGCACCGAAATTTTTCGATTCAGAGCAATATTTTATTTTTAAGTAATTTTTGAAGTTTTAAACTTCAGAAACTAACTGAAATCAAACCAACGCTCCAAAATTAATGAAACTTTTCAAACAGCCTTTAAATAATATTCTTAACATAATGATACTGAAAATGATGAATTCGGACACGTATTTCAATGTTCTTGATTTATAGAATTTAAAAAGCTCAGAAAATAAAATAGGAGTTTCCGTTATCCAAATTTCTCCCAAATTATGACACTTAAATCTAAAAATTATTCTCATCTAAGGGTATTTTTGTTTGCCCTAATTTGAAATTCCTCGGGATCCTAATTTCTGAGGCAGGATTTGACATAATTAGCAAAGTAACGACTTTGGGTCGTTACGGAGTCTATCTTAGAATTTTTTTCAAGATTAAGTTCATCTTCTAGTGTAGAAACAGCTTGAGCCCTTCCAAGTGCAGATGTATGTGAACTTATATACTTCAAATATATATATATGAATGTATATATATATATGTATATAAATAGACATGTATATATATACATATATGTTTATATATATATACATGTATACATACATGTATATATATATTTGTCTAAATAAATAAATATATATATATATATATTGACATACAAAGAGAGGGATACAATATTATCTTTCAGACAGATAAGATAACACCTAATTTCCAATTTAAATTTAAATTTGTTTGGAATCAAGACTGCTAAATGATAAATTTTAACTTCAATTTTATTCTTTACCTTTGATAATTTTCAATAACTCCAAATTTAAAATTGAGAGTGAAAGATGTGTGAGAAGCATTCATTCCATCTAAATGATGGTTGTGCATTTTTTGGTGAATAAATGATTTCTCATCAATACACCTCTCGCCATTCATTCTCTTAAATAGATGTATGAAATGTGCAATGTATCGTTGTTATTCATATGAATTCATTTTGAGAGTACATCTAGTCAATCTGATTTTGCAAGGAAAAGTTATTTTTTCCATACCCTAAACTCCTCTACGCATAAATATATATTTTTTTAATTATGAGAGGAAGATCAACAAAAATGGTATAACTATAATGCGAACAAAATAAAAAGCTAGAACAACAGATGCAATCTAAATCAAAAAACAAAAAAGTTTCAAGGCCTTGGTGAAATAATGCACAATAAATTTTAAAATTATGATGAACTTACAGTTACAAAAATCATATCTGCGCCTTGCATAGCCTGCTCTATTGAATCTTTGCTTTCCTTGGCAGCATTCATGCCAACATCTGGATTCCCACCAGCACCCAGACCCCTTGTTAGCTCTTGCCCAATCGGCAAACGATGCTCGGGATCAACTGGAGACATCCTCATGGCTTGAACATCAGTATTCACAATCCAGAACTCCACACCATCCAAGGAATTCTCAATCATTCTATTGACCGCATTAGACCCTCCACCACCAACTCCAACAACTTTTATTGTAGCTGCATTATCGTCTTTAAGATGAGCTGAGTCGATCACTTCCTCGTGAAAAATTTCGCTTGCAGTGTCCTTCCTGGGGTTAAGAAAGGTGCTATTATCCTCCCCTCGAAGAATTGAAACCTCGGGATGCAAATTCACGAAAGGATCATTCTTCTTATATTTCATAATGTGAGAATTTGAACAACGTCTCACTCTAGCATTGCTGGTGGCAACGAAGCTTCCTCTCTGCCCAAAGCCTAAAGGGATTTTACATCCGTGGCAAAAATTGGCTGAGAAGCTTTTGCCTGCTCCATCGGTCAATAGTATTCCTCCGCCAGAAAAAACAAACATTTGAGCACAACTAGGAGCATCGAATGAAGATACAAACGGCATGTGCATGGCCATTCAGATACAATTTCACAGTGGCATTTAGGTAATTTATGAGCCGGTGAACCAAACAGCCCCAAAATTAAAACAGAACACTAGTACGGATACACAATGGAGAAAGATTTTAAGCGAGCCCCCGAAAAAGAAGAAGAAGAAGAAGATAGAAATTAAGAAGTCTAGAACTCACTGATACACTAGCTCATCCACTGGTATCCTGCTCGAATAAGAATATATAGAGGAACGGAGGAGATTCAAGTTTTGATCTCCCAGCAGGTTTTAGTCGTTTGGTTTTTCTCCTCGTCGCATTCGCAGTTTATTGTCATCGAGGGCGAGCAGGACCGAGAGAGCGGTTAGTGGCCTTCTTCCATGGGTGCAGGGAAAGTGCCTGAATCTAAACGGCCGACTGATCGGGATCAAGCGGTTGTTCATCCAACGCTAGTTTGAGATGGTTGAAGATTAGGTTAACCATCATAACATTAATGTTGCTCTTATGTTATAAAATTTAAATTTGGATTAGGAAATGTCTATATAATTTCTTTGAAAAATATTAATTAGCTTTTAAATATTTTTCAAAAAATATGAATGATTAGGATTTAAAATTAAAAAAATATATTTTTATGGGTTCTACAAACAAAAGTAGATTTAATAAAAAAATTTTATTTCACTTAACTCCTTAAATCCTAATCATAATACATTTTGGAAGATAATTGTGAGCTATGTAACAATACTCAATTTCTTTTATCTCATCAAAAATTCTCATTAAAGTCATTTATTATGTTATAAAAAATTCTCTTGAACTTTTTAAGAATATACCTCAAAAAAAATATTCAAGGATAATAGAAATTTTTTTTTTAATTTTTGTATGCAAATCCTATAAAAAAAATATTCAACCAATCATCTAATTATACATTAGATTGACATATTATCTATATATTTTGATGTATGCTATCTATCCTGTAAGTATAGCAATATTATTATTAAATATGCTAAAAAAAGTTATTAAATAAGTATTGCTTCACTTACACATTAATATACATCAAAATATATAAAGAGAAATATTATTTGTACTCGCTGACGTGGCACCCAAAAAAGTTCACCCAATAATATTTGGATATGATTTCAATACAAATATTAAAAATAATATTTATATTATTTTAATATAAATAAAAAAAACTAATAAAATATACTCAAATTTTATTGGTTTGGACTTTTTTGGGCCACGTCAGTGGATCTAAATAGTATTTCTCATATATAAATAATATATCAATTTAATGTATAAGTAGATTATTGGTTGAATATATTTTTTTTGTGAAGCTTATATATAAAAATTAAAAAAAAAATTATGTATATTTTATATAACATAACATTTTTCTGTAGAAATATCATGCACATAAAATAACAATGAAAAAAATGAATATGTGCGTCAAATAGCTTATATTAGCGGACATGGATTAACTCATTGATATGAGTATTTTTAAAGCCAAACATATGCTCATATGATTATTCAATTTTCATTTGTAATAAACATGTCTTTATTACAAATGAAAATTATGTCTTGAGCCCAATTATAGAATTAAAAATTTCCAAAATATTATTTACCCAATCTCACATAATCTACCTCCAAAATAATCAACTTTGAAGCGAACATACTAAGAAAATATTAAAAAAATAAAAAATAAAATATGAATCCACAAATATGAAGCTTCTCTGGGTATAAGAAGCCATTACGTTTGATTGATGCAATTTTTAGGGCTTATTCTGCTTCTTCAAATGACAGAATGATGAAATGTTATATGGTAGAAGCACTAATAATAATGTTGTATGTTTATTAGCATCAATAACAACACAAAGTAAATATATTGTGTTGTTTTAAATGCTCATCTTTGGGTATGTTCTCCAAGTGTTACTACGCAGATCTGAAGGGGAACTACATTACAATACTTCATTAAACATAATGCAGAGAACTTCGTTAGACTTTTTGATTATGGTTGGGATTAATATAGGCAACCAGCATCATTAGCACAAAGACTAAAGCCTTCCCAGATCCTTCCTTTCTAACCCGCATGACAATCATTGGTCTAGAATACTGGACTTGCAAACATCTTGCCAAAAAGTAACCACATTTAAACATAGCAATGATCCCATTCACCTCCAAGCACACAACACAGGCCCAATTGCTCGCATCAACAAATGCGATGCCTGAGGCCAAGCTTACACCAGTATTGATATAGGCATAAAATCTCCAAATAATTCTAAACATCGCAAGCAAATAACCCAATGAAAAACGAGCCGATACACCTACTTTAATATGTACAAAAAATGACCCACTACCACATAAAGACCAATTTGACATACAATAATAAAAAACATGCGCAACTAAAGCTATCCATAAAAGCATTATAAGCATTCGTAATGGACAAGCCAACCTTCCTCCCAAGGCAGTACATAATGAAATAAACGACAATACATCATCCATCACATAATAATTCAGCAATAATAAAGCACATACCACAACCATAAAAATTCAAAACAGCACACATAAAGGCATGTCCACAACATTATTACATCCACAGAACAACATTACATATAAAAATCCAAATTTGCTTCATTTCGAATAATTTCTATGATTTACATTTAAACATTAAATAAATCAATTTAAGAAAAAATTGCATCTCTAAGTACAGCCCCTGCAGTAATTTGCCACAAAAAAGCGAAAAACGCTCTCAGGAAATGTTCTTAATAACTACCAAGGCTTCATCAATGTTACGAGTGAAGTTGTACGTGTCATTAAATAAACTCCAAGCTATAATAGGACTTCAATTCAGTATTCTTTTCAGGGACACAACCACTATTCTCAATAGCTTTACTCTTATCCCTCAACTGCTGATCATTTCGGCTCTTGACATACCTGAAATCTAGTTGCTATTAAAAAGAAAAGAAATATTGCTCCAAATAAGTAATGCATGCATCAGTTTCAAAAGAAAAATTATTAATAAGATACAACGTAAGATGACAACCATTCGGAAACTTTGCGTAGTATGTAACCGCATCATAATTCTCAAACTGGCTGACCGTATCTTCATCCACATATAGTAGTTTCTCACGATGATGAACAGAACACAACACATTTTATAACAGAGAAGAATAATAATTTAATTAAAAAAACCAATGTTATGATCTTATAAAAATTGGCGTCTTCACTGAATTAGAAAAGTCTGTAATCCTCAGGAACAGAGAAATTATTAGTGGATGTTTCTTCCTCTCTTCTCAGTCAGGCTTATGTTCCCCTCTTCAATCTTCTAATAAAAGAAACTTCATGTTTCTTCATTCAGCCAAGTGTTCTCATTTTGGCTGATCGTCAATAGATCTTCATTCAGCCAAGTGTTCTCTTCTACTAGGCGGTAGCATTTCTCATATGAATATGCATTTCTAGGGTCGAGTCATTCAGATAAAGATTGCAAAAATGGGGAATTTTTAATCATACAGATCAATTGCAGGCTGCCTCGTTTAAGAAAATGAATGGCGATCCCTCAACTTCTCAGTTCAAAACAGCCACTCAAGATCCGTCTGAGATCAAGTGCTTGTCCCGAGATTTGCCCCAGGCAATCTCAGTTCAAAACAGCCACGTAAACTGCCACATCATCCAAAATGGGGTATTGTAACATTTTCAGAATTTCGTTCAAATAAGAAATAATTTAGTAAAATTAGTAAAAATAGCATGGCACTTAAAATTTAATATCTTAATAAAACATTATATTATATATTTATATATAAATAATAAATATATAATATCTATATTTTTTACATATGATTTTATATCAAAATAGTATAAAAAAAATTTTTTTCTTATCTTACACATAAATATTAATATTTATAGTTCTTTTATTTAACCGAAGTGGTCAACCTACTGACAACTGACACTTTGTAAGATGTAACTCAACTTGTTGCGGACGAGAAGAGATCCTCCTTGTCAAAAAGATATCCATCAACTAATTGGAATTGTCTCCCAACTAAGACTCTCGATGAATTTACACTTGACATGGGTGAGCTTGGCTATGGCTTTTTTTGGTTTGACCAAGTACTTTAACCAACTAGCTAATCACTATACTTAATCCATTAATCACGGCCTCTCATGGCCAAAGAAGTTAGCTCACTTTTATGAGTTAAATTTATGTTTGTGACTATTATGCTGACTTCTCAATAATGAACCCCTTTGTCTTGCTCATCAACTCACCCTTCTAATCATTCCTAGATGTTGTCTTTTGGTTGAACCGAGTAGTGCTCTATCTCCAATAAAGGCATCATTGGAATCTTTCGGCAGAAAAATCTATTTCTTCTCTTCTAGCACGGATTGCTCGAGTAGCTACAATTTTCAACATTCGCAATCAAGTAAATTTGCATGTGTAGAACACTCTAGCTAATATTCATTTGTGTTGACAATCTTCAAAATTTTGAAGGGCCAAGCAGTACCGGCTTAAGTTTGTCCCCTTCTCCCTTCTACTGATCATTAGAAATGTGCAACCTCACAAAGTTATCAACTTCAAATTTCTTCTCTACTCAATACCTAGCATGTCTTTTCAAATAACTTTGTTGGTACTTCCGTAACTACTCTTGTTGAGTATGAATCTTCATGATAATCTAACTTCATCCATCAGTCAGCAACCTTCTAGTATCGTGGTTGGTAGCTACATATTAAAGGGTGTTATGGCAAGTAACTAGAGCAAGCTTGAAATGAACTAATAGAAGTAGAGATATGGATCGCTTAAGGTACCACCAGAATTTCAGGTTTTATGTGGGACTTCCAGGTGGTATGAAGTCGAGGAAGTGATCATCCATCCCAAACGAAGAGTAATAATTGACGATAGGTCAGGCTTGTCGATGAATATTCAACAATCTTCGAAGATCTATTGACGATGACTCGTCACTTATGTCCTTGGAAAAGCCGACTACCATCTGATAATCATGCAAACGACATCACAAATTGCTAACTGTAAATTAAATTGGACCATTAGTTTGCGGAATGATGTCAGTATTGCAGCTCTAGTAGCAGTGTTGCATGAATCAACAACCAAAAAATACGTGTAAACCAATACAAGTCCAGGCACATGTACACAAAATTTAATTTATAGCCTCAAGCTTTCAGTCTTCTAGCTAGTTGTGGCGCAGCCTTTGCCTCGTGATCGCCCCTGTCATCAGCTGGTATAAAAGATCTGCTTGGACTTTGTGGGCTCTTCTTTCAGTCATTCAGCCCTTCAACCTTATCTCACAAAAATCTATATTTGTAATATTTAATTCAAACTATCTAGGTGTAACAACCCAAAGTTGTTATTGGGCTGATTACATACCGAAATCCAAGCGAATTAAGCCAAAATTAGAATCTCAATTTTAGAATCCTATTACGACAGTTTAAGTGCGGTTGGTATCCTAGTTCTTCTTAAATTAATTTTTGAATTTATAACATAAAAAATTAATAGAAAATAAAATATAAATCAAAATTAAAAAATATTTGCAGTTTTAAATAGAGCATCAAATGAAGATGTTAAGTTTTAAATTTCATCAAATTTCCAACTTTCGATTGGCCAGAATAAATTTTTGAAGTTTTAATATTTAAAATTCATATAAAATAAACTTCCAAATTCAATAATCTTGAAGTGTCGTCTTCTCGTCGAAACGCTTAATCTGACAAAATTTCATTAAATTTGGAGCTCAAATTGTAGCTGATCCCAGCTTAGCAAATTAGGACCTTAGTCGTGTGATCTTATATGAATGGATATCAATAGTTGTATAAAGACCCATTGCCTTGCCCTAAATAACAAGCAAGCGTTTCTTTAAGCTCTTCATTCGACGTTGAGAGATTTCAACCTCCTTCCCTCACGAAATGCTAGGACATTAGGTCATTTCTAGCAAAGATGTTGGCTCGCCCACAAAATTTCACCTATTCGTTAATTTTCTCGCTAAATTCTGCTTGCGTTAATTACTAGTGGAATTTAATTTTCATTAATTTCCCCGCTCATTTCCGTCTTTCATTAATTTATCTTTGTTTTTGTTTTTTACTTTAAATGTGCCGCTAAATTCCGTTTTATTTCAATTTCTTGCAGATTTTCGTCTTGTGCTATAAACGACATATTTATGCTGAAGTAGTTATTTTGGGATATTTTATTTTAGAATTTTTTTTAAATTAAAAATAGCAATAATAATAAGTAATCGTTCAAATTTGCACACAACCATTTCTCAAGCTCGCCATCCTCCTTCCCCCAAACACATGATTTAATGCAGAATTAAGAGAAACCGTCGACACTGAAGCTACTGTTTCTGGAGCCAGCCGTTCGTCTCCATCTCATGTTATTTAGGTTTCTGCGAATTCACGACACCTCCACGACGCCTCGAAGCTCTCTCTCAATTCCCTCGCTCTTTCTCTTCTCAAGTCGCGACGACGCCAGAAAAGGAAAAGTTTCGACACCTCACCGCTTACTGATCCATCTTCGATCGATTCTTGTGGCTGCGACAAAAGGCGGTTGACCCGATTTACCTTCGACTATTGTTCTGTATTTGAGCCATCTTTTCCCGATTTCAGCACATCGATCTTCTGCCGGTTCCCGCCGTCAATCCTTCTTCCAGTTCCTGCGGTCGATACTTCCTCCAATGTAGATCGCTTCTTCGACCCCTCCTGCCGATCCCGTCTTCGTGAAGCATCTGTCGGCACCCACAATTTCCTGCATTTCATTCCAAGTCCCCTTCTCTTCCGATTTCTTCCTTTAACTTCTCTGCTTCCTCCGAACAACGGAAGTTGCTCAGTTCATTAAGGTAATAATTTCAGTACTTCATTTTTTTATTCAATTTAATCAAAAACAATCTTGTCTATAAAATATTACTTATATTTGAGACTTAAATTTCCTGCACATAATCACAAAGTCGTGTTAAAAAAAGATATGATGTAAGTTAAAAGCTGATATGTATCAATGGGGTTAAAGATTAGAAAATTAGTACTAATCAACTTGACAGTAAGGTGAATGGGAATTTTATGTGATCATTCTTGATTTAATCATAATTGTACTGTAGGAAAGAATTTGATATCTAAAACTTAGTGTGATGTTTAGGTCTGACCAACTAACACTATGAATGAGAATTTAACATATCTATTTAGTCAAAAATTAGATTTGTATGTAGTTCAAAATTAGCCAGTCAATAAATTATTAATATTAGAAAATTATGTTTAACTAGTACCACAAATAATATTATTAATAATAGAAAATTGTTTATATATGTATATATATATATATATATATATATATATATATAGATTATTATTTTTGCTTAAAATGAAACATTTTAGCCTAAATGGCTCTTAAAATATTTTGATTAGTCCCGTCTTGAAGGTCAATACAAGTTGAAACAAAAATCAGAGGAAAATTAACATAAAATGAAAATGAGCAGAGAAATTAACAAAAAATAAAAATTAGCGTGAACTTAGTGTGTCTTAACGTTTATAATTTCTTTTTTTTAACTTGGTCATTACATACCCCAATATTAAGCATAGGCCAGAACTTCACTGGTTTCTAAATCTCATTACCAAAATCAGGTTTTGGGTGTATCATCGACAGTATATTTAATAACTTTCCCAACCATCCATAAACTTCAGTTCGTATCTCAATCGTAGATGAAATTTCTACGTTAATGACTTGATTAACTGTAAACTAGATCGATTGAAAACCTGACCACTTAGAATAAAATCAATGAAGCAAATAGACTAAAGTCAAATTAATTACCTCAATATATACATCAATCTGAAGGTAGAATGCAGTGCCCCCCTTCAGTGAGGTTATTCATCATGCTCATAAACTCTTCTAGAATCTACTGAAATATTTTGTCTCAATCAGAAATAAATGTACTCAACAAGCCAAAATTTACTCATATGTTTAAGAAATCACTCGGTTGCTCCTTTCCTAGTAATGGCTTATATAATTTCAGGATGATCTTCGATAACACATCATAGCAAAAGCAAAGTTGTTACTTTTGTAGGTAGTCAGTAGGCCTCCAAGAAAATTCATGGAGATATTCTTCCATGGTCTATTGGGTAACTATAAGAGGGGTATACAAACCTTCTTTGTATTACTCATCTTGAGGTGTAATACAACATAAAAGCCTGAATGATTGGCAAAACCAATCTTTATCCTCAGCTAGTAAACATTTCACTGAGATTCAAACAAATCTTCTCAACTCCCAAGTAGTTTGGACCATAGTAAAGGGGGTCACTCGGATGCATTCCATCAGTAGACTCAGCTAAGAGCACGCAATCAACAAACCTTGCATTATAAGCCCCAACAAAGGCTATACTCAAGTTTAGCTTGATCTATACTACTGGTCAACATCACTCCACAGCTCCAATTTCCCTTATATTCATGGTCCTTATAGGTTGTTATTTTAAATTGTTATTTTTGTTGAGCAGGTTCATCTTTAATAATCAAACATTCAAAGGCTACTTTATAATGTACAATTATTTTAGTATCAAGCTTACTTCACTCATTCAACATAGAATTACTTGTAAGGAACATGTCGACATAAATTGAGATTTTTCCTAAATAATGTGAATACAATTGTGCTTCTTACCTTCTAAATTAACGATGCATCACAAAATTAAGATTATATTATGTGGGTGGCCTCGACATCATACATCAAGAATTCAAAGTTGATCACTAGCAACAAAAAAAAGAAACAACTTTCAACCAGTACCTACCTTAAATGACTAGGCATGAAACGAAAGTTTACATGAATATTGATGGATCCCAATTTGCATTTAGAGGCTCATCTAAGTTACGCTTACCTATTATAAAGAGCTTATTTAATAGAAATACTTGTAGTGCATTTTCAAAAATTGTAATTTCACAAAAACATCTTTGATGATTATTTTAAAAGGTTTATACCTATGTGGCACCCAGACTTTATAGCATACATATCAACAGCCAAATTTTAACATTTACAAAAGAGCATTGGTACAATGTCATTCTGCAAGAAATCTCTTTTTGACAGGCTCTACTTCTCCTATCGACTCACATACCGAATGAAAGTTGGTTTTAACTTCGTTCTCTTTATTTCTGTGCTCATGTACTTTAATACTTTAGCCTTCTCCTTATAATTTCATCTCCCTACTTTTGAAGTGCGGAACATCTCATATCAACTTATAATTAGAAAATTATAAGATTAAAAAACATTAATATTATTTGCAAATATTAAGATTGAGTGATGAATTTAAATATATAAATATATATATATATATATATATATACAGAATTCAGTGCTACTTAGGTAAAGATCCTTATTCAAATCAACCAATAGACCTAACTACAAATAAATTTAAAAGTAAATTAATTAATTCTCTAAAATTGATTCATTTATAAATTAAGAGTTTAGAATTAAGTTAGTTCTTATAATTTAATTTAAGCATTTCAGAATAATTGTTAATTATTTTAATAAAATTATAGCAAAAAATATGAATTGCAAGAAAAATAATATTTCAATTGAATGTTTTATCTCTCTCCCCTTTTGTGGGGCATCCCTCTTAAACACATAATTAATTGATTGATTGATTCTTTATTTAAATCAATCAATTAAATTATTTATTTTAAAAGCATGTACCATTATTTATTTCCCCACATTATCTGTCTAATATTGCAATTGAATTTTATGTGGTGTCTATTTAAAGTGCTCTCATGGTAATATTTCAAGTGGATTGCAAAAATTAGCATTATCATATTCTCATATTAAGTCTAGGTGTCTTATATTTATTTCTTTCTCTACTATTTTGATCTTTTTCTCTCCCAAATATTATTCCATTCTTCTTCCTATAAATTTTAATCACTTCTTCCAAATAGCTTATTATCCTCAATAAGTAACTCTCCATCATTATCAATTAGGCAACAATATTTTCAGGTTGATCCAAAATAAACCTAACTAGAAGCTAGTCATGGGTCAAATTTAGTTAACCTTGACCCTACCCATATATTGATATAGAAATATATTTGGATTGGATCATACAGGGGTCAACTCAACCCAAACTAGACCAATTTAATATCCTCTGCACTTTAGTGTGACTCACACATGTCTATAGCTTAAGTATAAAATCTTGAAGTACATTTCCGTACCAGTTTGAAGTTGAGGCTAGAACTTGATCTAACAGAAATCAAACTTCATACAACAAATTTTGCCTCATCCAACCCAGGCACGGCCACATCCTCCCTCATCATCTCACCATAAGCATCCCCCACACAAGCACCAGCCTGCATAAAGAGCTCAACTGCAGCAGGGAGTTTCCCATAATATCTCCTCAGCTCATGCACAAGAACTTCACCATTACAAGCAGGCACATGCCACACATAAACTGGCGGCACCAAATCATCAATGGTCGCCTTCTGCCAAGCATGTTGCCCAGCCCGTCTTTGATGCTTGTACGCCTGGCAAATCCTAGCACGATGTCCCTTAGGCCCTACTTGAACCACGGGGCAATAGCCACAAGTTTGAACTGCATATTTTTCCATGAGTTGTAAAGCACCTGACCGTATCTTCTCCCACGCATTCATCCCTCGTTGTGCAATATCTGCAACAGTTTAATGCAGTGAATGCAAATTCAATATAAGATTAAATTGGAACTTCACCAAAAAAAGCTTTTATATTAGGTAGATAAACAGCAACTAACTATTTCCATGTAAGATACTAGTGCCCTCCCTCTCTTATATTTATATGCATCTAACTTTTTTGCTATTTCTATAAGATTTTTTGTTTAACAAAGGTTTTTCTAGATCAAAATTGACAGAACAAAATTAAACGGTAAAGATGTTTGGTAGAATATCAAAACTGGTTCCCCCACAAGGCTAATTGATACTTGTAGAAATATGCACTAGAAAGTAATAAAAAAAAACTTTTCATCTCTACCCTCTTTCTTATAGAAACCCTACTATGGTGCTTCATTAATGACATCAAATCCTTTGGTGTACTACTTTGGTTCATAATGCATCACAATAAGGTAAATCAAACACTTTGAGCAAACAAGCAAAAGAGATATGAAGCAGTCTACTAGCTTGAGACAATAGCTAACCTCGAAGATCTTCATCAACTAAGCAAGACGAAGAAGTGCAAATTTTCTTATCCTTCTTCCACAACCAAAACCCATGTGGCTCAATGTCTTTACCACATGAATAGTCTCGTGAAAACTTACGCTCAAAATCAATTAGTTTTCCTGCAACGTTATAAACAGGATAAAGTCTACGTTTTGTAGGATGCTCAGGAATGTCCACACCTGCCTGCACGCACAGCTCCAAAATGGCAGGAATTCTATCAACCTGAAGCCTTTCCTCATGAGAAACTGCTCGGCCCAATCTATCATATAGATGGAAGGAATCTATCACCGGAAGAACATGCTCAGTTGTTCCTGGAACCCAGGAGTGGTCGTTGGTTGGAAAACTCCCAGCAACATTGCATGTGCGTATTTGATGTGGAAACTTTCCAATGAAAACTTCTTCACATTTGCTGCACAAAAACTGAGTTTATTCATTGTATTATGACAAAGAAAATCTCTGTTAAAAAGTTAAAGTACTTTTTATTCAGTAAGATTAAGATAAATGAAAAATTGAACAAAAAAAATTTGAAATTAATCTTCCACAGGCTAAAGAATTTGTAGAGAATGGGGTTTACAAAATAAAGAATATACCAGAATAATAAATGGGCAGTAACTGTGAGATCAAGTCCCCGTAGCAATTCAGCCATATACAGCAAAGATGATTAAACTAGTGCAAAAGGTTCAACTGAAAAGCTACACCTCCCAGAAATAAAATGGAATTTTCAGTAGTAATTAGCATGCTAAGTTTAGAATGATTTTTTCTTTTATGATTAAGAAAATAAATAGAAAGCAAATTTTTTGTTTATTCATATAAAAGCTTGTTTTAAGAAAAGCAACAATATAGTTAAATGTTGAGGTGTTTTTAAAATTATTTAAGTATCTCAAAAATATATCCTCAGTCATGAATGTTGTAGCAATGTATTCAAAATTGAGAACTGAAATTTCAGCTGAGTAACCATAAAGTCTACAGGAAATTAGTTTTTTAATGTCTTGGAATGTTATGATATAAAGCGACGCACAGAGAGTACTACTCGTTAAGTGTTTCTATCCAAGTTGAAAATTTCAAAATTCATAGCATTATGAGATCATAAAGATTTCATTAGAAGACAAATCAAGCTGCAGGTGTTTTCTTGTCTAGCGATCAAAATTTATTTTGAGGGTTGTGCAAGATGTTGCCTAGCTTCTCTATTGCCAAGTAATCATTTTGATCAGTGTTCAGTTTCTTCACAGCCAAATGGATCATGGGAAAGAGTGTTTACTGGTTCTAGAGAAGGAAAATCACCGAAGGGCGGGCATAAATAAAATGATTGATTTGAACCGCAATAAATTCTATTTTTGTTTGTACAATATTTTAGGCTTGCACACTTCTTAATTAGTACTTTCTTTATTGACTGTGCTTGTTATTTCATTTTTATTTCTTATTTAAACCTTATTTTAAGTATCTCAAAAATAGAAATTTAAAATCTACAAAAACAAAATCACACAATGAACCTTCTTTTAGCTATGTCAAACACTTAATATATGTATCAGAGAAGTCTCTAAAATGTTATTGTGGAGTAAATATCCTCATTCATATGGCACATTTTGAAACTGGAAACGTCATTACTATGAAAAGTGCTTCCTACACCCAACCTTCACCTTTTGATGGGGCCTTTTTATTTTTTAAAGATTAAATATGTTGACCTTTTTCAATCATTAAATTAATGCATGTAGATGCAAATAGAAATGGATTACACGAAACCTACTATACCACATAACAATTGGACAAGGGAAGAAGTCAAGGTGACAGTTAAATGTGAAAGGCCTAAACTATTTTTGTTTTTCACAGAAATAAAACTACATGCTCATTTCATTATGCCAATCAGGTAAAAAAAATTTGGGATGCTTTAATAACTCATAATGAAGAACTATTAAAGTTAGGCCGTCTTGGTTAAAAAATCTCATCCATAAACATGAGTTTTTCCGAATGAAACCAGAAAAATTAATTTTTTATTTGTTTAATAGACTGACATAAATACCTGCAAGTTTTCATACTTTAGAAAAGAAAGAACACTTGAAAATCATGTTAACAAGTTACTTTGAGTCTTATTATAAATTGGAACGCAAAGGTCCAAGCATTTATAGAAAGCCAATGATAGTGGCAACTACTTTGTAGATCAATTGCTGGTTTTCAGGCAGCTTGTGAATAAGTAATATCAAGTTCATAAGAGACAAAACCACCTATAAAAGATAAGGTCTTTCCTTATAAACTCAAGAATTTCAACAACAATGCACTCTGGCAAAGGATGGAAGGAAGGTGAAGTTGTTTCAGGACCAACCTGACTCTATTTCCAACAAGATTGTGTGTTATACATATGTCAAAGCTATGAGCTAGTTTTTATCCGACCAACAAAGCCAATTGACTCTAGTAAGACTAATCGAATGTCTACCAAGTTATTCAACAGGGGATTTTTTTAAGATTTGGAATCAGAAAGAGTTACAACCGGTTCAAATTTATCAACACTTCTAGTTAAATCAATTAATCAACAATTTTAGACGTAAAGGAAAAAAAACAAGAACAATTCTAAAAGCTGAGTGGTATACCACATAGCAGAACTATTGAGCATGAAATTCAGTTTTGCTCAGCTTTACATTGCCAAATTTAGCTATGTACTGGAACTCAGTAATTAAGAATGCCGAAAACAAATGCCAAGTGGTTGACTTTTTAAGGCAAGGCCAAATTCAGCCAAGTACACCTTGTGGGTCATCAACTGTTATGGTACCCAAAATATAAAAAGAATAATGGGTGTGAGTGTGAAGCCTTAAATACAAACACAATGAAGAATCGGAACCCTTTACCAAGAATAGTTGATTTTTGGGCCAACTGAAGACCACAAAATATTTTCCAAGTTAGGCTTGAAGTTAAGATACCATAATGGATGTGATCTGACAACACTTGGAAAACTTACATCAAAACTTGGCAAAACCTTTATGAATGGTGAATTATGACGTTTGGCTTGTGCAATGCGCCAGCCACTTCATGTGATTGATAAATGACATACTCAATCAGTTCCTAGATAATTATAAGCTAGTCTATCTTGAAGATATTTTAGTCTACAACCCAAGTGAAGAGAGGTGCATCTAAAGCAACTAGATCAAGTGTTGGATACTAGTGCTCAATATGATGAACAGCGAGTTTTGAAAGTCGAGTTTACTACACTTGGGTTTCAAGACATACAGGAGAGAACAAAATCAACCCCACAAAAGTGAAGGTTATTACAAAGGGGCCAAGGTTACGAAATACTACAAAAGACAATGAACTTTGTTGGCGCATGCCAATATTCCCAAAAGTTCATTCGAGACATCTCCATTATTGCTACTCCACTTCAGAAACCCACTTTGGAGAATCAGGAATTCGCATGGGGCGAGGAAAAAGAGTTGGTTTTTTTAAGAATAAAAAGAAGAATCAGTGAATCATCAGATTGGCTTGGTTTAAGTTACGCAAGCAATTCAAGATGAAAGTCGAAGCTTCACAATATGTAGTCGAAGTTGTGCTATTTCATTCGAAGAAGCTAGTGGCCTACTACTCCGAGCTATTACAAGGTTTGCAACAGCACTATAACCAACACCAAGTTGTTAAATATTAAAGCCACTATGTACTCAAAAATAAGAATATTCATAATAATTTGGTGTAGCTTTAGCTACGTTTGTACATAAAGAAAGTTTTTTTAGATGGTTTGAACATATAAAGCTTATACTTTCTGATGGCCATTTAGATAAAGTTAAATTACTGATGTGTCATAAAACTAGTAAAAATGATTTACATGAAACTTTCACGTAGCCAATGCCCACATAGTAGGTTTAAGGTTTTATTTGTTGATGATATTGATGTATAGTAGGGTTACTGTTAGCCATATGCTCACAAAGTTTTTAAATTCACAACGTAATCAACTAAAACAAATCATGTCTTTAACTTTCAAAACAACAATGTTGCATTATTACCTGCAAACATGAACACCTATACTCTTTAGAACCAAAGAGGTACAATCATAAAGCTTTTTCCTTGCATCATAGACCTCTTGAGCAACAAGAATCAATCCCTTGACTAGAAGTCCATTATCAGGCGGTTGGAGAATGATCTCACGAACATCTTGCCTCATTTTCCTTTCCATTTTCGCCTTACGTTTGAGCTCAATGATGCTAGTTACCAATGGTTTCCTCTCTGATCTTTGGCGAATTCTTGGTTGCTTCGCATACTCTATGAATCTTCCAGAAGTAGTTGAAAAAAAAAATGTAAATCCTTTCAGATAGTTAATAGCAACATCCACAACAAATTTCCCATGGTGCTTGATAATTATTTGATTATGCCTTCGAAGCATTCCTCTTACCTAAATAATTTATCAAGAATGAAGGTCAAGATTGAGCGAATCCACAAATACTCCAAACTACATATAAGAATAATCAAGCATTTAGGGGCTGTTTAGTTCACCGTCATTTGAAAAGTTATTAAGATAGCATGTTATTCAGATAACAGTGTTATTCAAATAACAACGTTATTCAGATAACAGTGGTTGTTTGGTTCAGTGTTATTTAAATAACAAATGTTAGTGTTATTCAGATATATGTTGTTTGGTTCAATGTCATTCATATTATATTACACATGAGATAAGAATACTCCCAAATAAGACTCTTTCATTTTATAAAAAATTTTGTGAATAAAAAAAGAAGATAGAGCAAATAGTTCCATTCACTGTTTGGGCAACAAAGACCATTAACAGCAACTGCATTTAAAGAAAAAAACAAACTTTAGATCTTAAGAAATTTATACATATCAGACCTTAAACACAATTTACTTCATCTGAAGCAATTTATACATTTACAACAGCGTCCATTTATCACTTTACTTCATTTAGAACAAAATTTTCAAGATGATTTTCCCAAATTCATTACAAATTGAAGATGGAAACTATATTAGGCATGATAATATATATAACACAGCCTCCTTCATATCAAATTGTTCGACGACAATACAGAGGACCTAAAGAATGTTCGGCCAAATTAGTTCATACAAAGCTAAATACAGCCGGCAGAAAATATCAAATTCATAATGCCAAATGACTTGAGACTATAGAATCTGGATAAAGGTTGACAGCATCCAAACTTCAGTGAAAAACAAAGACATGCAAGTTTCTCTTTTTACCAATTCTGTACTCTTAACAACATTGATTTTGTGTGAACTAATAAAATGCCTAAGACAATGTTAAAGATATATGCAATCTATCTTCTATAAATAACAAGGGATTAATTAAACAGCAAAAAAAAAATTTTACTAGAGGGAGTCGGGCTCGGCAAAGAGCGGTGAAGGACTGAAATGAATAGTCTCAACTAAGTTGCCTTGTCAAATACAACTGAGACGGGAAACACAAAGTCCTCTTCCCACAGAGTTCAATGTGTTAGACGGAATCGCATATAAAGAAAAGGCAACGAAGAACCCTTCCGTGCGTCTGGCTCGGCAAGGCAACGAAGAAGGCAGCGATCGGCGAAGGCAGCGATCGGCGAAGGCAACGAAGGCTCGGCGAGCGGCGAGGGCAACGAAGAAGGCAGCTATCTCAGAGCGAGCGGCGAGAGGCGACTGCGACGTGCGTCTGGTAGCGACGGCAGACAAGGCTCGGTGTCGAATCTCCAAGTCGCGCGCGCGAAGTACCCTACCTCTCCTGTCTCTCCGGCGATAGACTGGCGTAATGTTACATTCAGATAACATTATACTGGCATTTTAGTAATTTTTGAGATATAATTACTCTCACATCAAACGCTATTATCTTGTTTATAATTTTAAATAATATAACATTACACTCAATGTAAGCAAATCAAACAGTCCCTCATAAATTTAAATCTTTCTCAAATCCTACAAAAGTGAAGAAAATAAAATATCACAAAAATTTTGAAGTTCTAAATTTTGTAGGAGAGATTTCTAATTTAAAAAAGAAAGCCCACAAAATAAGAGAAAAAGATATCGCAGGAGAGAAGATTGTAAGGTTCTTTAAGAAAAAAATATTGAGCCGGATGAGAAGAACAAGATCGGAGAGTTCTCTAAGTGAGAAAAAAATTCAGGCAAGGACAAAACTAGAAAATAAATTTAGTGGAGACACAATAAAATTAGAATGTCAAAAATAAATCATAATTATAATAAAGAGAAAATTAAGAAAAAATCACTTTACTTTTGTCAAATATTCAAAACAATCATTAACTCATGCAAATATTCTTTTTGGTCCCTCAACTCTTGTTTTTTTGTTTGGTCCCCCATTAAAACACCCTCCATTCAGTTAAAATTGAGCTAAAATCGCTTTCAGTAGTCGACTATCGCTGGAATCGGTCACGAGTCCAGCGAACGGCCAATTCCATCAGAAATCGAACATTAAAAGCTGATTTCGACTCAAATTTAACTAAATGGACAATGTTTTAATTGGAGTTACCAAACAAAATATTTAAGCAGAAGCTGAGAGATAAAAAATAAATAATTACAAGTTAAGAATTATTTTGAATATTTTACAGGAGTTAATGAACTATTTTGATAATTTTCTCTTATAATAAATTTGAAAATACAATAGTTACATGCTATAAAAATCATAATTTTTCTCTTCAGAATTTCATATTTTAAAAATATTATATAATTCTTTCATTGTCAACAAGATCATATACATCATTTTTAAATATCTCACAAAATTATGCTATTTTCTAAGTTCAAGATTGCCAAAGTTAAGATTAAAAGATAATCTGTGATGACCCGGTACCGGGTCAGCGGGAGCTAATCCATCACCGGTTGCTGTGGGCGTGATAAAATAACAGCAACAAGTCATCTAGCCACATGATCATATTGAGTATTTTAAGAGACAGATATATAGATATCAAATATAACTCATTTATTCATTAATTAATAAGTCATGATTACAAGCATTAAAATAAAATAAAAGTTACCAACTTTTAAAAATATAGAGTAAAAAAGAAAAGCGAATGATCAGCAAGAAGCAGTATCAACACTACTTGGTTCTTAACACCTTTCTTTAATAACGAACTCCTGATCTTGGCACGTTTCAAAAGTGCGAGCATCCGAATACCAGTTAGTTGTGAAACTAAGTACTGATAGATGCCATATTTATAAATTATGATGGCTGCCCCCTTAATTATCCTAGATTAAGGAGTGGTCGTCACTTAGCACATCCCTCGCTTATCATTAGGTTGGAAGATTAAGACTCCAATCCAATCTTAAGGGAAAGATATGCCCCTTTTTAATAGAACAAAGAAGAACAATCACTTAATGAGTATATTATGTAATCAGAGTGCAGAAGAAAAAGAAATAACTATAGTAACATCTATTCATCCATAATAAAAAGTAAAACATCCAACTCATAATATAAAATGAAAGGGAAAAAAAGGTACAATTTACACTTGTATTATTATAAACATTAATGTTAAAAAACTGAAATAAGGGTCTCTCATCCTCACGATGCAAGAGTATAAAGAAACTAGAAAGCATAATCTAAAGGTCTTCAGCAACCTGGACCTCCTCCTGGATCTGCTCCTCTGAAGGTTTTACTTTCTCAAATAACTTAGAATCTATTATTATCAATTTTATAATGATATGGCTCCAGCCAACAAAAGAAAAATCTAGTTAGATAAAATGTCTAAGTATATTTTTGGGTAATCATTTTTATATGTTTATTGATATTACAAACTAACTTAAGCATGAAAGTAGCGGTAAAGCAACAAAGAAAGAAGGCAAGTTATAATAGTAAATTATAACTTAAACAAAGTGTGAGGTAAGCACACACCTTAACTCAAGCTGCATAAAAAAGTAAGTAAAGTGC
The DNA here is from genome assembly GCA_016760335.1 of Gastrodia elata. NCBI lineage: Eukaryota > Viridiplantae > Streptophyta > Magnoliopsida > Asparagales > Orchidaceae > Gastrodia > Gastrodia elata. The sequence continues at coordinate 4,740,080 of CM028678.1, read as the reverse complement.
TAATGAAAATCTACTAAGTACAAAAAAAAAGTCCTAAGTAATATGACCAAAATAAACATGTCAATTTACAATATAAAGTAAAGGTACTGTACTGGAAAGGAAATATCTATATCCTAATATGCTTTTAATAAGGTAAAGTGACTGAAACAAAAAAGATTACAGAAAGTTTTGTAATACAAAAGAACTGCAATAAATGAAAGGTTAAAGAAAAGTATACTGAACTGTAAGATAAAAGAAAGTCAGAACTATAAAAAAACTATAAAGTATAAGTAACTGAAAAGTAAGTGAAAAGTAACTGAAAAGTAAAAGCATAAAGTAAAGTGTGGAGATACTCCTACTTAGTCATGCCAAAAAGTAAAATTCATCTGATCATCTAGGAAAGTGTCCCAGATTAAAGTATGCCACACTAGGAAAGTGTTCTAGTCAAAAGTATCCCGCACTAGGAAAGTATCCTAGGCAAAGTAACATGCACTAGGAAAGTGTCCTAGGCAAAATAAGTAACATGCACTAGGAAAGTGTCCTAGACAAAAGCTGTCTTAAAATAATGTTATACTAAATAGCAGACTAAGTAAGATATAACCCACAAAGTGTAGTAAAGTTATTTCATAAAGTTTTCTCCTTAAGTTATGAAAATGTCATATAAATGTATTCAAAGTTTAACATAGAATAATCATCAAATATTCTATGTTTAATATAATGTATCCAAATATGTAATGAAGCTCAAAATAAGGAAAATCATAGCACTTCAAATTTAAGGTAATAAATAGCACTACATAACTTTGTGATATCACTTATTTTCTAATTTAATCATTTTAACTACTCTAAGTTAAATAAGATTTATAATTATCAATTCTTACATTATCTATAACTTAGAATCGTGATCCTATGAGTTGAACATAATTAGGACTAGCCAAGTCCTAATTATAATCAATGTCTTCTACAAGGTTAAATAAGTAAATTAACCATCCTAATTTGTTATTTTAAATAATCCCAAACCAAATCTTGATTAGTCAAATCAAGATCGAAAGGATTAAGAATTAAACTCCAAAGAATGAAGTTCAATTATTTAATCACAAGGTCATTATAAGGACTAGAGTTTAATCTCATCTCACTAATTAAATGATAAAGCAAATCCTATTGAATTAAGTCAAACTTATATGATAGATTTCTAATCCTAATTCTAAGATTTTAAAGATCAAATAATTATTTAATAAACTATGAAAATCTATAAATTAATAAACTCAAGGTTTCACCTTAATGAGTAACCTACTTTACTCATTATATGAATTCTAACCTAAGATCTACACCCAATCTTAGGAATTTAGGCTCTTAAGTATTAAGAGTAGCACTCAGATACACATTCTAACTAATGTTATAAGACTTATAGGTGAGTTAAGAAGTTCAAAAGAAGGGAAAAAAACTCATATTTACTTAGGTTTTTATTTAAGACCAAAGTTAAGATTTTACTTAGATTTCTAAATTTGGACTTAGAATTATCTAAATTAAAGTTTAAATCACTTGAATTACTAAATATTATGATTTAAGGATGAATTCAGGACTTAAAATCATTAAATCCTAAATTTGGGCAAAATGACCATTTTGCCCCTACTTAAGGGTCTAAAATTCATCTTTATGAATTAGAGCTTAATTCTGGAATTTATTGAAGTGGAGTGATTACTTACTATCTAATATAAGTTCAGGCAATAAGTACATCCATTTTGGTTAAGTATTAAGCCTTATAAGGTCAAATTAAGGAATTTATCCTATAAGGGCAAATTAGTAATTTTAATCTAATGACATCTAAATTTTCTATCAGTTTACTGAAGATTATGTTCTAAGATTTCCATAAAATCTAAAATCATCAAATTTTGATATGTATTGGCTAAGTTATAGCCAATACAAATTCTAGAGTAAAATATTAATTTAGGGTTTCTTAATTAAAGGTCAAAAATCCTAACTTTTCCAATTAGTATCCAAATTGAGTAAAATTAGTGGCTATAGATCACAAATAATCTACTAATTACATTGACTAGTGGTAAGCTCAATTTGGATTCCAATTGGCTAAGCTATGGCCTAATTAGGGTTTAATGTGATTAATAAGTGATTAGTAAAATTAATCACAAAATCACTAAATTAACTATACCACTAGGTTCTAATATACTCTAGGAGTTCTCTGAAATTTGAATCACTCAAATTGGATCATTAATTTTACTAATCTTTACTAATCAAATTTTAGGGTAATTAGTGTTGATTATGAAATCTAACGTTGGATCCTAAATACTTTTGCAGTTTACTATTAATTAGGTTTTCTTGAATAAAATGGATATATAGATCACCTAATTTGGAGTTAAATTGATCAACTTATGGTCAATTGAAGTTTTAGGATTAATTAACCAATTAGGGTTAGGTCATTAATGTGATTAGTCCAAATCTAATTCAAATAGCAAAATAAATACTACTAGATTAATCTTTAGGATTTGCTAATTATTTTGAGACCCATATTGAATAGGTTTGGATTAGTGTGTGCAAAGTTATGGTGATTTGAACGAAATGAATATTTTGGTAATTAATTAAATATCTAAAATGTCACTAAGTGAAATATTAGTCCAAATAAAAAATTGACTGCACCAATAAATTCTTTGCATTTTTTTGATTAATTTGACATATTCATTTGCATGACTTGGACTTATATTTTGTAAGATATAAGTATTTAAAGTTGTGTATTTAATTGCAATAAATTAATTATACATATACTAATATTATTGTTTAATTTAATTGATACATTTGATTTGATAAACTGTTTATTAATTGATTCTTTATTCTCTAATTATATATATATATATATATATATATATATGTATAAATATACTTAAGTATATAAACATTAATGTATATATACTCTTTATATATTATATAATTATACTAAGGTTTTATATATATATATATATATATATATATATATATAATGTTTTATTATTGATTTTTTTTTCTCTACAGGTGGGACCTGCGCAACCAGACGGACGAGACTGCCCTGACCCCGGCTCCACGTGTTGAAATGGGATTCGATGGAGCCAGCCGGGAGGGTTCCACAGATCAGAGCAACGGGACCAGTGGGTCCCGCTGCCACATACGTAGCGCAAGCCACATGGGCTCCCGCGGTTGGACAGCATGCCAATGGGGGTCCCGCCACTTGACATGGGCGCGACACGTAGCCGGTTCAGAAAGCGTCGCTTCGCCTTCCTCCCCAAAAGTCCCACGTGAAATTAGGGTTAGGGTTTTCGGTGATGCAATCGATCAATTCGATCGATTGCATCTTAATATTAGGCACAAACGATAGCATAGGAGGACCATAAGGATGCATAAGTAAAAGTTTAGGAAGAGTGGAGGGTATGTACTTTATCTGAATGGACGCAGATAGCTCTAAGGTTCGATCTCCAATTTGCTTGACCTCTTAGTGATTTGATTTGCGTAAACTGGGAAGATGGGTTGATTGGAGGATTTAAATGGTGTCTAAGTGGTCGGAGGAGGCGAGGGATCGACACGTGGAGGTCTCTGCGCACTACGCGTCGCGTTCTGCGACACGCGTGCTCCACACGAGGGTGACGCCTCCAGAGCCGTCAGATTAGACGGCTGGGTCATTAGGAAAGGAACGACGTTACCTTAATGCAAACGATGCCGTTTAATAAATATTAAATTATTAATTTAATAATTTATATCAATTTTATTAATTAATATTAAGTATCTAAATGATCCCAAAAATTCCCAATAAATCACCCCTATCTAATTGAGGCGTGAGGAACGCAACGACGAGATCGGATTTTTATTTCGATGAGTATTTATTTATTTAATTTTCGTGGTATTTAAATATTATTAAAATATTTGACGAAAATCCAACGACTTCCAAATGCCTTAAACACTTCACCCCTAGCTAATTTGGGGTGGGAACGCAATGGCGAAGTCGGATTTTCAATCTGATAAAAAAAAATCAATTTCTAGGGTTTTGGGATTTTTCCAAAAATCAAGATTTGATCCAATTGATACCTGATTTGACCTAGATCTTAGAGACGAGTTTTAATTAACTTATTTAGTGTACTAGAACCATAATTAGGACTTGGATTAGTTCTAATTGATCTTAGTAACAACCTGGGTTGTTACACAAATATTAAATAATAAACAAGATAATTAATAATTGATAGGAAATAAAAACTGTACAAACTTATTCCTGCAAACCTGTTTCAATTGCACTTGAAATTTAACATAAAAATAATTGCATTCACAAAAATAAATATAGAATATTTAGCACTTGATATCTGAGGCAAAATATGATTTTGTTGGGCAAGTACAAAATCAAGGAAAGGGGAGTTCATTTTTATGTTACATATCTCTATTTCCCTTTATACCTGCCCCCTCAAAGGCTTATCAGTATATGCTCCTTATGACTCCTGATGTCGAACAGCCCCGTCCTAGCGGTTGCCTGATAAGACAAAAAGTATAAAGCAACATGGAACCCTTACTTCTCACTTATCCAAACTTATTCATATATCATTTTATGTGACTTTAAAAAAAACATTTTTATCAAATTTGTGCGATGCTGAGCAGAAAAGTATATTTAAACAAGAGTAATAAAGACATCTGGTACCTTATTCTATAAGTTCAAAAGTTTAACAGTTCGACAGTTCGACAGTTCGAATGAGTGACAGTTCGCTCAATCTACATTTAAGTTTTTGATATTTTAAATTAGCCATTTTAGCCAATATTATTATCTTCATTTCTATTCTGTTTTCTCTTTTATTTTCTCAACTTGATAGAAGTTCGTATTTTTAAGTTACTGATGTGGCAATAATATTTATAATAGCATTATTATTATTATTTTAAAATAATAATGATAATGCTAATAATAATGTATGAAAAACAGAATAGAAATAATTATATAAATTATAGAACGTAATAATAATAATAGTAATAATAGGAAAATAAAAATGACAATAAAAATGCTTGAATTAAAATAAACAATATGAAAGTAATAGTTATTTTCTAGTATTTATATTATTGTTCATTATTAATTAATGACATCAATAATAATGTAATGACATAATATAGTAGTATATTTAGTAATAAGAAATGAAATAAATGGAATAAAATATTAAAAATCTTGTATAATTTTCTTCATCTTTTCTTTCTCCTATTACCTAAAGTTGGGGTTGCCAAAAGCCGGAGGGAGGCCGGGCGTGGCGGAAGGGAGCTGGCAGGAGGTTGTCGGGGTAGTGGGGGCTGGTTGGCTGTTGGCCAGATGAGGGAGGGCTGCAGTAGGAGGGGCTGTTAGCTAAGGGAGGGTTGCAGCAGGAGGGGCTGCTGCTGGAGGGCAGGATGGATAGGCTGGGCTGCTAGTGGTTGTGGGAGAAGGAGGAGAAAGCTGCTGCTGTGTGGGGAGAAGAGGAGAGGGCTACTGCTGTGTGGGGAGAGGAGGAGAGGGCTACTACGGTGTGGGGAGGGGAGAAGAGGGCTGCTGCTGTGTGGGGAGGGGAGGAGAGGGCTGCTGCTGTGTGGGGAGGGGAGAAGAGAGATTTCCAATTAAAAAAAGAAAGCCCATAAAATAATAGAAAAAGATATTGTGAGAGAGAAAATTGCAAGGTTCTTTAAGGAAAAAATATTGAGCTGGAGGAGAAGAACAAGGTCGGAGAGTTCTCTAAGCGAGAACAAAATTCAGGCAGGGACAAAGCTAGAAAAAAAATCAGTGGAGACGCAATAAAATTATAATGTCAAAAATAAATCATAATTATAATAAAGAAAAAATTAAGAAAAAAGTCACTTGAGTTTTGTAAAATATTCAAAATAATCATTAACTCATGTAAATATTCTTTTTGGTCCCTCAACTCTTGTTTTTTTGTTTGTTTTGTGGCGGCCGCCCCTTAATCATCCAGATTATAAGGTGGTCGTCACTTAGTAAACCCTCACTTAGCATTCTGATTTAGGAATGGGCCTTCTTAATCAAATGCCAAGGGAGGATGTGCCTTAATAAGCAAAGAGTAGCAAAGGAAACAATCACTTAAATGAGCATACTATTTAATATCAGAGTACAGAAGAAAGACAAATACAACATCCATACAATTCAAGTAAGAACTGTACAATCTCAGAATATATAAGCATAAAAAGTAAAGCCGTTTAGATCTGTATTATTACAAAATAATATTAAAGTTTATGCAGTAAGAAGAGTAAAGTCTCTCATATCCTCACAAATATCAGAAAGCAACTATGGGTCATCTACAGCATGCTCCTCCTCATGAACTGGATCTCCAGAAGGTCTTACAACCTCGAACAGCTCAGAATCTATCATTGTCAATTTCACAATGGTAGAGCCCCAGCCAAAAAAAAAAAAATATAGTTAGACAAAACGTCTAAGTACATTTTAGGCTGTAAATTATTAAATTTTAATGATATCACAATACTAGGTAACATAGGAGCAGTAAAGCATCAAAGAAAAGTAACAAACTTATAATTAATATAATTATAACTCAAACAAGATGTGAGATAAGCACATACCTCAACTCAAGCTGCAGAAAAGGTTAAGTAATATATAAAGAAATCTACTAAACACCAGTGAAATTTCTAAGTATATGATCAATATAAAACATGCTGATTTACAAACTAAGCTGAAAGTACATAACTGAAAGTAAAATGCTAACATCCTAACATGCCAAAGGTAAAAGTGAACTGCTAAAAGGTAAAAATGAATATTCAAAGCTGTGAGTACAAAGAAATTACAGAAAATGAAAATATAGCAGAAGGCGTATTAAACTATAAGACAAAGTAAGAACTGAAAAAAATGAAAATATAATAAGAAATGATCTGAACTATAAGGTAAAAGTGAGCAAAAATTGTAAAGTAACAAAAAGACAACTACAAAGTGATTGTAAGGCAATTATAAAGTACAAATGAAGTAACTGAAAAGTAATTACAAAATGTGAGATATTTATATTTAGTCCTACCATAAGTAAAGTTCATCTGCTTATTTGGAAAAGTAGTCCCAGATTAAAGTTAATTCCATCAAAAAGTACTACAAAATGTCTGGAAAAGTAGTCCCAAATACACTAAGAAAGTAGTCCTAATCAAAAACAATATGCATTAGGAAAGTAGTCCTAGTCAGAAATAACAGGCACTAAGAAAGTAGTCCTAGTTCAAAATAACAGGCACTAGGAAAGTAGTCCTAGCCCAAAACCACAGGCACTAGGAAAGTAGTCTAGCCCAAAAGCTATCCTAAAGTAAAGTCATACTAAATGACAGACTAAAAAGACATATCTCCACAAGTTTAGTAAAACTATTGTCCGTCAAATTTCCTTTTAAAAATATGGAATGCCATATGAATGTATTCAAAATCAACATAGAAATAATCATATAATATTCTATGTTTAATGCAATGTATCCAAATATAAAGTAGTCCAAAATAGAGGAAAGCATAGCATACAATTTCAATTGAATATAAAATAGCACTAAACAATATTTGTGAGATCACTTTGTTTTCTATTTAAGACGTTCTAACTAATCTGTACTTATACAAGTTTAGGATCTCCAATATCCAGCTATTGAGTATAAATCCAGAATATCGAGCTTATAAGTCAAAAGAATGTTAGAACTAATCGAGTTATAACACTTATAAATCACATGTCGCTTAATTAAGTTAAAATATTAAATCAAACGTCCTAATTAAAGATTTTTCGAATCCCAAACCAACCTTGATTAGTATGAATTAAAATTAGGGGATTAAGATGTTAAAATCCAAGTATTGGATTTTAACTTCTTAATCCAATAGGTTCTAATCCTAATGGTTTAAAGTTAAACCCACATCTCACGAGTTATTATTAAGGCTATCTTATTAAGCAAATAAAGCCTAATAAGATGGATCTCTAATCTTAAATCTAAAATTTAAATATAAAATAATCATAAATAAAGGACAAAATCTAGAAAATTATAAAACTAAAGTTTCATCTATTAAGTACCCAATCTCTTAATAGATGAACTCTAACCTGAGTTCTAGTTAAAATCCTAAGAAATTAAGATCCTAAAGTTTGAAGGAAAACCTTAAGAGAGTAATTAAATCTTAAATTTGATATTATTTGATGAGTATAACTTAAAGGAGGCATAAGATGAACTAAATTCACCTTATGAGACTTAATTTAGGACTTAGATTAATTGATTAATTTTAGGTCTCTTTTAGGGTTTTTCCTAAAATATCGTTTTAATGAGTTTAAATGTTCTAAAATGAGCCCAAATCAGTCATATTATTGTTTTTAGAGGGTTAAGACTGAATTTAAGGTTTTAAGATGCTTAAACCTAAATTTGGGTAAAATGACCATTTTGCCCCTTACTTAAGGGTCTAAATTTCATCTTTATGAATTAGGGCTCAAATATAAAATTTCTTAAAGTGGAATGATTACTTACTATCTAATATGAGTTTATACAGTAAGTTCATTAATTTTGGTTAAGGATTAAGAGTTATAAGGTCAAATTAAGGAATTTGACCTATAAGAGCAAATTGGTAATTTTACCTAAATGAAACCTAAATTTTCTATTAAGTTACTATAGCTTATGTTCTAAGGTTTCTATAAAACCTATAATTATCAAATTCTGATATGTATTGGCTAAGTTATAGCCAATACAAGTTTTAGAGTTAATAATTAGGGTTTAATATAATTAGTGAATAATTAGTAAAATTAATCACTGAATCACTAAACCAATTATAGAGCTAGGTTTTAATCTACTTTATGAGTAATAAAAACTAAAATTACTCAATTTGGATCATTAGATTTACTAATCTTCACTAATCAAATTTTAAGATTATTAGAGTTAATTAAGAGATCTAACTATTGGATCCTAAATATTTTTTATAGATTACTATTAATTAGGTTTTTCTGATCTAAATGGATATTTGGATCACTTAATTTGGAGTTAAATTGAATAACTTATGGTCAATTAAAGTTCTATGGCTAATTGACCAAATTAGGGTTAGGTCATAAATATGATTAGTCTAATTCTAATCCAAACAGTAAAGTTAACACTACTAAATTAATTATTAGGGTTTTTTGAGTACTTTGAGACCCATATTGGGTATATTTAGGTTAGTGTCTACAAAATTAGGGTTAAATGAAGTTTTGTGACATTTTGGGCTAATTTAGGGATCCTAAATATCATTAGGTGAAAAACACCTCCAAATGGAAATTTGACCGTGTCAAAATGTTCCTTATAATTTTCTATTTGAAATGGAATATATATTGGATATGATTGGACTTATGGATTTTCAAATCAAATTCAAATAAAATCCTTAAGTCAAATAATCCTTCTGCCTGATTTGCCCAGCTGCGGGCGACAGTGCAGAAGTGGGCCCTGCCGCTTCGACTTCAGCAGAGGACACGTAGGCACGAGGTGGGGCCCGCTCTTCTCGCCTTTCGCAGCGGAAGAAGCCTGGGACAGAGGTTAATGGCACGACTAGGGCATGCAATTTAGAGATCCAAATGGCATCCCCGGAGGTTGGCCCGCACAGTAGTGAGTGGGGCTTGACGGGGGCTTCCAAACTACGATCGAACCTCGGCTTAAGGTGGCCTGAGCATTTGTCAAGAGGCAACCCTAGATATAGGTATACAAGCATCGAGGGTAGCGAATTGAATGAATGGAAGAAATAAAAACATCGACTGGATTGAATTTGAGTATAATACAATAACACTAGAATATGGAAATTTTCATCATTCAAATGATAACAGCCAATACACAAAGGTAAGTGCAGCAGATTGAATTCGAAGGACAGAGAGGATTGGTACCTTGCAGAGCGCCAGGACGAAGGAGATCGATAGAATCCCAGCTCCCAAATAGCCTTTCTCGACGCGCCCTCAGACTAGAAATGGAAATAAAGAAGAAGAATATGAAGGCCTTAGATCAGTGGAGACAAAGGCATGCGGCAGGTGAGTGCCGCGTGTCCGCCTGCACGACACGCGATTGCGAAGAAGGCGGTCCTGGGCCGTCCGATTGGGACGACCCGATCAATGGTTCAGATTTTGCGCCATCCATACTAACGGCAAAGAAGACCGCTCAGTAGACGGCATTGAAAATAATTAGGAGGAATATAATTAAATAATTAATATATTAATTATTTCATATATTCCTTAATTAATTTGAACTATAATTTGGGATCAAAAAAATTCCCAATAAAGCACCCCTGGCTAATTTATAGGTGAGGAATGCAATGGTGCAGTCGAATTTTTAATTCGACAAGTATTTAATTACTTGAATTTTTCATGATATTTAAATAATAATAAAATATTTGTCGAAAATCCAACGACTTCCAAATGCCTCCAAAACTTCACCCATAACTAATTTGGGGATGGTGAACGCAATGATGAAGTCAAATTTTTGATTTGAGGTCAAAATAAAAAGTAAATTTATAGGGTTTTGGGATTTTCCAGAAATCCAAATTTGTTTCAGTTGATCCCTGATATGATCTAGATCTTAGAGATGAGTTCTAAATGACCTAGTTAATGAACTAGAACCATAATTAAGACTTAAATTAGTCTTAATTAACCTAAGTAATAACCTGGGTTGTTACAGGTCCCCATTAAAACACTCCCCATTCAGTTAAAATTGAGCTGGAATCGCTTTTAGTAGTCGATTACCACTGGAATCGATCCCGAATCCAGCGAACGGCCAATTCCAGCAAAAATCGAACATTAAAAGCCGATTCCAGCTCAAATTTAACGAAATTGACAGTGTTTTAACAGGAGGTACCAAACAAAATATTTAAACAAGAGCTGAGAGACCAAAAAAAATAATTATGAGTTAAGAACTATTTTGAATATTTTACAAGAGTCAATGAACTATTTTGATAATTTTCTCTTATAATAAATTTGAAAATACAATAGTTACATGCTATAAAAATCATAATTTTTCTCTTCAGAATTTCATATTTTAAAAATGTTATATAATTATTTCATTATTAATAAGATCATATACATCATTTTTAAATATCCCACAAAATTATGTTATTTTCCAAGTTCAAGGTTGCTAAAGTTAAGATTACAAGATAATCTGTGAGGACTCGGTGCCGGGTCAGCGGGAGCTAATCCAGCACCGGTTACTGTGGGTGTGATAAAATAACAGCAACAAGTCTTCTAGCCGCAGGATCATATTGAGTGTTTTAAGAGACAAATATATAGATATCAAATATTACTCATTTATTCATTAATTAATAAGTCCTGATTACAAGTATTAAAATAAAATAAAAGTTACAAACTTTTAAAAATATAGAGTCAAAAAGGAAGGCGAAAGATCAGCAGGAAGTAGTATCAGCACTTCTTGGTTCTTAACACTTTTATTCAATGACAAACTCCTGATCTGGACACATTTCAAAAATGTGGGCATTCGAATACCAGTTAATTGTAAAACTAAGTACTGATAGATATTATCTTTATAAATATTAAATAATAAGCAAGATAATCAATATTTGATAAGAAATAAAAGCTGTACAAACTTATCCATGCAAACATGTTTCAATTGCACTTGAAACTTAGCATAAAAATAATTACAGACACAAAAATAAATACAGAATTTTTAGCACTTGATATCTGAGGTAAAATATGATTTTGTTGGGCAAGTACAAAATCAAGGAAATGGGAGTTCATTTTTGTGTTACATATCTCAATTTCCCTCTATACCTGCCCCCTCAAACTTATCCATGCTTATCAATATAGGATCCTTATGACTCCCGATGTCGAACAGTCCCGTCCTAGCAGTTGTTTGATTAGACAAAAAGTATAAAGCATCATGGAACCCTTGCTTCTCACTTATCCAAAATTATACATATATCATTTTGTGTGACTTTAAAAAAAAATATTTTTATCAAATTTGTGCGACACTGAGCAGAAAAGCATATTTAAACAAGAGTAATAAAGACACCTAGTACCTTGTTCTATAAGTTCAAAAGTTTAACATTTCAACAGTTCGACAGTTCGGATGAGCGACAGTTCGCTCAATCTGCATTTAAGTTTTTTGATATTTTAAATTAGCTTTTTTAGCCAATATTATTACCTTCATTTCTATTTTGTTTCTCTTTCATTTTCTCAACTTGATAGAAGTCTGTATTTTTAAGTTAGTGATGTGGCAATAATATTTATAATAGCATTATTATTATTATTTTAATAATAATAATGATAATGATAATAATAATGTATGAAAGACAGAATAGAAATGACTGTATAAATTGTAGAACATAATAATAATAATAAAAATAATAGGAAAATGAAAATGATAGAATAAAAATGCTTGAATTGAAATAAACATTATGAAAGTAATAGTGTAACGGCCCCAATATTTGGATAGAAGATTAATCCAGATATTGGGGTGTTACCTTAGCACCCAACACTTGATTAGAAGAAAATTATTCAAGTGTTGATGCTAAGTGGCCAAGTCTCTTTTTGAGCATTTGTTAAGTTAAATAAATAAAAGTGATGATACATATAGATGCGATGTTACAATTATCTACAATGCTAGAAATTAGATAAATCCACTCATTCATCCCAAGCAGTTTATAGAAAATACAACACAGATTAGTAAATGTAGGCAAAAGTAAGTTAAATAGTTTATTACAAACTTTAAAAGTAAGAGAAAAATGCAGTAAGTAAATCACTCTCTCTCACTTATACATGTAATTTAAAAATTAAGCGGAAGCAGAATTCTTTATAAGTTCTTCAACTACTTGGACCTGCATCACCTAAAAGAAAGGACTTTTAATCTATCATATTTTGGTATTTAAATATGATAGGGCAAAGCCAAGAAAAAAAAAAGTGTAGTTAGACTAAACAGTCTAAGTACATTTTAAAATTGGCTATATTTTTAGATTAACAAGATATCATAATTTATGATTTACAATTTAAAGTAAGCAGCGGTGCTATAAAAGCTGTAAAGTATGGGAAAGTAAAGTAAACGTAACTGTAAGGAAAACAGTATGAAATAAGTCGAGTAAAAATACTCTCTTTTAATAAAGTTTTAGCCTATTACTGAAAATTGGTAAGGAAGGCATTTTAAAGGCTAGAAACTGCTATGTGCATAAAATGAAAGCAATATATGATCAAATGGGATTTACGCTGAGTAAGCAATTGACATACAGTGAAGCATTAATTGAAGTTAAACAACATACACTATATTTAAACTAAACTGAAATAAGCAATACACAATATTGAAAATAGAGAGTGTAAAGCTAAAGGAAATAAGGAAATATCTTAGATTCTCATTCTAAGATAATCATAGTCTAAGACTATGATTCGAAAGCATAACTAAACAGTTATGAAGAGATCTTACAATTTGTAAAAGAATCTCTTATATTATTAGTTAAAGTTACATTTAGAAATACCTCATTCTGTAGGAGTACACAACAGAATGGGCGAGGAGTTAAGCACGTCTGCCTAACCAGATACAGTGGGGAAGATGAACATTCACATTTACCCTCCCTAAAATGTGAAGTTCTAATGTAAACATTTTCATTTGTACTCTAATTGCCTTAAGGCATTTCCCCTTTAAAATTTTAAGAAAAATCTTTATTTATGCCCAAAGTCTTGAATATATGTTCAAGGATATGAGGCTCAAAGCTATGCAAGCATTCAATGGATTACAAAAATTATAAAGTATGTGATATCTTTTTGTTATCTAAATATTTTAATAATCTACTTTATTATTGGAGTTAATCAAACTCCAAATTGACTTATAGATATTTAATCTAAAGTCAATTTCAAATAAAAGTAGAAAGAATTGTAAATAAAATTAGAAAGATAATACAATTTCATTAAATACAAGGAGAACTTATCCAAAGCTTAAAAAGAAAAGAAGCTATTAATTTCAATTAAAATTAAAAATGAACCATTGAATTGAACATTTTAATTTGAATGTTAAATCTTTCTGAAATATTTCTAAGTCTTAAAATTCTTAAAAATTTCGGCAGAATCTCCTTTGTTTTTGTTCAAATTTTCAAATTTCACAATCAATAAGTCAACTTTTACTGACTATCTCTAATTCTAAAGTAGAGTTCAATCCTTTTTATAAGATTGCTCGTTTCCAGTTCTACAATAGAGTTCAATCCTTTTTACAGAATTGCTCATTTTCAATTCTAAAATAGAGTATAATTCCAATTCTAAAATAGAGTTCAATCTTTTTTATAGGATTGCTCATTTCCAATTCTACAATAACGTTCAAATACATAAAATCAAACTAAGCAATTTAATATCTACTTCCTGTATTAAATATCAAAAAAGAGATGCTGACTAAAATTGGCAATTTATAAGAGCAGTGACTTTATGTGTATTTCACAGATAACATTTAATTTTGGCATTCTTATATTATTCTTACAACTTATCCTGCAAAGAATCATCATTAAAGTTAGTATTTATGAAAATATTAATATGTGAATCAGCAGTTATAAATTACAGCATTATGGGTTCAGAAATTCATAGATGCCAAAAGTGAAACTTAGTAAATAGAGAAAAACAACATGTGATAACAACTAATTTTTATATTTGCAAAGAATACAAAAGCATTTTAATTCATCTAAACTGTATAGCAGCATTTGCATATAAGTTTGAAGGCAATATTGTATCTTTGCAAAATACATAATATTATTTGATGAACATAACAATTTATGAATTTCTCAAATTCAATAGTATTATTTGGAATTCTTAATCTACATGGCAACATTTGCACTTATTGAACTAAATAACAGTATTCATTAAATACATAGCAGCAGTTTGAATTTTAAGGCAACAATTTGATTCATAATATACAATACAATAGCTTAATCTTATAATATAATTGAGGGCAGCATTTGACTATTTATCACCATATACTGGATGGTAGCATGTGATATTAGTACAGAAGATGACATTTAAATCCCATAGAATACATAGCAGCATTTGATTCATACATATATACATGGCAGCATATGATGTTAATAAGAGAAACTACAATTTTTATTCTAATATTTCATAATTCTCATATTCATCTATTTATCGACATAACAATTCTATATAAGAAGTGACAACATTCATTTTCACATTAGATGACAACATACGATTCATATGTTTACATGACAGCATTTGAATCTTATAAACTAACCGGCACACCTGATTTTCCTTAAAAATGAATGACAATATTTGATCATTTCAGTTTAACTAAAGTAATAGAAGCAGTTATAATGAGAAGGCAGCAGTTTTCTGCTATACGCATAAGGTACAGCATTTATGTCCAGCATTCAAAGGATACTTAGTTTACATTATGCAATCATAGAATATTGTCTTAATGATTCATCTTGAACTAAAGAATAACATTTGCATTCTATGGCAGCAATATGATTTATAATGAAATTGGTGATAGCATTTAATCACAAATGAACTTAAATAGAAGCTTTTGATTTCATATGATGGCAGCATGTGATGTTAAGGAGATAAATCACAGTATTTATTTCTCATTTTACATTATTCCACTTTCATGTAATGATAGCATTTGGATTTCTTAAGGATAATGTGCAGCATATGAATCTAGTAAAGCATGTCCCAATAATACATATACTCATATATAGTTAATGGTGTCACCTGACATCATATATTTCTTTAAATGAATAAACAACATTGGCTTATTTAAACTCAACTGCATATGATTCTTTTGACAAGGTATAACAGCATTTATTCTGATAACATAAAAGAAATGGCAGCATGTGATGCTGGAGACAGCATTTCATTAACTTATTCAATTGATGGCAACCATTGATTTGATACATAATTGATGGTAATATGACAGCATATGCATTGATATTTAGACATATAAAGAATTTTCAACCTTTTTCTAATACCCAAAGTATAGAGCATTTATTTCCAGTATTAGTAGGATGCTAAAATAAATCCTATAATCACAAAATACAGCCCTAGTAACATAGCATTTAAGATACCGTAACCTGTATGAACAATAAGAAGAAAAATCTTTACATATATGTGAAACTGCAGCATAGCACCTTATAACATTTAATTCATTATTAAAATAAGGGCAAAAATTAATTTAATAAGATCCATTGATTTCACAAAATGTATAGACAGCATGTAATCTTTATTAAAGTATTGACCACATTAATTCTCATATAATAAGGCAGCAATCCATCATAACATCCAAAGTTACCACATAGCCATCAAATCCATTCTATTATCATAACAGTCTATACCATATTGAGAACCTGAGCATGATTAAATAAGCATATACTTTTTATTTCTTGTTGTCCATGAGCACTCCTAAGTGAAGCAACTCGCATATAAGTATAAAGTTGTTATTCAATAGGTATTTGATAAGATAACTATATTGAAATTTGTAAACAATTATTTGTGAACTTAGCTGAAAACATATAATGATATAAATACTACAAAACCTTCCAAGTATATTCTCATTATCAAATAAGAAGTCATACTTATGATTTTGAAAATTATATTTGACCTGTAACTCAGCATATTTATTTGGGTGTCAAGAATAGATGAAGTGCCCTTTTTATTTTTGTATTTGATTTCAGAATGATTTGAGGGTCAACTATTAAGGAGAAGCATGGTAATACAGCATAATTTTAGTTATACCACGAGTAAAACAAAAGTACAGTATTCATGTCCTAGAACTCATAGCAGAATTCTAAACTTTATGATGGCAACAACAATAGCATTTGTTTACTTTAGTTTAACTAAAGCAATGGAAGCATACTGAAATTAATGACAACAGTAGTATAGCATTATTTATTTACAACTTCCTCGTCTCTTAACCAAAGTAAGACTTTGTGATTTCACTTTTATCAACTGTTCACGTATTTGTGTAAGGTTTGGATCTCAAATTCTCATTGCATAAAATGAAAGGATTAATATATCACATACTCCTCCAAGAGAAGCATATAATCAAGATGATCAAATTGATGGACTATAATTCCTTTCGCCTCATAAAAAGTGATCTAGGCCAGTTAAGCATTTGCCATCACTTTAGGAAAGACACAATATTGCATAATATAAGGAATTATCTCAATGTCAACATGATTTGCTAACAAAGTATTATTAGAACTGACTACTTTTACAATTATGATAAGAATCCAATACAAGGTAACCATTCTTTGCACAATTGATAAAGATCATAATTTAATTCAAAGCATATGTAATCAAGACACGAAGAGCAGCCCAGCAGTTTAATTATGAATTATAATAAATAGCAAATTTTCAATCCTCTATGCAAGGAACAATAGCATTTACTTCATCAATGTTAAACTTAATGGCATTAACAATTGAGGACTCAATATTAAAAACAATATTTTCGATAATTATATTGTTGTTTACAATGTATTTTGACATAAATTCATAACCTTAGAATTAGAGTCCAAGAAAATAACATTTGAAACATTACATCGTCAATAATAGCATTAGTAAGAGTAGTGCCAAAAACTTGCATTTTTAACAATGAAATTAAGCATTCCCAATGGTCAAATGATGGAGCAAAGGAAAGGCAAAATATTGGTATGTTTATTTCAGTATTTCACAAAGATGAATAAGCCATAAACTTAAATTCAATTATTTTTAATAATTTTTAAATTACTAGTAATATATATCCATTAGTTTTGTGGGTTATGGGGAACCTAAATCATTCACAGATATTTCCCATCATATTGATTAACTAAAAGAATTATGCCCAATAAAAATATCAGTTTTTAAACAATTGGTTTCCTTTTCTTTAATGAGGATTTTGCAAATTAATGATTCACTAATATCTTGATGATATTAAGATAAAGAAAAGAGAAAGAAAACTGCAGTCATTAGAGGTGATTTCTCATAAGCAAGATGCACTTTAAATTACATAATAATAGGAAAGGTAGAATATAGAACTTTGATTAGATCTTCATTCCACCAAATAGAGCCCTAAACAATTTGCATTTAAATAGCAATATGTCACTTTGGCTTTTCGAAATCTAAATTAGGCAACATGAATCTTTATGATTAATAAACTACTTTTAATATGATAGCATCTTAATATCCTTGCCAAAACAGTAAAAGAAAATGAGTTTGAAGCTGCAATCTAAGAGATCCGAAATAGCATTTGAACAAATCTCAAAGAAAATATTCAATAACACATTCTTCCAATATTTCATAAACCCTAGATTAATATAGATCATATGCAAACCATAATAGGAAGGAAGAATCAGGAGGAGTACCATTTTTCTTTGAGAAGCGGCTAAAAGAAGAACTCCACGAAATGGAGTGACTCGGCTTGAAAAGGCTCGACGCGATCTTCCCCATTTCGGCCAAGGTTTGGGTGGTTAAGAAGACAGGTAAAGTATGGGTTTAGATCTTACCTGAGTTTCCATTGGCTTAAACCCACGGTGGAAGCCACGCGTCGATCGCCGCGTACGAAGGAGGGGGCGATCTCGGAAGGAGATTTCGGTCACGTGCGAATATAGGGATTAGGGCAGATGAGATAAAGATAAGGGATAAGGAAAAGAAAAATGGAGTGTTAATTTGAATATATATATATATATATATATTAGTTTATTTGATTAATTAAAAAGTTTTATTTAATGATAATATATTTCTAAATTAATTTTTGAAAATTTGCTTTTTAGCTAAATTGAGGATCACGGACTCAAAAATGAAGTTGAAATTTAATTTGGAAGTCATCTAAATTATTTTAATTATTGAATTATGAAAATATAATAAAATAATCAAGAAATTTTGACTTTCTCCAAAATTCACCAAAATTTCACCCAAAGCTAATTTGGGCATGAGGAATGCAATAATGAAGTCCATTTTTGATTCTAAAGTCAATTTAAATTAGGCATCTTCAGAATTAATAGAAAATCAGGAAACACTGGAAATTGGCAAACGGTCTCCAAATCGCACGAAATTTGAAATGGAGATTTTTAACTCTATTGCAAGAGTAATGAAAGAGATTTAGAGTCAATTAGAGCACTAATTGACAGGTACCAATCTCTGGGTTATTACAGACTCCCCCCCTTAAAAAGAGTGTCGCCCACGACACACAACAATTAAGGACAGGGAAAGGAAAATGAAAAAGGAAGTTTGAAGAATCGATAATAGAAATGGAAGAATTAAATCTATCTGTTTAGAAACTTAAAGAGTTTGTGGCAAGCGTCCTACTTATTTCTTTAGACATCATACGCTGCCAACTAAACTACTCTTGATCAGAAGAATTTTCTTAAGGATCTCTTCTATAACTCAGAATTTGAAAGTTGAGAGTTCCCTACTTTAGTCCAAGCAACTGGAGTTGTACATCTCTTTCTAAAAGAGTTTCAGAAGGAGTTATACAAATACTGGACTGATATCTTAATAAGGTAGGTGAACTCTCCACTAACACTTAATGATCTTTCCATGATTCACTAAAATTTATAACACAAAGATGCAAGAGAACATTCATAATTTGATTTACTTATTCAACAAAATCATCAATCTGAGGATGTATCACAGTACTTAAATTTAAGATGATCCCCAGGTCTTGCTGAATAGTTTGATCAAAATCAAGATGTAAGTATGCCATCTTTACTTTATAGTTATAATTCAGTGTCTCGAGTAGACAAACGGTCATTAAAGAGTGGAGTTTGACTAACCTTTCCACTGAGTCAAACTGGAAACTTGAAAAGGAAAGAAATGGCTTGGTGAGTCTATTGACGAACACCAATTTCATAATACCTCCTTGGTTAGTCGTTTGGCAAGATTTAAAATTAACCTAGGAGATGAAAGACAACTTCCAAAAAGAAATTTTATTAGCTTAAGAAGTCTACTAAGCTTCTGGTGTATAGCCTCCACCAATCATAGGGTAGGCATTTAGAGATAAATATAGCAATACCTCTTTTAATGCTCGGCCACCAGAAGGACTTCTACAAAAGTTGAGACAACTTATTGCCACCCAATAATATTAAAGGAACAGACACAAGTGTAGTTTCTGTAGACTCGTCTGCAGCCGGATTTACAGATTCCATACTCATCTTTCACTTTTCTATTATTGGTGAAACTATCATTTTAATCTATACTAGGAATACACAAAGTTAGGATTCACAAGATCCTACTATCAGTGTAAACTTAGTTGAATGGTCTTAAAGAAGTCAAAGAATTAGAACCAATCAAGTTTTAACTTCAATAAGTCAAATTTGACTAATGAAGTTAAATGGTTTAAATTGATCATCTTATTTACATTATGAGTAAACCTTGATATAATCTATCAAGATTAAGAGTCAAGAGATCAAACTCCAAATATGGTGTTCCAATCTCTTAATTTAAGCTTCTAAACGCATAAGGTTTAGGATTTCTTACAACTTAAAAGCTAAAGTCCTATCCATCAATTAGGTAGGGACTTAATGGGCTAGCTATTTTAATGGTACTAAGATCTACTTAGATACAATGGAATTTTCATATTATTCTATATAAGCTAGCTCATCTTACTCCTTACTAAGATCTAAACAAATGCTAAGGCAATCTCCTTGCCATTCTAACTAAGAAGAAATATAAGATTTCTATCTAAGTAGTACAAGAATAATGCACTACTCATATCCTAAATTAAGAAGTTAACTTAATTCCTATTGCTCCACAATGAGGAATGGAATTTGTAAAAAGTTAAGATAAGGATGACCAAAAATTATAGAAATTAAATTTGAAATCAAGCTTGATGCAGTTCCTGCCTTCAATGGTGCCAACTAGAAACAAGGGCTTACATCCTCAATAGAGCAGTAAGAAGATTAACTGCACATCTATTCAGATCACTCCTTGGTAAAGGAAATGATCTTGCCACAAGAGAAAATATGTTTGCATAAGCTGGAGTTAAAAATTTAATAGAAAAATGGTTTTCAGATTTAAAGGATGATAATCGATCCACACCTAAAGTCGCGGTGGTTAAACCAATAGAAAAGGTCGAGGTGATTGGATTCCTATCCTCCGAGGATACTTTAAAATCCTCTAAGGAATATAAGGTTTCATCCTCCGCCTCTATTTCTCCTTATGGTATTCTATTAATCTTGCACCTCCCAACAATTCTGAGAAATTGATATAGTGGTAGGATACAAGATGATTCTAAATCGAGTCTCCAAAATTTTAGAGGTAACGACTAAGTCCAGCTTCTTAAGTCCTCACCAATTTAGGAGAATAACTTAATTAGATTCTCACTTAGAATTCATCGATTAAGGTTCACTTTACACCTTGAGTCAAATGAATTCTACTCAACAATCCATACTTAAAATTATATTGAAGTTTGTAATTGACATAAAGATAAGTTTGGATTATAATTCATGCTAAGAAAAAGCAAGATTAATTAGAAGTTTTAAAAATTTTGGAAAAGAAAATTCTCCTTAATTTGGAAGACTTTGGAGATATATTAATTGAAAGGAAGAAGGAAAAGCACAAGTGGAAAGAAACCGTATTCATTAAACTATTAATGAAGAAGAGAATAGTGTAAAAAGAAATAACACTATACCTAATGAAGTTCATTATAAAACATAGATCTAAAATTTTCATAGGAAGGAGCTCGGTGTAAATGGTTGTACCCACGAACAAACATTACATAAGTGTGATTCAACCAGTTCATGGCATAGATATTAAGGAACTGTTCTAACATCAGCAGACGTGTAAGATCTGGACATTTAATGGCACCCAATACTAAAGTATTGTGATGAAACCATTTCTCTTGTCAATCTAAGAAAATTGTCGCCTCCAAAGATACAGTACATTTAATATCTTAACTAACACATTTTCACCATCAAGAGATACTTTCCTGGTACGCACGACCAAGGGTCAAGCCATACCTATGAAAATTCTAATCCTTCATCCTACCTTAAAGGAATTTATTTTCTTAGAGAAGATTGCTACGACATTAAACTGACTCAATCGATCCAATCTTAAATTTTATGCCAAAATTCGTAATCGCCATTTTGTTAAGCTTGGATGAGAAGAGTTGGTTGTTGAAAGGGATGCCTACCAAATATAACATGCTTTAGACAGTTCAACACCTATTGGCATTTGTTTTATTTAAGCATTACCCAGGTTGAAATGTTGAAAACTTATGGAAATGTACAACTCACTGATATGTAGGAGTGACAAGCACCCTTAATGCAGAGAGTGACACAAAGCTGGTTCTTAAAATTAGAGTTCCTTAAACAGGAAAAATAAACTCTAATTGCAACCAATGAAAATTTATTATATGAAGTATGAAAAAAATAAAAATGCAGAAAGAATGAAAGATAGAAGATATGTAAGTGGAAAGGTTGAAGATAGGTGAGGGAGCACTTATAGAAGCAACTTCTTAGCCGCCCTTTCTTAGATTTCAACCAAAACTTTCATTATTTGCATTAACTCCCTTATCTCCTCATTAGGAGGTGGGACAAAGATTCAACTTCTTTACTTGCTGAAGGAAATTATTTATCTGATTATAACCCATTCTAAGAAGATTAAGAAAGGAAAATCAAAAATTTGGAAAGGAAAGATTCTCATATAATTCATTAAAAGTTGTAGTACTTTGGAAGAGTACATAGAAAGAATGGAGAAGAAATAGGAACTACAAGTTATAAGCAACTCTCAAAGGAATTAGAAATATATTCTAGTTCAAACTCTAGATTATTTTATTTTAGAATCATTTACTTAATTCAAATAAGATTTTATCAATTATTGAATTTAAAGTTCATTCACTTTCCTAGGATGACATTCCTTAAGTACTTTTACCTTTCTGTGTTGTTGACTGGGATGAGTGGATATCTCTCTTTTAACTTAACGTTCTCAACCTTGGCTCTGATACCAACTGTAACGGCCCCAATATTTGGATAGAAGATTAATCCAGATATTGGAGTGTTACCTTAGCACCCAACACTTGATTAGAAGAAAATCATTCAAGTGTTGATGCTAAGTAGCTAAGTCTCTTTTTGAGCATTTGTTAAGTTAAATAAATGAAAGTGATGATACATATAGATGCGATGTTACAATTATCTACAATGCTAGAAATTAAATAAATCCACTCATTCATCCCAAGCAGTTTATAGAAGATACAACACAGATTAGTAAATGTAGGCAAAAGTAACTTAAATAGTTTATTACAAACTTTAAAAGTAAGAGAAAAATGCAGTAAGTAAATCACTCTCTCTCACTTATACATGTAATTTAAAAATTAAGCGGAAGCAGAATTCTTTATAAGTTCTTCAACTACTTGGACCTGCATCACCTGAAAGAAAGGACTTTTAATCTATTATATTTTGGTATTTAAATATGATAGGGCAAAGCCAAGAAAAAGAAAAGTGTAGTTAGACTAAACAGTCTAAGTACATTTTAAAATTGGCTATGTTTTTAGATTAACAAGATATCATAATTTATGATTTACAATTTAAAGTAAGCAGCGGTGCTATAAAAGCTGTAAAGTATGGGAAAGTAAAGTAAACGTAACTGTAAGGAAAACAGTATGAAATAAGTCGAGTAAAAATACTCTCTTTTAATAAAGTTTTAGCCTATTACTGAAAATTGGTAAGGAAGGCATTTTAAAGGCTAGAAACTGCTATGTGCATAAAATGAAAGCAATATATGATCAAATGGGATTTATGCTGAGTAAGCAATTGACATACAGTGAAGCATTAATTGAAGTTAAACAACATACACTATTTAAACTAAACTGAAATAAGCAATACACAATACTGAAAATAGAGAGTGTAAAGCTAAAAGAAATAAGGAAATATCTTAGATTCTCATTCTAAGATAATCATAGTCTAAGACTATGATTCGAAAGCATAACTAAACAGTTATGAAGAGATCTTACAATTTGTAAAAGAATCTCTTATATTATTAGTTAAAGTTACATTTAGAAATACCTCATTCTGTAGGAGTACACAACAGAATGGGCGAGGAGTTAAGCACGTCTGCCTAACCAGATACAGTGGGGAAGATGAACATTCACATTTACCCTCCCTAAAATGTGAAGTTCTAATGTAAACATTTTCATTTGTACTCTAATTGCCTTAAGGCATTTCCCCTTTAAAATTTTAAGAAAAATCTTTATTTATGCCCAAAGTCTTGAATATATGTTCAAGGATATGAGGCTCAAAGCTATGCAAGCATTCAATGAATTACAAAAATTGTAAAGTATGTGATATCTTTTTGTTATCTAAATATTTTAATAATCTACTTTATTATTGGAGTTAATCAAACTCCAAATTGACTTATAGATATTTAATCTAAAGTCAATTTCAAATAAAAGTAGAAAGAATTATAAATGAAATTAGAAAGATAATACAATTTCATTAAATACAAGGAGAACTTATCCAAAGCTTAAAAAGAAAAGAAGCTATTAATTTAATTAAAATTAAAAATGAACCATTGAATTGAACATTTTAATTTGAATGTTAAAGCTTTCTGAAATATTTCTAAATCTTAAAATTCTTAGAAATTTCGGCAGAATCTCCTTTGTTTTTGTTCAAATTTTCAATTTTCACAATCAATAAGTCAACTTTTACTGACTATCTCCAGTTCTAAAGTAGAGTTCAATCATTTTTATAGGATTGCTCATTTCCAGTTCTACAATAGAGTTCAATCCTTTTTACCAATTCTAAAATAGAGTATAATTCCAGTTCTAAAATAGAGTTCAATCCTTTTTATAAGATTGCTCATTTCCAGTTCTACAATAAAGTTCAAATACATAAAATCAAACTAAACAGTTTAATATCTACTTCCTGTATTAAATATCAAAAAAGAGATGCTGACTAAAATTGGCAATTTATAAGAGCAATGACTTTATGTGTATTTCACAAATAACATTAAATTTTGGCATTCTTGTATTATTCTTACAACTTATCCTGCAAAGAATCATCATTAAAGTTAGTATTTATGAAAATATTAATATGTGAATCAGCAGTTATAAATTACAGCATTATGGGTTCAGAAATTCATAGATGCCAAAAGTGAAACTTAGTAAATAGAGAAAAACAACATGTGATAACAACTAATTTTTATATTTGCAAAGAATACAAAAGTATTTTAATTCATCTAAACTGTATGGCAGCATTTGCATATAAGTTTGAAGGCAATATTGTATCTTTGCAAAATACATAATATTATTTGATGAACATAACAATTTATGAATTTCTCAAATTCAGTAGTATTATTTGGAATTCTTAATCTACATGGCAACATTTGCACTTATTGAACTAAATAACAGTATTCATTAAATACATAGCAGCAGTTTGAATTTTAAGGCAACAATTTGATTCATAATATACAATACAACAGCTTAAATCTTATAATATAACTGAGGGCAGCATTTGACTATTTATCACCATATACTGGATGGTAGCATGTGATATTAGTACAGAAGATGACATTTAAATCCCATAGAATACATAGCAGCATTTGATTCATACATATATACATGGCAGCATATGATGTTAATAAGAGAAACTATAATTTTTATTCTAGTATTTCATAATTCTCATATTCATCTATTTATCGACATAACAATTCTATATAAGAAGTGACAACATTCATTTTCACATTAGATGACAACATACGATTCATATGTTTACATGACAACATTTGAATCTTATAAACTAACCGGCACACCTGATTTTCCTTAAAAATGAATGACAACATTTGATCATTTCAGTTTAACTAAAGTAATAGAAGCAGTTATAATGAGATGGCAGCAGTTTTCTGCTATACGCATAAGGTACAGCATTTATGTCCAGCATTCAAAGGATACTTAGTTTACATTATGCAATCATAGAATATTATCTTAATGATTCATCTTGAACTAAAGAATAACATTTGCATTCTATGGCAGCAGTATGATTTATAATGAAATTGGTGATAGCATTTAATCACAAATGAACTTAAATAGAAGCTTTTGATTTCATATGATGGCAGCATGTGATGTTAAGGAGATAAATCACAGTATTTATTTCTCATTTTACATTATTCCACTTTCATGTAATGATAGCATTTGGATTTCTTAAGGATAATGTGCAGCATATGAATCTAGTAAAGCATGTCCCAATAATACATATACTCATATAGAGTTAATGGTGTCACCTGACATCATATATTTCTTTAAATGAATGAACAACATTGGCTTATTTAAACTCAACTGCATATGATTCTTTTGACAAGGTATAACAGCATTTATTCTGATAACATAAAAGAAATGGCAGCATGTGATGCTGGAGACAGCATTTCATTAACTTATTTAATTGATGGCAACCATTGATTTGATACATAATTGATGGTAATATGACAGCATATGCATTGATATTTAGACATATAAAGAATTTTCAACCTTTTTCTGATACCCAAAGTACAACAATCAATATAGAGCATTTATTTCCAGTATTAGTAGG
The DNA here is from genome assembly GCA_016760335.1 of Gastrodia elata. Lineage (NCBI taxonomy): Eukaryota > Viridiplantae > Streptophyta > Magnoliopsida > Asparagales > Orchidaceae > Gastrodia > Gastrodia elata. The sequence continues at coordinate 4,713,682 of CM028678.1, read as the reverse complement.
ATGCTAAAAGAAATCCTATAATCACAAAATACAGCCCTAGTAACTTAGCATTTAAGATACCGCAACCTGTATGAACAATAAGAAGAAAATCTATACATATATGTGAAACTGCAGCATAGCACCTTATAACATTTAATTCATTATTAAAATAAGGGCAAAAATTAATTTAATAAGATCCATTGATTTCACAAAATGTATAGACAGCATGTAATCTTTATTAAAGTATTGACCACATTAATTCTCATATAATAAGGCAGCAATCCATCATAACATCCAAAGTTACCACATAGCCATCAAATCCATTCTATTATCATAACAGTCTATACCATATTGAGAACCTGAGCATGATTAAATAAGCATATACTTTTTATTTCTCGTTGTCCATGAGCACTCCTAAGTGAAGCAACTCGCATATAAGTATAAAGTTGTTATTCAATAGGTATTTGATAAGATAACTATATTGAAATTTGTAAACAATTATTTGTGAACTTAGCTGAAAACATATAATGATATAAATACTACAAAACCTTCCAAGTATAATCTCATTATCAAATAAGAAGTCATACTTATGATTTTGAAAATTGTATTTGACCTGTAACTCAGCATATTTATTTGGGTGTCAAGAATAGATGAAGTGCCCTTTTTATTTTTGTATTTTATTTCAAAATGATTTGAGGGTCAACTATTAAGGAGAAGCATGGTAATACAACATAATTTTAGTTATACCACGAGTAAAACAAAAGTATAGTATTCATGTCCTAGAACTCATAGCAGAATTCTAAACTTTATGATGGCAACAACAATAGCATTTGTTTACTTTAGTTTAACTAAAGCAATGGAAGCATACTGAAATTAATGACAACAGTAGTATAGCATTATTTATTTACAACTTCCTCGTCTCTTAACCAAAGTAAGACTTTGTGATTTCACTTTTATCAACTGTTCACGTATTTGTGTAAGGTTTGGATCTCAAATTCTCATTGCATAAAATGAAAGGATTAATATATCACATACTCCTCCAAGAGAAGCATATAATCAAGATGATCAAATTGATGGACTATAATTCCTTTCGCCTCATAAAAAGTGATCTAGGCCAGTTAAGCATTTGCCATCACTTTAGGAAAGACACAATATTGCATAATATAAGGAATTATCTCAATGTCAACATGATTTGCTAACAAAGTATTATTAGAACTGACTACTTTTACAATTATGACAAGAATCCAATACAAGGTAACCATTCTTTGCACAATTGATAAAGATCATAATTTAATTCAAAGCATATGTAATCAAGACACGAAGAGCAGCCCAGCAGTTTAATTATGAATTATAATAAATAGCAAATTTTCAATCCTCTATGCAAGGAACAATAGCATTTACTTCATCAATGTTAAACTTAATGGCATTAACAATTGAGGACTCAATATTAAAAACAATATTTTTGATAATTATATTGTTGTTTACAATGTATTTTGACATAAATTCATAACTTTAGAATTAGAGTCCAAGAAAATAACATTTGAAACATTACATCGTCAATAATAGCATTAGTAAGAGTAGTGCCAAAAACTTGCATTTTTAACAATGAAATTAAGCATTCCCAATGGTCAAATGATGGAGCAAAGAAAAGGCAAAATATTGGTATGTTTATTTCAGTATTTCACAAAGATGAATAAGCCATAAACTTAAATTCAATTATTTTTAATAATTTTTAAATTACTAGTAATATATATCCATTAGTTCTGTGGGTTATGGAGAACCTAAATCATTCACAGATATTTCCCATCATATTGATTAACTAAAAGAATTATGCCCAATAAAAATATCAGTTTTTAAACAATTGGTTTCCTTTTCCTTAATGAGGATTTTGCAAATTAATGATTCACTAATATCTTGATGATATTAAGATAAAGAAAAGAGAAAGAAAACTGCAGTCATTAAAGGTGATTTCTCATAAGCAAGATGCACTTTAAATTACTTAATAATAGGAAATGTAGAATATAGAACTTTGATTAGATCTTCATTCCACCAAATAGAGCCCTAAACAATTTGCATTTAAATAGCAATATGTCACTTTGGCTTTTCGAAATCTAAATTAGGCAACATGAATCTTTATGATTAATAAACTACTTTTAATATGATAGCATCTTAATATCCTTGCCAAAATAGTAAAAGAAAATGAGTTTGAAGCTGCAATCTAAGAGATCCGAAATAGCATTTGAACAAATCTCAAAGAAAATATTCAATAACACATTCTTCCAATATTTCATAAACCCTAGATTAATATAGATCCTATGCAAACCATAATAGGAAGGAAGAATCGGGAGGAGTACCATTTTTCTTTGAGAAGCGGCTAAAAGAAGAACTCCACGAAATGGAGCGACTCGGCTTGAAAAGGCTCGGCGCGATCTTCCCCATTTCGGCCAAGGTTTGGGTGGTTAAGAAGACATGTAAAGTATGGGTTTAGATCTTACCTGAGTTTCAATTGGCTTAAACCCACTGTGGAAGCCACGCGTCGATCGCCGCGTGCGAAGGAGGGGGCAATCTCGGAAGGAGATTTCGGTCCCGTGCGAATATAGGGATTAGGGCAGATGAGATAAAGATAAGTGATAAGGAAAAGAAAAATGGAGTGTTAATTTGAATATATATATATATATATATATATATATTAGTTTATTTGATTAATTAAAAAGTTTTATTTAATGATAATATATTTCTAAATTAATTTTTGAAAATTTGCTTTTTAGCTAAATTGAGGATCACGGACTCAAAAATGAAGTCAAAATTTAATTTGGAAGTCATCTTAATTATTTTAATTATTGAATTATGAAAATATAATAAAATAATCAAGAAATTTTGACTTTCTCCAAAATTCACCAAAATTTCACCCCAAGCTAATTTGGGCGTTAGGAATGCAATGGTGAAGTCCATTTTTGATTCTGAAGTCAATTTAAATTAGGCATTTTCAGAATTAATAGAAAATCAGGAAACACTGGAAATTGCCAAACGGTCTCCAAATCGCACGAAATTTGAAATGTAGATTTTTAACTCTATTACAAGAGTAATGAAAGAGATTTAGAGTCAATTAGAGCACTAATTAACAGGTAACAATCTCTGGGTTGTTACAAATAGTCATTTTCTAGCATTTATAATGTTGTTCATTATTAATTAATGACATCAATAATAATGCAATGATATAATATAGTAGTATATTTAGTGATAAGTAATGGAATAAAGGAAATAAAATATTAAAAATCACATATCATTTTCTTCATCTTTTCCTTCTCTTGTTACCTAAAGTTGGGGTTGCCAAAAGCCGGAGGGAGGCCGGACGTGGCAAAAGGGAGCTGGTAGGAGGTTGCCGGGGCAGCGGGGGCTGGCTGGCCATGTAACAACTCAAGATTGTTACCCAACTTAATTTAAGCATAATCATATCTCAATTATCATTAAGTTAAGTTTATATAGTCATTTGAATCAGTCCCTAAAGATTTGGTGCGATTCGGAGCTAAATCAAATATTTGGGTTATTTTAATATATAATTAATTAGGAAATTAAGGTATTTAATTGGACCTCAAAATCAAAATCTGACTTTGTCGTTGTGATCGTCACCCCAAAATTAGCTAGGGGTGATGTTTTGGATGCGTTTGGAAGTCATCGTATTTTCACGAATATTTTAATATAATTAAATAATCGCCATAATCGAATTCTGAATTTGTCGTTGAATTTCTCACCCCCAAATTAGCTAAAGTTGAATTTTTGGGAATTTTCAGAGCCATTTATCTAACCTAAATTTTTTGCAATTTAGAAAATAAATAATTATTTATTTAATTAAGAAAAATCAATTTCTTAATTTATTTCACTGACAGCCCCCTTCCATGACCGGCGCCCCCATGCTCCCATGCCCTCCTTCTTCATAGGCTCATGATGGCCTATCCTCCTACTCCATCCTTCTCCTTCTCCTTTATTAAGGAGGAGCGCAACCACTTCTTCTTCTTCTTGCTGATGCTTTCTCATCTTTTTCTCTATTGATGCCCTTGTGTTGAAGAAGAAGAAGTTCAGCTCACCTCTAAGGCTTTGAAGAAAGACAAAGGTTCCTTCTTCCTCCATGACTTGCAAGGCTAAGGTACCCATTTGCTCCCCTTTCTTATCTTCTTCATGTAGCTACTATACTTGTTTGTACCCTTAGAAACTCATGATGATGTATGGAAGCCATTAAGGCTCATTGAGGCATCTCATTATTTTGAAAATCGCATGCTCTATTTTTTGTCTATTTTGCATACCCTAATTTTTATCATCATTTTTTGTACAGTTAGGATGCTTTATTTGTGCCAATTTTGGTGTCAATGGAAAGGTATCAAAAAGACCTTTCCATTGATATATGGCACCGCTCATGGAATGCTCTGGATTGGGAGTATATTGAGCTCGAAATGAGGCCTTTATAGGTTTTGCACTGGCAAAAATTCTGCTTGGCGCTGCAGCGTCTAAGTTGCAGAAAATGGACCGCTGCAGCACGCCATAGGGCGATGTAGCGGGCTGTAGCGTCATTTTAGAAAAAATCATATAAAATCAGTTAATCACCTAATTGAACAGTAACCCACAAGTGGACCGCTACAGCGCGCCATAGCGCGCTCTAGCAGGCTACATCGCCATCCCATGAAAGCAATATGAAATCAGAAAAATAAATTAATTGAATAGAATTTTTGCGAGTTAGTCTGCCACAGCGCGCTAGAGCGCCAAAAGCGCCACAGCGCGCTACAGGGCCAAAAGCGCTGCACCACGCTAGAGCGCGCCATAGCGCCCAGAAACTATAAAACAGCCCAGAACATTTTTGCAAACTGCCCAGAAATGGCTGAAATGGCCATAACTTCTCTGTTTTTGCATTTTAAGGTCCCTAGGATCGTAGTGAGATTGAATTATATCAAATTTGAACATATTTTAGTTAAAATTGAGCATAGCATAAAATAATATGTTGAAATTAAGTTTTAACTTTATTATTTTTTTATCAAGTGCTCAAAACCTATTATGTATCTTAAACATCTTGTGCCAAATGCTAAATAATAGAATTCTTGAGTGCTTGTGTTGAATAGGTATATCTTAATAACCAAATGACATGAAACCTAAGTATTTTTGATTTGTAATCAAGTGCTAATCCCTTTATTTTGATTTAGAATTTGGTTAGCCTTTATTAACTTTTATTCTATGTCACTATTACATTTCTATGCTTTCATGATATTAGGATGTATATTAGAAAACTATAAACATTTATTTGGACACCTAATTATGCGTAATTGACATTAAACTACAATTGAACATAAAAAATTTGATAACTTGATTAAGTAGATGATACTTAATCTAAACTTGAAATTACCATCAATAATACACTAATAACACATTGATTTGTCATTGACCTTTAAAATTAACCTTTAGTCTTAATGGTAGAAAGGTTAGGGGTTAAACCCTAACTTATCTTGATTAGGATCTAAACTTTAATCACTTAATCAATTAACTTGATTGAAAGATAATTTAATTAACATTATTCCAATAATGCATCTGATTAAGTATTGATCTTAAATTATCAAATTATAAGTGTTAAGGTTAATATTAAATCTATGTGATTGAATCATCTAAACTTAAACTTTGGATCTTTGATTTTCTCTTATATAAGACTAGTGGCATAAGATGGAAAATAAAATTGTAATGATTTATGAAATGATCTAACTTTAATAATATATTTGATTTCATCCCATGATTGTAGAATAGAGTATGATCAGATGGATTTTATTCATCTGATTTGATCACTAAAATCCAAGACTAATAAGTAAACCTTGAATGTTTGCTTAAGAAGTAGAAAAGTGAGATCTCAAGGGTCTTGATGTAGGATTATTATTGAAATATTTAAAGACCTTAACTATTGATACATTGATATAGGAAGAACTTTTGTAACTTATTAAGGTAGGAATCTTAGATGATCCTTCAAAACCTTAGAGGTTGATCTTGACACCTTGTGGTAGGAACTACCTAAAGCATCTAGAATGAAACTTCCCCCTTATGGTAGAAATCATTATTGAGTGATCTCTAAGATCACATCCTAATTAGGGCATCACCCTAATCAATGATTACGGCACTTCCAGAGACCGAACTCACACTGGACGCAAGTCCTCGATCCCTTCTTCATAATGAGCTAAGGGAATCGAGATAAGCCGGCCTCCATCATTCGAACCTATGATACCTTAAAATCGACTTAGGGTCAGAGGAGATATCCTAATTAGCGATTGACTGAAGAAAACATCAATTGCAAATGCGGAATAATTGCCGCATGTCAAAATACATTAGACGCAAGGAAATGAAATAACTAAACACAATAATTATGAATTTGAAAGTGAATAAACTGGAGAAGTGAGGTACCTAGGGTCCTGGAGGCCGACGGTTAGGCAAAGAAGCAAACTGCAGATCGCTCCGGAGGTTCGTTTCTGCCTCAGCCTACGCTTCTAGTGGAATCAAAGGAGTGAGACCAATGGAAATGAGGAAAACAAAGACTTAAACTACCATGCAAGCGATCGATTTGGTAGCAGAGTTCGCCATTTGTTGGGGGTTTCGATGCGTGTTGCCTCTGCGCACATACGCGCCCGTTCTTAGAGAAAGACGTGCCACAGCCGTCTGATCAATCGATGAGACGGCGCCGATGGCCCGTCAACTTAAATGGTGCAATTAAAATCTTAGGGTGACGACGTTAAGGATAGTTTACGGAACATTAATTAACTTAATTAATATAAATATTATATTACTTTATTTCAATTTTATTAATTCAACTAAATCACTTAAATACTCTAAAAAATTATAGTAATTCGCTCTTAGCTAACTGAGAGGTGAGGAATGCAACGGCGCAATCGGATTTTTGATTCGATGAGTATTTATTTATTTGATTTTTTTTTTCAAGGTATTTAAATAATATTAAAATATTTCCCTGAAAATCCAACAATTTTCAAATGTATCCAAAACTTCACCCTTAGCTAATTTGGGGGTGGTGAACGCAATGACAAAGTTAGATTTTTGATTCGAGATCAAAATAAAAAGTCAATTTATAGGGTTTTGGGATTTTCCAGAAATCCAAATTTAATCCAGTTAATTCCTGATTTGATCCAAATCTTAGAGGTAGGTTCTAAATAACTTGTTTAGTGTACTAGAACCTTAAGACTTAGATTAGTCTTAATTGACCTAAGTAATAACTTAGGTTGTTACATAATATGATCACAATACTTAAGAAATAGAGATAAGGTGAAGCGGGTACCTCACGGATGGTTGCAAATTAATCGACATGGAAGGAAGAAGTATCACACGCCTTGAAGCTTTAGATATCTTGAGTTTTGTAACACGAGGACTTAGGGCTCAGCCTTAGAGTCTTAAATGGGGCTTAACAGTGGTGGGAGGAGGCCACGCATCGAAAGAGGACGCTGCGTGCCCTAACGCGAGCCACGCGTAGGGTTTTGACTGCGAACGGAAGAGACGGTCTTCTGACCGTCCGATCTCTTGATCGGATGGATCAAAAGACCCATCAAATCAATTAGCGGAAGCAGAGAATTAGGGACGACGTTAAAATCGAATGGACGGTGTCGTTAAGTGCACTTATTTAATTATTAATATAATTAAATTTATATAACTTTTATTAATTAAAAATATACAATTAAATGCATCCAGAAAATTTCCGATAAATCACCCTTAGCTAAGTGAAGGGTGCTGAACGCGACGGCGCAATCGGATTTTTGATTCGACGAGTCTTTAATTATTTGATTTTTCGGGGTATTTAAATAATATTAAAATATTCGACGAAAATCCAACAACTTCGAAATGCCTCCAAAACTTCACCCCTAGCTAATTTGGGGGTGGTGAACGCAATAGAAAAGTCAGATTTTTGATTTGAGGTCAAATTAGATAGGTCAAATTTTAGGGTTTTCTAGATTTTTCTAGAAATCAAGATTTTTCCAAAAATTAGGATTTGATCATTTGATCATTTGATCGCTGATCTGGACTGGAGCTTAAATGTGAGTTCTAAATGATTTAATTAAGATACTAGAATCATAATTATGACTTAAATTAGTCCTAATTGACCTAAATAATAACCTGGGTTATTACATGAGGTGAGTAATATCCTATCAAATATATATATAGTATAACAGTGCAGGAAATAAAGAAAAGCATTCAGACAAATTTCACATTTATCCATTTATATACAATATCATAAATACAGAATAAATAAGAAAACTTATTTATTACATTTTAATTAAATGCAGGATAAGAAATATAAAACATATTTCATTTTGCAAGCCGCACCTTACTTTAACCTCCTAGCAAGCTTATCCTCAAACGTTGGATTTAACCTATACTCCTAATCTATCATATGTACATATAAGACATGGCACAAAAAAAATCTGGTGAAACTTTAATAAGTTGAATTACAAATATAATTTTAATTAAATTTATGAAGTCACAAAATTATCCTAAGCAAATATGAGCTACAATGCATCAAATGAAATGATAAAAACTATAAACTATATATTTATAACTTAAATAAGATATAAGGTATTAAAATAAACCTCAACCCAAAGTTCTAGAAATAGTTAAGCATTATATATATATATATATATTACTAAGTACAAGAAATATCATAAACATATATGATCAATTTACTTATGCTGATTTTTTGAATAAAATGCAATATAAACAAAGCTGTACATAAAACTAGCATCGTAACATACTTGCTCATAAAACTAAAAATTGCTGAAAATACAAAAATATTAAAAATGCTGAAAATACTGAACAAAAATTAACTGAAACTGAGCTAAAAATATTTTAATTGGATATGTGCCTAGATTGATCCTATCATAATAGAAACTAGCTAAACTATCAACTGAATCCAAAACTGAAGCATTTAGGACACTAATGCCTAGATCAACAAATAAAATCTTCAAGGAAACAAATGCCTGAGCCTGAACTGAACTGAATTGTAGTGTATCTCAAAATTATGACTGTAGAGACAAACTAACTAGGTCACATTTCATTGAACTATTATCTGATTTATTGATTTATACTGATTTATTAATACCAATGACTTATGCAAAATCCAAAACTTAACATAGGATATTTAACAAATATTCTATATCCCATATAATATGTCAAAATAGTAAATGCTCAAATCATGAAAAGCAATGCGTACAAATCAAGGAATAAGCAGTACTACACAAAAATCTGTAATATCATTTTTTTTCTAATTTAATCGTTCTAATTATTCTGAGATTATACAAACTCAGGACTTATAATATCCTAATATCCAGTATAAACTCAAAACTATGGTCCTATACAGATTAAACAATTAGAAATAATCAAGTTCTAATTTAAAATCAATCAAATAGTGTCGCCCATAGAAGTTAATAAATAAATTAATCATCATAATTTGCACTATTACTATAATCAATCTTGATATAACACATCAAGATTAGAAGCTAAGATATTAAACTCCAACATGGGATTTAAGACCCTTAACCTAGGATTCTAAGTATCTAAAGTCTAAGTTATTCAAATTCAAATGATATTTAAGTTTTGAACAAAAGGAGGTTACATTGAGTCCAATTAAACTCAATCAAATATCTAAATTCTACCTTTTGTTGGTTAAGTATCATGAGAGAAATCAGTGGCTCAAGCTATGTTCTACACAAATTGATATTATTCTCTCAAAATAATAACATTTTAAGGGACTAAAAGTGACTTTGAGAAGATAGAATTCTAAATAAAATCATTCTAATTTGAATATATGATTATTGTCTAACGAGTAAATCAACTCCTCAAACATCCTAACAGGACACCTATAAGTCGTAAAATGATTAAAAAATGCTTGCCTTAATTCAAGAGTAATTAATAAAATTACTCATTAAATCTAAGTTTGAATATATGTTTGCATATTTGTGCTTTCCAAATAAGGTGATAATACCACTCAATGAAAATTCATTAAGTCATAATTATTATCCTACATTAGCAAGAAATTCCTACATCTTGAGGTCAGGGTTTTTAAATAACAATCAATCACTAACGATGCTAAGATTTATGCAAGTGATGTACTATAGCACCCCGCCCGTCGCCGTGCGCAAAAGGTATAACAGATCGGCGGCAGAGCGGTGCGCTATTCGGGATAGACAAACAACAATATCTTCCCAAATAGGCTTACTAAAACTAGCCACACTAATGGGCTACTGACTCGAACCCAAGAATAGGATCGATGGTCAATACTTAAGATAAGAGTAAAATTCTTTTCTTAAGTATTAGACTAATACGTACATTAGATTTAAAAGGCTAAATAAGAATCCAATATACGTTATCACTATATCAGCATTTCTAGTATGCTGATCACATCACAATACTAAGTATAATAGTATAATAGAGTGTGGAAGCTAAAGCAAAATATCTATAATACATTCATCACAGAGCAGTAGTAAATATTCGTCTCAGAAAAGAAAAGTAAAATACATCCAGAATTATTACAAATGGATTTTAAATGATGTAAAAGTAAAATCTATCTGAAGTACTAAAGCAAAAATAATAAAGTAAAAAGGTGGAAAACAAATCCACTAAGGCTCCACGTACTCCTCCTGGATCTTTTGCAAGTCCTCCTGCCCTGTCTCAACAAGCTGCTCGGGATCTAGCAAATTGCCGAATCCCAAAAGTACCCCATGTTAGATAAGAAGTCTAACACATCGCAACTAAACTAAGCGGTACTAAAGTAAATACAAGTAGACAGGAAAGTAAACAAAATTGTAGGAAATAACAGTAGAAGCACTATGCAACTGAAACTGTAAAGACTAAAAAAAGTAAAAGTGAACTAAAAGCTCAAAGTAAGCGAAAGGTAAATGAAAACATCAAGTACTCAGATAGCAATGTAAAAATGTTCAATGATGTACTATATGTCACTGGAATAATGCACCCAAATATGCCACAATACGGTATGCCATAGAAATGCAACAGAACTCACTAAAAGGCTATGAGTCATATGGTTCAATATATACATATATCCAGTTGAGAATACAGTTTATGTGATACCAATGCATCATGAAATTCCCCAGTCAAGGTATGTAATATTCTGTAACCCATAATTCATCATTAATACTCATACATCACCACTGAATCATTCATCATGCTCATGCTCATATTTATGCCCATGCTTCTATTCTATATGAGGAAAATTCAAAAATCCATAAAACTTTGAATATCGATGATGAATTTAAGGTCTCCACTATGCAGAATTATGCTAAAAGGATTCTGACTCAGCTTCTTGAACGATAATTAGTTATAGTTGGAGATCTACTTTAAAATCATTAAATGGGAAGATTGTATACACATATTTAGTACATTTACAAGAAAGGTGGTTCTTAACACTTAGTTTGATTAAGCCATCCTAACGAAGCAGTTTTTAATAGGAGGCATCGCCCGTTGGTGATTTGTATCTCAAGCTAAGTTTTTAAGATGCCCAACTCACAATCATACTCAGTGTCTTAAAGAAGGTGATTCTAATTACTTAGTTTGTTTGAGCCACACCTATTGAAGCGATCTTCGCTAGAAGGCATCGCCTGTTGGCGATTTATATTTCAATCAAACTAAGGAATGAGTCCCCGTTTAATACACTCTTAGAATCAATTAATTTACTCTAAGCGAGGTTGTATCCGCTTAAACCCACAGGATAGCCCAAAGATAAATCTTACTTAGAGTGACTCAACCATTCTTGAATACTATTGAAATAATTCAGTACTATGGGTATACTCTACTATACCCAACTAATAATCAGATTTAGACAACTCTATTTAATAATCAAGGGTTTATCAGGACTATTAATTCATATGCTAAACAGGTAAGTCCTATACAAGGCTCCAAGAAAATGTGATCAAGGATCACTCAATATAGATTCTACCATAAGGAGAGGTATCATTCCAATATCTTAAGTGGTTCCTACCACAAGGGGTTTAAGATTAACTTCTAAGGTTAAGGGATCATCTAAGTTCCTATCTCAATGAGTTATACAAATTCTCCTACCTCAATGTATATTTAATTTAGGTCCTTAAAATATTTTAGAGATGATCTTATGTTGAGATACTTAAGATCTCGCACTCTTAATTCTAATGCTAACATTATAGGTTTTACTTATCATTTAAGTTTAGAGTGATCAGATCAGATGATTAAGTCATCTGATCATAACTTATTCTAAGATTATGGGATTTAAATCAAGGATATTATTAGAGTTAGATCATTTATTAAATCAATATAATTCTATAAATCTTTTCATGCTAATAGTCTTATTTAAGAGAAAAATCAAAGATCTAAAGTTTAAATTTAGATTAAGCAATCACATAGATTTATTATTAATCTTACAATTCAAATATTTAAGATCAATACCAAATCAGATGCATTGTTGGAATAATGTCAATTACATTATTTTATAATCATGTTCATTTAATTAAGGTTTAAGAGTTTGGATCTTAATTAAGCAAGTTAGGATTTAACCCTTACTTGTGTCCAATTAAGATCAAGTGTTCATTTATAAATCAAATGCAAAACCAGTTAATTAGGTATGTATTATTGGTGGTAATCTTAGACCTAGATCAAGTCTTAATAGCTTGATCAAAGTCTTAAGACTTCTTAAGGTTAATTAAGATGTTTAAGATCTTCAAATTTAGGTTTACTCAAATTATACATTATGATTTTGCATACAAGGCTTCAATATATCTAACTTACTGTCATGAAGCATAATAACAGAAAAATTCATAAAAAAAAGTAGAAGATGATTAGTGTTAATCAAACCCTAACTCAATCCAAAAAAATTAGCACATAAATACAAATCCAACCATCAAAATTTCATGCAACTTGGCATATAAGTTCTATTTAATCATACAATTAATTAGAGCCTAAGTTTGCTAAGATTCAAAGATTAGAAACCCTAATTTATAGTAATCATAGTTTAATAAGATTAGGTCATAAGTTAAAATATAGAGATTAGAAAAATAAATCACTTAGCACATTCATTCTATTAATCAAAAGGGAATTAATTGCACCCTAAACATACAATTTGGTTAAATGGTTATGCTAATCAACCCTAATTAAGATCTGTAATAATTAGGCACAAATGGAAAATCTAACTATTAGATGTTCAATATTATTTAATATTCTTATTCATGAGGATTTTTTTGATCAATTTGATATATAATATCATAGGATTTGGACCAGTTGATTGAAAGTTATTCAATTAATACATTCTGTATTTTTATTTAAATATTTTCCTATGATTTGGATTAATTGGATTATTTTCCTTAAGGAAAATAAATCTAATTAATCGAATTTATTTTAAATGGGCTCGGCCCATTAGCCGAACCGCGTGGGTCGACCGGGGCCCGAGGAACCCGGCACTGTCGCGCAGCGCGAGTCGTGGGCTGACCCGGCCCGCACAGTGCCATCGTCCCCAACCCTCCTTCCCCGATACCCAGGGAATTAAGGTTGGTTTCCGTAGCATAATTCTGAGTGCTTCGACCACGTCATGATCCCTAATTGATCCTCACACTATCAGTAGGCCAAGACACTTCGATTGAACCCCTTAGCCCCTTGTGAGGTGGTCGGGGTAGCCCAGACCTTACTTACCCGAGAGGCTTCGCCTCAGAGCTACTGTGGGGAGACAATTCTCCCCACAGAGGCCACGCCAGACTCAGGGCTCGATCCCTACACCATCGGGGAGGTGAGGCGGATCAAAGCCCCCTGGTTTGAGAACATGAGGCGGGCTGGAACGCCGGGACCTTACTCACTCGAGGCATTCCTTAAGGACGTAGCCCGATCGATCAAATCGATCGATCGGGGCTAGCTTAAGGTGCAATTTCAACAGCATTGAGTTTGATTCGACAATACAGAGCTATACGCATCAAAATAAGGAAGGTACGAGCCTCATTAGCTCGAACCCAGCAAATGGGGGTACCTAGTTTTGACAAGGAACTTGCAAACGATGCAGGGGTCACTGCCGGGCTTGATGAGCTTCCTGAGGTTTCTCTAAGAGTTTCTGAACGCCAGGAGACTCTTCTATCAGCGATACGCATGTTGGGAATGCATGGGAGAGCTCAGTCGTTCATCAATGGTGATTTGAGAATGAGACTCCAATTGATCAGCAAGCTTTACCCTGGGGAGATCTGAGGTCATTTATAGCCTCAGAGGGAAGTGAGGTAGGTTCCAGATGCAATGGCCCAGGCTGGAGAGGCCTGAGAGACCGGGCCATGGCCGAGCTCTCGAATTTCCAATTCGAGCTCGGCCGGGTCACGAGACCCGATCGGGGGTCCTTGCAAATACAGGGGAGGTCCTAACGACCTTGATGAGCTGGACGCGCGAATGGGAGACAAGGAGGGCAGCTGGCGATACGGGGGATCTCCTCTGTCGGGGACGGGCGCGTTTGGGACGAAGGTCCACAATTGTGGGACCTTCGGATGCCGTCTAATCGATCGATCAGATAGCGGAACGGATCGGATCGCTCGGATCCTAACGGCCGATCGCGGGAGTGATTCGGGCCGTAGGATTCGGTCGGGCAGATCCGATGGTTGATCCGCTATTCTGCGGGATCTAATCCTAGCAGTTAAATTCACGAGGGGGGTGGCAGATTGGAACGGGGTTCCGCTGTCGCGCGACCCGGGCTCCACAGTGGATCGCACAGCAAATCTCGGCCGTTTAAACGGATATAGGATAGATTCACAATTTCAATTTGTTAAAATCCCTAAAATGCAATAAGACCATTTTAATTAAATGTGAATTATGGCCTAAATGATTTCTAAATTGCATCAAATTTTCACCTCTAACTAATTTGGGGGTGAGGAATTCAAAAATACAATCAGATTTTAATTATGAGATCAAAATATTTTAGGTCTAATCTAGGGTATCTAGACTGATCAAAGTGTCAACTTTGACTTAGAGAAGTCCAATGGACTTCAAATTTTCAGGATAGTATTCATTTGATGTTCTAAAAATAATGGAATCAAAATTAATGATTACTTAGACTATAAATTAGCAGGATAACAACCTAGGGTTGTTACATGTACGTACTATACATAGAGCACAAGAAAATAATATAATTAAATAATACATAACTCAATAAAGTTGTAAGTACTTAATGTACCCTTAAAGAGATTCGAACTTGAAGTTTGACGATTGATTGGAAAGAGACGACAATCAAAGCACTTGCAATAATTCGGCAATGTACAACTATATGATACTTTCTTTGATAACTTTGCTAACTTCTAGATAAGCATGGATTCCAACTAATTCATTTTCCAATACATATGATAGAATAGTACACTACAATATGCTAGAGAAAGATCTAAGAGATGGAATGTAATATTTTGATAACAGTGATAGTAATCAATCCTATTGAGGGTTTTAAGATAATGCACTAAACAAAATCCATTAAAATCTAATTGAGATGAAATCAACATCATACTAAATTACATTATTCATGCATTTATTAATGATGATATATATGACGGATTAGACATTGACTAATCATTGCAAGGATATACAAGGATGGTGTTAGCATAAATCATTCTTACATGATCAATTAATAAGGAAAAATGGATACATGCATAAAGTCAACAACCAACCATCCGAATAGAAACAACAAGCATCATGAAGTTATCATTTAGAAAATTAGATTATTTATTGCATGCGATATGAAATGGAAACAACCCATAATTAAAACTATCTCCAACCATAAACGGATATGATCATGAGCATTGCATAACCCCACATCAACCATACGTGAAATCGACATAATGCATACAACATATCTAGATCCCTAGTGTTAATGAGCCACTAATTGCACAAGCATGAAATTGATAAAATCACCAATAATGAGTATAACTTGAATAATCCGCATAATATTGAACAATAAACTGCATGCAATATTATATTAACCCCTAATTAAAATCAATTCATGAAGTAATATAAATGTATAAGAAATTGGATCCATTGCTTTTAGCCTTAAGGTATGGAAATTTCATGATGTTTCAAAAGGCACACCTGAATTTGACAAGCAAAAGTAACTCTCAAAAGTATACTTGACTTAAGTATGCCTACTGTAACGAAAGAGCCATTACAACTTGCAGAAGATTGCACCAACTGTTGTTGCATGCAACACAGCCAAAATGCTGGGTTTTCATTATGCGCAGGATCCTTAGAAGGATTTCAAGAAATGAGGAGAAAGATAGTGGAAGCCTCGTCAGAGTCGGAAACTGTGCCAAAAGAGAAGAAGGTGATGGATCGACGCTTCTTTGCCCCCAGCCGAGAGGTAAGGAGCGGGCAGCTACTTTCGGCCTCCAGTCGAAAAATGGAGAGGAGCAGCTGCCGAGAGAAGATAGTGTGGCAGAAGCCTCTCAGCCTCCTGCCGAGAGGGAGAGGCGCAGCTGCTAAGAGAATAGAGGGTGGCAGCAGCCTCTCGGCCTCTGCCAAGAGGGAGAGGTGCACCTGGCAAGAGTAGAGAGGGGATCGAGCAGCTTGCGAGGGAGAGATAAGAAGAATTTGGCAGAGAATAAGAAGAATAATTTAGGTTTTGGAAAATTAGGTTAAATGAGGGGGGAGTGTTAATATAAACCCAATCGGATTGCTGAGAGCCACTCGATCAAGACCGAGTGGCTAAAATCGCTAGAAATTTCCAAACTTCGATTGTATGGCCAAATTAACTTCAAAAATTACAAACTTGGTACTGAAACAAGTGTCTCAATGAGACGAATACACGCGTCCAAAAATTATTGAATTTTGACGAGTATTTTATTTTATATTAACTTTTAAACGAGAAAACTTTAAAAATTCACCACGATCAATCCGGAGCTCAAAAATTAACAAAACTTAAAACATAACATCTTTAATTGATGCATAGCCTAAATATACAAAAATTTCTAAATTATGATTTATATTTTATTTATTATTGATTTATGAAATTTAAATTTCACAAATTAATTCAGGACGATCCAAAATCCCAATCGCACTCAATTTTCGCATAAGGATCCCCTCTTTATGCTTTATCTAAGAATATTTTTATATAATTTTTATTCAACTTAAATGAGATCTTGATTTTCATTTAAATTTCATCAGATTTATGTCAAATCGACCTGGTAATAACATTAGATTGTTACAAAATATGAGTGTAAAATTATAACTAAATATGAGTAAAATAAGAATGGTTGACATACAGTATGGCTGAAATTTATAAAATGGATAAATAAAAATCTGCTCTTTTATTTTTATGAAATTAAACATGCACATTATGAAATTTAAGAAATACCATCATGAATATATCAAGAGCATAAAAACACCTCGAATATCATCTAATCATTCATTCCATAAGCAAACACGAATGAAATTTAGTAGATGAGAGATAAATAAAATGAGAGAGGAGGTTACCTTCAAGCAAAGGGGTTTTGATGAAAACGAGAGTGTGCATAGCTTGAATCATTCTTCTTTATATGGCTTGGAGCCTCCAAAACTTTCTCGTTGCCTTTGATTTTGCGTACGGTCTTCTTATGGTTTGGAGAGGTGTGAAAAAGGAAAAGATAAGGGTTTTGACACAAGCTCTCAAATGAGAAAAAATAAAGATAGTGAGAGGGTTTACAAGTGTTTATTAAGGCCTTAAGATTTATCAAATGATAATAATGATTTAACCAAGGGAAAATTTGGGTTGCTTAAAATTCATTTGACATAAATTTCTCCATAAATAGGGCAAATTCTATGAAACCCTAATGTGTGCACTTAATTTAGTATTTTACACATAAAAATCTCAAAAAAATTGGTCCAATTGAACTTAATTTATAGTTAAAAATAAAATTTTTGTATTTTTCAAAATTAAACAAAAATATACTTACAAAATACAAATTGATTGATCCAAAATATAAATCTCAATAAAAAGAATCTATAAACATCAAAATTATCCAATTTGACCAAATGATTGAGCTGAATTTGGCTCAGAAAGCTGATAACATGCGTCTTGCCAACTCTTGCCCTGCTGGTTCGACGTGGTTTGAAACCAACGATCAACCAGGGACGCCCAAGATTGCTTTGATATCGCATTCGGTGTTCGACCCCGACCACAATATTTCCGCCATTCAAAATTTTAATATAATTTCAAATTAATTTAATTCAATTAATTTAATCCAAATGTACTTTTGATATAATTCATTCATTTTAACTCCATAAATAAAATTTTTGATGGTAATTGATTTGATGATATAGAATTAATTTTTTTTAAAATATTTCACTTTTGACACCCCAATAACTTTCTATAATTATTTTAATTTAAAACATCATAAAATAACTGATAAAAATCTATTTTTTAAATTTTTTTTCAAAATTCTATAAAATTAATTTTAACATGCTGATAATTTTCTTTTGCATTGATGTTTACTCAAATTAAAATATGAGATAGATAACAATTTATCTTAAAATCTTGAGCTTGTTATTAATAATAATGAATAAATCAACTAAATTCCTTAATGAACTTTTGTTTTTGGTAAAGACTTGTATGTTTGCACGGATGGTGTTACTAGAGCACATGAAAGTAATAAGGAGATTCGAGTGTTCTTAGGGAGTTGACTCTGGCTTGTTTTGTGAATGACTCTGTCTGCTTTAACTCTCTATGACCTAATAATAGTCTTAAGTTTTGCTAACTAAAATTTTGAGAAAATTGTCGAACTCACTCATTAGCATGTATTATATATATAATACAATTAATTTAAATAAATCAATAATCTAATAAAACTTAGCTTATAAACTATCACATGAATATTACTTCCTTTCAAAAATAAACGACAATCCAACCTCGAACTCCTCATGCTCTTTCTGGCCGTTAAGGTCTCATTATGACAGTAATGTCCCTTTAGGAGGGGTAAAAGCAGGAGCAGAGGGAGGCTTGTTTGGATGAGCTTTTGAGTTGGCCACCGCAGTCTGTCCACCAGCAGCAGCAGCAGGCTTCGTGCTTCCCACCTCACTTGCCATCCCCATAGATTTTCTGATCTGTGTTATTAAAAGGCACAATCAACGCATTAAATACTACTTTATTGCAAACAAAAACAAAAGCAGCTGTGCATAAAAAATATTATGAACATTACAAATGAGAAGAGAGAAAAGATTACCATGGCAAGCCTCTCCTTGTGAATGTCGTTTGTGCACTGCAAAGCACAATCAAAACTCCACAGTGAAATCAGAGAAAAGAACACCAATATATGATACATTAATTAAATCCTTAATCACGCTTTGCATCGCATATTATATATATGTTTGCGGAGGAGCAAAGTTTTGATGCATTTTTTTTATTATTTTTTAAAGGCATGTATAAATGGACTGGAATATTTTGATATTTTTTTCAGTATTGAATGAATATATTACTGCATTAAGCCCCAATATGATCATGAGAAATTAACAAACTAATATTAGCTAAACACGCTAATCTGATATCGAGTCGTTGCAGCTCAAAATCAAAAAAGTTAGACAACGGAAGCAAGAAAATACAAAAAAATGTATTTCTCACAGGTTTCTTAAAGAGCTTGATGTCATCTCCACCAAAGCCGGGCAGTGACATATTCCAATTCCTATCTGAATAATATATAGAACAACGGCATAATCAGAGTTGGAAAATGAGAAAGGCTAAGGAAAGGAACCGAAAATACTTACCTACGTACAGAAGAATGTCCTTTGCTTCCAGTGTCGTTGATTTACGATGCTTAGCCAGTGAGCACGCAGCTGTTGCTATCTTTTTTCAAAGAAAAACAGTGTTTGGGTTTAGAACTTGTTAAATATTACTGCAGAAATACCTTCTCTTCTAAAAAACATACTAATAATAATTACGATTATAAAAAAGTATAGTTGTGAAGCAGAACAGAAAAATACATAAATGAACAACTCACAGACTCAACAAAATCATCGACTATCTCTACCAGCACTTCTTCAACTTCTGGTTCAAGCTTCTCGCATGGGTCCATCTACCAAGAGAGTATATATTTCAAATCAGAAAGCATACAGCAAGATAGTAATGCACGTTACTATGGAATTCATTCATATAGTTCGCTAATGCTAAACTGATAATAAATGAAATACACTAATTAAAATCATAGTTATAACTGAATTAAAGACATTTAATTGCCTAGAAAAAAAAGCTAGGGCTAAGAGTGGGCACCGAACCCCACCAATTCAGTGCAATTAGATAACACAAATGAATTTTATAGCCCTGAATTTGGGTGCTATTAATTAGTAGCAAAAAGTTATTGAAGCAAACAAACATTGACATCTTAACAACAGTGGCCTCCAACAACATCGAACCAAACTAGCTCTTAATTTACTTTCTGGAGATTTTCTATGGCTTTCTATGCACGATATAATTTTATACTTAGTTTTAAATTATTGTAAAACTACTTTTTGAAGGCGGTTGTTGCTTCATGCAACAGACAAAAACAATTCTCCAAAATAATATGCTCGAGCAGCTGGCAAGTTGCAACAATAAGTTTGATCAAAGAAGGGATTACTGTGAATGGAGTTGTGGCTTAATGGTTGAGCTATTGGGTGTGAATTCTTAACAGATCAAAGGTTCAAATTCCACCAGCTACATATTTGCCTTAATTTAAAGCTCAATTTCATAAAAAAAAAAAAGAAATGATCACCTGGGCTACAAGCTCCTGAATGCACCTTTTTCTAAGAATCTGATTACCAGCTTCTGGAGCCTCTTCGGTGACTGGACTAGCAGCCCCAGATTGAGCTAAAACAGAGTGGCCTAACTGATTGCTTGACCTTAGAGCTATAGAAGCATGATTCCTCGGAGTTTGTTGATTCTTATTACTGTGGAAATCTTGCAAATGATGTGGTATGGAAATATTTTGTAGTTGTTGTTGCTGCTGCTGTTGTTGTTGTTGGGAAGATGAAGCCTGCAGCTGACTAGGAGTCACTGGAGGCGAATTCTGGTGCTGAGGGCTTTGTGGCCTTTGTTGTGATGTCTGTTGCTTAGTATGAGGCCTATATGAAGATGAAGGAAAAGAAGCACCGTGAGATTGCTTTACTTGGTTAGACATCCATTGCTGCTGAAGGGATTGTGCGTTCTGTGAAGCAGATATTGAGGCATTTTGTGAAGGCATGGAAGTTGGCCTTGATAATCCAGGAGTTTGGAACTTCTGCAAGTTAAGAGGTTGATGTAATAGTGGTTATGCAGAGTTATTTAATGCGAAGAATAAATAATCATCTAATTACATGGCATACACCACTATTGAAAAGAAGCTTAAAATTTGGCTCAGCAAAATCCCAGCACCTGATTGTAAAATGAAAAGCTAAACCCTTTAAAAATTCCAAGTTACAAGCGTTTTTCACATGCTTGTCAAGATGTAACATTCCAACAAATTAACATAACTACAGCTTCTGTTCTCCACATCTTTGCATCCTATTTTCTGCTGCCTTTTTTCTTCATTCCAAGTATACGTAGCCTTGTATCGCAAGCATCAGTCCATTCTCCTATTTTCTAATCAATGGAGCAATGAAAGAAGTGTTGAGCACAGATATTAATTTTGAGAATTTTTTGTGAGTATTTTTTTCAGAAATTAGAAGTGATCAAGCTATGCTACAGTTTTTTTTACCGAGATGTGATAAAATTACACTAGAAAATATATTGAATTCAAATTGGTGCTCATCTATTGCACTGACTGGGTAAAAGCATTTTATCCTCTTATAATGAAAAAGAGATAAATCTTATCTTGAATGGCCCCCTTCAAAATAGAGAAACAAAAGGCCCGCAAAAAACAAAATTATACCACTTCCATGGTTGAAGATATATGATTTGCTCAAAATCAAAGAAAATTTTTAGAAAGCAGCTAATGTAAGCCTACAAACAAGAAAATTTCTTTAAAAAATATGTGTTATAGAGATGAGGATATTAAGATAGATGATAGTACGATAGGATGAGATATGAGTTCATGTGTAGAAAGATTATAGCGACTCCAAGAGAAGGATAATATTACAGAATAATGTCTTTAGATGATACGGGGTTACTTTAAACGTTGATTATTCGATGCCCTAATAAGAAACTTAATTTTATGAATTTTGCCCATTTTAAAAGAGGACAAAAAAAACATAGGAAGAAATTATAAGGAATTTCTTTATGTAAAGCAGGGCTACAACTCAGTTTTGTCGGTTGTGCTTTTCATAATTCCATGAATATGCTAAAAAGATAACAAAATAGGAATATACTATAACAAGATAGTTAGAATTTGGAATCAAACAATTAAAAATGCCTTCTTTGCCGGTGTTAAGCATGGCAGGACTCCGGCTCGCCAAATACTTGTTTGACATACAATAAACTATGTTAATGATATTTCAAGCAAACATAAAACAAGACAATAACACATGCTGAGAAGTTTAAATTTTTTTAAGCATTGACTATTCTAATTTTAATTCTTAGATGAATCTAGTAAAATACTAACATATAAGATATTGTGCCTAAAAATTTAATGATGATTAACAAGATTTTTTTTATTAATAGTAAACTTCTTATGTGAGATATATGATATTATTAATATATGCTGCTTTAAGAATATAAGGTAGAGAGCATTTTGAATTACATTAATTTTAATGCATGTGCACCAATTAAGCATTGCAAGAACTCGCAAGTAAAATGCAACATGTTTTGAATAACGTATTTAAATTGTAATTTATGTAAATTATCTAAATATTCTACTTACATATCTTTCTGTTTTAAAATATAAAGGCATCTAGTTTTAATTTTGTTAATTACGTATTTACTTAAGGCTGACAATTTGACCCGAAATTCGAACCTCGAACTCAAAACTTTTTGACTCTGAACCCTATTTGACTCGACTCGTAATGATTCAAAAGGACTTGAACTCAACTCAAACGAGTTTGAGACGAGTTTGAGTCTAGGCTGACTTGACTCGAAGTCAGCCCTAATCCCACCCCACGCCATGCTAGTGCCATTCCCTGCATCAAATGCAAGGCATGCCCCACTCAGATGCTGAGACCACCCCTCGCTTTGTATCCAATTCTTTGTGCTGCTATTTGTCCCCACACCATCTTGAGTTGTGCCCCTTGAGTTAGACCCTACTACCTTTTAGAAAGGGGTTATTTGACATGCTAAAAAGAAGATGTAAAATAATATGATTACAGTGTAATCATGTTCTTTTACTATGTTTAAAGAGTTCTGTTTGGAATGAGATAATTTGTAAAGTAATTTGATACCACGTTGAGATGATGAAAGTTAAGAAAAAAAGAGAAGTGCATCCATGATAGATTTAAATCAAAAGAACCTGTGTGTACTACATATGTTATTACAGTGTACATATATATAGTAATGTGTAGCCGTAACATATATCGATTACTAATTCTAATCAATGTCAAGCCTTCAATGAGCAGCCGAAGGTTACATTCTAATCTCTATAACTTAGCGGTTTCTAAATCTAATTAATGTCTAGCATTTACTGCTGTGATTATATCCTGATATATTAGAAGAGATCCTGCCAAGAAGATTATGTTTTTCCTCTAGAAACTGATTACAAGGCAGGGCCATAATGATTGTCTGCTGCTACAAGGACAATGACTTGCTTCAAACTCTACAAATAGGAAAGCACATACGGCTTAATCCAAGTGAAAGTGATAACACTAAACTGGAATTAAGGATCAAAGGTGTTTGGACCACTAGAAGATGTGTTGAAGGTGAGAATGTATCCAGCAGCACTTGCAGGGGAAGCTTTTATTCGCATTGGATGGTACCAACAAAATAAATGCCAAATCTGAACATTTGCAAATCCATTAAGCACACTTGGTGGTTGGAGGGTGCCCAGCACATGGTACAAAGATTGTCATCTTCGTGTTATGATCGACGTGATGGAATAGCTTTTAGGCATAGAGGGATGGCAATCGAACTAGCTAAACTAGGGTAACCCGATCAGCTCTAGCTAAGCCAATCAAACTACAATTAACTTGCATGCCATGTTTCTTGTGTGCTTGGACAAGGATAAAGTCTTCATAGAATCCCTATTAGAAATGGTGACATTTAAAATTTTCCAAATCCATTTTTATGATTATTTTAATTGTTCAAGAATGTCGACATTAGGCTAAAAACATTTTCAACTCAAAGTTTTTCAATAAAATAAAGTAGTTAAAGAAATATATATAGTACATATCACAATGTGTTTTTTATGTTATATAACATTTATCTCAATATGCATATATTATTTGAAGGTGTTACAAGTTTACTGCTTAACAAAGATTGTTCCCTTGATGATGGTCAACGTCCAAACCATTGAACCATGAACACAACTCTCAAAAAACTAAAAACCATGATGGTTTGCCCCTAACAGGAGTTTATATGCAGGTTAGCTCAATGGAGCAGAGGGCTAGCCTTGAGTTAATATAAGGTCAATTTCCCATGAATTAAAGTCCCAATACGAGTGCAGCTTCATTGCGGCATTAAAATTCCCAACCTTAACATGTCATGCAATAAAAAATAGGTTTAGAGTTTAATTAGTAAACACATCAAAGACCATTTATGAACTAAACTAGACTGGTTTAATAAAAAACAAACCAAGTTACACTGAAGCTAAAACAACTTTTAAACGGTTACATAAAAAATTAAAATAGAATTGCTAGACCAATTTGTCATCCTATTCATATTGCTATGGGTGCAGACGATGAAGACATTAAAAATAGAAATGAAAGAGAAAATAAGAATTCCAATACATATCTATTAAGATAATTGATAAGAAGACGTCTCTGAAGAATCATTCATGGATAACACTTGCATAAAATGGGTCCAACAAAGTACAAAAGGTTTACCTATAGTGGGATTCAGTATGAGAACATTTTGAATTAAAATGAAGAAAATTTTCACTTAGTCTATTGATCAGAAACAGTTCCGTCTTATTCAAAAAATAACTTAACAAACTTTGAGGATCGCAGATAAGTAGTCGCCATTAATAAAGATAGTAAGTTCATCAATACATACAAGATCAATGTTGCTAGACCAATCTGTCACCCTATTCATGTTGCTCTGGATGCAGAGGATGAAGATCTTAAAAATAGAAATGAAAGAGAATATAAGAATTCCAACACATATCTATTAAGATAATTGATAAGAAGACGTCTCTGAAGAATCGTTCATGGATAACACTTGCATAAAATGGGTTCAACAAAGCACAAAAGCTCAACTACTGTGGGATTCAGTATGAGAAAATTTTGAATGAAAAATGAAGAAAATTTTCACTTAGTGTATTGATCAGAAACAGTTTCATCTTATTAAAAAAATAACTTAATAGACTTTGAGGATCACAGAAAAGTAGTGGCCATTAATAAAGATAGTAAGTTCATCAGCAAATACAAGTCCAAAATAAGTATTTACATGTTCCTTCAAATAAAACACAAGTTCCTACAAAATAGGTTATCCTCTAGGAAGGGTATTTAGCAGCGATACTAAAAAGATCAAGAATATTGAACCTCATAAAAATACATATGAATATCATCACCATCAAACTTTAGAAATATTTCAATAATCTGGATGAGAATCCCAAACTTGATTTGCAACTATGATATTAATTGTAAGAAGTAAATCATTAATGAAGCTCTGACCAATATTTTGGGCTGTGCATAATAATCATTAATGATTTACTTCCTACAAATGCATAATAATCCTAATGTATTTCTTTGAATCAACAATATTGCTGTAATAAGATTTCCTAAAGAAAACTTGATTGAACCTGAACAAGGATAGATCAAGACTATTACATCTATACCCTATACCCCGACATCTCAATAGTCTTAGGGTACATTCCCTCTGATCTTATTAGTAACGAGTGGAAAATGTCTCTCTCAGAGGAAGCTTTTAAGCATAGTTGTAAACGACCTGAGCTAAATCATGTTTAACCTATTGTTGTGTTTGGCACGTCAACAAATTGTCGGGCTCAAACTCAATTCAAGCCCATTTGAGAACAAGAAAATTAGTTCTTTTTTGGTTAGTTTATGTTCAAAATGTTACCGAGCCTGGCTCAATTTTTAATGTTATAAAGATATTTAAATAAATAATATTTATATTTTAAATAAAATTTTTTACAAACTTATAATCTTTGAAATAGCCTATCAATTGTCAAATTTTTAGATTTGTAAGAAAATTATTTCATTTTATATTTCCGAAAGCATATAAACTTCAAAAAGTCAAAAATAAATAGAATAATAATACATTCTATATAAATATTGAAACTTGAAAAGATTATATGTAAATTATAAATATTTAAATGTTATGCAAGTAAACATATTTTTTTAACAAAAATATCATTTCACATATTTAAATTAATAAATAATACTACATTTATAAAGTTATACTCGAGCCTATTGATCTAATGCTTTTAAGGACAAGATTCAACTGAAATGTTTTTTAAAGTGAAATGCGTATTCAACCATGCAAGTAGAGAAGACAATAGCAGAAAAGTAAAAGAGAAATGTAAAGAGATGTAATTTTTATAATGGTTCAATCTTGGAAAAAACTTGCATCCACTTCGAGGGAGCTCTTTTCCTTGTTTTTCACTAATATTAATCATGGAATGTGTTCATACCTTAAGTTGAATCGCTAACAATAAAGTGTTTTCTCCTGAGATGCTTGAACAAATATCGCCAAGCCAGTGTTGCACAAGCTCTTTTTCAGAAACTCGGTCAGTTGCTTTAGATACCCAAAGAGTCGAGGTGGAGCCTTCATCATGAACAAGTAACTTTCTGAAACCACCAAATCTCCTCCAAGCCAAACTAGGACAGTGTTTGCCAAGAACTTCATGAGCATGTGCCTGGTAGAGACAGTGGCTTTAAAGTCATTTAGCATGGGTCGCCGATAATTCCATTGTAGTTAGCGGTTAGAACTCTAAGCACCACAACCTCTTCGTTCCAAACCTCGTAATCTTTTCTTTGGAGCTCCAAACCCACCTTCAAAAAATTCTTACCGACTAGGACGCATGTTTCATCATTAAAGATGTCAAGTTGCAAAATGATTGTCTGTAAATTGCTGAGGGGGATGTCCAACTTCTAGATAACATGCAGCCTGAGTGTTCACACTAATTCCTATGTCCATCAAGAGTCTAAAGACTCAAGTAGTACCAACAATGACATGGATTATTAGGTATTGTGAAACAAGTTAATGAAATTGAAGAGGTCAGCCTCACTGAGTATAGAACATCAGCAAGCTATTTTCTGCCTCTAGGTTGATATTGGCGAAGATAGACAGCAAGGACTCGGTAAATCGATCAGGACATGCTGACACAATGCTTATGTGGTTCATGATCAGATACGAAGGTAGTTGTGATGGCCCGATGCCGGTTTAGCGGAAATCATTCTGACATCGGGTGTTCACTTACCGCAGAATCATATTGAGTAATGAAAGAAAATGGACATATAAAAATATAAGACATTTCTCATTTATTTCAAACTGCATATTACAAGATCTGATATCGTACTCCTTGTACAAAAACAAAAAATATAATATAAAATATAAGCAAAAATAGCGCCGTCGTAGATCCATTTGCAGATTAAAAATTTTAAGCATTAGGGTTCTTGTTTAAGCTCTTCCAGAAGTACTTGACCTGGTATTGTACAACAAACAATACCGAGATTGAAATTCCCAGTAATTAGAGAGTACTCTAAGTGCCACAGTAATCAATGCAGTATTATATTTTATAATAGCAGAGATGCGATTTGCGAAAGAAATACAGAAAAAATATTAAGGTAAAAATGCAAATGAAATAATTAATTTCTTGCAAAAGACATTAGCACAAAAAAGCAGGTTACTGATGTCATTTTTCCAGTAACCTACCACGAATGTTGTTAATGATGTCTTCTTTCCAGTAACAACCCACTAATGCTATTACCGATATCATTTTTCCAGTAATTAACCATGAATGCCGTTACTGATGTCATTTCCAGTAACTGACCACGAATGCTATTACTGATGTCTTCTTTCCAGTAATTAGCCACGAATGCTGTTACTGATATTATTTTTCCAGTAACTAGCCACGAATCTTGTCACATTGGTTCCGAACAACTAACCAAGTTTCAAATTAAAATTTTAGCTCAAAGCAATTTAAAAGCTAAGCAGCAGTAACAATACAAAATGTAATACTTGTCATATACTGGGGACCTTTTGTCTTTTAAGTTTGGATGAGTAACAGTTTTCTCAATCTGCATTTTAAGTTTCCGATATTTTAGTATTTAGCCAATGATTTAAGGAATATCATTGAAAAATGAAGGAAGGTCGGAGGCTAGAGGAGAGCTGTGAGGCTGTTGGTAGGGGCTGAGGAGAAGATGGCTAGTGCTGTAGGGCTGAGAGGAGGAGAGGACTGTTGTTGTAGAGGAGAAGGGGGGCTGCTGTGTGGGGAAAGGAGGGAGGAAGGGCTGCTATTTGGAGAGGAGAAGGAGGGCTGCTGCTGTGGGAGAGGGAGAGGTTGTTGGAGGCTTGGCAGGGGGCTGCTGACTGGGAATGGGGAGCTGGTTGGGGCTGGGAGCTTGCTGTTTGAGAGGAGAAGGGAGGCTGCTATGTGGGGAAAGGAGGGAGGAAGGGCTGCTATTTGGAGAGGAGAAGGAGGGCTGCTGCTGTGGGAGAGGGAGAGGTTGCTGGAGGCTTGGCAGGGGGCTGCCGACTGGGAATAGGGAGCTGGTTGGGGCTGGGAGCTTGCTGTTTGAGAGGAGAAGGGAGGGAGCTGCTGGCTGTGGGAGAAGGAGAGGTTGCTGGAGGCTTGCCATGGGACTGCCGGTTGGGAATGGGGAGCTGGTTGGGGCTGGGAGCTTGCTGTTTGAGAGGAGAAGGGAGGGAGCTGCTGGCTGTGGGAGAAGGAGAGGTCGCTGGAGGCTTGGCAGGGGGCTGCCGGCTGCTGTGATCCTGAGGGAGGAGGGCTAACAGCTGAAGAGGAGGAGGGCTGGCAGCTTGCTGCTGTTGTATGGCTGAGGGGGAGGGTTGGCAGCTGAGGAGGAGGGGCTGCTGCTGCTGTGAGGTTGAGGGAGGAGGGCTGGAAGCTGAAGAGGAGGGGTTGCTGCTGCTGTGAGGCTGAGGGAGGAGGGCTGGCAGCTTGTTGCTGCTGTATGGCTGCGGGGGAGGGCTGGCAGCTTGTTGCTGCTGTATGGCTGAGGGGGAGGGCTGGCAGCTGAGGAGGAGGGGCTGCTGCTGCTGTGAGGCTGAGGGAAGAGAGTTGTGGGGCTGAGGAGGAGCTGGGAGTTGCAGCTGTTGGCAGTTGGGAGAGGAAGAGAAGGCTGTGTGGGGAGGAGAGAAGGGAAGGGAGGGGGTTTTAATAGAAAGGAGGGATGGGTTAAGAGGGGCAGGATAAGAAGATAATGGGGTCTTTAATTGGCCATTTAAGGCTTTAACTGCCGTAAGGGCCACATATTAACGTAAGAATTTCGGAACGGGGTGGGGAAAGAGAGAATTTTAAAGGAAGTCTACTTAAACTTAAATTAATCGCATTTTTTTGCTGTTTGACGTCCAAATATAATGAAATTTGACACCAAGGTGTGTTATAATATTACGAACACTCTCGCACCAAAAATTTTCGATTCGAAATATTATTTTATTTTATATTAATTTTTGAGTTAAAACCTTCAAAAATAAAACCACAATCAAACCGGCGCTCAAAATTTGATGAAACTTCTCGAGCAGCCTTTAAATAATATACTGATCATAACGACACTGAAAATGATAAATTCGGGCACGTATTTCAATGTTCAAGATTTTTAGAATTTAAATAATTTAGGAAATAAAACGAGAGCTTCTGTTATTCGGATTCCTTCCAAACTATAACACTTTGATTTTTAAAATAAATCTTACCTATGGTATTTTTGTTTGCCCTAATTTGAAATTCTCCGATATCCTGATTTCTAAGGCGGATTTTGACCTAATTTGCAAAGTAACAACTTTGGGTCGTTACAGTAGTGTCCTCTTCTTCCTGCCCAAGTTTGGTTCCAGTTAAAATGATGCATCTTATCTTTTCTGCCTCTTGACAATGAACTCTCGTAACTATCCTTTTTATCACTTTGTTCATGAATTATTTTAAGGTGAAGCAAATGCCATTGATGTGCCCTATGGTTTTATGATACAAACAAAAATTTTGGCCTACATGTTCAAGTCTCTTCCCCTAATTATGGGTATGTAATGACCCATGTTAGGTTGGTAACAATCAATCTAACATTGGATGCATCTTTCTGCAGATCATATTGACAGTTAGATAAAATAGCAATTAAAAATATCCAGAGCCATTCAAGTGTAAGAAATAGCATTCATTCAATTTAAAATAAAACAATATCCAGAATTTATTACATGACTTTCATTATACAAAAATAAATATCCCTTGAAGGGGCAATTAGAATCCGTTAATTTGCCGCGCCATGTCTTTAAACTATATCAGCTTCATCCAGTTGTATCTGATCTGGCATTATAAAAATAATGCCTTAGTGAACATTCTAAATACAAAGAATATTAAAAATATACTTTAAGCAAAAACGAAAGAAAAAAATGATATTAATTTGCAGGAAAATATAGTTTATAGCAAAAAAATAATCATAACTCATGCAAAATGAATATTCTCTTATCACATGCCAAATTTCAAACGAAAAAGCAATAATTGCGTAAAAATTCATGTTTATGTTTATGTCTATAATATTATGAAGCAATGATAGCAGTTATGATGGGCAAAGCCAAAACTACGAGGCTGGGTTTATATGCATTTAAGCATAAACTTTCACCTGGGCTCCCTTAAGGGCTCCAGATGATAATAAACATGCATTTAAGCATAACCTTCACCTGGGCCTCTCTTAAAGGCTCCAGATGGCATCCTTATAGCTCCCGAGGACTAGCCTCGTCCCTAACCTATTCATGCTCCGTTTCAGAACCCTTTTTGCAACATTCACAAGATACATAAACATCATTCAATTTCTCTTACATCATTAATAGTAAGAATAATGCATCAAGTAGCAATATAAAATAGGCTCAAAGCGGTGCTTAAGCAGCAAATGATAGTAAAAAGCATAAAAATAATATCCAATGTACCTTTGAGTTTGACTTTAAGAAGATGAATCACTCACAAAGTTTGTGTCTGCAAAAATTGTATTTATAATCTTTATTAGACTCTAATGAATAATTAATCTCTCATACAAATACATGCACAACTAAGCCTATAGTTTAATCTTACAAGTCCTTATAATTCATTTAATACATTTGTGAATAGGATAAAGACTAACAAATCAAAATGTGGCTATAATGATTTCATAGTTCCTCATTCAATATACGTCAGAATCCTAAGTAACTTAACGTGCGCCTAATTCATTATGTAGGGATTCTAATTGCCAATAGATTCTATTATATATGACCATTTCTCCTCTCTTATATTCCATCCTTAATTGGAATCTAACAGTAGATTGAAGAAGAAATTTTGTAGCTTAATTAAGGAATAGAAATACATAAGGTTTATATTATCAATCAAGATGGTAGTTGACTAGTAATAGCATCAACACATTATTTTTATACTACAACCTTAACATAGTTCCATTATTCTCTATTCTCACATGATCAACCATTATATAAAATTGACATCATTTAAATTGAAATTACATTAACCTAGTACAACAAGGTTCTGGCAAAATTCTACCATAGGTTTTGATTTCAGAGTTTTAAATGAATGACTCATATTTGTATAAAACAATAATGACAATGAGTAAAATAAAGAAGATCTCAATTATGATGGATTGCTCCCTATCTTATCCAATGACGTTGGATATATAAAATCAAGATCTATGAACACAAGTTCATTCACGACGGAATTTTTGACCCAATTGTTAACTAGGTAATTTAATAGAGATTTCAATATTTCTAAATTCCTCACATAAAATTTTATTATTTGACTTAAATATTCATTTGCTAAAACCTAGTTAAGTGTCTGTATAAATGAGGAAGTAGTCGACTTTCTTACCTGTTGCGAAACTCGGCACAAAGAAGTCGACACAGAGAAGAATCAAACGGCAAGGATCGGGCGCAGGCAAGAAGGTCAAGCGGGAAGAAGGGATCGAGCGATTCCCTGAGACGTCGTCGGGTCTCTGTCGAGCGTAAAGAGAGATCGAGCGCAAGGGGGTCGGCGCGCAGAGAACCGAGCAATCAATCGAGCGCAGAAACAAGTGGAAGAAGTCGGCGCAGAGGCGCACGGGACTACGAGCGATCAATCGTGTGCTATGAGCTTCGGATTTCTGTCTCTCGGCGCACGGGACTACGAGCGGAAGGGGGATCGTGTCTCCTGGCTCCTTGATCGTCCGCCAGGTATGTCCTTGTTGCCGCTGCTTCTTCTGGGAGGATTCGATCACTAAGAGGAAGAGGCGAGAGGGATCGAGAGTGGTGATGGGTCGACGCCATACGCCCGGTTATATAGGGTGTGCGTGCGTAACGCACACCCATTTGGACCGGCTGGCGTCTTCCTAAAATGCCCGCAAATTTAGGATAATAGCGTAACTGTCGTAATTTACTTTAATGGAGTAATTTGCTTTAATGTCGTAACTGTCGAATTTGAAAACTTTCTAAATTAGGGATTGAAGCTGAAAAAAAAAATTGAATTTAGCGGGAGTTTTAACGGGAAACTGAAATTTGCCAGGATTTTAACAAATCTGAATATTGCGGGAAAGTAACGTCCCTTTTTACCAATGACCTAGGGTCATTACAGGGTAGGTTAGCAATACGGCTTAACTTTCAATTTGTTGACTAACTCTAAGAGACTACAAGAGAATGTCGTCAATTCATCCATATGCTGAACCCAAGTACATTCACCCAAATTCAATGGATCTATCCTCATCTTAGATGTGGGCTCCCCGTGACTCAACTTGCATTAGTAATTCTCTTCTTCTGATTGTCCTAAGTGCTTTAAATCACTCAAATGAGTGAAGATCTCAGTGATCACCCCTCTTGGCCTAAGTTTCAGAGTTCTAAAAACTCACCACCTCTTCAGCATTGATATAATTTGAAGCACCTTCAGCATTGATATAATTTGAAGCACGCAATAGCAATTTAGGAAAAGACTTTAAGGATCGTTAATGATGGAGAATTAGAATCGTTACTTAAGCCATTTACAAAAGCTAAACAAGCAATATTGTAACGACCCAAAATCGTTACTTTGCAAATTAGGTCAAATCCCGCCTTAGAAATCAAGATCTCGGGGAATTTCGAATTATGGCAAACAAAAATACCATAGGTGAGAATAATTTTAAAAATCAAAGTACCCTAGTTTGGAAAAAATCCGAACAACGAAAGCTCCCGTTTTATTTTCTGAATTATTTAAATTCTAAAAATTATAAATATTGAAATACGTGTCTGAATTTATCATTTTTAGTGTCGTTATGTTAAGTATATTATTTAAAAGCCGCTCGAGAAGTTTCATCAAATTTTGAGCGCCAGTTTGATCGTGGTTAATTTTTGAAGTTTTAAAACTTAAAAATTAATATAAAACAAAATATTATTCAGAATCGAAAATTTTTGGCACGAGAGTGTTCGTAATATCATAACACACTTCGATGTCAAGTTTCGTTATATTTGAACACCAAACGATAAAAAAATGCGATTAATTTAAGTTTAAATAGTTTTAAGAAATTCCCTTAAGTTTTTCTCTTTTCCTTCTCCCCCCTTTTCTTGTGATCAAGTTCT
This sequence comes from Gastrodia elata, assembly GCA_016760335.1. NCBI lineage: Eukaryota > Viridiplantae > Streptophyta > Magnoliopsida > Asparagales > Orchidaceae > Gastrodia > Gastrodia elata. The sequence goes on along the minus strand of CM028678.1, from coordinate 4,679,946 downwards.
GATACTTTGTAGGAACTTCTGCTAAAACCTGCGGCCCTTACGGCCTTTCGCCCCATAATGGCGCTAAATGCACCATTATCCCTTATCCCATCCCTACTTCTCTATTAAAACTCCCTCCCTTCCCTCCTCCTCCCCACACAGCCAACTCTCTTATTCCCCACAACAACATCCTCTCCTCTCCCTTCTCAGTCAACCAGCCCTCCTCCCTACTGCCATTCCAGCCCTCCCCCAACCAGCTCCCAGCAGTAGCAGCTCCCCGCTAGCCCCTCCTCCTCAGCTCCTACCAGCGGCCAACCAGCCAGCAAGCTGCCAACTCCTCCCTCAGTCCCTACCAGCCTCCCCCCCATCAGCCCACAGCCAGCCAACCCACAGCAGCCCCTCCTCCTCCTTAGCCAACAGCAACTAAGCCTCCTTCACCTCCCCAAACAGCTGCCATTCCAGCCCTCCCTTCTCTCCAAACAGCAGCCCCCAAACCCCTACCAACTCACCTACCACAGTCGGCAACCCCCTACCAAGTCTCTCTAATTATTGGGAATTCAAATCCCGGTATTATTTGTTGTATAATACCAGATCAGGTACTTCTGGAATAACTTAAACAAGAACCCTAATGCTTAAACTTTTCAATCTGCCAATGGATCTATGATGGTGCTATTTTTGCTTATATTTTATATTATATTTATTTTTCACTTTTGTATGAAGAGTATGATGTCAGATCTTGTAATATGAAATTTGAAATAAATGAGAAATGTCTTATATTTTTATATGTATCCATTTTCTTTCATTACTCAATATGATCCTGCGATAAGTGAACACCCGATGTCGGAACGGTTTCCGCTAAACCGGCATCGGAACATCACAAATATGAATGCCATGTCACATCATGCGTAGATCTAGTAAACTTGGCTGCAAAGTCTAAGAGGATTTAAGGGATTTCCTTGTCGCTGCAATGTGGTTACAAAAGCATCAGCCAACTGATTGAAGCAGTGATACTTTCATGAGGCAAATAGGTAAGCCATTCCCTAACAACTTCCAACAAAGTAGTTGCAAAAAGATTGCACTTGACTTCATCGCCAACATTATATAGTGAAACCATGGCCTCAAAGTAATCCTTGTGATCTATGGGATCATTGGTCCATTTGTAGGTTTCAAATGTATGAAGCTAAAAGTATCGCAGCATAGTGACAAACTTAATACATGGACACATATGTTGTGAGTCCTTCCTTTCCATGCCTCAACAACTGACCCTGATAGTTGTGTCAACATTCAGCAACTCAGTTCCTTGATTGATTTTGATTTTGATAGTGTCATCAAGATTTTGGAGGTGAGGTCTACATCTCAAGTCTCTTCAGCTCTCTTCAGCAACCTTCTTAGGATATGTTCTCCTCGACACTTCTGGGGAATGAGAAGAGTATTTATCAATGGGATTAACGTGGCCTCAAACTATGTAGCAAGGTTAACCGATTAAAGGGAAGTCACAAAACCATATCTTCCAACAGTGACTTAAGTTGTAGCATGTGTAATGACCCAAAGTCGTTACTTTGTGAATTAAGGCAAATAAGAATACCCTTAGATAAGAATAATTTTTAAGATCAAAGTGTCCTAGTTTGAGAGAAATCCAAATAACGGAAGCTCCTGCTTTATTTTCTGAATTATTTAAATTATATAAACCAAGAACATCAAAATACGTATCCAAATTCATCGTTTTCAGTGTCGTGTTAAATATATTATTTAAAGGCTGCTCGAAAAATTTCATCAAATTCTGAACATCAGTTTGATCGTGGTTAATTTTTGAAGTTTTAAATCTCAAAAATTAATATAAAATAAAATATGATTCCGAATCGAAAATTTTCAGCGCGATGGTGTTCGTTATGTCATAACACACCTCGGTGTCAAGTTCGTTATACTTGGATGTCAAACGGCAGAAAAATGCGATTAATTTAAGTTTAAGTAATTTTAAGGATTTCCTTTAAGAATTCTTTCCTCCCCCGTCAGCTTGTGATCGCAAACGGTCCCGTGCGGGATTCTTCCGCCTCTGGAGGAAGAACCTTCCGCGCCAGGCTCCCGTACTAGCCCAGAGCCATGCGCCATTAAGTTTTGGTGCAGGATACCCCCCTCCTGCGCCTATTTATACTCTCCCCCCTTTCCCTCCTCCCAACAAAGCCAACTTCTCCTCCCTCTCCCCAACAACAGTCAGCTACCCTCCTGCCAACCTCAAACCTCCTGCCGGCATCCTCTCCCTCAGTCCCTGCCAGCCCTCCAGCACAGCCTCCTCCGACCAGCCACCTGCCAACCTCCGGCTAGCCTTCTCAACCCTCAATCCTTCATCGGCCAGCCAGCCAGCCAGCAGCCTTCGGCCTCCCTCCATTTTTTCGGCAAATCTAAATCGAGGTATAAGGTAAAGGAATTTAGGAAGAAATTTATGAGAGTTTAGATATTTCTATTATTTTCAATTATCTTTTGCATATGATAAATCATGATAGTTTTAATATCTTAAATACAGCATCCACATTATTATAGTATTCAGTAAGTATGTAATGAATAAACCATAATAATGTTACAAAATGACTACTATTTTTATTTAAGCATTTTTTTACAATTATTTTTATTTCTGTCTTTATTCTTTCATGCATTAATATTATCATAATGATAATATTAATATTGTATTACTATATCAATAACTTAAATAAAACAGACTTCTATCATTATGAGAATGTAAAAGAAAGACGAAATAAAAAAGAAGAATGTAAAAAAATCCTTAAGAACATATAACATCATCACTTTTAAAAAGGCTAATTTAAAGACATCAAAAACTTAAATGCAGATTGAGCGAACTGTCACTCATCCGAACTTAAAGAACAAAAGGTATCCAGTACATGACAAATATTACATTTTGCATTTTTACTGCTGCTTAGCCTCGCTTTCGAGCCAAATTTATGTTGTAACTTAGTTGGTTGTTCGGAACCAACATTCGGGGTTATTACTGGAAAATGACATCAGTAACATTCGGGGTTACTGAAAAATGATATCACTAACCTTCATTTTGTGATAATACTTGTTGCAGGAAATTGTTTATTTATTTCGCGCTATTGTCTTACTTTTCCTGCGTTTTATTACAGCCTTATTTCCGCTAATCACATATTTTTTAAAAATGTAAATATTATTGTGTACTGCAATACTTAGAGTATTCTCTAATTACTGTGAATTCCAATCCCGATATTATTTTCTGTGCAATACCAGGTCAGGTGTTTCTGAGAGAATACGCTCAAGAACCATAATGCTTAAAATTTTCAATCTTGCTGATAAATCCACGACGCTGTTTTGCTTATCTTTTATCTTTTTATTTTATTTCTCACTTTTTGTATGAGTACGATGAAAGATCTTGTAATATGAAATATTAAAATAAATGAGAAATATCTTTGGCTTTTATATGTGTTCTTTTTTTCTCAAATCACTCAATATGATCCTGCAGAATGTGAACACCCAATGTCGGAACAGTTTCCGCTGAATCGGCGTCGGGCCTTCACAATGTGTGTAACGACCCAAAGTCGTTACTTTGCAAATTAGATCAAATCCCGCCTTAGAAAGCAGGATCCCGGAGAATTTTTGTAATGACCCTAGGTCATTAATAAGGCAAACATTGAACTCCCGATTCGTTGAATTCTCCCGCAAATTTCAGTTTCCCGTTAACTCCCACTGAAAATTCAATTTTTCAGTTTCAATACCTAAATTAGAAAGTTTTCAAAACGGGCAGTTACGAAATTAAATAAAATTTCCCTATTAAAAGCAAATTACGGCTGTTACGACATTATCCCTAATCTACGGGCATTTTTGAGGAGGAACCAGTCGGTCCAAACGGGTGTGCGTTACGCACGCACACCCTATATAAACGAGCATATGGCATTCGACTCATCACGCTCAATTCCACTCGCCTCTCCCTCTTCTTCCGCTCGACAGTAAAGGGCGTACCTGAGCAGACGGGAGCGCGCATCAGACAATGGCGAAGGCAACTTGATCCTTGCGACCGACGACGATCGTAGGCGGGAGCGCAGTCGACGCACACGATCCGGTCTTCCCGCTTCGGCACCGATCCTTCCCCGCTCGATTCCTTCCGCTCGACCGCTTCCATTGCCGATTTTACCCTCTGCGTGTCGCTCAACTCGCTCGGCTTAAGGTAAGAAGCTCTGCCGAGTCTCTTAAGAAATGGAGAAGTACACGTGTCTATATATAGAAATATAGATATATCAATATTTCTATATATATATATATATATGTATATATATGTATATATACGTATATATGTTTATATATGTATATGTATATAATAATAATAATAAAAACAATTATAATAATAATAATAATAAAAAAATTAGAATAGAATGAATTAATTTAATTTTAAGTTTTATGTTACAATTTTTTAGTATAATTCAATTAATCTATTGTATCAAAAGCAAAGCATCTATTTCTGTGCATTAGTAGCAAATCCTAAACGTCTAATCCTAACTTTAGTTTAATTATCAAATCATTCTATTAAAGAGATTTAAGAAATAGAATTTGATGTGGTTAAACTTGTATATACTTAAATTGAAAGTATAAATTAAGTGAATGCTTTGCTATTTTAGAAGTCACCTACAACCAAATTCCTATATGAGTGCGTGTTAGATTAGGAAAATCTATGCATTATACTAACTTCTATATAATGTAATTTGATACATTTGATTCTAACCTATAAATCCTTGCATTCAAATTACGCATGAAATTTGGAACGAAATTAGGAGTTTTTAAGAAAGCATTGGTTAACTTAAAATCATTCTTATGACTTTGAGATTCTAAATATGTAAATTAAAATCAAGCTTAGGATCAGGAATGTAGGTTTTAAATCTTATAAATAAGATTCGTTGAAACACAACATCACTTTCAAAATTTAATAGAATTTCCAATCATAACTTTTGCAAATCTATCGAAATTATGAGTGAAACGTCTTGTTAGTCAAAACACAAATGGTACACTGGATATTACTTTTATGCTTTTCTATGCTTTCTATCTTTTTGCTGCTTAAGCATCGCTTTGAACCTGTTTTATATTGTTACGTTTTACTCTTACTGCTAGAGAGATGTTTATGTATATTGTGAATGTTGCAAAGGGTTTCGATACAGAGGTTAAATTAAGTTAGGGACGAAGCTAATCCATCAGGAGTCATAAGGGTGCCATCTAGAGCCTTCTAGGTGAAGGTCATGCTTAACTGCATATATGATTCCATCTGGAGCCTTTAACAAGGGACTAGGTGAAGAATACCATCTGGAGCCTTGAGAGAGGCCCAGGTGAAGGTGCCATCTGGAGCCTTTAACAGGGGCCCAGGTGAATGATACCATCTGGAGCCTTAAGAGAAGCCCAGGTGAAGGTGTCATCTGGAGCCTTTAAGGGGGCCCAAGTGAAGGACATGCTTAATTGCATTTTTATGAACCCAATCTCACGGTTCTGGCCTTGCCCATCATAACCACTAACATTGCTTCATAATATCAAGTCATAAACATAAACATGAATTTTTCGCTATATTATTGATTTTCCTTTTGAAAACTTGGCATGCGAAAAGAACAGTTATTTTGCAGAGGATATATTTATCTTGTATTTGAAACACTATTTTCCTGCAATTGTTATCATTTTTGCTTCTCGCTCTGCTTTAAGTATATCTTTAATATCCTTTGTATTTAGAATGTGCACTAAAGCATTATTTTTATAATGTCAGATCAATTACAGCTGGAGGCGATTGATATAATCTAAAGGCATAGCGCGGGAAAATAACTGCCCCTTCCAGGATTAATAATTTGATGTATAATAAATTTCATGTAATAAATTTTTGGATATTATATGTTTTAAATTGAATGAAAGATATTTCTTATATTTGAATAGCTTTGGATGTTTGTTTAACTGCTATTTTATCTAACTGCTAATATGATCCTGCGAAAATATGCAACCGATGTTAGATTGATTGTTACCAACCTAACATGGGTCATCACAGTTGGTATCAGAGCAGAATTAAAAGTGTTAGAGTAAAATAGTACTTGACATAGAAACCATAATTGGGAAATCATTCAATTTAAAATATAAATATACTGGAATGAAATACTTGATAGAAAATTAGTGACACAAATTTAAGGCGATATGATTTGACAACTTAGGTTCTTTTAGCAATCATCCTTAGTAAATGCAAAACATGTGAGGTTAAACAAGAATGTTGCAATCCTTTTCCATGATTAGGATTATTTCACAAATGCAAAGTGATGTATTCTATTATGCATCCATTCGGTGCCTAGTTTTAAACCATTTGAGAACTTCTAGTGAACTTATGATTTATTTCATGATATTTCAAGAAGATTTTATAAAATATCTGAGAACTTTTAAAAATTTCTTGTGATGATAAAAATATGATTGTAATTTATCATCAATTCAACAAAACCTTATGTAATTTTGGAAGTTTTAATTGCTTAAGTTTTGTTAGAATAGTTAGATAATTATCTCTTTGTTTGATTAATATTTTAAAGGCTTACATGCTGCTTTTAATATGATATTTCCTTTATATATGAATATGGATTCTCTTAATTGTTAAATAGTAATAAAATGTTTCCTTATAATCTATGATGACTAGAAAAAGGATTTTTTTTATGAGAATGAATAAATGGGAAGTACATGAAAATAATAGAAATGAGAATAGTGATGAAAATAAGATTGATAAGATTAAATAGATAATAATAATAAGGTACAAGTCTAGTCCCCTTTAAATATTGATTTGAATTGCAAGAGTAGTGTTCTTGGAATTTCCTGGGAATTTAATACCTTCTGAGCTACAAAAATTTATCATATATGAAATTGTGCGAGTCTTGATATGAATCTTAGAATCTTAATTTAAAGCAACCCTTACATAAAGTTTTGTACTTCATATCTTGAATTCTTTATATATGCATTCCGTAAAAATATTGGAAAGAGTTATTAAAGAAATGTATGATTGAATTAAATTGTGGGGAGCTAAATTCTAAATTAAACTTTGATTTACCAAAACTGAACTTGGGATGAAATGCTTAGGTTATACAAGTATGTTAGAGTTCAACTTGCACATGATTTACATTACATATATTCAACTTCCAATTTTGCAAAACCATCTATTCTAATTTATCATGTGGACTTAAATTTAATCTGTGTTCTTAAGAATCCACATTCCCTGTAAAGGAATTTTACTTTATTGCATTTTTGAGTTTATTTCATCAAATTTTGAGCGTCAGTTTGATCGTGATTAATTTTTGAAGTTTTTATACTCAAAAATTAATATAAAATAAAATATTATTCCAAATCAAAAAAAATTCGGTGCGAGGGTGTTCGTAATATCATAACACACCTCAGTGTCAAATTTCATTGTATTTGGACGTCAAACGGCGCAAAAAATATGATTAGTTTAAGTTTAAGTCAAAATTTTAAAATTCCCTAAAGTTTTTCTCTATCTCTTTCCCTTTCCCCTCTTCTTCCGATCAAGTCCCGATATTTTTGCAAAACCTGCGGCCTTTAGCCCCATAATGGCTCTAATTAAATGCACCATTATCTCCTTATCCAACACCTCTTATCCCACCCCTCTTCCTTCTCTATTAAAACCCCCTTCCTTCCCTCCTCCTACCCACACAGCCTTCTCCTCCTCTCCCAACTGTCAACAGCTGCAGCTCCCAGCTCCTCCTCAGCCCCATAGCCCTCCTCCCTCAGCCTCACAGCAGCAGCAACCCCTCCTCCTCAGCTGCCAACCCACACAGCAGCCAGCCCTCCCTCCTCTCCAAACAGCAGCCCCCAAACCCCAACCAGCTCCCCATTCCCAGTCGGCAACCCCCTGCCAAGCCTCCAGCAACCTCTCCTTCTCCCACAGCCAGCCCTCCCTTCTCCTCTCAAACAGCAGCCCCCAAACCCCAACCAGCTCCCCATTCCCAGCCGGCAGCCCCCTGCCAAGCCTCCAGCAACCTCTCCTTCTTCCACAGCCAGCCCTCCCTTCTCTCAAACAGCAGCCCCCAAACCCCAACTAGCCTCCCCATTCCCAGCCGGCAGCTGCCTGCCAAGCCTCCAGCAACCACTCCTTCTCCCACAGCCAGCAGCTCCCTCTCTTCTCCTCTCAAACAGCAGCCCCCAAGCCCCTACCAGCTCCCCTACCACAGCCGGCAACCCCCTGCCAAGTCTCTCACAGCCCTACAGCAGCATCCATCTTCTCCTCTCAGCCCTACAGCAGCAGCCATCTTCTCCCCAGCCCCACAACAGCAGCAGCCATCTCCCATTCCAGCCCCTACCAGCTTCTCTACCAGCCCCCACAACAACTCCTCCCTCAGCCCATAGCAGCCAGTAAGCTGCTAGCTCCCTCCTCAGCCCCTATCAGCAGCCCCACAGCCCTCCTCCAACCTCCAGCCTTCTTTCATTTTCCAAGTAATCCTAATCTAAGGTAAGAAATGAAAAGAAAAAGAAATGAATTTTTTCCTTTTTGTGCTTAATCATTAGTATGATAATAATAATAATAATATTAACATCTCAAATACATTGTTCACATTATCATAATGGATAACAGTGAAAATATAAATAAAGATGTCTATTATATTTCTAATTAATCAATTTAATTCTGCTTTTATTCTTTCATAACATTAATATGACAAGATAACATAAAATGACTAAATAAAGACTTATATCATTATGAGAATGTGAAAAAATAAAGACATGAAAGAAGAATGTAAATCCTTAAAAAGAAATCAACATCATTTTCATTCGTGGCCAATTACTGAAAAAATAACATCAATAACGACATTCATGGCTATTTACTAAAAAAATGATATCAGTAACGGCATTCATGGCTAATTATCGAAAAAATGACATCGGTAATAGCATTCGTGGGTTGTTACTGAAAATATGACATCAGTAACAATATTCGTGGTGGGTTACTGAAAAAACGATGTCACTAACCTACATCTTTGAGCTAATATCTTTTACAGGGAATTAATTATTTCATTTGCACTTTTTACCTTATTATTTTTCCTGCATCTCTTTTTCGCAAATCGAATCTCTGTTATTATAAAATGAATACTGCATTAATTACTGTGGCACTTAGGATACTCTCTAATTATTGGGAATTTCAATCCCAGTATTGTTTGTTGTATAATACCAGGTCGGGTACTTCTGGAAGAGCTTAAACAAGAACCCTAATGCTTAAAATTTTCAATCTGCCAATGGATCTGCGACGCCACTGTTTTGCTTGTCTTTTATATTTATTTTTCACTTTTATACGAATACGATGACAGATCTTGTAATATGAACTTTAAAATAAATGAGAAATGTCCTATATTTTTATGTGTCCATTTTCTTTCATTACTTAATATGATCCTGCAGTAAGTGAACACCCGATGTTGGAACGGTTTCCGCTAAACCGGCATCGAGACATCACAATGTGCCTCTGTTGGTGTTGAACGATTTGAGTCAAGATGGCAATTGTACAAGAAGCTACTGGTTCGTGACTTTCCCGTGGATGGTGCGGAACCGTCGATGTAAGGTTGGAGGATGGAGTGTTGACATAGTTGTTGGATTGTCTATTTTTCATCAGGATTGAGTGGAGGCAGCATAGGATTTAAGTGAGACTCTTCTCATAATGCCCCCTAAAATGTAAGTTTGAAGTTTTTTAGGTCGAAGTTCAGTTGAGTTTGGTTGAGTCTCTGAGTGAAGCAATCTGATAAAGTTTGTATGTGAAAAGTCTTCCCAAATGAAAAATGTATTCAATCATACAAATAGAGACAAGACAATCTCAAAAAGTAAAAGAGAACCGAAAAGATATTCATAATCGTTTGATTTTTGAAAAAAGCAACGCCCTTCGGGAGAGTTCTCCCCGCTTGTTATCATTCATTATTATATAATGTATTACAATGATCGAGGACAATAAGTTCAGAAACCCAGCCTCCTGTATGGATCTAGTAAAGGATGGTCCTTACCTAGCTTTCACAACATAAAAAGGAAAAAGCTAAGAGCCAATTTTTCATAATGGGAAATATCTTTTATTGTACAAATAAATATAACCAAATCTTTGGATTTAGAATGATTATGGTTTCAAGAAATAAAACTTTCAAAAGATGGAAAAGATTTCGTGAACTTTTGCGTCGTGGGAGATTAACGATTTTTGCGAAGAGAAGATTCAAACGAAGGCCCTTGGCTGGATATCCCAAGTCAAGTTGAGTAAATGTATCCTATTATACTAGCTTGGTTCAATTGCGTTGCGTCTTTTGAGCTTATGTTTTTTGCTATCTTGCTTTATTGTTTTGGTTCCTTTTAGTTACTTTGGGAACTTTTTCTTTTTGATAAAGAATCTTTTTAGGATTATACCCTAAGATCCTTTGATTTTGAGGAGACTTTAGATATTTATGTAAACCGATCACCTCTTTTTGTATCCTTTTTTCTTAATTAATAAAATATCTATTTCACCAAAAAAAATATTTGTAGCAGCAGAAAGTACCAGACCAGATTGAAATGCAAAGTACAAAGTAACGATCGAATATTAAGAGTGGCAATGTGAATTGTAGCCAATGCTTCAGAATATAGGGAACTTGAATCAAGTGTTAAAAGCCCTGAAAAGGCACTCAAGTGTTACATTCTAGAGAAAAACTTAAATTAAGACAATAAAACACGATTAAATCCTGGAAAACTAACCATTCTCAAATAATGAAAAAGAAAAAAACACGAAACACCATAGCTACTATAATAATAAGGCAATAATTTAAAATTTTTGGTGCCAATAAAACGGTGTAACAAAGTTATTATCCAAATGAACACGATCGAATGTGCCATTGTTTGTGTTAGACTTGGTAAGAAATAAAACTTCAAACATATCTTCAAGCTCAGCTAATTACCTTATCAATCGAGTAAAACCGAAGCTTCTAGAATAAGCTAAACAAGTATTGATCACAAACAACAAACATTTTTATAGCCCTACTTTTAATAAAAATCTTTCATGATCTAATTAAAGTAAAGAGAGTCCGACAAGCCTATAAAAAAGCATTAACTTTTAGGGTTTTGCGCTTAAATTTGTCAGATTTAAGGATCTACTTAGAATTTAGGGTTTAGTAAATAAAATGTATCAAGAAAAATGAGTTAGATAATATAGTATAATCTAAATAAGAAGAATCAATTATAGGTTATTTTATATTAGTTAATGACTATTTATTATGTATTTATCATAAATAATAAAGGTGACTTAAATGGAAGAAGATTTGAAATAATAGTATCAAAATACTTCACCGAATTTTATTGTAAATGACTTTTCATATTTTCAAGTTATACATCTAATGAAAATTGTAAACGACTTTAAATAAATTACAGCTCATTCAAATGATTGCCTACTGTTGTTGATTTATTGGCAAACTATTTATTATTAGTTCCAAGAATGCAAGTATTTGAACTATGATTGCTGACCAGAGGTGTTAAAAACTAATATCACATGCTCCCGAATAACATAAAGTTAGAGTTAATTTGAAACAAAGTCCAAAAAATTTACATTTTTCCAAAACAGTTCCTCAACTATTCAAGTTTACCAATTTAATCTCACCCTATTCCACATGGCACCATTTAACTAAATCAAATTTAGTTCCCTACTAAATTTAATCCCAAATTAGAATTAACTGGAATCAGATTCGATAGTTAAACTGAAGTGGGTCATAAATAATATATACAACTAAATTAACAAAAGAGTCAAGGAACTATTTTGATAAAATTTTCATATGAATTAAATAAAAAAGAAAATAATATTTAATTCATATGACCCACAAATAGAATAAGAAAAATGAACAAAAATGAAACAAAAAGCAACAAGTCAAGGCACATACTGTATTTCTTAATCTGATCATATCATGATAGGAATTCAAACAGCTTGCAATTTAAATGGAATAGTAACGTACAAACACACACACACACACACACACACACATATATATATATATATATATATATATATATATATATATATATATATATATATATATATGTGTGTGTATATATATGTGTGTGTATATATTACCAACTTACTTGTGCATTTAAAGTTGGATTGGTGGATAAATGAGGTATGCATTTATCCATAGTCTGGCTAATTCTTTGTTGAAGCTGAAGGCCACTTGCTCGTGCCCTCAAAGGACCACCAAGAGAGCCAATCATCCCAATTGTTTGAACAATAGGAGCTGGTGGCTTAAACTGTAATTTGTAATATGAAGTTACAAAACAAATAGAATTGGGCAACTTAGAAATCAGCTTTAACAAGAAACTACTATTTGACACGTAAAAGTATTTAAACAGCATAGTTGCACAAAAGTTCAATCTTTATGGATCATAGCAAAAGCAAATCGAACAAGGTTGATCAAGCAAGAAAAATGATCCCTCTAAGGTTGATATTTTTCCGTCTTACAGCTATGAATTATAATAATATATTCATTCAATTATTAATCATAACTATTTAGGTTAGCAATTAAAGTTAAATATACAAATTCATTAATAAAATACTGCTTTGTATTGTTCTGCACGAACCACGTCAAAAGATTTTTATTTTCCTTCACCTGCCAACTAAAATCCTATTTTTAAATAGCCGGATACTTGTTGTTCATAGCATTACAATAGTACCCATTAATAATGTTTCAGACCAAATGACCAGGAAACTAAATAACATGCAGAAAGTAGAGAATATCGGTAACTTGACTGCTTGGAAAAAATACGTGGCTCTTATTTGCAACAAAGGGTAATAACTGGCTTTAAGTGAAAGTATCAACGGAGGATAGAAGTACAAAAAGAAGAAGAAAACACATGCTAACAGATAGTGAGGGCTCGATGCCGGTTCAGCGAGAATTATCCCGACATCAAGTATTCACAAACAGCAATATCTTATTGAGCAATTTAAAAAGGAAGAGATACACATATAAATGCCAAATAATATTTCTCATTCATCAAAATTCCATATTACAAAAAAGCCAATGTACATCTCATACAATATTCATCATTTTGAAACAAAAAAACTAAAACAAAAAAAATATATGTGTCATAGATCCATCAGTAATTTGAAAATTTATGAATTAAAGTCCACGTTCAAATTCTCCCAGAAGTGCCTGACCTAGTATTGTAAAATAATACTGTGATTAAAATTCTCAATAATTAGAGAATACTCTAGGTACTGCAGTAAATAATAAAATATTACATTTTATAATAGCAGAGAAGCATTAGCGGAAAAAGCAAGTGATAAAAATGCAGAAAAAATAAGACTAACACAAACAGGATAATTAATTTCCTGCAAAATGTATTATCATAAAGATGTATGTTACTGATGTCATTTTTTCAGTAACCAACCACGTACGTTATTAATGTCATTTTTCCAATAACCAACAACGTACATTACTAATATTATTTTTCCAGTAACCAACCACATATGTTACTAATAGCATTTTTCAGTAACCAACCACGCTATAAGAGGATGTTGGTTTTAAACAACCAACCAAGCATCAATATGAATTTGGCTCAAAGCAAAGCTAAACAGCAGTAAAGTGCAAAGAGTAATATATGTATGTATACTGGGTACCTTTTTTTTTAAGTTCAAAATGCAAGTTAATTGAATCTGCATAAGTTTTGATATTTTAATTAGCTTTTTTAGCCAACAAAGTAGTAATATTTTTAGGAGTAATAATTATCTTCTTTTCTATTTTATTTTTTCTCAACTCTCTGTTTTTGATATAAGACAGGATTTTAAGTTATTGAGGGTAGCAATAATATTTATAATAGTGTTATTATTATTATTATTTAATGTTAAAAATAATGTATGAAAAAAAAGACATAATATAAATGACTAAATTGAAATTGATAATAAAAATAATAGTCATAATATAGTATTTGTACCGTTACCATTATTGATTAATGACAATAATAATAATGGTAATGACATATTAGAGAATAATTTATATTATGAAGAAAATAAAATAATAAAAAAATGCAAAATTCTCTCCTCTTTTCTTCCCCTTTTTCTTCCTCCTTTAACCTAAGGTTAGGGTTGTTGGGAGCCGAAAGGAGACCAAACATGGCTGAATGGGGGCCTGAGGGGGTGGCCCGACAGTTGGCAGGTGGCTGGTTGAGGGCTAAGAGAGAGGCAGGTTGGCTGGGAAGATAAGGGTTGGGCTGAGGGGGTTTAAATATAGAGGAGGGAAGGAGAGAGAGGGGGAATGGCTGGCCAGCTGGTCGGCCGCCGACCAGGGCGGCGCGCTTGCAGTTCCGTCTTCGTCCATCTGGCAGGCTCTGTCGAGCCCTGGCGTCGGGGGGGGGAGAAAAAATAGAGGAAGATGGAAAAAATAAAATAATTAATTTTAATTAAAATTTTCACATTTTTCTGTTGTTCGACCTCCAAAAATAATAAAACTTGACACCGAGGTGTGTTACAATGAGATGAACACCCTTGCGCTAAAAATTTTCGATTCGGAACAATATTTTAATTTATATTCATTTCTGAAGTTAGAAACTTCAAAAATTAATCACGATCAAACCGGAGCTCTGAATTTAATGAAACATTTAGCATAGCCTTTAAATAATATACTTAACCAAATGACACAAAAATCGATGAATTTAAATCTATATTTAATTTTCTCAATTTATTGAATTTAAAAAAATTCAGAAATTAAAGCAGAAGTTTCCATTATCCGGATTTCTCCCAAACTAGGGCATTTTGATCTAAAAATTATTTCTATCCATTGGTATTTTGGTTTGCCCTAATTTGAAGTTACCCGGGATCCTGATTTTTGAATTAGAATTTGATATAATTTGCAAAATAACGACATTGGGTCGTTACACAGATGCTCACACTGAAAGAGAGGACAAGAGAAGACTTTCCTAAAGTAATTTTATATCCCTTTTTACATTCTCAAATGTACCTTAAAATTTCCTTAGGGTCCTTTTGGTTTAAGGGATATTGGGTGTGAAAATTCAATTACAATGCAATTGCAAAGTACATGTGTTTGTTTGGGTGAAAACTAAAATTCAGGCCCTGTACTGCTGATTGTCACCCTCTCCAGCACATAAAACAAGTATGGAAATAGTGTTTCTCAAGCCAGCCTTGGCTCGTACTCGTCAAATATCGTCAACCCCAAACCGAATGTTGCCTTACCATCTTCAGTCATCGCTGACCTTTGCCTTCATCTCCTATGTGCTTGAACTTTTACATTCATTTTACACACAAACAAATATAAAAGACCATTTATATTGCAAATGTTCCAAATACTTAAAAAAATTGTATTGCAATTATATTTCTCAAAAATACTTTACACTTCAATTGATATAATCTAAAATTTCTATAACCTCAAACCAAACAATCTTTAAGATTTTTTTAACATTCATAAGAGGACTGGTAAGAAGAGACGTGCTATGTTGGCAATTAAGAATCCGAATGCAGTGCATCCAGAAAAAGGAATCATTGTTGCTCAAAGTTCAAAATCTGTTACTCTCCAAAAGAAAAAGTATTCGCCACAATCAAGGTTTGAAAAATGTTACATCTTCTAGAGCTTGTCAGTCAAGACGTGGTAATAACATTGAGGTTATTTCATTCTAATTATGGAATCGGGCCTGCCAACAAGTAGTTTCTTGGTGTTCAAGAAATATATCAAATGTGGCCAGAAGAGATCATATTCATAACTGCCTCCTCCTTTCTAGCTAAGTGGCAGTATTGCTCTCCCACAACAGTCTTGAAGAAGACCGCCCTACAGATACACCTCAAATATAATTCAATCAGCTCTTTGCACCTAACTGAAATTCTTAAAGCCACACAGAATACTTTCACAATCTCGGGGAGGTGTATTTGGCCATCTCTAATACTATTATTAAAGGTAGAGTTGTAAATCACAATTATGCAATGTTCTATAAGAATGGAAGGTAAAATTTTTAGTGCATTACAAAAATGAGGATCATAAAAATTAAGATCTTTAAATTAGTATGGCAAAGCCTTTTAGTCTAAATATTATTCAGCACCTAATGATGAAAAAAACAATTATATAGAAATCAATTCAACAAAAAATCTCATCTAACAAAATAAAGATCAGAAAGTCAAGATCAAGAGAGCAACACAAACAGTTTACAATCCACACAACCAAATATAGCTGTATTAATTTTAATTAAGTTTATTAACTCATTCACACCAATGACAAAATTTGGAAGAAGAACGCATAAGAAAAACTAACAATATTTTTTTACATGCTCAGACCAAAGCACGAAAATAAGTTAGCAATTGGTTAAAATGACAGAACACTTGACGATACACTTGGGAGTTTAAAAATAAAATCATCATATAATTATGTTTAGAAATACACTTGAAGACTGCAAAAAATAAAAATTTATGCCTTAGTTTTAAGGCAAATGTTAAAGTCATATCATTTTTATTAATTAAGCATTATTATTTTTTTGCTATTTATCTGACAATAGTGCTATAATTGTATTAGCGCATTAGATAGAATACATAAAAGGGCTACTATGCCATCACAGAGTTGCAGTGTTAAAGGGTTAAATAACAGATCCATCACATAACGTCTAGGAAACAATTGACACATTTTAAATTTTGTACATGTTTGCCAGCTTGCAAAAGAGTGCACATGATTCAATAGTGCTTAAGGATAAATTGGAGAAATTAAATGGCTTGCGGGTGCCAGAGGAATTATTTGTAGAGTTGTGTTGGCTTTAGAACAAAGGTTGTATTTATTCTTCCATACAGCATAACAAAATATGCCGTTCAATTGTGAACCTACAAATACAAAAGAATTATTTAATAATACGTACTACTGTGAAGCGTGTCAATTGTTCATTAAAAAATCAGTTCATGATATTGTTGAGTCCTTTAAGCCCATTTCTTCTTATCATAAGAGTCGTCATTGCAAAGCTTGCTCCTAGTGCACTTCATATTTTTATCTAAGCGATTGATAGATATTAGTTAAAACATATGATGCTTGAACAAGGCGTAGCCCAGGGATCAATGTCTTGCACTTGATGACAGTAGAGAATAGCTACAACAATAAAACAAAAAGGCACCCTAGTTATTAGGATATAGATCTGGAACAATTGTTCTATATTTGGGCATGGGATGTATTAATAAATTTTAGAGATAAGAAAAGATTTTTTTATATTGCATGTATTACTATTTTTATGAGTAATTGAATTCCTCCTAATTTTAATGTTGTCGACATAATATTAATTGTAATGCAAACTTTTGCTGTCAGCTTTTATTAAACAGCCATGAGTGAGAGAAATCATGCAACGCACAATTTTGTGTTAGCTCCTCAAGTTAGTCCACAAATGAACAAAAATGAATTTACAAAGGGATTATCTTCGATGATGAAGAAGTTGTGTTCATGATATTCAAAAGATAATGGTTGAAATGAACTCCTTATACAATGCTTTGTTTTAAGCAACATTTAACCATAAACCATCATTCAAGAAATTAATCAAGACCTTACATGTTGGTAAATAAGAGCAAAATTTAACATATGGAAGAGCAAGAAAAAAATTGGGATGTGAGCAAGGAACAATGAAATTAATACATGTAACTAATAATTGAACCCATCAAAAATTCTATAAGCATGTAATTTTGGAGAAGCTAAGTTAGGTTTAAAAAAACAACGAGAAAGAATAATACTTGAATTTATCAATCCCTGGAAATGATCGGCTAGAGACAATTTAATAGGAAAGACAAAGTAAAAGGGCAATAGGCAACAGAAAACAATAATGAGACTGCTAAATTGAATGTGATTAGGTTAAAGCGAAGCAAATGCTTTCACAAAAAATATCACAGTGATCAAAATTATTTCTCTGCTGAAAATCCTGTTGCTGACATTTTCACAGCACTAAGGATAATAGCAAGTCAGAGTGGCATTTCAACTAATGAAAAACCAAATATTAAGCAAAGTAACAGAATTTGTGAAAATTCATAAAATTATTCAAGTTTTCAAATCATGCACGAATTGAAAAAGGTGTACGTAAGATGTCTACCACCTTGGTCACAGGTGGGAATCATGATAACATTGTAAACAAGCATGTACAGAAAACTAAATAGACACGAGGGGAATCATTGAGGATAAGAATTAAGAGTGTTTCAAACACTTTGCTTATCAAATTTATCAAATGCTGAACGCTTCATGACTAGACAAAAAAAGAAAATGAGAAGTTTACTAGTGTCAATAATTAAACAAGTGTTTTTCTTAGGATGGTACCTTTACTGCTTGTTAATTTGAGGTGTGCTTGAAAAGTACTGGGCATTTATAACTTCTAAAGTTGCTGGATATGCTTGCAAAGCACCAAATATTTTGAAATAAGTGGATTGTGTTTTATTATTAAGAGGTTGTTTGTTTTGGGGCTAGCTTGGGAGATTTAATGGGAGATAAGCTACGCCAAGCTACTAAATTGTTCAATTAGTAAGCTAATTTTAATTGTTATTTTAAGTTTAAGCTGGATAAACTAAGCTAAGTTATTAAGCTATATAAGAGTAATTAAGCCAAGTTACACGAAAAACAAATAGCTTCTAAATGCACTTTAAAAATTACATAATTATTTTTAATTACATCAATTAATTTTTGAGTGAAATTTTAAAATATTACTGCTTTAATCTCAGCTCAAATAATATATATTGAACCAAATAAAAAATAATTCCCAATAAAGAAAAACAATAACTTTTATAATATTAGAATCTTAATAATATTGATATTGACATCTCAATAATAATAAAACAAATAAACTCTAAATGTTATTATATTGTGTATTATAAAGCTGTTATGTTATTTATATATCGAAATTATTGAAATATCATGATCCATTAAATTTAAAGCTAATTTATTTAGATAGTTGAATGAGATATTTATAGGCAAAATTAATCCAAGTAAGAAAATGTTTTTTTATTTTATATTACCGGAATTTCACAAAATTAATATGGTATCATGCTATGTAGATTAATTATGCCTTATAATTGCTAGGGAGTTTGAAAATTAATTTAAAAAAGAGAAGGAAATCTCAATTTAATCTTATTGATTTAGAAAAGAAAACATGCAAGTATCAAAAAGAAGTTCTTTGAACATAATAGGATAATAAAAGGATCTATATTACTTAAACCAAAATTAAAAATGTTTATAATGAAAATAATCACATGTGTTCAATTGAAGTGAAATTTATTAAATGATACTTCTATCTCAATTGAATTACATCAAGGACCATCTCTCTAAAATTTGTGTTACTTTTCATTAGATATGGATGTCACACTGAACACATTCACGTGGAGATGATGCCTTGATGCATGGTGTTTTCCAATGATATTCTTCTTATTGACAAGATTAAAAAAAAAGCACAAGGCATAGAAAATGAATTTAAAATATGAATAATTTTATCATAATAAATTGTATAAAATTCAATAGAAAATAACTAGAGTGCAAATTCAATTATAATAAAAGTTAAAATATCATAGAAAATGAAAGCAAAAGATCATATCATCATGAAGAAACATGTATTTAATTATCATGTTTCTATCAAACAAAAAAAAATTGTGTAATCACACAAACTAAAATATAAGCTCTATAAACAAAATATTAAACTAGCAAGGTTAATGGAAAATATTGTTAACTTAAATGTATTAAAAAGTTGCATGTTGTAGTGATGAGGATGCTAAGGTAGTTGAGTGGTTATGCACAATAGAATATGATGACAAATGTATATATTTGTAACAAAGTTAGGTAGCTCCAATGAAGGATAAGCTCATAAAAGTCATATTAGATATTTATACCTATTAAGCATAGACCACTAGATGGCCCAATTAAAAAAATTGGGATAATGAATTTGTTTATTTTGAAAGGGAAAAATGTTAAAAAAGAAGGCAAGAAAAATTAAAAATGTTTACAAATACTTGGAGCTCAAGAAGATGTTTTATTTGGTTAAGAACAATGGTAACAAAATCCATATAAACAACTTCACTTAGTAGAACTAAAGTTTGGAAGCATTATTGTTGGACCTTTTTCATTTATTTTCCTATGACGTATATGCTCACTGCTAGGGCAAAGAAGATGACCACAACAACAAACAAGAACACCAAACAATATTTCCACTAATTGGGTTCAGCCACATGAATTCTTGTGCACGATCAAATAACAATCCTTCCTTAAGTACCAAGTATTTACTAGCCTTCCAAATAGTTTTTCCATGTCTTTTTAGCTTTCATCCACTTTCAACATGGGCAAAATTCATAAACCACACTTTCATACAAGGCATCTAACACTATGTATAATACACCTAAACCATCTAAAGTGATATTATCTAAATTTATCCTCAATTTAAGTCACTCCAACCATGTAATAAAAACTCTTTTTTCATCATATCCTTTCATGTATACCCACTCATCCACCTTAGCATCCTCATCTCCGCAATACTTATTTAATCAACATGTTTCTACTATGTCGGCAAATCTTTTTCCCCATATAACATAGCCAGTCATATAGATGTCTATAAAATTTTTCCCAAAGTTTAAATAGAGTTTTTGGAGCATACATGTGATGACCCGACACCGGTTCAACAAAAATTGTTTCGACATCGGGTGGTCACATACCACAAGATCATATTGAGCAATTTGAGAAAGAAAATGAACACATAAAAACCATAAGACATTTCTCATTAAATAATATTTCAAATTTTACAATGTAGCCAACAAACTTCTGATAAAGTTCATCTGCTAGAACACGAGATGAACTTTGAAAAAGTAAAAAAAAAAATAAAAGTTGCGCCATAAATTCTTCCGCCAGTATATATTTTCAAGGTTCTTGGTTAAGCTCTCCCATAAGTACCTGACCTGGTATTGTACATAAAACAATACCGGGATTAGAATTCCCAGTAATTAGAGAATACTCTAAGTACCACATTAAACAAAATATATTATGTTTTTATAAAAGCAAATATATAATTAGCAAATATAAAGAAAAAAATGCAGGAGAAGTAAGATAATAGGGTAAAATGAATAAAAATTTCCTGCAATAAGTATTATTACAAAATGTAAGTTACTGATGTCATCTTTTCAATAACTTACGACGAATGTCACTGATGTCATTTTTCCAGTGACCCACGAATGTTGTTGATGCCATTTTTCCAGCAACCCACAAATGAAAAGGATATTAGTTTCTAACAACCAACCAAACATTAATGTTACTGATGTCATTTTTCAGTAACCCCCGAATGAAAAGGATGTTAATTTCTAACAACCAACCAAGTATTAATGTTACTGATATCATTTTCCAATAACCCCCGAATGTTACCACGTTGGTTCCGAACAACCAACCAAGCTTCAAATGAATTTGGCTCAAAGCAAATACGCGAAGTAAAGCAGCAGTAAAAGTGCAAAATGTAATATATGTCATGTACTGCGTAAATTTATTCTTTAAGATCTAAGTTTGACAATTCGACTTTAGTATTTGGATATCTTAAATTAGCTTTTTAATTCAATATTTTATGAGTAATTTTTATCTTTACTTCAATTCTGTTTATCTTTTGCTTTCTCATAATGATTAAAGTCCAATTTTTAAAATATTGTGATAGCAGTAATATTTATTATAACGTTATTAAGTCACTGAGGATAGCGATTACATTGATATAATATTATTATTAATATTATTTTAATGATAATAATAATATAAGAATGAAAGAAGAACATAATAGAAATGATGATCAAAATGAAAATGCTTAAATTGAAATAATAGTCATTTTATAACATATGTATTGTTTATCATTATTAATTAATGGCAATAATGCTAATGTGATAACATAATCTTATTTTCAAAAAGATTATTAAGTATATATAACAATAAAAAAATAGCAAAATAATTTCTCTTCTTTTCTTCCCCTTCTCTTTCTCTTCATACCTTTAGGATTATGATTGCCAAAATAATGGAGAGAGGTCGAAATGGGTGGCCGACCGGCTAGCCGGAGTGGCTACAGCAAGCTGGCAGAGGCAGGCGAGGGCTGCTGAGTGGCCGGCTACTGCTGGCTGGGGAGAGGGCTGGGCAATTGCCGGCAGTGGGAGAGGGTTGGGCAATTGCCGGCAGTGGGAGAGGGATGAAATGGTAGGATATTGGGCTGCTGTTGGCAATTGGAAAGAGCTGGAATGGGAGAAGAGGGAGTGGCTGCGAGGGTGAGAGGGAGGGAAAGGGGTGGGTTTATATAGAGGAGGGAAGGGAGGGGTCAGGAGGGATGGTCGGCCAATTTGGCCGACCATTCCTGCGCCAAAACGGTACAGGAAAGCCCTGCCATGGAACCTTCCGCGCCTTAAGGCAGAAAGAATCGGAGGGGGGCGTAGGTAAAGAGTGGGAATAGTAAAAAAAATAGAGGAAATAAAAAAAACACGTAAAACTTAAATTAATCATATTTTTCCGTCGTTTGGCGTCCAAAAATAACGAAACTTGACACCGAAGTGTATTATGACATAACGAATACCCTCAAGCCAAAAATTTTAGATTTGAAGTAATATTTTATTTTATATTAATTTTTGAGGTTAAAAATCTCAAAAATTAATCACGATAAAACCGGCGCTCAGAATTTGATGCAACTTCTCGAGCAGTCTTTAAATAATATACTTAACACATCGACACTGAAAACGATGAATTCAAACACGCATTCCAATGTTCTCAATTTATATAATTTAAATAATTCAGAAAATAAAGTGGGAGCTTCAATTATTCGGATTTCTCCCAAGCTAGGGCAATTTGATCCTTAGAATTATTCTTACCTACGGTATTTTTTGTTTGCCCTAATTTAAAATTCCCCAGGGTCCTGCTTTCTGAGGCGAGATTTGACCTAAATCGCAAAGTAATGACTTTGGGTCGTTACAATACAAAACACCAGAGCCATTCTTCCATTTCATCTTGGATCATGTTAATAATATCACCCTCTATTATGCAACAATTTCATGACAACAAATATATTTGAGCCATTAACTCTTCTTTATAGCAAGATTTTCAATTGTTACATCCTTAATATAATTAAGTTCTCTATATTTCATTTTGGAACTACTAAAATAAAATCCTCTAAAAACTAAGGCAATTCTCCATATCTTAAATTTCACTTTAATATCATTCTAATTTTATCAATAAAAATAATATCATCTACAAACGATATGCAACAAGGCATCTCCCTTGAATCTGCTCAATAATTGTGTCTATAACTAATGCAAAAAAATTACAAACCAAAGACAAAAATTTAAAAAATCCAATTGAAATAGAGTAATCATTAGGCAAATCCCTTTGCAATATAACATAAGCTCCATTATACATCTCTTAAATAACTTCAAAATAAGCCACACAAATCCCTTTTCTTTTTACTACGCTTCAAGAAAAACTTCTCTTAAAACTTTATTATAAGTCTTTTATAAATTGAGAAATATCAAATGGGGATATTTATCTCTTTGTGAAATATAAGTATATTGCCATAATATATATTCAGTCACTCTTAATGTTTCAAAATTTAACTCCTTTAGCTTATTTACTCTATAATTTATACACTCATGAACATTACTTTTATTCTTAAAAATGGTATCACAACACTTTTTATCTATTCATTTAGCATATTTTTAATTTTCAAATTTAATAACTAGTTAAACCACAAGACGCTTGCTCAAATATTTTCACACATTAATAGAAATATTATCCAGCTCTACAACTTTACAATTATTCATTTTCTTTAAAGTATTCCAAACCACAATTTTTTTAAAAAGTCATATAAAAGAGAAATTGGCATTATATTTGAAATTACAAAACTCATGTTAATCATATTACTACAACTTTTTGAAAAGCTTTTCAAAATAATTCTTCCATGCATGCTAAATGTCGCCTTGAAAAAAAAATTCTAATTTATTTTTATTATATTCACTTGGAACAAATCTTTATTTTTCTTGTTTCTTAATATAACTGATTTATAAATGTGTTTCTCTCCCTAAATAATATTACCTTATAATTGATCTCTTTTTTTAATAAAATAATAATCAATGTGTTTTAGAGAATCCATGGTTATAAGTTACAACTCATTCTTGTCCTTTTAAAATTAAAGTATCGACAATGATAAAGCCATAAGCTGAAGCAAACTTTTAAGTCATTTTTCTTTCTTAGTTGTTCTAATCAAAACCAAATTACTCTAAATATTATTAAATTCCTTAGCTATTCTTCAAAATACCCATTTAAATTCCATCAAATTTGTAACATTTCTCTTAAAATTTTTTTGAACAAATTCCTACTCATACCAAAATATTTATTTAATACTAATACATAATCACATTTGAAAAATATAAATATTAACAACATTAATAATCACTCTACAAATTAGATTTTGTAATTATAATTGCATCTCACTTCATCTTAACTTCCATTACACTATCCTTTGATTTCTTATCCAAATAAATCCTGACACCATTCTTTGCCTGGGGCAAAGAAGGCATTCAAATTACATTTACTGTAATTTTTTTTTTCATTTAAGTTCCCATCAATTGCATGCTCACCATTGGGGGCTAAGGAGTGGTTACTATTTGATAGAGAACGGTGAAAAAAAAAAGAAAGAATTCATATAACCGATTTCGCTTAGAAGAACTGTGGTTTGGTAGCATTTTGTTGTAATTTTTTTCCGCGGGACAAAAAATGACAGGCCCCTCAAAGAACTGTCGATCGTCCAAGCTCATCGCACGATGGAAACCTCCGTCTAGTGCTTCTCAAATAAATTGTTATTGTACCACTGTCTTCTCTCTAGTTGTGATGATTGGGCAGCATCTACATAATTATAGACTTTGGGCAGCATCCAAATGTCAAAAGAGAGTGGCATACTTAACAAAATAACAGGTTCGCAAGCAAGCATGTAGCGCGTCTCCTAATAACAACGCATAACAGCACATAGCACCGAGATGACAGTTCACTCAAGTTAAGAAAAAGTCTTAGATATTAGCAACTCAGATAAATGAAATTCAAAAAACCTGAGAATTAGGGTTTGTCTGCTGCTGCTCCGGCACCCCAGCAGAGCTGCGAGGAGCTCCGGTCAAGGAAGAAGAGCCTGCATCGGAACCCGACGAAGATGGCTCCGTTACCGGAACGGAGCTCCGAGGAAAGCCGCCGAATGGCTGACTAAAGGACGGTGATGGAGCGCTTGAGCTCATAAAGTGCTGGTTAAAGTGCGGAGACGAGGCATAGGTATAACTCGGTAGTGAAGGCAGCCGAGGATGATTGGGATGGGCAGCAGGCAGGCTAGTCGTGAGCTCGCTTCTCTGTATTGAAGGGGCGGAAGTAGAGGAGGAGGGCGTGGAAGCGGAAGCAGCGAACGGCGACTGCTCCAATTGGGTATGGGATCGAGTTCGGGCGGCAATAGGCTGTCGTTGATGTTGAGATGATTGGGGTTGCGACTGCGAAGGAGGAGCCGGAGCAGAAGGAGAAGGTGACTGCGCTGTTGTTGTTGGTGCTGGTGGAGCTTCAGATGAGGGAGGCAGCGTTGGCTCTTCCGGAGGCGGATCCCCGGCATTAGGAGGAGGTAGATCTAAAGATGATGGAGCTTCCAGCGGTTCCATTGGAAAGAAAAAGATGATCACCGAGATCAAGAACTAGAGGGGGGGGCGGGGCGCTGATGCTGGTAAATCACAGATCCCTCATATTTATAGTGGTCGTTTAGTAACATGATTTAGATTTGTAGCGCGCAGGAATAAATGTTTAATTAATTTTTAATCATAATTTTTACTAATAAATCTTAATTAATTTTCTAACAGAGTCAACAAATGAAAATAATGTGCAAATAATCATCAAATAATTTTGAAAATATTTCATGAATTCAGATACAAAATAATTTTCTAAATAGCGAGAATAATTTTATTCTCAAAAAATCAGGATCAAATATACTTTAAATATATATGTAATAGTGTTTATAATTCATTATTTTTTTAATTAATTAGGAGGTAAATAGTATCTTTTTATACATATATTTTTTTGTTATTTTTATGAAAAATTGAAGATTTGTATAAGATAATTAATTTAATATCTCGATTGCTAAAGTAAGAACTTTAAAGTTATATGAATATATATGTCGTATTCTAGTGTTATCGCTCAAACATGCTGTGAAATTTATAAAAATATTATTAAGTAAAACTCTTAAATATTTAAGTATTTCTTGAGATAATACTAGAAATTCTAATAAAAATTTCATATATTATGATATTTGAATGGAAGCACTCTCAGGATGAGTGTTCTGCTGAGAATTTGAGTCATCTCTTACAAAGTGCTATAAATTGGAAATATATCTTGAGCTTATATGAGCCATCTCTAATAATGTCTAATAAATGGATGATTATGGATCTACATGTTGATATTGACAAGAACAACAATTGCTAAAGATGGAAATGTTGTAAAATACGCTTAAATGTAATTAAATTGAACTCTTAAATATAATGATTCATTTTGATATATAGTATGATTTTTATAACTCAAAAGTTAACCATGTTTAGGTAGTAAACATTCTTAGAAAATGCATAACCTAGACTTAATTTTGGGTTGATAGGCATTTGCATTTGTTACACTATGTTGTACCACATTCATAATTATTTCAAAGTCCAAATTATTTTTTATAAATATTGAAGATTTGGAGAGTAAATTTTTAATAAATTAATTAATAAACAAATTATAAGATTAACTTTATAGTAATATTTCCAATATCTTGCAACATAATATAAAATCTTATTGGAATTTGACTAAATAAAATTTGATTGATATGTTAAATTGTCTATATTTAATATGTTTGAATTGTCTAAATTATTGAATTTTGGGTTAAACTTATAAAAATTAAAATTAATTAATTAAACTATATTTAAAAATATATTAGAAAATTTTAAATACTTTCAAAATACTGAGATGATAGAGAAGGCACTGAGATATTTTTCTAATTTTGCAATTATTCATGCATTAAGACTTGAGTAAATAGTTATATGTATATTAATATGCTTAATAAGAATATAAAATATATATTCATTAGAACTTAGAGTATTTGAATGGGAAAATAATAAATGAACTATTGAATCTATATTAAAATACTGCAATAATTAAGAAAAAACTAAATTAATACAACCAGAAAGACCTTTCCATTGGCTGTCATATGACAACTCAAAACATCCCATAAATATAAAAATTGAGAGAATATGATGCACATTTTATTGGCCTTCAGTTCAATATCCAGCACAAAAATCCCTAAGAAAAATAAATTTATTTCTCGACCACATATTTTATTTTTCACCGAAATAATTTCGAACAAAAAATTAACCTTATTAACCGATCAACCAACCACATAAATAAAGCAAAATAATAAAATAATAAAACCTTGTATTTATTTTGATCAGAGGATAATTTCTTCGTGCACACTGACACTGAGGGTCTTATTCGGCAGAACAATGCTGTTAATCACCACTACTTCGTCTTCCACAGCCACAGACTCTCCTGAATTATGTTGCAAAATGCTCGAAGTAGTCAAAAAAGCAGAACTGAATTTAATCTTGATTTTTTTTTTTTTAGAAGCTTTTATGAGAATATTCGAACTCTTTTTACACACTAGTATACGCCAAAATATATTAATAACAAGTCAATCGAATATAAATAAATTATTAGTTATACAATTTTTTGTGAAACTTATATGCAAAAATTTAAAAAAAAATTTATATTGATGTATATTCTTATGTAAGCGTAACGTTTTCCCTTTTATAGTTACGAGTTCAACAACATGACTCAAATATCTCACAAAAAAAAAAAGTGGAGCCAAAACAATTATTTTTTATATAACATCATCAAAAGAAATATAGTTAATAGGCTCCTAATTAACTCATAAAAATATTAGATGATTAGGATTTACATAAAAAAGAGGATTTAATGTTTCTTTTTTGTGAGACAATTTTTTTTTGTATTTTTGAAAGTTATTTAGGGATATTTAATGATTCTTATAAAAAAAAAACAAGCAAAAGTAAATAAAAAAATTGTTTTAATGTACCGAGGATAGTAATTCCGAGTTTGGAATTGTAATTTCCTTCGCCCTGAGATTTGCCAGAAAGAATATGAAGAAATTTTTAGTTAAAATTGAAATAACAAAATAAGCAATTTAGTTCAATCCCTCGGCTCTTAGTTGGCTTGCTCAGTTCATCATTCCCTC
Organism: Gastrodia elata; assembly: GCA_016760335.1. Classification (NCBI taxonomy): domain Eukaryota; kingdom Viridiplantae; phylum Streptophyta; class Magnoliopsida; order Asparagales; family Orchidaceae; genus Gastrodia; species Gastrodia elata. Next base: position 4,651,728 of record CM028678.1, on the reverse strand, counting down.
AAGTGTACATCTTTGAGCCAATTCAGTTCTAAGAAACAAAAATTCAGGGAGCTGAAATGGCCTTTTAGTTGAAGGAACGAATTCGACATACTGAGGAACTAAATGAATGCATATTGAATTGGCCAAACTCAAGCAGCTGAGCGAGAGACTATTTCTCACCATTTTGACAATCAAGGGCTTCTTTTCTTATAGCCCTAAACCCTAAACTCGATATAAGGAAATAAGAAAGTCACATAAAATACAAGAGAGCAAATAAATGTGCATCAAGCATATAAATACATATAGCATACAGAAGTTAAGGTGAAGAAGCTCAGAATTGTGAATATAGGGGGTAGAAAACATGCCTGCACACGCGACCACTTGCCAATGGATGATTTCCAACCAACAATGGAATGTATAACCACAGCATTGTCCTGAAAATGAAGTACTTCAGACATTGTGGCGCGAAGAAAGTTGCGTACCTTGAATTATTACCTTAACTTCAACATCATCCAGAATAATGCAGCTGATGAGCCTTGCGCCAGCAGCTATCCTTGCATTTGCAGAAATGGAGACATTTGGGCCAATCTGTTGCATCAACGGAGCGGGTGTGAACAATAGTGCGTGCCGAAGAGATGAATGAAGCCCACTCGTTCTGAATAGGACGGAGGGTTTCAAAGGGAGACTAAAAGGAACAAATTGATTGAAGGATATGAATAAATCATTCTTTTGTTTGGAGCACTTTCATATGTGAAATTTGTGGCAGTTTATATAATATTTCATGCAACTAACTCATCATCATTTTTTTTTTTTAGTGCGTTCTTTAGATTCATAGCACACTTATCATTTTCTCAATCTTAAGATTCTTTTAATTATATGAAGATAGATATAACGTGCCATTCACTTTTGGAGGCGGTGAGAAGTTCTTAATTGCAAAGAGTATGATATATTAAGGATTTGAGTGTTATGCATGTAAATATCCCATTTTTGTTTTACCGGAATTCAGACTATTCACCTAAGCTTTGCTGTGTTCAAAGTGTTTGACCAAACCTGATTGACGCCATTCAAATTGTCAGTTTGGGGCTGTTTGGTTCACCGACATCTATCGTCATGCTATGTTATTTAAAGATGTCGGTAATATTGGAGCTGTTTGGTTTGATGTTATTTAACTAATGACATCTCAAAAATTACCTAAATACCACTGTGAAATGTTATCTGAATGTTGGCCAAAATCTGCCAACAATCTATCGCAAACGATAGGGTTCTTCACGCGTTACTCCAGAGATCCTCGCGTCGACTTCTTCCGCTTCCTTCGCCTTCACGTTCGCCTCGCCTGTGCCTCACCTGTGCCTCGCATTCGCCTCGCCTCCGAGCTTCCGCTTCCGCCGCCTTTGCCTTCGCTTCTGATTTTTTAGTTGTTTATATAAAAATTTTATGATCATTTTTTTACTATTTATATAATTATCCTTTTAGTTATTTATTGTGCTTTTTTAACTTATAATTGAATCTCAGTGTTAGGGGTAATCTTACCTCATGTATAATATAACATAATTGATAATGAACCAAACAGCCCCTGAGGTAATCTTACCTCCTGTTTCATATATGAAGCCTCACTTCTTTAGACCTCAAGGGAGACTTCACAACATTAAGAGAAACACAACTCAAAGTCCCAAAAAGAACTGCAGATTTTGTGGCACATTTCATTCTACAAACAGGTGTTTTACTGAAATGGGTCAATGTCATCATCGTAGAAGACGGAATCATATAGCAAAATTTTGTCGTGCTACATATACAATAACTGAATATCAGATTCCTAATAATGCTAAGGAAGTTCTTGAGGAGCATAACAAACCCCAAGCCAACAAAGGAAGCAATATTGCCTCAAGCAGTGGTACCAAGAATCTAATAGCGCAAGCCAACATCTTCAATTTGACCCAGGCAGAAGCAAGGGAAGAACCTGATGTTGTGATAGGAACCATCTTATCATTTTCAAATCCTTGCACACTTTCTATTTGATTATGAATCTACGCATTCTTTCAATGCTTTGAGTATAGTTAAGAAATTTGTTTTACCTATTGAGATACTGTAATCCACTCATAATATAAACTTGTCATCAAAAAATTTCTTAGAAACAAAAAACAATTCTATACGTGAACTAGAAATAAATGAGAGTTTATGGGAAGCCAAACTAACCATCTTCCTCATTTCTATCTTTGATATAATCCTGGGTATGGATTGGATGAGTCTGAATGGAGCATTAATCGAACTGTGCTAAGAAGAAAGTGTATTTGCGTCAAGGCAATAAGAAGTTTTCATTCGTTGGTCAAAAATGTGTTGTTATCAATATCATTTCTGCAAATAAAGCCGAGAAGATAATTAGAAAGGGATACCCTACTTTCTTAACAATACTATCAAGTGCAGAGAATAAACTTGCAACTCTCAATGAAACACAAATTACTTGTAAATAAGCAGATGTCTTTCCAAAGAACTTCCTGGCTTACCTCCCCCATAAGAGATATAGTTTAGTATTGAACTAATACTTGGAACCAATCCTATCTCTAAAGCACCTTATAGGATGGCACCAAAGAAATTACAAAAACTTAAAAGCAACTTCAAGGGCTATCCGAAAGAAGTTTCATCCAACCTAGCAATTCCCCCTAGGGAGCTCCAATGTTATTCGTCAAGAAGAAAGATGGAAGTATGAGATTATGTATAGGTTACCGCAAGTTTAATAAGGTAACTATCAAGAATTGATACCCGCTACCTAGAATTGATGGTCTCTTTGATCAAACTAGCCGGTGCAACAATATTCTCAAAGATTGATATAAGATCTGATTATCACCAACTCCGTATAAGAGAATAAGATATTCTCAAATCTGCATTCAGAATTCATTATGGCCATTATGAGTTTTTAGTAATGCCCTTTGGCTTAACTAATGCTCCATCTTATTTTATGAACTTAATGTAACGAATATTGAAGCCATATTTAGATTCATGTATCATCAGTGTATTCATCGATGATATACTAATTTATTATAAGAGTACTACGGAACATGAAAAACACTTTAGAATCATTTTAAAATTTCTAAGGCAACACCAACTATATGCCAAATTTTCCAAATATGAAATTTGGCTATAGTCAGTAGCCTTCTTAGGCAATGTGATTAGTAAAGGAGGAATACTAGTCAATCATAACAAAGTGCAATCCAATAATGGCCCAAGCCTACTCAGTGACTGAAATTCACAATTTTTTGGGTCTAACTGGTTACTACCGCAAGTTTGTAAAGAATTTATCCTAAATTGTTGTCCCTCTCACCCGTCTAACTTAAAAGGGTGTCCCTTATGTATGAGATCCTTCATGTGAAAATGCATTCCAAAAGCTTAAGGACTGTCTAATGATAGCCCCAGTCTTAGTCTTACACACAGAAGTAAAGGATTACCAAATTTATAGTAATGCCTCACTGAATGGTTTGGGTTGTGTGCTTATACAAGAAGGCCATTTTATAGCATTTGCTTCCAGAAAATTGAAGGTTTATGAAGAAAACTATCCAGTTCATGATTTAGAATTGGCTGCAATAATTTTTGCCCTTAAAATTTGAAGACATTACTTGTATGAAGTAAAGTGCGAAATCTTTATTGACTAACAATGAAGATGATTAGAACTGATTAAGGACTATGATTTATCAATTAATTATCACCTAAGAAAAGCAAATGCTCTAGCCAATGCTTTGAGAAGAAAGAGAACAGTCAGCTTGCACTTGTTGACTTCTACTCCATTGCTTAAAGAAATGGAGGAATTACAAACTTGAAGTGCTCATTAATTGATGAAATAAAAGCAGCACAAGGAAAAGATAAATATTATTCCCTTTTAGTTGCTTCTATTAAGAAAGAAAGATGATCATAATTGAATCTAGATTCAGATGACTGCATTTGATGTGGACCCAGAATTTGGGTACTTAACAAGTCTGAGTTAAGATCCAAATTGTTAAAGGAGACTCATCATTCCAAATACACTCTCCACCAAGGAATAACAAAATGTATCAAGATATGAAGAGTCACCTTTGGTGGCCAGGGATGAAGAAGGATATTGTCGAGTTTGTGTCCAAGTGCAAATCTTATAACCTCGTCAAGGTTGAACATCATAAGCCTTGAGAATTATTACAACTTTTATCTATTCCTCAATGAAAATTGAAAGATATCTCTATGAATTTCATTATTAGTTTTCCTCATTCTCGATCAGGTAATGATGCGATATAGGTCATTTTGGACAGGCTGACAAAATCTGCACACTTTCTACCCATTCGGCAGACAAATACCGTGGACAAATTAGCTAAGCTTTATTTCAAAGAAATAGTCACATTGCATGGCATCCCAAAAGCTATTGTATCAGATCGTGACAATCGCTTTACATCAAAGTTTTGGCGAATAGTCCAACGAGACCTAGGTTCACAACACAACTCTGTCTCAACATTACCTTTCATCCTCAAACGAATGGGTAAACGAACGAGTAAATCAAACTTTGGAAGAACATCTTCGCCTTTGTGTGTAGATTTTGGAGATAGTTGGGATGAACACTTCCCATTAATTGAATTTGCTTACAATAACAGTTTCCAAGCAAGCATCAGAATGGCTCCATATGATGCCTTATATGGGAGATGTATCACCCCGCTATCTTGGAATGATGTCAGTGAGAACAAATTATTGGGCTCAAATCTTGTGATTCAAGCTACTGAGAAAATTAAATTAATTCAACATCGAATGAAGGCAGCCCAAGATAGGCATAAGCCATACTTTGATTCTAGTTATCATCAGATCGAGTTTGCTGTGGAAGACGTTGCATATCTTAAAGTCAGTCAGTACAGGGGAGTTTTAATATTTGGAGTCTCCAGAAAAGGCTATTGTATCAAATCCTGACAGTCGCTTTACATCAAAGTTTTGGCGATTCACAACTCTGTCTCAACACTGCCTTTCATCCTCAAACGGATGGGCAAACAAAATGAGTAAATCACACTTTGGAAGAACGTTTTCGTCTTAGTGTGTTAAATTTTGGAAGCAGTTGGGATGAACACCTCCCATTAATTGAATTCGCTTACAATAACAGTTTCCAAGCAAGTATCGAAATGGCTTCATATGAGGTCTTATATGGGAGATATATCACCCCGCTGTCTTGGAATGATGTCAATGAGAACAAATCATTGGGCTCAAATCTTGTGATTTAAGCTATGGAGAAAATCAAATTAATTTAACATCAAATACTTTCAAATGGTGGTAAGAAAGAAATGAAGGCAGAATTTTATGTTTCTAATTAGGGTTAGAAGATCTAGGAGGGTTTATAAGGTTTTAGCAAAGATCCAAGGGTGTAGGTTTGATCAAGGTGAAATTTGGATAGCTCAAAATAATTTGACTTAAATTCATCTTTAATTGAGACTAATTTTTGTGGAATATCAATTGGAGCATTTAATTAAGAGGTTTAAACACAAAAGCCGCAAAAATTATGGTCTAATTTTTGCCTAATTTGGCTAAAAATAAAATTTTAATATTTTTCAAAATTAATAAAAAATGTACCGCTAAAATTCAAATTGAAGGTTTCAAAATATAGATCTCAATGAGAGGAATTCATAGACACCAAAATTACCCAATTTGGCAAAGTGGTTGAGCCGAAATTTGAGTTTGGAAGTTAGCCAAAATTGGGTTCGTTGGCACCGTTAGCACCCGTCTCAAATTAACTAAGAGAATCAACAATAATTTTATTAACTCAAAATCTTGGGATTTTATATTCTCTCCAACTTATGAGGATGTCGTCCCGATAGGGCTGACTTCGAGTCGAGTCAGCTCATACTCGAACTCGACTCGAACTTGTTCGAGTTTGAGTTCGAGTTGAGTTCGAGTCGAGTTCGAGTTGAGTTCTAGTCGAGTTCGTGTCAAGTTCGAGTCATTTCGACTCATTCTAAATAGGGTTCGAGCTAAAACGTATGACTAGAACTCGACTTGAAAATTTTCAAATTGAGTTCGAGTCGAGTCAAAATGTCTCAAGTTCAAGTTGAATCGAGTTTGAATTTCGAGTTCCGGGTCAAATTTCCAACCCGACATCAAATTTGAAATTTTACTAATTCAACAATAGGATTCTTCGAAACTCACTCTTTCCTTTAAGCTGCCTTTCTATTATCGACTTTTTGTAGACTAGCAAACTCATTTAGTTCTCATCTTCCTATTGATGAAACAAAAGTGCCAACCCGGCTAAGATTCCATAAACAAACCCTATTCGGTCTAAAAGCCTGGCTTAGATTTTCTGTTGAAAGGACGCTGATCTCCCCAACTCCATTTCTGACTCAAAAGCTGTAAATATCGAAAAAAATCAACAACATGATGAGAAACAAAAGATTTTCTAAACTATGCTTAATTTTGCTCAACTAACCATTTATTTTATTGTTAAATTTAAAGCATGTTATAATCATGTTTGTTTTTTTCTAAGAAAATATACATATTTTAATACATTGATTTGTCATTTTCTTAATATAATCGAATATTTACTTATAAAATATTAGCAACTAAGTTCTCACATGTTGCCTCCTATAAGATCAATCAACTACACTACCATTAAACATTTATTTTTAAATCATTTTTTCTTCTTTTAATATGAACAAAATTCGGATATTTAACTTTCCCAAAAAAGACACATCCTCTACATAACTACAAATTTAAATTTTTGTACAAACTCTTGATATAAAAATTGTCAAGAAAAAGATTTTCAAATGCCACCTTTGTTTGGCTCTTCAATATTTCCATCCTCACCCTTTTCACAACTGATCTTTTCTTTAGCTATTTCTTTTTCTAAAATACTTATGGAATACTATCGAACAAAGGAGGAACCCTTTGGAACGCAGTTATTCTCTCATGATGGTCCTGCATCCTACTTAGAATCGGGAAATGAAGGGGATATAGTGGTTGATTCCTCAATTACCACAATGTCACTCACATTGAGCAATTCATTAGTCAATAAAGATAAATGTTTCATGGTTATAGTTTCAACCAAAAAAAACAGAAAGATGTTGATTTTGAATGCAAACTTATCAATGATAACAAAGCATGAAGAAAAGTAAATGACCTCAATTGCTAATTTAAACAAACAATACCAACATTACGTAATCAAACTTTTCCCCTGAATTAAACATGGAATCTTTGCAACATAATTAATCACATATCGATATAAGAATACAATTTATTTAAATTTTTTAAAATTCATCTTATAAGTGATAATATGTTTTTCTCTTTTCTTGAGTAATGTATTAGCAATCATCAAATTGTAAACTAATGCAATATCCAAGATAATTTTTTCTCCTTCAATAGTTTTCAAAGTCAAATAACCATAAATACAGTTAAATTTTTTTATTGTTTTTCCAACATGTCAACTTAGATCTCATTTGATAAATATATTTCCTAATGAGATTATTCCTTGAATCAAATCTTTCAAATCATGCTACATATTTTCTTTTATGCTAGCATCTAATCTATTCAAGAGACATGCTTGCAATACCGGTTGTAAGTTCATCAATTACAAATTTTAAGGCCATCATTCTATCTCCATCTATTATTGTCAACTATATCACCATTTAAATTCTAATTCAAGAAACACCGTTGTCATTTATATGTCAATTTTTCCTAAGGAACCACAGCTTAAAGTTTTAACTATTAATTTATTCTGCTTCTCACTTGCCCACTTTATTTTTAGAGACATGAATATTTATCTTCTTTTAAATTTTTATATGTGCTCCATTTACAAGCTTGTTTATCAATGTAGTATTATCTCGAGATCTTATTCTCAATTAAATGTCTTAAAATAGCTGCTTTGCTTGCATCTGTTCATAACATGGGTATGGGTGCCCTGGCATGCTTAATGCTACATTCGAGGATCAGTATAACAGCTTTTGCAATATTTTCACCCCGATTAGACAATACAGCGTATCACCTCACAACGCACAAGCTCTAGCACAATTTCTCAGATTATTTATTTTATAATTACTTTGCAAGGTTAACACTAGATATCAACCACTTAATACAGTCCTCCACCTTTCTCATTCAAAACTTGGGAACCAATAATTGCAGTGCAAAATCTTTACCAAAATCAGTGCGTCAACATATTTTGTTTTGAGGTGGCAGGCTGAGCACAGTTTTGATGTAGTAGTCAGCAACTTTGAAGATTACCAAGCTAATTGATACCCACACAAATGACCAAGCAGGTAGAAGTTCTCAACAGAAATATATTAACAGAATTTTCCTCCTGCCCTCACTCAAGATACTTGTGTGTTTTAGCAGTTCCCATCTGCACAACTGCACTTAAATACTATTCAAAGCAAAGTATTGTATTTTTTATGGCTTTAACAGCTCTTAAACGGTGTAATCGGCATATGCACTTAACTTGAAAGTGAGACATCAGCCTAGGTTAATATGGAGTAAGACATGCATGATACCAACAGATTTGATGATGACAAAATTGTAAGAAAAATTATGATAGTTCATTAAAAGGTAGATCTAATCTATGCCTCTAAGCCATTGATAATTTCTTTATTCGGAAATGATAGTTGCACTATTAATAGTTCAACGGATATGATTTGTTAGCTGCTATTTGTGTAGTTACGGTTTGATTATTGCTGTATAGAAAACTTGTTATAGATAAGTGATATAAAGTAAGAAACAAATAACAGTTTTCTTTAAAAAAACATCATTTTATTTAGTAGAATAATACAGTAAATTACTGTTGGAAAATCAACAGCTAATGCCCTCAAATAATAGTTTTTTTTTTTAATTCAGAGCATTACAGTGATCTCACAAAAAAAATGCAGTTTTCTCTAGAAATTTGCTAATTTTTTATTGGGAAATTTGCAGGTTACTGTGTAGAATTTCCAGTTATAGCGTCTGTACTTTGAGGAAAGAACTAATAACTTCAGTTTGCAGGTTTAGCATCAGGCAGTATCTGTATTTGGAGTTTTACAATTCGGAGACTTTCACAAAATTCCTATCATGAAGCTAAGCTGTTATAATCTATGGTTTAATAGTATTAGCCAAATTAACAAAACAAAAAAGTTTGATTCAGGTTGTATTTTGAGTTTAATTATGTGGGTTAAATATTAAGATGAGAAGCAAAACAGATGAGTTTGATTATTTTGGTAAATCAAATCAATGAAACAAGGAAATTTACACCCCTACAAAAGTAAATGATCCATGAATGTAGAATGTTAAAAAAGAACCTTGGCACTTGGATGAACTTTTGCTGATGGATGAATGTAAACATCATCAATTATGGTAGCACTTCTATTTTCCTTGTTTCTGGCTAGAAGATGGGAGGATGTATGATGAAACTGAGCAAGATACAAGCCTGAACATTTCAAAGACATCCTGGTGATCATAAATATTGATTGGTTAATAACTTCCTAGTATTCATCATGAAATGGGAGAAATAAAAATATAAATGTTAACAAAATGCTCCCCACCCTGGCGTCTTGATCTGCTCCCAGAAGTCACGGGTTTCGTATGTGTAGAGCTCTTTCTTCCCAGCAAGAGGAGACAAAATATCCTGATCCAGCCTCAGATAATCTGCAGGAAGAGCTCTTTAAAAAGAGAATTATCAGCACTAAAACAGGAACTAAGTCCGCAGTTACATATATACAGATTAGGAAAAAGTTTAAATTCAATACTATAGAAAAGACCGCATTACATAATATTCTGCAAAAAAAGGTTTTAACATTAGAAATCATTCTTTCTGAAAAACCCCCACGATACTATCACAGTATAGAGGAATTTACAACAAAAGATTTATATTTCTGCATACTTCACATCTCGTTATATTACAAAATAAAACCTTCGATGCCATCTTCAACAAAATGGATTCGAACTACCAAACCTATGACATTACATGCTTGGGAACCTGACATCAAAAACGGTTTGTAGAACTAAATACAACCATGCTAAGTTTTTATAATGAACTACCTAGCCCAGTTATTTTCACGTGACAAGAATAACGTAACCTTACTAAGGCTTCGTACTGCTGTAGGGGTAACAGTTAAGAATTTATTAAATCACAGAAAATGAAAGTTGCCGAGATAAAACTTTGTTGAAGCCGTAAAAATTAATGGAACTTCCATTTTAAGTTTTTTATCTTTTTCTCTTCTTTATCTCAAACAAAACAAAAACCTCATTTCACACTAGATCCTGAATGAAAAATAACAAAGCCCTTGTTAGTCTGAAGCCGCCCCAGGCTCTCCGAGTGACATGAGGATTCAAGCAAAATCACGATGGGCAGTTGGCTGGGTTCCCTCTCGATTGGCCATGGCAGAGGGTGATCAGATCAATATATATTAACATATCTAGTATTCTTAAGAAGTACAAGGAAATTTTGAATCTGAAGTAAAGCTAAAAATTGAATGATAGCATCCTTTAATCAATATGAAAATTTATCGTACTTTGCTACTACCGTAAATGGGGAAACTATCTTGATAACTTGTTGAACAACTTTTAATAATGGAAATTTTACGAATGACCTAAAGCAATTTTTAAAATTTAGTTTGCATCTAACACCCAGCAAAAAGCAATAAGTAACACATATCAAGCTTTAAAGTCATAATAAACACCTCCCATATAATAATTGAGCTTGACAGACAAGTAAAGTTCTTATTAGTTTTTCCATCAATGATTAAGATGAACGTCGGCGGCATGCTTAACACATGTAAGTCGTACGTGATTTGATTTATTTAAGTGGCGGGCAGGTGAGTAATGTGTAAGAACCTTACTTTTGGAGGGGAATAACAAATGAAAACTATTGCTAATACCCCAAAGCTGAGGAGCAAAAGGAGGAATCCGCCTCTAGAAGCGCTTTCGTTTGATTAGTTACTTGGTGAGACAATAGCTTACCAAGACAATGATCGGTAGTTGGTCTGAGAAGATGATCAACCACACAAGGACTGAGAAATAGCCCAAACTCCTACGGGAGGCAGCAGTGAGGAATTTTCCCCAATGGGCAAAAGCCTGATAGAGCAATATCGCGTGGGGGCCTAAGGCCTTCGGGTCATCAACTACTTTTCTCAAAGAATAAGAAATGAAAGTATCAGAGGAATAAGCATTGGCTAACTCTGTGCCAGCAGCTGCGGTAAGACAGAGGATGCAAATGTTAGCGGTCTCGCCCTCAAAATAAAATATCAATTACAACCCACTTATAGAAAAACCATTCAGTTAAAAAAAATCTCAATTTCCATCAACCAATCCTCCACTTAAATATAGATCTACCAGCTTGTAAATTATTTTGATCACATTTCTAAAACAATTTAATATGTTTATCCACTACAGCATCACTACTCCACTAGACTAAAGATGAATTTGTACTGATTAACTTATGGTAGCCATATGCAAAAACATTCACACTAATGGTTACATATTTTTATAGAGCTGTTGAAACCATATAAAATTTGAAGTCCAGCACCTTGAATTCCTTCCTATTTCTTACTAGCTATAATTCTTGCAACTACTAAGGATTCCTCGAATCACAATAAGTAAAATCAAACATGAGATTGAAAACTCTCTAAAAGTGTGGGAATAAAATCTTTCTTAGAGGTGTCAATTACAGACTATGATTGGTCAGGTTCCCAATTTGACCTAAATTTAACTCAACCAAAAATAGACCTATTTGGCATAATTGTTAACACGTTTGAAATTCCATGAACCCAATCCACCATTAATCCAAGTTGCTCTAGCCCAATTTTCAATAAAAGGATGCATACTATTTAAAGTTTTAAATCTAAATTACAAATATTAACCACACATGAAGTGTAAATGAGCCAAACACAAGTAAACAAAGCCCTGTAAGTATTTGGTTCATAAACTAATGAGCAATATACAAATGAGCTTGAATTCCCTGATGTACTAAAAATATAGTTTATATTTGACTTGTTTAACATCAAGTCAAACACAAACAAAATAAACAAGACAATCTAAAAATAACCCAAAAGACAAGTAAGCTTAACATGAGTTTCTTAGAAAATCTACACTTTGTAGTTTGCAATATATATTTCAAACCTTATATCTAAAAAGACACTTGATCTAAATCAAGTTGTTTCAATATATTTATAAATATATTAAAAAATAATGTTATATATAGTCCATAGTTATGCATTATAACACTAAAAATTTTAATATTTACATTTTTTGAATCTAAAATTCATTGTTTAAATCTATACAACTTTACCTCACTATATTTGAAATACCATCTCCTTCAAATATGCAAATACAGTACATGTTTTTGTCTACTGATGGATACTAAGTGATGTGTAATGTGAAAAGAAGATTTAGGGGATTTTAAGATATGCATTCATCAATAAATATATTATAACTTTTGTTAAAGCCTTAAAATAGCTAAACACAATAAAAATAGTGTTTACGTCATTAAAAGGACAAACTAAAGTTTTATGTTTAAGCTTGACTCATATTTAACTAAGAAGTCAAATATATGCTTCATATCGAACTAAACGGTTATTCAAAAACCATAAGCTTTCTGATAGCCTTAAAATTAATTAAATAAAAATATAATTTGAAATTGCTAATTGGATAATTGTTTGCACTTTCCTATTTGACTAAACTAAACATTAAAAAGTTTTGCTATATATTAATTATATTTGGATCAAAAGAATTTTTTAAAGTTTGGCAAGTTGACCTAAGCCAAACTCAATCCAAAGCTTAAATGAATCAACCCGAACTCAGTTTTTGCCAGTCAAGTCTGAGTCATGCTATCAACTTAGGCCACATTTTGGTGCACCCCTAATCAGCCTAGTAACTCTTTCATATAAATTATTTTTAAACTTAACTTTACTATAATACCAATCTTATCATAACTCTACTTAATTATCTCTAAATATTGACTATATGAGTGATAAGAACTATTCTTAAGTATGATAGGCTGACCTAAATCAAATACAATCCCTAGTTTAAATGAATCAACCTAAACTCAATTTTTGCTGATTAGGTCTGCGTCACGCTATCAACTTAAGTCATATTTTGGTGCCCCTAATCACTCTAATAACTATTTCATTTTAAGCATTCTTTAACTTAACTTTTACTACAACACCAATATTATCACAACTTTGCCCAATTAACTCTAATACTTAGGGTGAGAATAAACTTTAGACATCATAAAAAGATTCTTAAATATGTATTCTTTAAGTTAATATATAAGTATGTGCTCATAAGTATTAAATAGGTAGATATACTAAAATTTGCTATTTTTCATTAATACTTTTATCCATTGATATAAATAATATCTAATGAAATGTACTATAACATAAACATAAAGAAAAAAGATGAAAAATAAAATAAGAGTACTACTCTATACTACACCTATGTACCAAAAGCTTTGATCCTCCCTCATGTAAGCCAGTTAACAATGAATGAACAAATTTAAAAAAAATTTATCAGATATAAGTTATCTGATAATTATATGAATAAATTTCAACTCTATAGACAATATAAGAAATAAATATGCACGAATATAGTATGAAGTTGTAAAGGTAAAGAGGTTATTGAAAGTGAAGGCTAAAAGAGGTTATTGAAAGTGAAGGCTATGTGTAGATTAATAATTTAATATCAAAATAATTGTATATTGTTTGCATTAAAATAGTTTCTTTTCTTTTAATATTTTATTTTCAATAACTTTTATTATTGTTAAAATACAGTAGCGGTTTCCCATTCCTAATGATTAATCATTATTTAACATTAATAATGTGAAACTTTTGTCCCTAAAAAGGAAAGATATCACACAAAAATGTCAATTGCCTTAACCATGAATATTACTGATTGATAACATATTCATCCTCCACTCATCCTCCTCTACCCAAAATTAGAAGAGATTACACAAATTTTTTTCGCATGCGTATGGGATAGCATACCCAACCATTCTAAGAAACTATTCTATCCTCATGTTCTTTTAAAAATATTCTCTTAAACTTGATAGCTAATGTAGTAGTGCATTGTTGATATTAGACAGATTGCATATGAAAATTCCATGACAAAACATGAAGTTTGCCTTTTAAAATGTGTTACATTAAAACTGATGGAAATTTCATCCTTTATTTGATTTATGTATGAAAGTTTTGTCTGCAATATGTAGAAATTTAAACATTTGGGGTGAGTAAGTACAATGGCACTAAAATTTAAGCAAAATTTAAGCAGCAACATATATGTATCTATGTGTCAAGACATGTTTGACTTTAATCATTCTGCAATTTAATAAAACTAAGAGAATTAACATGTTTTTTAGCGTGGAATAATATTTGTAGGGATAAATTTAGGAGGAAAATGGATTACTATCTAATAGAACCATAGTTACCAATATCAAAATTTTAAAACTTGCTGAAACATCTACATTTCAAACCATTACTTGATCATTGCTCTTAGAAATTAAAAAAAAGTAGATTGACTGACATAAAATCACTCACTAGTCAACTACACTTTATTTTGAGTCCACCAAGCCCTTAATAGTTTAGGGACAATTCACTGATTTGTTTTTTCATATCAGCCTAACAACTACACGTTATGAGTTCACCAAGCCTTAATAGTTGTTCAAGTATAATTCAATGATTTGCTTTCTCAGATCAGCCTACTAAGTACAACATACACATCTCTTATGATTTATAGTGCTTAATTCATTATTCCTTTATTGATTTTGCACTGAAATAAGATAACCTTCATTGATTTTGCAATGAAAGAAGATAAAGGGCAGTCAGTTCCCCGTCCAACAGACCATAAAACCATCAAAACAATTTTCCCCAACTTTTAGTTGAAAAATGGACATTTGGATAATTTATAAATTTTGAGAAAAAAGAGTTGAAATTCACCCCTTCTAAAATGCGCCCCATTAGCCCAATGAACTTTTGACATTTAGAAATAAGAAATTTTTGAATTTGAGGCATACCTCGTATATTTCGAGAGATGAGATCAGCAAAGATCTGTAGCTGTCTATGACACTGGGAATCTCTGGTTTCTAGGGAAAAGATTGATGATGTATACATCGGGAAAATTACTCATTTGTATAATCAAAATACATGAAAGAAATTAGAAACTATTGTTGAAGGAATTTTCTATGGCTTCCAATGGTAAGCTCAAGCTGCACATGACAGATTGCAATTGTTGTGTTCTAGCATTCAATTGCTTTGCCGCATACAAAAGTGCCCTCACCACAAGCAGATTTGCTAATTAAAACAAAAGAGATATGCAACTAGTTCCTAGCATCACAAATTGAAGAAAGGTTGCACGCACAAATAGCTGCACACACACCATGAGAGCTTCATGAATTTCTGAATATCAGCAAACAAGTTTTCCTGTAGAATCAATTAAGTATTGGGTTTAGTATAGGAACTACAAATCCTCTACTCGCTCAATAAAGCAAGTTGTATTCCATTAAGCACTATCAATGTCGATTCTCCTATATTACTGCAATCTGAGCCTTTAGATCCAAAAATCTGCTAGAATTGTCTATAACGGTTATGTCAAGCTAAATACGCAAAGCTGACGAAAAGGAAAATCGAATACCATACTACCAAAATAAAAATCAGGAAAAAACAGGTTTAACGTCCTTGCCAAGCACCTGTTCAAAAGAACTAAAAAAATTTGAAGCAGGTAAACAAATGAATGCCAACATTATATTCTTTCCAAGATTATTCAAGAATTTAAAGATGGTAAAATACAAGCACGCACACAAGGAGACAAGCACACATATTTGTGTGTGTGTATATATATATATATAATGACCCAAGGTCATTTATAAAAAGACGTTAATTACCCGCAAATTTCCATTATCTGTTAAAATTCCCACTAAAATCAATTTTTCATCAAATTTCTGTTACGTATTAAATTGGGGAAGTTTTCTCAAATTACTGTTAAAATGAAATGTTAGTTTGACATTAATCTCGAATTTAACTACAAAATAGTAAAATTATTTCAAAACTTCTTACTATTCCCGTAACCGATGGAAGTAACTATCGACAATAAAGGTTAATGTTACCAGCTAACGGTAATTTAGCGCATATCCTTCCCTTGCGCTCGCTAAACGCACGCCCTCTTCTGCTCGGCAGTTTCCAAAAAACCCTACTTAAAGCCACCGAGCGGTACCGACTCTTCATGAAAGCCTCAAAACTCTAAGAAGTCGTTGCCTCCTTCTCGACCCCTTGACACACCTCCCAACCTTCCCGATCGAACACGCCAACGCTCGCCTACCTCAGCCGAAGGAGACGCTTCTGGAACTTTGCGGCAGAGGCACAGGAATCGACCCAAAGGAGCGATTCAGAAGCCGACGTCTGCTCCTCTCCCTCGTGATTTTCCTCTCTTCCGCATGATCCCTTCTTTGCTCCCGATCTTTTCTGCAGGTAAGAAACTTCCTCTGCATCGATTGCGCTGATTCATTTTATATAAGATAGAATCTTAAGGGTAAGTTAGAAATACTTCAAATCAAATTAGTAAATCACATTAAATAGTTAATAATAAGGATGTTGTGATTAGATATGTAAATATTAGGATGACTTGTATGTGCTACGATAATTTTTTACCAAACTTTATGTGCATTTTTCCATTTAATTAATAACTTCAGAAGAGTATCCTAATATTATAGACAATTGAAAGAGTTTTAATATGAGCAAATTAACAATTGAAGTGGTAATATGCGTGCATTCTTTGTAATGTTAGCATTGAAGTATATTTTAGAAAATTTGATTGAAATTGGGTTGTCTATGCGTTTCTTCTAAAGTTCATCGTTATGAATCTCAAGCATGTATGACGCCCTCTTTGAGCCCACATAACCATTTCTACATTATTGACTTGTTATGGTTTTACATAATCCGCTAACAAATAATATGCTTCAAGTTGTTATTTAAAATAACCACTTGCATATTTATGCTTATGGCATCTGCTGAACTAATGATAAAATAAAACTAGTTCGGTTGGTTTTAATGATGGTTGGCATGAGGCATTCAGTGAAAGTTTTGGCAAACATTTCAAATTTCCTTGTAGATGCTTCTTTTTACACTTGATTTCCTAGTGTTTATAATGCGGTTATTTTCTTAGATTGTCTTGTTGGAATAGTCTTCATAATTATGCATACCAAAGCATGTGTAGCATTTCCAGCCTACTAAATAAAACATTATTTATCTTAGTTTTCTTTGCACTATTCCAGAATGGATTGATCCTTTGAAATTCATAGTTCTTAACCTAGGTTTTAAAGTCTTAAGAGGATCTAAAATATTGAGAGAACTATAAAATAATCAAAATCAACTTAGAAAGAAGTATATATGCTTTAATTAATAATAAAGGCAGGCATTGTCAAAGACTAACAAAATTTCAATTATAACTTTTGCACACATCGAGTTTGTGAGTGATTCTTCTTGTTAAGTCAAACACAAAAGGTACACTGGATATTATTTTTATAATTTTTACTTTCATTTGCTGCTTAAGCATTGCTTTGAGTCTATTTGTATTGCTACTTAATGCGTTATTCTTACTACTAATGATGTAATAGAAACATAATGACGTTTATTTATCTTATAAATGTTGCAAAAAAGGGTTCTGAAACGAAGCATGAATAGGTTAGGGATGGGGCTAGTCCTCGGGAGCTATAAGGGTGCCATATAGAGCCTTTGAGGGGGCCCAGATGAAGGTTATGCTTAAATGCATGTTTGTTGCCATCAAGAGCCTTTAATGGGGCCCGGGTGAAGGTTATGCTTAAATGCATATGAACCGAGCCTCATGGTTCTGGCTTTGTCCATCAGAACGGTTAACATTACTTCATAATATCATAGATATAAACATGAATTTTATGCGATTTTTGTTTTACCATTTGGAAATTTGGCATGTGACAAAAGAATATTTATTTTGCAGAAGTTATGATTATCTTTTTGCAAAAAACTATGTTTCCCTGCAATTATTATAATATTTTCTTTCTGCTTTTGCTTAAAGTATATTTTTAATATCCTTTGTACTTATAATTTGCACTAAGACATTATTTTTATAATACCAAACAAGATCCTACTGGAGGAGGCTGATGTAGCTTAAAGACATTAAAGAGAGAAATGGCACAGAATAATAACAATTTTAGTTACTCTTCGAGGGATAAACACTTTTGTATAATGACATTGATGTAATAATTCTGGAAGTTATTTACTTTAAATTGAATGAAAATTATTTCTTTATACTTGAATGGCTCTGGATGTTATTTAACTGTTACTTTACTTAACCGCCAATATGATTCTGCGGAAAGATACACCCGATGTTAGATTAGTTGTTACCACCAACCTAACATGGGACATCATAATATATATATATCTATATATATTCAAAATTAAAAGGAAACTATATAAAGATGCAAGAGTAAATAAAATGAAGTAATGGAACATACTTAGATGCTGATTGTAGAGCATCAAAGCTAGCGAGCCGCTGTAAATTTGCTGAAAAAAAGCAGATTTCATCTTCAGATAACTATAAGAGGTACTAATGTCTTCCATGCATGTAGGCATAAAAGAAAAAAGGAAGCACGATTGACATACATGTTCATTACAAAAAACCTGGAAAATAGTAACTTTCAATCTGGTTTGCAGAACATGAGTATCAACAACAAAAAATAGTATCATGTTTAAATGGCAACTCAATAAAAATTACATTCCAAAACAGCATATACAAATACAAATGAATCATAAGAACAAGTTTGCCATTATTAAATGGATGTTCAGACAATAATACATGAATCGTTGACACAATTACAACCAAACACAATGTATTCGGAAAAAATAGCAAAATAATTCACCCACGATTTTAGTTAAACCAATTTATCACAAGTTGTTCGATATGTCCGGTTTAGTTATTATAGGAGAATATTCTGAACAAATAAATTTATTTTGATTTCCAGCTAATTAAATTTTAAGTGAATTTAAATTTCAGGCAGTAATTATTGGGCTTTACTATTGAGCACGTAGAAACCTCTTTTAAACATTTAGTATTGTTATGTTTCATCTAAATATAATTATTATTTATCGTATTATTTTTAAAGTCATAGAAGAGCACTAAACCAACTTGTCATTTTGAAGAAATTTAGTTATTGATATTTTATTAAATGGCTGTTTGGTTTGATATGAAAGAATTGATGAAGACTAATGCATTGCCAAGTAATTCTAAGTAAAACAAATGAAGTGTAAGAGTTTTTAAGTGTTTGAAACTTTACAGCGTAAATAGTATATATATATATATATATATATATATATATATATATATATATATATATATATATATATATATATATATTTTGTAAAAATTTAAATAAAGAAAATAAATAAATAAATATAGTGAAATATAAAAACTTTGTATTTTCTTGCAAACCAACAACAAGAACGAGGGCCACAAGCACTGATGATGGGCCACCGTGGGTGACGATGATTGGCTTAGGTTGATTCCACATGCTCAACTGGTAGCAGCTTTGCCAACTTATTTTAGGATTTTCAGGGCTCAGTCAACAACAATTTTGTTTGATTGGCCAGCGATGGGTGAGGCTGACAGCCCCTAGTTGATAAGATTCAACATCTACTATTACTGGCCATTGGTTCCATTGAGTTCTGCATTTTTTTTGTAATTCATTGATAGTTTTGGCACTAAAGATTCCATATGTACTCCAGCATTTCACAAGTGGTTCCATTTTCTAGCCAGTAACATGGCGAGAACCAGTGCTCAATTTATTTTCTCGTGTGCAATTTATGCGTAAAGCAAAACTGCTCAAACAGGGAATAAAAATTTTATGCCAAACTGAGGTTTTGGGATACCAAAATTTTATCCTCATTTTACTTTTTATTAAACCAAATATATGATGTCGGAAATTAAAGGGAATTGTTTTACTTTCTGATCACTTCTCACTCAATCAAACAGCCCTTATGTAATTTGCCGACATTGTACATTGATTACTGGTTAACATATTTAGTCTCTAACTATTCAAATTGCTCAATTTAGTTTTTCATCTATCAGTTATGTCTAATTTAGTTCTAAAAATGAGGTATAGAGTATGGATTGCATTGTTTTAAAGAATAGTTGAGGTACTTAATTGAAATGATCAATAATATCACCCAAATTTAAATATAAATTTTGATTTTGATATTCAAATTTTGGAGGAAAAATGCATGGCAAGTTAAACTTTGCATAACATTTTTTTGTAATTTTTTCACTTAAACTTAAATTAAAATTCAGAAGAGAAGAAAATTGCAAGGAATCGAAAAGAAAGAACATACATATACATATATATGAGTTTATAAAGATAAAAATAAAATAAAATTGAAAGAAATTGAAAACTAAGAAGATAAGAAGATAAACAAAAAATAATTCTCAAGACTTTTCATCCACTCAAAAATCTGAACTCTTAGTATATCAGGTCAATATTAAATTGCATTTATTATCCTTCATCATTTGAAATACATACTTTTATTAAATTTCTCATGGGATAAATTTTCATATCTAGGTGAATTTAGTCCCAATATGGCTATTCTTCACCAATTTAGCTATCTTATGAGGCCCAAAATATAAGATCGAACAATTCATTCACTTAATATTATTTAAAAACAACATATAAACATAAAAAAAATTCTAAATTATTTATCTCAATCATAAAGTTGATACAGAAATCAAAATAACCACTCAAACTTGACAAAAATCAAATGCACTCAATCGAAAAGTCATTAGATTTCAATAAACCCAAATTTGAAAGAATTAGAAAAAAAGGTGTCCAAAGGATTTAAAGCTCAAACTTCCAATCACATGAGAAGCAATTAACCACCATGCAATATATATCCAAGTTGTTAAATATTGAACGTTAATAATATATATATTTTCTAATAAATTAAATCTAATTTTGAGTTAGTGAACCTCAATTCAAAATCAAAATTGTTTTGAGCAGTTATAATGAATTGAAAATAGACTCATACTGATTAATGTGGATAAAGTTCTAGCAATGTTTTAGCAAAATCTGAGCAATTTTGCCACTCTTGCCCAGAACCTCCAAAAAATAGAAAGGCAATTCAAATAGTTCATATTTTCCTGAAACAAAATGAGAAAAGAAAAGTATAAAATAGAAACTTTAAGTTGACAGGCTATAATACATATCTTCACTTTTTTCCTACATATATTTCCCAGTTTCCTATCCCAAGAATAATCCAAGAAGTGCCAAACTAGTAATCAGATTATCCCACGGTAGTTTTCAAGAATATAAAGCAAAAAATAGTTTAACGCAGAAAAATAAAGGACAAACTGAAAGAATAGCATTAAGGCAAAGAAGCCAGCTTTCCTACATTATTTAACGCAGAAAAAAGTTTACTCAGAAAAAATAAAGGACAGACTGAAGAATAGTATTAAGACAAAGAAACTAGCTTTCCTACATTCTCTCAACCCATCCATCTCCAAGAGTAAGGTATGCATCAAGCTGCTGGGAAAAAAGTTGAAAATAAATAAAATAAAACATCGTTTGCTATTCAACAAATTAAATTCACATAAGAAAAAATTTTCAAGGATAAATCATAAATAATCAATCCTGAATACAACGACATCAAATCAAAGAGCCCATAATTACCTTGAAACAAAGTTTACATCGAATAGTTTATTTTTTATTAGCATTAAAAATAAATACAAAATAACTACATTCTTACTTTAGAGAATAAATAAAAAAATATAATGTTAGTTTTATCTTAAGGTTTGTTTATACATTAATTATGTCGTGTAGACTTTTCAAATTGAGTGATTAAATGAAAGAAAGATATGGGAAAGATAATCATGACATCTTTCTCTCCTAACTCCATTGAGTAAATAGATTTTGTATGCAAAGTTATCTCTACACTTTATTCTCTTTTTTACCTTCATTTATCCTGCTTCGACTAGTCTTTGTCAATTCAAAGAACAGTGTAAAGAAGATGCACAAACTTCTTTGAATTTCCAACTGAGAGGCTCAATTTTTCACAATTTTTACGAAACTTATGTTGCAAACGCAACATCTAAATCCATGCATTTGCATTTCATTTTCTCACAAATAATCTTCAAGCAAATCCCTTTCAATCAGATCCATATGCCAACTGACAGAAGCAGAACAAGTCAACCGATTGACACAGATCTTAATTAGGAGGCAAGAAGAAGACAGATGAGGATGACTAACAGAACCTAAATAGAAGCTTTCATATAATTGTTTGACAAAGCACAATGAATTCACTAAGTTACCAGAGAGGTACAAGTTTCTTCCATAAGAACCGTAAATGCAAAGAGATTCAAAAAAGCAAGATTAAAATTATCAATTCATCATCCAAATGATTAATTGTAGCGGGCTTGATGATTTAATGGTCCCGCACAAGCACTATCCAAGGTAGTTCGTAACAGTATAACATACTCTAGCTGGTAAACCAATAGATTTGCACCATGTAGTAAACCGTAATAACAAATTTCAAGTTTGTGTCCATTATAATAATTGCCTTCTGACATGTTAAGAACATGCTAATCACTCCTACATTTAAAAGCAAGAGAGGTTCAAGCAGTACAAGTGCTTGAACAAATTTATTCTTAGCATTGCCTATTGATCAGCACTAGTTACCAGCACAAAGCATCCATTTATAGCCGATGATATTCATTTGGAAACATTGTTGTTATCTGAATCTTAATGTTCAGTTGGCACTTTTTTTTATTGACATTATTAATTGTTGAATGACTCAAGAAATTGATAGGCTAACTAGCAGATCGAAGCATAATAACTCGCCAAAAAGTCTACTAACTTGGCAATGCCTGATATGACTCAGTTAACACTTGGTTCCGCAACTTTGATCGACAACAGCTTGGATTGGCTAAAACTTAAATTAGCAGCTCTAAATAAAAATCGATTGAGTGCTTGTTGAGTAGAGAGATAATTTAGTCCCCAGCTACTCCAACAGAGAGATCAAAATCTAAGCTTGTTTATTCAGCCGCAAGTAGTGTTGATCCGTTGAAGCTCTCCTAATCATATTCCCATAAAAATTCTATCACGTGAACCTTAATCTTAAGATATCAGACTACCTGTAACATATACATACTAACTGGACAGGTTGCAGCCAACCTATCCAAAAGTTCGGCAAAAGTCTTGATATTCTCACATTGTGCAATTACTTCAATCAGCCCTCCCACTTTAGTGTTCATCTATGGATCTTGCCCCTTGAAGCTTTAAAGCCATAACCCTGGAAATATTCCAATTCTTGCACAATTCCATGGTCAATCTTATCACTACACTCACGATGACTATGTTTTCACACAAAGCATTGAGTACAATTTCCAAGTGTTTTAACTCCTTTCTCCTTTTCTTCACCTAGCCTTGTTTCCTTATTGACCTAACCTCTCTCCTTTTCTCGATCTTGTACACTAAATTGGATACCCATTGAGGGCTAATGTTGCTCATGTTATGGTGTGGAGACGAATTGAATCATCAAGAGAAGAGCAAATGGTGTTCTGGTGAAATCCGGGACAGAACTATAAAAGCCAACAGTTGTCTATAACTCTGTAATATTCTGTTCTATAGTGGATTTTCTTATGGTGGTGTGGCTCCGTGTTTTTACTATTCTTGGATTTTCCACGTAAAACTGTGTTCGTATGCTTATGTGCTTGTGAAAATTTGCGCTGTAATTTTTTCAATTTGTGTTTGTATATTTTTATCTTTGCTTCAGTGACTCTCAGCAGTCAAACCCAGATCTTAGGGATTTCTTAGAACAAGAAGATCTCCCGGTTCTCAACAAGTGATATCAGAGAGAGTGAGTTGTTTGGTGTTAGGTTGAGCAGGAGTAATGGAGGACAAAATGATGGACAAGATTGAAAAGTTCAATAGAACAAACTTTACATTTTTCTCTACCAGAATAAGTTATACTTACCATTGGTAGGAATCGATAAGAAACCTGAAACTATGCCGAAAAGTGAATGGAAAGTTCTCGACAGGACAGTGCTATACTTGATATGCCTTTTGTTGTCATCGTCGGTTGCATTTAATATTGTGAATGAGAAGACTACAGTCGATCTCATGGCGGCCCTTACCCGAATGTATGAGAAACCCTCAGTTTCTAAACACGTATTGTTAAAGAAGCTATTCAACATGAAGATGGTAGATGGCGACTCTATGACAACATTTGAATGAGTTCAACACTGTAACAAGCCAATTAAGCTCGATGGAGATCAACTTCGAAGATGAAGTTAGAGCTTTGCTGCTTTTGTCTTCTTTGTCGGATAGGGTTTACGGACTGGTGACTACAGTAAGCAATTCTCAAAAAATGCCAAGCTAAAATTCGATGACATTATCTGGTTGCTACTGAATAAAGGAAACGCTCCAATGGTGAAGCAACTACTTCACCATTAAATGCAAAATTTAGAGAAAGAAGTACAAACTGGAAGCTCAACATAAGCATGTCAAAGTCAAGGTAGGGAAGGGAAAGGTGGAATATTGGAACTGCGGGAAATATAGAGACTTCAAGAAAAACTGTTATGCCTTGAAGAAGATAGGAGGAGGTAAAGACAAGAATCCCTCTGTGATTGTTTCAGCTGATGAAGATCAAGATGCGTCCTGGGTGGTGGACTCAAGTGTTTTCTTTCATGCAACCCCAAGCGAGGAAGCTTTCAAGAACTACACCAAAGTGATTTGGGAAAAGTTTATTTGGAGATGACAGCTTGCATCAACATTTGAATGGGCGATGTGGATATTTAGATGCAGAATGGGTTGGTGTAGAAGTTAAAGGATGTCAAACATGTTCCTTATCCAAAAATTAGCCCGTGAAAGTTATAGCACGAGTTTCATAGAAGATTCCTGGAAGGTGACTAAAGACGCATTTATAGTTTCTCGGGGTAGTATGAATTGAATACTTTACCTGATCAATAATGTGTCTAACCCTATTGCAACAGCAAAATAGCTTGATGCACGTTTATGGCATCAAAAGCTCAGTCATATGAGTGAGAAATGATTGAAGTTCATATTATATAAGAGAGAAATTCCAAGGGTGAAATCTGTGGACTTGAATTATGTGAAGGTTAGTTTCATAAGGAGTGGGAGAGACTTGAAGACCCTGAAGCTAGAGCTTGTGCACAATGATGTGTAGTGACCAGCTCCCACATTCTCTCTTGGCAGAGCCACAAACTTCGTCACTTTCATTGATGACAATACTAGGAAGATATGGCCATACTTATTGAAGCACAAATCTGATGTATTTGAAGTGTTCCAGAAGTGGTTTGTCTTAGTTGAGAATGAGACATGCTTAAAGCTCAAGTGCCGCAAATCAGACAATGGCGGAGAATACTGTGACAAGGAATTCAAGGAATTATGTGCTTTGAATGGGATCAAGTAAGAGTTCACTGATCAAGAGTTCAATGTTCTATGAACACCTTAGCAAAATTGTGTTACAGAGCACATGAATAGAACTCTTACAGAGAGAGCCAGGAGCATGAGGCTACATGCTAGGTTGCCCAAGCAATTTGGGGCAAAGACTGAATATAGCTGCACATCTGATCAACAGGGGTCCATCAATTTCCTTGAAAGAAAGGATAGCCGAGGAGGCGTGGAGCAGCAACAAGGCGACATTGAATCACCTAAAGGTATCTGATTGTTCATCCTATATGCACATTGATGCAGGTTCCAGGAGCAAGCATGATCCAAAAGCAATTAAGTGCACATTTATTAGCAGGAATTTGGCAACAGATTCTGGAGCTATCAGAATCAATATATTATCAGAAATCGGGACTTCACATTCAACGAGAATGAGATATACAAGGAGAGGAATGGAGCTCAGAACAACTCAGAAGGAGCTTCATATGATGCGCCAAATTACCTTAAAATGGATGATATCGCTGAGCAAGATGAGCAAACACAGCCAGATGCTCATGATGGTGGAGAGCAAAGAGTTCCCTAAACACCAGTTACTGAGCTGAGAAAATCCACTAGAATATCATGTCCCACACAGAGATACTCTCCTTTATTATATTATCTATTGCTAACAGATTGTGGTGAACCAGAATGTTATGCGAAAGAGCTTCAAGTTAATGACTTAATCAAGTGGGAGTTAGCTATGGCTGACGAAATAAAATCACTCATGTCAAATGAGACATGAGAATTAGCTAAACTGCCAGATAGAAAGAAGGCT
This sequence comes from Gastrodia elata, assembly GCA_016760335.1. NCBI lineage: Eukaryota > Viridiplantae > Streptophyta > Magnoliopsida > Asparagales > Orchidaceae > Gastrodia > Gastrodia elata. The sequence goes on along the minus strand of CM028678.1, from coordinate 4,625,575 downwards.
CTTCAAAACAAATGGGTTTATGGGTTGAAAGAAGAACCAGATAGTAGTAAACGCTACAAAACAAGGCTTGTGGTGAAAGGCTTCTAGCAGAAGCACGACGTGGGCAATTGTGAAATCTTCGCCCCAGTAGTGAAGGTGACTACTACAAAGTAGTGTTGAACATCGTGATAATCAAAAATCTGCATCTAGAACATATGGATGTGAAGACTGCATTTTTCACGGTGATCTAGAGGAGTTGTACATGATGCAACCACGGGGTTATGAAACCCAAGGAAAGAGTGAGCTAATCTACAAGCTTAAGAAAAGTTTATATTGGCTTGAAATAAGCACCGAGACTGGTATAAAAGGTTTGACAGATTCATGTTAGAAGTAGGATACAAAAGATGTCAGATAGATCACTATTGTTATGTGAAGCAATTTGACACCTCTTATATCATTTTACTTCTGTATGTAGATGATGTGCTGATAGCATGATCAAATATGAATAAGATAAAAAGACTTGAGAGATAATTATCTAAGGAGTTTGACATGAAGGACTTGAGGCGGACAAAACAGATACTCGGGATGAGGATCAGTAGGGAAAGAACTGTAGGGATACTGAATATATCTCAGGTTGATTATGTTGAAAGAGTAAAGAGATTCAGCATGGAAGAGACAAAGCCATTTTGCACTCCCTTAGCAAGTCACTTCAGCTTGACAAAGGAACAAATGCCCAAAATTAAAGCCGAATGGGAACGCATGGAAAAGGTTTCTTAAGCTTCAATGGTCAGGAGTTTAGTGTACGCGATAATTTGCACAAGACCGGATATTGCCCATTCGGCGGGAGTGGTCACATGAGAAACCCCGAGAAGCCTCATTGGGAGGCAATTAAATGGATTCTCAAATATCTGAGAGGTACAGTGGCCAAAGCCTTATGCTTTGAAAAATCAAAGATAGACCTACAGGGATATGTAGACTTTGATTTAGCCGGAGACAACGACAACAGGAGGAGCACAATCGAATATGCATTTACATTGAGTAGTCGTGCGATAAGCTAGATCTCCAGACTACAGAAGATAGTCACCCTATCCAAAACAAAGGCATAGTATGTCACCATTATAGACAAGCAAGTAAATGATTTGGTTAAGGAGTTTTATGGCTGAATTGGACAAGGAGCAAGGGGATGGAAGACTGCATAGTGATAGTATAAGTGTTATCCATCTAGCTAAGTGTGAAGGCCCGATGCCGGTTTAGCGAGAACTGTTCTAACATCAGGTGTTCACAGACCGCAGGATCCTATTGAACAATTTAAAAGAGAGGGGATACACATATAAAAACCAAAAGATATTTCTCATTCATTAAAATTACAAAATATCCAACGTACACCTCGTACAATGTTCATTTTTTTAGAACAAAAGTGAAACTGAATCAAAAATAAAATAAAAAGATAAGTAAAATAGCGTTGTAGATCCATCAGCAGATTTAAAAATTTTAAAATTTTTATTGTTGTGCGAATTGTCCCATAGTTACCTAACCTAGTATTGTAAAGAAAATAATATCGGGATTGGAATTTTCAGTAATTAGAGAATACTCCAAGTACAACAATAAACAATAAAATATTACATTTTAATATAGCAAAGATGCGATTAGCGAAAATAAGAATGTAAGAAAAATAAGGCAATAGCGCAAACGAGATGATTAATTTCCTACAAAAAATGTATTATCACAAAGATATTGGTTACTGATGTCGTTTTTTCAATAACTAATTACGAATGTTACTGATGTCATTTTTCCAGTTACTAATCACAAATATTATGGATGTCATTTTTCTAGTAACCAACAACGAATGTTACTGATATTACTTTTCCAGTAACTAACCGCGAATATTACTGATGTCATTTTTCCAGTAACCAACCATGAATGTTACTGATGTCATTTTTCCAGTAACTAACTATATTATAAAAGGATGTTAGTTTCAAATAACCTACCAAGCATCAATATGAATTTAACTCAAAGCAAAGCTAAGCAGCAGTAAAGTGCAAAAGTAATATAAGTTCATATACTGGGTACCTTTTTCTTTAAGTTCAAAAGTGCAATAGTCTGATCGAATCTGCATTTAAATTTTTGATAATTTAAATTAGCCTTTTAGCCAATATTATAAAGAAAGTGATGTGATATTTTTAGGGAGATTTACCTTCTTTTTTTATATCCTGTCTTTCTTTCACTCTCTCTTCTTGATATAAGACAACATTTTAAGTTACTGAGAGTGGCAATAATATTTATTATTACCATTATTTAATGATAATAATAATGTTTGAAAGAAAAATACATAATGAAAATGTCTGAATTAAAATTGACAAAATTGAAATAGTAGTCTTTTTATAACATTTATATTATTTTCAGTATTAATTAATGAGAACATTAATAATATTAATGATGTATTTTTATCATTATTTTTTCATAATAATTATTATTAAATATACAAATAAAAAAATGAAAAAAAATAAAAAATAGCAAAGTTTCTTCTTATTTTCCTCCTCTTTTCCTTCTCCTCTCACCTAGGGTTAGTGCTGCCATAAATCAAAGGGAGGTCGGACGTGGCTGAAGGGGGCCGGAGTGGGTCACCGAAGTGGGGTGGCCAGAGGGAATGGCTGGCTAGAGGGCTAGCAAGAGGCTGAGGATTCGGATGTTTTGGGGGTGGAGGGTTTGAGGGGGTTTAAATAGGGAATGAGGGAAGGGGGCAGGCCGGGCTGATCGGCTGGCATGTCGCCGACCGGGCGGCGCTTGTGGGCTCTGGCAACGCATACAGGCTCTGTTGAGCGACAGAGCTTGCGCCCTAGCGCATGGCGTCGGGGGGGGGGGTAGAGAAAAATTAAAAAAAAACTTAAGAAAAATTTAAAATTAAATTTTTCGCATTTTTCCGCTGTTTGACCTCCAAAAATAACGAAACTTGACACCGATGTGTGTTACGATGAGACGAACACCCTCGAGCCAAAAAAATTTTATTCAAAGCAATAATTTATTTTAAAATAATTTCAAGAGTTTGTAACTTCAAAAATAAATCGTGATCGAACCGAAGCTCCAAAATTGATAAAACTTTTAACATAGCTAAAAATTAATATACTTAACACAATGACACAAAAATTCAATGAATTTGGACACTTATTTAATTTTCTCAATTTATTGAATTTAAATAATTCAAAAATTAAAGCGGGAATCACTACATACAAATTTCTCTCAAACTAGAGCAATTTAATCTAAAATTTATTTCTATCTAATGGTATTTTTGTTTGCCTTAATTGAAGTTCCCCAATATCCTGATTTCTGAGGCGGGATCTAACCTAATTTTGCGAGTAATGACATTGGGTCGTTACACTAAGAATGCAGCATTTCGTACCAGGACGAAGCACATTCAGTTGCAATATTATTTCATTCAATCTTTGTTAGAAGATGGTCAACTGGTATTGGAGAAGGTTCACACATCAAAAAATATAGCCAACATGCTCACACAATTAGTAACAACGAAAAAACTGAAGATATGCACGCTTCCGTTGGCCTCGGAGAATAAAGAAAAGGTGTAGTAAGTCACACCACGTCCTTTGCAAAGTTGAAGACAGACTGAACACAATTGATCGTCAAGTGGAAGATTATTATGGTGTAGAGACCAATTGGATCATCGAGGAAAAAAGCAAATGGCATTATAGTGAATTTTGGGATGGAACTATAGAAACCAACAACAATACTAGCGCCCAAGCACGCCAAGGTGTGCCCAGGCGCCCAGGCACTCAGCAGACAGAGACTGGCGCCCAGGCCCCCCAAGCGCCCCAAAAAGTAGCAAGGCAGGCGCCCAAGCGCTCGCAGAAATTCCAGCTCATGTGTGACGTGTCCTGAACTGTTTTTGGCACTTTGAGAGCTAATTTGGGATTCCATATAAATGCTAACATTATGGGTTAGTATTTAAGTGTGTGTCATTTCTCTATGAGAGCTTTTTAGAGGCTTGAGGTTTGAAACCCTAGAGTGAGAGTAAGAAGAAATTTAGGAGAGAAGAAGTTCAACATGATGACTTTTTTCTTCCTCTAAGAGAATGATAAGTTCTCTGTAACATTATAATACTCTCTTCTATAGTGAATTTTCTTGTTGTGAGGTGACTACATAGTTTTCATATTCTTGAGTTTTCTATGTAAATCTTTAAGTTTGTATGCTTATGTGCTTGTGAATGTTTGCACTATTATTTTTTCAGTTGTTTGTGTTGGTATATTTTTGTCTTTCCTTCGGTGTCTCTCAGCAATCAAATCCCGATCATAGGGATTTCTTCAGATAAGAAGATCCCCCGATTCTCAACAGCTCACCATAAGAGTTCATATTAATCAATTATTAGACATTTCTGTACAGGCCAGCCTCCGCGTTGGACAAGACAGGAAGTTGCAGCATGCTCCCAAAAACCTAGTTACTTAGTGAAATATGAGGTAAGTATTAAAAAACATTAAAATGTACATGTATTTTTAAAATTCAAAATGAACTATATAAGTTATATAAATTTAAAATAAGATATTAAATTTATTATAATTTACATTTATAGTATTTATACAAAAATAATATATATTTAGAAGAATGTTTCAATAATATAGAGGTATAATATGTAAAATAGATGTATAATACTTTTTAGTGTTTAATATTCATGAATTTTATTGTTCATTACAAAAGATAAAAAATGAAAGCATTTATGAAAAATTCGTGCGTGTGGGCGGGTATTACGAGTACAATACACAGGTTTACTAATGATAATCAATCAACCATCTAATTTAACCTCTTTTACTCCCAATAATATAAATATGTAAAGACAGTCAACTTTCCTACATAATAGGTCAATATGCTTTCTAGTAATGTACAACTGCCGAGCTCAATAAACAATATGCTCCTAGATCCTCCTTACTTTTCATGTTTTTTCCTCAAAGAATCCAATCGTCAATCTCACAAAACTGCTAAATTGAAAACCTCCAATCAAAAAATTTATATTCAAAGAAAAAGATTCATCTGTCAAATTTAACAATGCCAGACAGAAGACTAGGCGTCATACAATTAGAAGCAAAGGACAACAACAAATTATAAATTTCATCTTTATCATTCTCAATTTAAGACTCAAGAGGTTTTACTTTGGAGATTACAACCTTTACCTTTCATATAAGCCCATTCATAGACATAATAATGACTATGATTCCTATTAGAGAACAACAAAATATAACAATGCCAGACAGAAGACTAGGCGTCAAGGCGCAAGCATTGTCAGCATTAGACAGAGGCCGGGTGCCCATGCGCAAGCATTACCAGCGCCAGACACAACCTGGACGCTCAGGCACGCCCAGGCGTTCCTGAACCAGGCGCCCCCAAGGCCACACAACACCTGAACACCCAGGCGCTTGTGAACCAGTACAAAAACTATTTTCACATCTCTTCTCTTAGTTCTTACAATTCCCATTCCCATACTAAAAGTTTTTGAGCCATATAGTTCCTATTCATGTTCATGCTAATCTGTTATGTCCCGATGCCGGTTTAGCAGAAACCGTTTCGACATCGGGTGTTCACTTACCGTAGGATTATATTGAGTAATGAAAGAAAATGGACACATATAAAGATATAGGATATTTCTCATTTATTTCAAACTTCATATTACAAGATAAGTCATCATACTTCTCGTACAAAAGTGAAAAATAAATATAAAAGATAAGCAAAACAGCGCCGTCGCAGATTCATTGGCAGATTAAAAATTTTAAGTATTAAGGTTCTTGTTTAAGCTCTTCCAGAAAGACCTGACCTGGTATTGTACAACAAATAATACCGAGATTGAAATTCTCAATAATTAGAGAGTACTCTAAGTGCCACAGTAATCAATGCAGTATTACATTTTATAATAGCAGAGATGCGATTTGCAAAAGAGATGCAAGCAAATTAATAAGGTAAAAAGCGCAAATGAAATAATTAATTTTCTGCAAAAGATATTAGCTCAAAGATGTAGGTTACTGATGTCATTTTTCCAGTAACCCACCACGAATGTTGTTACTGATGTCATTTTTTCAATAACAACCCACGAATGCTATTATCGATGTCATTTTATCGGTAATTAGCCACAAATACCATTACTGATATCAATTTTCCAGTAACTGGCCACGAATGCTATTATTGATGTCTTCTTTCCAGTAATTAGCCATGAATGCTGTTACTGATGTCATTTTTTCAGTAACTAGCTACGAATATTATCACATTGGTTTCGAATAACCAATCAAGCTTCAAATTGAAATTTTGGCTCAAAGCAATTAAAAGCTAAGCAGTAGTAACAATACAAAATGTAATACTTATCATATACTGAGTACCTTTTTGTCTTTTTAGATTCGGATGAGTGACAGTTCGCTCAATCTACATTTAAAGTTTCCGATATTTTAATATTTAGCCAATGATTTTATGAATATTATTTCTTTTTAAGAATTTACATTCCTTTTTCTTGTCTTTATTCTTTCACATTCTCATAATGATATAAGTCTTTGTTTAGTCATTTTATGTTATTTTATCATATTGATGTTATGAAAAAATAAATCCAAAATTAAATTGATTGATTAGAAATATAATAGGCATCTTATCATATTATTTACATTTTCACTGTTATCTATTATGATAATGTGAATGATGTATTTGAGATGTTAATACTATTATTATTATTATCATACTAATGATTAAGCACAAAAGGAAAATTTTTATTTCTTTTTTTTTCCATTTCTTACCATAGATTAGGACTGCTTGAAAATTTTCATTTCTTTTCTTTTCCATTTCTTACTGTATCTTACTGATGTCATTTTTCCAATAATTGGCCACGAATGTTGTTACTGGTGTCTTTTTTCTAGTAATTAATCACAAATGCTATTACTGATGTTATTTTTTCAATAACTAGCCACGAATGTTGTCACGTTGGTTCCGAACAACCACCAAAGTTTCAAATTAAAATTTTGGCTCAAAGCAATTAAAAGCTAAGCAGAAGTAACAATACAAAATATAATACTCATCATATACTGGGTACCTTTTTGTCTTTTAAATTCGAATGAATGAAAGTTCGCTCAATCTGCATTTGAAGTTCCTGATATTTTAGTATTTAGCCAATGATTTTAGGAATATTATTTTTTATAAGGATTTATATTCTTCTTTCTTGTCTTTATTCTTTCACATTCTCATAATAATATAAGTCTTTATTTAGTTATTTTATGTTATCTTGTCATATTAATATTATGAAAGAATAAAAGCAGAATTAAATTGATTGATTAGAAATATAATAGACATCTTTATTTATATTTTCACTATTATCCATTATGATAATGTGAATAATGTATTTGAGATGTTAATACTATTATTATTATTATCATACTAATGATTAAGCACAAAAAAAAAATTCATTTCATTTCTTTTCCATTTCTTACCTTAGATTAGGACTGCTTGGAAAATGAAGGAAGGCTGGAGGCTGGAGGAGGGCTGTGGGGGCTGAGGGAGGAGTTGCTGTGGGGCTGGTATAAAAGTTGGTAGGGACTGAGGAGGGAGCTAGCAGCTTGCTGGCAGCTATGGACTGAGGGAGAAGTTGTTGTGGGGGCTGGTAGAGAAGCTAGTAGGGGCTGGAATAGGAGCTGGCTGCTGGAGGTCGACTGCTGTGGGCTGAGGGAGGAGAGGGTTGGGATGGCAGGAGGAGAGGCTGAGAGAGCTGCTGGGAGCTGGCTGAAATGAAGAAGGAGCTATTCGGCTGTGGGGCTGAGGAGGAGGAGGGCTGGAAGCTTGCTGCTGCTATGAGGCTGAGGGAAGAAGGCTGGCAGCTTGCTGCTATTGTGTGCCTGATAGAGGAGGGCTGGCAGCTTGCTGCTGCAGTGTGGCTGAGGGAGGAGGGTTGGCAGCTGAGGAGGAGGGGCTGTTGCTGCTGGTAGCTGAGGTGGAGGGGCTGCTGCTGCTGTTGACAGTTGGGAGAGGAGGAGAAGGCTGTGTGGGGAGGAGAAAAAGGGAAGGGAGGGGGTTTTAATAGAGAAGGAAGAGGGATGGGATAAGAGATAATGGATAAGGAGATAATGGTGCCCTTGATTGGCGCCATTTAAGGCTCTAAATGCCGTAAGATGGGCGGAAGTTCCGCCTACAATTGGGACTTGCATCGCAGGGGGAAAAGGGTGAGAGAAAAAAACTTAAGGAAATTTCTTAAAACTACTTAAACTTAAATTAATTGTATTTTTTCGTCGTTCGGAGTTCAAATACAACGAAACTTGACACCGAGTTGTGCTATGATATTACGAACACCCTCGCATTAAAAATTTTTTCGATTCGGAATAATATTTTATTTTATATTAATTTTTGAGTTTAAGAACTTCAAAAATTAACCACAATCAAACTGGCGCTCAGAATTTGATGAAACTTCTCGAGCAGCCTTTAAATAATATACTGAACATAACGACACTGAAAATGATGAATTCATGCACATATTTCAATGTTCATAATTTTTAAAATTTAAATAAGTCAGAAAATAAAACGAGAGCTTCCGTTATTCAGATTTCTCCCAAACTATGGCACTTTGATTTTTAAAATTATTATTACCCACGGTATTATTTGTTTGCCCTAATTCAAAATTCTCCAGGATCCTGATTTCTAAGGCAGGATTTGATCTAATTTGCAAAGTAATGACTTTAGGTCATTACATAATCATTACTGTTTAAGATAATCTAATATTTTCATATGCTTTGGGCTATATTGTTCCATGTCCTAATCTTCAAGGGTTTCAAAATCATCCCCTATAAATATCCTTTGTGCTTCCCATTCAAATATCATTAAGGAAAACTTTTTGCATTTGTTCCAAAAAATTCACAGCACAAGTTACAATACCCCTTTGAACCACAAATCTTATATCATTATTCTCATTCTACAACATCTCTTATAGATTTATGACATTTCAAATGATACAACTCTTCCAATTAATAATTCCATAAAGAAACTACTAGTTACAAGCACCTAAGTTTAATACTTTGCCTGTGTCAAATCATAGATAATAGTAATGGTTACGACAAATCTAACATCAAGTAGATATGAGCCTGAAAATATTAATAAGCAAGGAGTTGTGCTTCCTACAAATATTGTTCATTAGAGCAGTGAGATATCCTTAGTTGTACCAAAGCCTATGGTTGTTCTCCTTCACTTCCTATGTTGACTTTTGGTCAGGTTCATTTGAAACTACATTAGGAGACATACTAATCAAGATGATTGCAACTCTGAAAAATTAGACTTGTTGCCTCTTCTATCTAAAATTCCATAGGAACCACATTTACCTTGGTTATCTCCTTCAAGCGGCCAGTGATTTGAATTAATTAAATAAAAAGCAGTTCATTTCAGCCAATTTAAGGTGTCACTAATTTATCAAAGAGTTAAACAATGCAACAATGGAGTTAAACTGAATCAATTTTAATGCCTTCGTACATCCCTCTTTAAATTTGACTGAAATTTGTACAAATACAATTATTTTTATAAATATAGCCAACTCCACCTAGCGGGACTAAGGCTTTAAAGATAAAATAAATCCCATTATATATTGGATAAAAAGGTAAGGATCATATCATCTATGCTTCAGGATTAATTTTCTGTTTGAATATAGAACTAATTCAAAAAATTTGATTTGATTGATTATATGAATAATTTGTTTGATGATGAAAATGGCCGATTTCCTTTTTTCTTTCATTGATTGAAGTGTACGCTTCCCCCCTACTTCTGCAATAAACAAATACTTATAGGACAGCATGCTGACACTTCAGCAAAGAACAATCATATCTGCATCTCTATACAATTAAAATAAACCTAGCTCCAAGTCAAGTTTGAGCGAGTTAGTTGAGACTTGATTTGAGTTTGGCATGATCAAAATCAGAAAGTTTGAGGAGCTGTCTCAACATAAAACAATTTGGTTTTGAGCTAACTTGGAACGATTGATTGAGACGTTGAGTCTAATAAGTCATCTAAATAAAATTTAAATATAAAATCATTGAACCAAATACTTTTTAAATGCAAATGAAGAATTCAAATGTATAGTATCAATTTTAAAATAGTTCCTAGCTCAAAATCAACCTAAGATTAACTCAAGTTTTGAATATGACTAATTGGATTCGAAACATTTTGAATCAATTTATATCAATTAGAAATTTGAACAAATTTTGATTTTCAAATAAAATTACCAGCTTCAAACCAAGAGAACATAGATGGAAAGGGCAACAAAAATAGCATCATCTCACATTCTTACTTATACTCAGTAATGATAAGTGGCGGTGATGTGTTTCACAAGAGACAAACCAAACAAAGAGAACAGAGACGGAAAAGCGCTTCACATAAGCTTCTAGCATAATCATTTTAAGGTGTGAATCTGTTCACATGCTGCCAAGAATTTTAGTAAAACTCATGGTGTTGCATCTCCTGAATGTAAAGAGCAAATAAAACTTCGAATCAGAGTTTATTCACAAAAGGGAATTTCAAAATAGGCCAAAGCAATATCTGACCGAACTCTTTCATCATCTTTTAGTCATAACAATAAAGACAAGAACTGAGAGTAGAACAAAGATCCAGGGAATTATGTAATGATGAGTGAAGCATAATATGAAGGGACAACTTTTATTCACCGATAAAAAGAAATGCTTATGCTTAAATCAACCTGTACAAATATGATGCCAAAAATGATAATTGAAAATACAGCTAATCATAGAAGATTAAAAATAAAAATAATGATAATAATAACAATAATAATAAATAATAATAATAATAGTAATAATAATAATAATAATAATAATAATAGTAATGATGATGATGATAAAGTAGGGATGACAATAAATGTGCATATTATTAAATAAAAACATGTGGTTCCAATTTCTTGATACCGTACCTCTATCCTTCCGATGACTAAAAGAATCGACAATAGCTTTAAATATATTTGGAGTAAATATGTACACACCACAATTTATGAGTTCACTAACCTGCATAAAGTAGCAAATTAGAAACAAAGAGATTTTGCATTTCAAAAGAACCAATATAACTCTATCCATAAATGTAATTATGATGGAGTGAGACTGGAGAAGATAAAATAATCTAGTGCTTACAAAAGTCTCTGGTTTCTCAGTATAGTGTAAAAGCTCATTTGTCATAGGATCAGCCACTAATTCACCAAATTGGTTTGCTGATTCAGCAGAAACCTAAGCAAAAAGTGAGTTAAATCCTTCAGTTTTAAGATGACAAGCAAATTAGTGGAATAAAATTAAGGAAAACAAATATGCAATTATAGCAAGGAATTGTCCTCAACCTTGATTACTAGTATTGTCCCCATTCCACCATAGTTTTTATGAGCATCTGCAAAATGACGACAGAAAACTACAAATTAAAATATTTCCAACAAAAATATTAACATAAAGTTACATTTTTTTCCACTGGGATCTTGCTTCAAGTTCAGGAGCCTTGGATGATGAACAAAATAATTCAAGTTGTAGAAGTGATTGCATTTGTAATCGTTAGTCACAAGAATCCGTTAAACCTTGTGCATGCCCAAAGATTCACCAATGAGATTCCAGTTTTGAATTCTCAAAACAAGGTTCCTTAGTCTTCACTGGAACTTATCTCCCTCGTTTCAAGAACTAACTCTCTCCCTCTTTCTCTCTCCTACAAGTGTGCACAGTGATAATGACCGTTCAAGCACTTAAATGTTAAGAAATAACTTTTTGGTTTAAGAAAATTAAATGAATTTTGTATAAAAATTAAAAATGAAGATTTCATTTTGGAAAAATCACATGACACGAATTATTATTAATATTTTTAACAGCAGTAATAGTAGTTCACATCACTGACAGCTTGAGAAATTCAAACGGCAGTTTGCAAAATCATATCACAAATTCAATAACTGATTGATTTTTATAAGGATACTCTAGATACTTTCAAAATCAATTAATATTGTCAATATTTTAGGTGAGCAAAGTCTGAAAGAATAAAGTAAGATCATAATGAAAACAACATTTGACACGAAGGATGCAAAATTTTTTAAAAACAAAGCTTTAAACAAGAAAATATGCAAAAGTGATGAATGACTCACAGAACTAGCAATAAATAAGTGGCTTACCGAGCATTTCTGGCAGTGGAAAGCTGCAGCAAACATCACAGTTCAGCAAAAATATATGAGACTGCCACATAAAAAAGACAAAAGATGTTCCAATATCGTCAAAACACAAATCTGATACCGAGAATAAAAAAATTGAATTTCTAGGAGGAATCGTAAATCAAGGGAGAGAAAAATCAATCAAATTTCAGGAACCATACCGGATTTTCTTCCATAATATAATCTCTAAAACTATACAGCCCTCCAGCTGATCCTCGTGGCCTATCTTCTCTTAAATACCTACAAAACCAACACCGCGAATCAAAATCAATAACCGCAAGTAAGTGCAAACCTCATAATCCACCAAATCAATAAATTGTACCTAACAGGAACTCTGAGCTCATTCGAAATAGCCGATACATAAAGAGCAAACTCCCGCTCCTCATAAAACCCAATAAGATAAATTTGGGCCAAGTTAGGAATCTGCAAATCTCACATCAGCTCCGACCAACAACCTGAAAAATCAATCATAACGAAAAAGAAGAAGATTCAGCGCCTACTCTTCTACAAGCAGATATCGGATGATGAACCATCGGCTGCCCCGCAAGAGGAAACAATGGCTTCGGAACGTTCAGAGACAATGGCCGGAACCGCGTTCCTGCATTGAAAGCAACGATTCGAATATTCAGAACAACCAAACAGATATACGCATCACAGATCCGGGTAATAGGGATCAAATCATTACCTTTGGTAGGGCCTCCGACCATAATCACAGCCACAATCCTCTCATCTGAACTTCCCATAGCTCTGATCCGAAGCAACAAACCTTAGCTAAAGAAGAAGAGATGCACAACGTGCTTGAGCTCAACCGCAGGAAAGGCTGTCAAGATCTGCGCGCGACTGAAAGGCCAAATTGATGGCTCGGAGATTGAAGCGGGGATGAATAAGAGGATTTACAAAAGAACAGAGCCGGATCAGAGTCACTTTCATGGACGCCTGCCCAGTGTTTCACGTGAGTCACGAGGACAAGATCTAACATCAAATAAACGTTCATATAAGGATATTTTGAAGTTTTAGTTAGAGATGGAAGTCTCTCCTGTCATCCTTTTGATTGATTTTATTACTAATGTTGTACCTCCTTTTATAAATCTTGTTCAAAACTTTTTGTGGAAGTTTATCAAGTCAAAAAGTTCACATTTCAATTTGATTAACATTCTCATTTCTTGCCTTCTTTTTTTTTTTTTTTTTTTTTTTTTTTTTTTTTTTTTTTTTTTTTTTTTTTTTTTTTTTTAGAAAGCCAATATGTTAAATGATGTTTATATTTGGAATTTCTGTGTTGTTGTTTTGCTATGTAAGAAACATTCATACAAAGCCTCACGATGTTATTGCTTGTTCATGGCCGTCAAAGGGCTTTTTTAATTACAGTTTTAGGGATTGATGTCATGCTTCAATTTTATTGTATTGAATATATGTTCTTCAGTTTTCGTGTCTTTATGAATTTTTTGTATGATGGTATCACTCATTCGTTCGACGATTTATCCTCAGTACTGATATAGATGATTATTTCTTATCTTTCCATGGTACTTTAATAGAGGTTGGATTGTCTGATACGTCAAGTGCAATTGGTGTTTCTCTTATGGCATATTCCAGCACAACTTCTTGGTATAGACTCATCTACCAAGATTTGTGTGGAGATGTCTCATACCTCCATCCCATAAAGATTCAACAAAAGATTAATGTTAAATCATTCTAACATCATGCACTTTATGGTTGGATTCCTAAAGTACGCAAACCTTATCACTCACTCTCACATGAGGCAGATAACTATCACATGCATTCTTTGGCTATAGCTCCAAGAAGGGGTTGCAACTACCGTCAATACCATAGAAGTCCTAATTGTAAGCAAGATAGAGGTGTGGATGTGTTAGTATCCCCACCTAATCATGTTCCTTTTTCATTAGATTTATTCTTTATTATCCCTCCTTAACTGCTTGAAAGGCCATCATTTTTTATTCATGTGTATGATATCCTTAAAAATTTTCCTTTCAATCTTCCTCTCCCAAATCTCAATATGGTGCTAAAAATCACTTCCACAATTCTCCCATTCCCTTCCTCTTTATCAAAAATTTGCTTGATTTGCATTCTCTATATTTTTCTTGAATTGGGATATTATTCTTTCTTCAAAATATTTTTCTTCTTCATCAACATATAAGTGGCTATGTTGAGTCCAATAGGAGAAAGGGCAAATGAGCTTGCGTTTCCTTAGGTTTGTTAGTGTTAAATTTGGATTTTGACTTTATCTTATTTTATATTTTTCTTTTTATGTGGCCTAAAGTATTTAGTTGGAATATCAAAGTGCAATAGCTAAATGTTAATATATTGATTTAAATAATGAAGCTCTGACACAATTATGAACATCAAAATCTTAATAATTAGGACTATGAATCTATAGTTAAATATGTTATTTCTATAATTTGTAGGGTTAAGAAGGGTCAAAAATCCAACTTTTTTATTTGAGATCCAAATTCAATAAACTCAGTGGCTATAGCTTCCTTATATCACACAAAGTACTTTAACTGGGAATAGACCCAATTTGGAGCTCAATTGGTCAAGTTATGACCTAACTAGGTGATGGGGACCATCTTCGACGCGGGCCCGCCACCGAGCCCGCCCGGACCCATACCGGTCTTAACATTTTAGGTTTTTTTGTGCATTTATTTTCGTCTGTTTTAGTTTTATTTTCGCATTTATTTTTGTCAATTTCATGTATTGATCGGAGAGACGAATATCAGCCCTCCGATCGTTTATTAAAAACACTCTAAGGTCTAGATTGCTTTGAGGATATTATAAATACCCAAATTCTGTATGTTAATTTCAGTTTTGATAAATAAAGATTCTAAGTTTTCTCCAAACAGTGAGAATGGCTCTTGTTTCCCCCGGAAAAATCCTAGTTTCCAAATCCTCCCTCTCCAAACCCTAGCTGCCACCTTCCGGACCCCTCCCCTTGCTGCCTTCGGACCTCTCCCTAAAGGACAGCCGCTGCCACCACCCCAGCCACCGTTGCTACCCGATCGCCGCCGCTGCCGCTACCCGATCGCCGCTATCCAGCCGCCGCCGCTGCTCAGCCGCCGCCCCCACTGCCCAGCCGTCGCTGCTGCCCCTGCTGCTGCCAACTACCCCGCTACCCCTGCTGCCGCTGCCACCTGCCTCTCACCGCTGCTGCCGCTGCCAGCCTCAGTTGCTGCCCCTGCTGTGGCTGCCCAGCCGCTGCCCCAGCCACCGCTGTCCAGCCGTCTCCACTGCCCAGCCGTCGTTGCCCTAGCCGCAGCAAGAAATCTATTCGGATCACCCTTCTCGCTCCCGGTTTAAACCGGTGTGTGTTTGTTCTTCCCATACCCTAAACTGAATTTATTTTTCTCGTGCGATTTTTTGGTAGAAATTATTTGTATGAGCGCAAATTTAAATCTGGTCGCTACGAATGGTTTCGGAACGAAAACGCCTCCGAACACATCTGCATGGCAAGTACAACTTGAAGTGCGAGTTACCTTTCCTTTTTATCTGGAATTGGTGCTGACCGCTCTTCCTGTTCGTAACTCAGGACACCCCATTACCAATGAAAATTATTTATCAAATTACTGTGGAATCTTATCTTAACTTCAAACTAAAATTTAAGTGCCTCATTTCTCTTATTTGTCAATACTAAGCCTATTAAAACTAATTAGAATCAATTTGGATGCTTAAATCTCAAAATCCTAATTTTTCGTCTTAAGAGGGGTATTTTGATCATTTTGACCAAAAGATTGTTTAAGAACCCTTAAACTATAAAAATGTGATTAATATACTTTTAATCAATAATATAATGTATTAAGATCTTCATTTAGCTTTTAGACATAGTTAATTAATCTAAATGACTTAAGCTAAGTCTTTCTTAAGTTTTCTCTCAAGTAAATCGTAAGCTCTTCTTAAAGTTGATTTTAATCTTGAATAGTGAAATTTAATCTTATGAAACCAATCTTAAGTGCCTTGTTAAAATTAATCATAATATTTTTCTAAAGGAAGTGTCTTAATAAAAATCCTAATTCTAAATCGAATATGAAGTTTTAAGTGATTAAACCTAAGACTTAGATTTTAAATCCTTTGTGATTATTCTTAGTAATCTATTTGAATTGTACTATCTTATTCTTAAAATTCTTATTTAATTTAACCCTTTTGAATCATTTTAGTGGGTTTAAGTTGATTTAATCTATAGAATAATGAGATTATCCTATAAATTGAGCTTATATCTCAGATTCTTATGTTCTTATTTGATTATTTTATCTTATAATTATAGATTCAGTCTTTCCTTAAAATCAAAGTTTCTTAATCTTTTAGCTCCTAAAATTTTATATCTTTAGAATAAGTGTGGGTGTGAACCCTTAGATTCTTAGAAGATTAGTACCTTAGATTCAGGATTAAACACCAAATTAGAGTTTAAGCCCAGAATCCTTTATCTCGATTGGCTTTATCAAGATTGGGTGTGAGTTATTAAATAACATTAAATTAAGTCGTTAATTTATTTAACTCTTTATAGTCATCACTTCAGTTAGTTCATTCAATTCCCAGTTCTGTATAGTGTGTTTTATTTTAGTCTGCATCTTCAGTTTAGTTCTTTGGATGTATGTTAGACTCGAACTTAGCTCTATGATTGACTAGGGGATGTATGTCTGATTCTATAAGTTTAACTCAGACCTAGCTCTGAGGATGCCTAGGGAGATACATGTTGAACTTTCTGTACAGTGGCCTTGTTTTGGCCCATTTTGTGTTATTGCAGTATTACTTTAGGCATACTCCTACTTTTCAATTCAGTTCCAATTTCGTGGCTTGTTTAGTTATATGTTTTCTTACAGTTTTAGTATTTTTTTATACACATTTGCAGTTCATTTCAGTTCAGAACTTTTAGTTCAGTGTTTTGGTTTAGTACCTGCATATTTAGAATGCTAGTATTATTTCAATTTTCTTATGCTTAAATTTAGATTCATTTATGTAAATCAGCACGTATAAATGCGAGATAACAAATTACTCATGATTGAGTATCGATAAAATAAGGCTAATTTTGCTTATAAATGCGAAATAAAAAAAATGAGATTAAGATGATTCGAGCCACAGTTATGCTAACATAAAAAATTCCTTACCATATATAGAGATAAATAAGAGCTATGGTTGATCTAACATGTATCAAAGTTAAGGCAATCGGTGGCGAAGCGGGGATAATTGAAGTCGACTTCTGCAAACAGTCTTTCGTCGCACGATCTTCTTCATTCCTTAAATTTTCTTCTTTAAGGCTTTGCAATATTAATTATAATTTTGGGTGCACATGCATCTTAAAGAAAAATTAGAGGAATTAAAAATATGAGACTTCCTCAAATCTTAGCCTTTGAATAGATACACATCGAATACTTTTAAATGGATGCCCCTCAGATCTTTGGCCTTATGTCAGCAACAACTGACAATCTGAATCTTAGTTTGTTTTTCAACTTGTATTTTATGGTTTGTTTTTTCGAGTTGTATTATTTGTCCCATTTGATGTTTTGGTGCATAAATATATTTAAATAATTATTACAAATTGTATATGAGCAAAATGAAAAGAAGAAAGGAGACTCATATTTAGTGATCTATTTTTTTTTAATTATTAGGATTTAAATAATTATTTATTAAGCTCTAAATAATACTATTTAAAAGTTAAATAATAATTATTTTTTCTTATTAAAATAGCAAAAATATGTAGAAGGATAGATTTCACTCAAAAATATGTTTAAAATGAAATTTGGTACTCAAATAATTTTTTAATTATTTTAAAGTTTAAATATACAATTTTAAATAGAGTATTGCTACACTTACACACTAGTATATGCCAAAATATATAGATGATATGTCAATTCAATGTGTAAACAGATTATTGGTTGAATGCACTTTTTGATAAGACTTATATACAAAATTATAAAAAAAAAAAATTTAATTGATCCTGAATATTTTTTGATGTATATTCTTATGTAACTATAGCATTTTAATTTTATATAATTTTAAAAAATTAAAAATATATTTTATATAAAATTTTTTGATTAAAATGAATGAATGAGAATGTTAAAAATATATATTTTAATTGAAAATTTTAATTATTTGTTATTAAAATATTTATTATACTATTTAACCTAATTATTATAATTAAAATTTATATGTAAAAATTATTATTATAAATTAATTAAAAAAATTTAAATATTTTAAAAAAATATTGATATATTTATTAAAGTATTCAAATAATTTAATAATATAATAAATATAAACCATGCAGGTTTTATGCCGGTTCGTAGGAGCCGCTGCTGGCCATCCTATCAATAGTTTCTAGAAGCATTTGGAAGGCAGGGTTGACTGAAGACTTTGCCACCTCATGCATTAATAATTGAGTATTACCCATACTTACCTAGTATACATCAAATATGTAACAATGTGTCAATTTAATTTATAAATAAATTATTGATTTAATATATTGTTTTGTAAGATGCAAAAATTAAAAAAAAAAATTGTATTATTAGGACTAAATTAAAATGGATGTCATCATCAACATCATCAATTATTATCGTGATCTAGCAATACATAGGTCATAGATCATGAGCATATTAAGGCTAAATGATTTATAATCATAATTTTGATTAGTAAATTTTAATTATTATGAGTTAAATACTAAATTTAAAAGATTTAATGATGATAGATTATCTATGAAAACATTTCTTATAATTTATACACGTATTTTTGTATAATTTGCATGACATTTTAACATTATAAATATAAATGAATTGCATCAATCATAAAAACGGAATGTATTTCGTCACCCCACTCATTTTGAGATTTGCTTATTTTTTACTTACACATTAATATACATTAAAATATATAGATATATGTCAATCCAATATATAAGTAGATTATTTGTTGAATATTTTTTTTTGTGGGATATATATAATAAAAAAAGAAATTTTATCAGTCATGAATATTTTTTGTTATATATTTTTGTGTAAGAATATCATTTTTTTATTTTATTATGAAAAAAGTTATTTAATTTATATACTTTTTTTAAATATATTTTTTCAATCATATATATATATATTAATAAAATTAATTATCATTAATTTAACATTAAATTTTTGAAAATGGTTCAATATCCTAATAGTTTTTTCTAAGTCATTATAATCTTTAAAAAAATTTTAATTATGATTTTGACTAATAAATACCATTTATTATGAATTAATCAATAATTTTAATTGCTTTAATAACTTTAGGTCATTAGAAGATGTATATTTAGGGATATTATAGCAGCTCCTATAAATTTAAATGAAAATATTACTTGATTCTCAAATATTTTCCAAAAAGTATAGGTAAATACAATTTAAATTTTAAAATAAGTATTTTTATAGGTTTCACAAGTAATTTAATAATAAATTTTTATTACATTTAATTCTTTAAATCTTAGTCATCCAAATTTATTGGGAGATATATTAGAGTTATGTAGTAAAATTTAATATTTAAGCAGTAATAATTGAGATTTTAAAATAAAAATTATGATTATAAATCAATTAAAATAAATTAATTATATTAAGAAAAATGGTTGGATATTTATTGAATTATTAAAACATTTAAAACTTAATAATTTTATATTAACAAACCTTATGTGTCAAAGTTCTCAACGGTTAGTGCCATAGTCTCACTTTTGAATCAATCGAACGGAATTGATTTTTCGGCACGCAAACTTTATCCATAAGAAAATATCACCTATGTTTGACTGAGATTATGTGATGACAAATAGGATTTTACAGTTCAAATCTTAACCATCATTATAATTTATATTTTTCTATTAAAATTGTTGTATATAATTTAAATTTTCATTAGAATTAGGGCCTGCTTTGAGTCGAGTCAGCTCAAACTCATCGAGTTCGAGTCGAGCCAAATATTTTGAGTTTCAAATTTTTGGTTAGATGAAGGTGTTTTTGTAATTTATTTTAAAAGTGCAATGCAATAATTAAATTAATTAATAAAAGAAATTATTTGAATATTGGAACATAAAAAAGAATAATTGAAAACTAAATAAATAAAGTATTTAGATAAAGTGATCATTATTATAATATGAAAATCTTGCTTATCAACTAAGAATCCAATAAAGTTAGTTTGCCCTAAATAAATAAGAAAAATGATATTTAAACTGGTTGTTGTGATACTCAAAAATATTCATATAATAGAATTTGGACATATAATTTAATACAAATTTTAAAAATAATATTTATATTATTTTAATATAAATAAATAAATACTAATAAAATAAAATATAAATTTAATTGGATAAATATTTTTAAGTGCCCTATCAAAGAATCTAAAAAAAATTACAATTCTTTTAAAAAAATTCAACTAATACAGGAGTAGTCTCTAAGATCGCATCATTGACTTTGAAACAGAGGATAGCATCATTGACTTAATCACAAGAGAAAATAAATAATGATTATAAGAAAATATATTTTACCAATTATATATTTAAAATATTATATGTATTTTATTTTTGTCTGAAATATGCTTCAATATTTTCAAAAATATCTTATATCTTTTCTTTTATTAATTATTGATTTAATTGAATTTCTTAATTATAATTAATAAATTATAATTATTACGAGTTAAAAACTCTAAGATATTAGAAAAAATATATTTAGGAGTATTATTTCAGTCTTGCTGTCAGGTGAGAGAGCTGTCAAGCTGTGTACTTTTCAAACGTACTGTAAGAATTAATACAACAGCATAATATTTGATAGTTGAAATGCATGCTTAGTTGGCAGACAGCAATGCTGTTATCAATTTGATAGCAAAGTCCGAAGAGGAATTCTATTTACACCGGTAATATGGCACTCAAAAAAATTTTATATAATAGAATTTGTACATATTTTATTAGTTTATATTTATTTATATTAAAATAATATAAATATTATATTAAATTTATATTGAATACACCTAAAAATTTTTATTGAATAAACTTTTTTGAATATCACGTCAATAAATCTATTTCTCATATGTAAATAAACAAATATTTATAAACCACAGCCGAATTAAAGTTTTTTAGAAAAGAGTGCAGAACAAAATCACAATAGGATTAAAGAATGACACAGGATGAGAACTAGAAATAAAAATAAAGACTAAAATTATTGCAAAAATTAGATAAGAAAAAAAGACTTTGGATCAACTCTTTCGTCGTGAGGTCCACCCAAGTTTTGTTGGGGAATCAATCCTTGAGATCAGTGTATTATCATTATAGTATCAGAATAACACTAAGTGTCGGCAGTAGATAACGAATAAGAATTGCTCTTAGCAGTCGCATGAATCCCGTCTCAGCACAACAGTAAAGGAGGAACCGTAAGGAAGAAAAAAACGGGAGAGTTACAGCCACTCAAAACCAAAGCAAAAGAATTCCCGATAAAAAACATTCAAAAGAAAATACATCAGCAGTCGGCACGCAAAAACCCCAAATCCAAATAAATTAACAAAGTCACCATTGATAGCGGTAGACTCCAACCAAATTATCGCATATAATGAAATAGCCACCTCGAGTGAGTTCAGATGAAGCTAACTACCAAGGAGCTCGAATTTCCACTCTTAAAGCATATTAGAAGAATTAAAATCTCGTCTTTTGCTAATGATGCAACAATTCTAGACTTGAAGTCTGAAATAATGAAGTGAATACTTTAGACAACTTTTTTGAAAATACGAGTATTCATTTCCTTCCAAATACTGTCTATGGTCAACCCAATAGCTATGATATAAGCACATTTATAGCATTTGTCAACATATAAAACGAGACCGCTCGGAAGGAGATTTTTCAATATATAAAATGAGATATCACAGTTGAAGAATAGGTAAGAGTGAGATTCGTCATTGAGAAAACAAAACTGACATATAAGAGGACACAAAATGCCCTTATTGTTAAGAATGTACGCAGTTTTTAAACCAAATCAAAGCTTTCCAAATATTACAATTAATGTGAAGCTTAGTAGCTTTGCTCCACAAAGTGTTGGCCCATGAAACATCAGGTAAATAAGTAAATAATAAGTTATGAGCATCTTTATAAGTAATGTTTGGCCTGTTCTTAAAAAAGGAAATATTCCTACTTGCATCAATACTAATGTAAGGAGCAAGAATGCAAGACATTTTAGTCAGTTTCCTCCAAACTTGAGATGCCATCTTATTTGAATAAAATGGAATTTCAAATAGCTTTAACCGGTTGCTTTTCCACCAATTGTCAAAAGAGAAGTATTGCATAGCATATACCAGCATGCGAATAATTTACAGCTGATGATTAATTTTGAAGGGCAAATAATACTAATCCCTCTCTTACCGATAGGAGTGACAATTTTACCCCAAACAATTGTATGCATTTTGTTCACCAAAGTGCCATGATCAAGGAATTTCGCACAAATATGTTTTATAATGTTGATGACACTCATGGGAATGAGAATTGCCTTAAACCAATGTAAAATGAGAGGCCATACTAAAAATTTTAAAAGTTGCAAACGGCCGGCAAACGAAAGAGATTTTTGGACCCACCCAAAAATCCAATGATGAAGTTTTGAAAGGAGTGGAGATAAATTTTCATTTTTTGGTCTAGAAGGCATAACAGGAAGCTCCAAATATTTCATAGAAAATTGCACAGTAAAAATTCCAAATTTTAGAAAGCTCATTCACATTCAACACCGATTTTGAAAAATAGAGATACAAATTATCTGTGTTAAGACTAAGACCAGAAGCTACAAAGACCCTTAAGACAACTTTTGAAGGTGTACATATTAGGCTTCGAAGCTTCCCCAAATAAAAGAATATCATCAACAAATAAAATGTGAGAGCAGCTAAAATCTCCATAGTGTATGGGATAATAAGTTTACTTTGGACAGCTTCATCAATGGAAGATGAGAGAAATTTTTTAGCAATAACAAACAATAGAGGCGAGAGAGAACATCCCTGTCTCAGCCTGGTGGAGGAGTTGAAGTAGCCATCAATAGATCCCTGCAAGTTGATAGAAAAATAAATATTTGAAATACAGGCATTAATCTAATCAATCAATTTTTCAGGAAGATTGATGCTGATGAGGGAGTTAATAATGAAATCCCGATTAATATTATCAAAAGCTTTATTTAAATCAATCTTTGCACTGAAAAAGGTTGCACTGAAAAAGCTTTATTTAAATCAATCTCGTTAGCAAGAATAACATGATGAGATAAATGTCTTCCTTTAACAAAAGCATCTTAAGCCGAAAGAATGATGCTCGGAAGGTGAAAAGAAATACGATCCGTAATGAGTTTTGATATAACTTTGTACATTGTGTTGCATAAGGCAATCAGTTTATAGTTGTCGAATGTTAAGTTACCTTTACCTCTAGGAACCAATGTAATAAGAGTGTGATTTAGTCATCGTGGCATGATGCCATTTTGAAAGAAGAACCTAATATCATGACAAATATATCTGTGAATACAGTTCCAAGATTTCTTAAGAAACAAAGATGTGAAGCCATCGGGGCCGGAACTAGCATTGTCTTTGATTGAAAGTAAAATACGCTTAATAACTACATCTGGGTCTACAAATATTTTCATGTAGAGCATAATCAACAATAGCATAAGTGTGAGAACAAATGTTACCATGCCCATTCTTGTCGTTCAACAGATTTTCATAAAAGGAAATGGAAAAATCCTCTAATTGGGGAGTAAAGGAACTTGCAATTTTTCTTCTAATTGCCATATATATGTAGAAGAATTTAAGATTATCTTTTCCAAGAGAGAGCTAGTGAATCTTAGAGCATTGCTTAGCCCAAGATAGTTCATTGAAGATGGCATCTTTAAGAAATTAATTAATTTGTAGATACATGAAATAGAGAGTATCATTGAGACTTTGGGGATCAATATTATTGAAGGCCTCTAATTGGGCTTATCTAATTCTTTTAATTTCAGATGGGTTTAAGGCATGAGCATGATAAATTTTGAATATCTTTTTAGTTTAAACCAATTTCTTATGAAGCTCAAATAAAGGATCACCCCTGTAAGACTCATTCAAAGTGGCAGTTACAATGCTAGTAAAATTAGATCTATTTGCCTAAAAATTTGAAACAAAATCTAGTGGGCATTCTAATTAAAGAGGAACTAGCAATAAGAAGATGAGAATGATCCGAAGTAGCAGGAGGGAGAATTCTGCATAAAACCTCAGGGAAGGAAGTGATCCACTAAGAGTTGCATAGGCAATGATCTAGTTTGGCTCTACTCTAAGAGTCAAGATGATGGTTATCCCACGTAAAGTGGCTGCCAGTGTAATGTAAATCAATAAGACAGGCTTCATTAATATAATTATTGAATATCGTTCTAAAGTTGGGGAGTCTATAACAACTATATGTTATTACTTAACCTAATCATTGCTTGATTGCATCTAAATTGTTATTCCATTAAATTTATTTACTTATTAGAATCAAACTCTGAAATTTTGGAGCAATTCAAATCTCCATTGTATTTTAGGAATATTGAATAATATTTAATTAATTAGAAAATTAAGATATTTAGTTTGGCATCAAAATCAAAATCCGACTTCGATATTACGATCGTCACCCCCAAATTAGCTAGGGGTGATATTTTGGAAGTATCTGGAAGTAGTCAAATTTTCGTGAATATTTTAATATATTTAAATACCTCAGAAAAATAGAATAATTAAATAATCATCGGAATTAAAATCCAACTTTACCATTGAGTTTCTCACCCCAAATTAGCTAGTGATGAATTTTTTGGATTTTTTGAAGCACGTTTATAAAATGAATTTTTTTAGAGATTAATTAATTCATTTAATTAAATTAAAATTCATTTTTATTAATTATCCTCCATTTTCTTTCCTAGATGGACCCCACCTCTCCATGCTGCTTTCGGCACTCCCTCTGCTCCCTCATGCAAGGCCACTCCTCCCTCTCCATATCTCCAAGACTTCTCCTCTGATGTTGTAAAGGGATGTGCCAAACTCATCCCATCCAAAAAGCCTTGCTCTCCTTTCCCATTAAATGACAACCTTAATTTTCCTTCCCTCCCCCTTTGCTCAAGCTGCTGAAGAAGCTCTCTCAAGCTCAACCTCCTAAGGATCCATAGAGGAAATTTGCTTCCATTTTCAAGTCTAAGGTACCTTCTTTCCCCCATTGGTTGATCCAATAGATACTTTCATTTTGTTCCAATGCTTATTTTGTATATTTAAGAATCTGTGGTTGAGATATGGAATTAATTAGAGCTCATTAGTATTATAAATTTTAGGGAAGAAGAATCAATTCTGTAAATAGATTCTGTATACCTGGACTTTGTCGTGATTTTAGTATTAATGGAAAGGTCTTGAAAATACATTTTCATTGGTATGTGGAACTGCCCTTGAGGTGCCCAAAATCGAGAGTATTTAAGTGCAAAATGGGACACATTTCAATTTTTGCACAGACGAAATTACCGCCGGGCACTACCGCGTGCCGTAGCGCTCGAATTTCGAATTGAGTCCGCTGTAGCGTGCGTCATGATGGCATAAAAATTTGATAAAATTAAATTCACTCATGCGTGCTGTAGTGATTTGAATCATAAGTTTGCCGCAACAGCTTGTCTCAGCGCTGTAAATTGTCGTAGTGCCTAAAAGCGCAGCCGCGCGCCGTCGCATCCAAATATCGAGAAATTGTAGCGCCGCAGCGCCTAAAAGCGTAGTCACGTGCCACACCGCTGAAATCCTCCGTAGTGCCTGAAAATGCTGCTGCGCGCCGTAGCGCTCAGGTCTCGCAGCGGCTAGCGCCGCAACACGCCTGGCTCTCGGTTAGGAGGCGCTACAGCCCGCCACAGCGTGTCATAGCACGCAGAATTGCCCACTTTTGCCCAAATTGCATATTTTTTGCATTTTAATGACTCTAGTACTTTAATGGGGCCAAATAATATCATAATTGAATATGGTTTTGATAAAATCATGCATTGAATAAATATATATGTGATTTGTAAAATCTATGATTATGATGCTTAGGAATTTAATTATTTAACTAGATTTCAAATTCTAAATTTCTAAAATTATTAATTAAAGTGCCAAATATTGTAGTGCATAATTAGTTAATGGTAGTATTTGTTTTCCAAATAACATTTTAATTTATCATGTGATTTATATTTCTTAAAGCAACATTGATTAGAAACATTATCTCAACATTCTAAATCTAAGTAAATGAATTCTATTGATATATAAATTGACATAATTAGAAACAAATTTTATAAAATTTGTAATTATGCATTTCAATATTCCTTATCACCATATTTCAAATCATATTAAAAAATTAGATGGCTAATAAAAAGACTAACCTGATCTACACACTGTCACATACCTCTAGATCAGTAGAAGCATGTTGTTAAGTTGGTGCATCTTTAAGTTATGATCAATTGTATGAATTTAGATATTTCGTGCTACTAGTAAGTTCATACTTGTGAAACTGTACTATTGCTTGTATTCTGAAAATATTGATATTTAGTATACTCTTTTTTGTGTCAATTTATTTTATTGTTTTCATAAATATAAGGTCTATGTTTTTCCATTAGATCATTAATTAGACTCAAGGGAAAGTTGCTCTAAAAATTGAACTATTTATTTTAGTAATTATTATTCAACATGAATTCATTCAACAATTGCTGATCTAACATTTGAATATAGACTAGTAGATTATAAGTTTTTAAATCGTATAATAACTCATGTGATTTACAATCCTAACTTAACCTTAAGATCTTGGATCCTTAGAAGTTCATTATTTTATAAATCTAATTTGAATTGAATCATTATATTCAGGAAATTCTTATTTATTTGAATCATTTGAAATCCTTGTAATGGGTTTAGGTTGATTCAATTTATAGAATAATAAGACTATTCTATAGATTGAGCTTAAATCTTAGATTCTTAAGTTTTTATTTGATTATTTTATCTAATGATAATTAGATTTAGCCTTTCTATAATATCATAGTTTCTTTAATTTTTCAGCTTCTAAGATCCTCTATCTTTAGAATAAATGCAGGTGTAAACCCTTAGATCCTTAGAAGATTGGTACCTAGAATTTAGGTTTAAACCCTAATTTGGAGTTTGAACATAAAATTCTTAATCTTGATTAGCATAATTAAGATTTGGGTTTGAGTTACCAAAACATAATAATTAAGTTGTTGGTTAATTACTTAACCTTTGTAGTTATCATTTTGATTATAAATTAGAACTTGTTAAGTTTTAAGATAAATTGTAAGGTCATAAATTTGACTTGTACTAGATAGATAGATATTGGAGATCCTAAGCTTATACTAGCTCAAAATAGATATAATAAGTAAATTTGGAAAATAATAGATACCACATATGTCTAGTTGAGTCTCTTGCTTTGTGACACCCCACCACCTGATCAACAAAATTAGACCCAAAGGGCGGTGTGCCACTATGACAAATCTCTCACTTATTATTTGATTAGGTAAGATTCACAATCCACTAATAAGGGAAGAACATGCACATAATGAATATGAGGATCAGTCATTACATCTAACTTACATACAGAGTGCGGAAGCAAAATGAAATGAACAGTACATCCATTCATCATACATTAAGTAAGAAACAAAATATAGTTCAAAAAATAATAGTACATAAGAGTACTCACAATCATAGTACCTATATTATTATAATATTTAATGAATAATCTAATGGACTAAATATAAATATAAGAATCTTTCATTCTCATAATAAGCAAAAAGGAAACTAGGTAGCGTCTGTCTTTCTTGGCTGATGCTCCTCCTCTAAATAAGGTTTTTCTCCTTCAGCACCCAGCTCCTCAAACCTATATGGATCTGACATTATTAGTTTCATAATGCCAGGGCCCTAGCCAATAAAAGAAAATCTTATTAGATAATTGTCTAAGTACATTTTAGGCTGAATATTTTATATGAATTATTAATGTCATCATTTTATACTTAAACACAACAAAAGAGAACTAAAAGCATGGGAGCAGTACGCGTACAAGGAACATGATAAGTTATAAATATAGCATTTATAACTAAATAAAAAGTGAGGTAAAAAGTACACCTTAAGCAAACTAAGTAATGAATGAGCATATACATATACAAAGTGTAGTAAGTAAAAATACTGAAAGTAAAGTCTAATTCTAAACATGCTGATGATCATATGATATATACTGATTAAAAATAAAAATATGAAAATAGTACATATAATAAGCAGTAAAGTCTAGTATTTTATAAATATATACAAGCGAGCATGTAAGAAAAAAAATACAGCTAACTGAAACATGTATCCATAATATAATATACAGTAAGCTAAAACTGAAACATGTATGTAAAGACTACAATATCAAAAAATTGGCTAATCGGGCATAGACAAAAATTCTCATATCTTTTATGGGCTAGGGTAGACAGAACAGTAGCAGAACTGAAGAGACAGTAAATACAAATATAGAATCTTTTAGTTATCTTACTTTGTCTCTATGGACACATCCGAAAATAATTGAGGAGTCAAGCACATCTGCAAGACTATATGGGTTCCAAGCTTAGCACACACCCCTCAATGAGTAATATTAAGCATCCTTACTCCTTACCTCTGTCTATTAGGATGAATGTGCACAAGAACCTACCAAAATATAACTGAACCCAAGGCAACTGTTATCTTAATTATTCTATATTTTTATTTCATGCACAAAGTTTTCTTATATAATATGTCCAAGGAATTAAGCACAAAATAAAAGGAATGCATATCACAAAATAAATCAAGTAAGCAAGCAACTCTTCTATACATGGTGACACTGTTAAGTCTAATTAAACTATTCTAACTATTCTAAGTTACACAAGTTCCAGATCTCCAATTCCTACTATTGAGTGTAACTTAAAAGTACGGCCTTATAAGTTAAAAGGATTAGAATTGATCAGGTTCTAATCTAATTTAATCAAGTACGACTACATATTTAATCAATAATCATAACATCATAATTTGATGAATTTAGACGTTCTATCTAAGATATGATCAAGATCTACTAAACTATAGATCATGGATTAAACACTATGAGATTGAATTCAACCACATAATCCAAAAAGATAAGATATAAGATCTAGATTTCAGTCTAAAAAGTGATTTATTGATTAAGGTAAATCCTATTAAGTAAATCAAACTTAATAGGATGAATCTTATATCCTAAATCTAGGGTTTAAAGACAAAATAATCAAAGAAATTTGAAAAATCTAGAAACTAATAAAACCAAAGATTCATTCATTGAATAACCCACTTATCCAATGAATGAAATCTAACTTATAAGTTAGTCATAGTCTTAGGAATAGTCCTAATATGAGGTGTAAGGCTCTAAAAAAAGACTTAGAGATAATTTAGGAAATCTAACTATCTTGACATAATAACTAATTTTAACAATTAGAATGATTCTACTACAATTCAAATATTAGTTTTATTGACTTAGAAGATAATCTAGGGCTTAAAGATGCTTAACCTAAATTTTAGGCAAAATGACCATTTTGCCAAATGAAGATAGACAGTAAGTACACTCAATTTGGATAAGAAATGGATCATAAAGATCCAAACTAAGGATTTTGACCTAAGGAACATTTTAGTAATTTATTCCTAATAGAATCTAAAATTTTTATGTAGTTTACTGTTGGTTACTGTCCAATAATTCTATATAGTCTAAGAACACTGTATTCTGAGGTATGCTCCTAGTTAAAGTACTTAGTATGATATATGGAAGCTATAGCTACTGAGTTTGTTGAATTTGGACATCAAATAGAAAAGTTAGGTTTTTGACACCTCTTAATATTAGGAAATTCCATAGTTGCCCTTAAGCTTAGAAAGCTTATAACTTAATAATTAGATATCAAAAAATAAGTATTCTTGGACTCTATGGAATTATTAAACTGCAACCAATAATAAACTGCATAAAAATTTAGATCCCATTATGTATAAATTACTAAAATGCCCCTTAGGTCAAAAACTTTAGTTTGGACCTTTATGACTCATTTCTTATCCAAATTTGGTGTACTTACTGTCTATCTTAATGTTATATAGTAAAAAATTATTTGGCAGTAAGAAATTTCAATTTGGAGACCTAATTTATAAAGTAGCTTTTTGGATCCTTAAGTAGGGGCAAAATGATCATTTTGCTCAACATTTAGGTTAAGTGCTTTAGAACCTTAAATTACTTTTTAAATCATTCAAATCAGTAATAAAACTGATTTAGACTCAATTTAGGTCATAAATTTTATAATTTGAATAATTGCCAAAAAAAAAAAATCCTAATTTTAGACTTGAAAAATCTCTAAGTTAGGAAAATATTCCTTACTTACCTAAAATGCACCCTTGACCTTCCCTAATTAAATAGAACCAAAAAATAAACATAAATTCAATCAACTCTTAGAATCTCTTTAAGTCTTTTCATTAGGAGCTCATTAGGAATATTCATTTCACCATAGGACCTGTTCCTTATGAAAAAGGAAAGATAATATGTTAGATTTTATTCATTCAACGATGAGGCTATTCAATGAATGAATCTTTAATTTTATTAGTTTTTAGATTTTCATACTTTAATTTTGATTATTTTATCTTTTAACTCTAGATTAAGATTAGGAGGATCATCCTATTAAATTTGACCTTGCTTAATAGGATTTGTCTCACTCATTAGTTCACTTTATAGTTTAAAAACCCTAAATCCTTAGACTTTACCTTTGGATTATGTGCTTAACTCCAATCTCGTGGTGTTAAAATCATAATCCTTAAACTTATTAGAATTTGATCAGCTCTTAGTTTAAAATGTCTAAATTCATTAAACAGGCCGTGTTGATTTCTTATTTAACTTACATAGTCAACATTGATTTAATTAAGATCTAGATAGTCTTAATATTTTATAACCTATAAGGTTGTATTTCTAAGTTACACTCGATAGTAAGAATTAGAGATCCTGAACTTATGTAACTTAGAATAATTAAAATAGTTAATTAAATAACAACAATGTCACAATGTGCAGAAGAGTCCCTTGCTTACTACTTGATTATTTGTGCTACACATTCCTTGTATTTTAAGTTTATTTCCTTGAACATGTCATGTAAGAAATCTTTGTGCATGAAATGAAAATTTAGAATAATTAGGTCAACATTTACCTTGGGTTCAGTTATATTATGGTAGGTTCTGGTGCATATTTACCCTAATAGATAAAGATAACAAGTAATAAGGATGCTTAATATTACTCATTGAGGTATGTGTGTTAAGCTTGGAACCGATATAGTCTTACAGACGTGCTTGACTCCTCAACTTCTTCTGGATATGTCCATAGAAGCAAAAGTAAAATAACTAAAATATTTTTGCATTTGTATTTACTGTCTCTTCAGTTATGCTATTTTATTCTGTCTACCCTAGCCCAAAAAGGCTTTGGAAATTATGCTGAGCTCGATTGGCCAATTTTTTGATATGGCTATTATATATATTTATTTCTGTTTTAATTTATTGCTTACTATTCCAATGATGCATGTTATTTTAGTCAACTTTACTATACTTACCTACTCACTTTTATATACTTATAGGATACTTGATTTTTGCTACTTACTATATGTACCACTTTCGGATTTACTATTCTAAATTAGTATATGTCAAATGATCATCATCATATTTAGTATTAGACCTTTCTTTCAGTACTTTTATTTATTGTATTATATAGGTATGCTTATCCTTACTTAGTTTGCTTTGAGGTGTGCCTTTTTGCCTCAAATCTTATTTAGTTATAAATATTGTGTTTATAACTTATCATTCTCCTTGTATGCTTACTGCACCCATGCTAATTACTTTGTATAGTTTAAGTAAATAGTAAAATTAATAATACATGAAAAATATTCAGCTCAAAATGTACTTAGATAATTATCTACTAAGATTTTTCTTTTGTTAGCTGGGGCCCTAGCATTGTGAAACTAACAATGTTAGAATCAGATAGGTTTGAGGAGCTTGTTCCTGAGGAGGAGCCTTATCTAGGAGTGGAGCCATTTTTGGCGGAGGAGCATCACGAAAGAGCTGAAGCTGCCTAGAATTATTACTTTTGTGAGGATGAGTGTTTGCTTTTATTTTATTTAAACTATTTTTAAAATGTTACAATAATACATATACCATTAACTATGTTTTTCCTTATTGTACTTGAAATTCTGAGTTATATGTTGTACGTTTTCTATTTATTATGGTAAATTGGATGTATGTTTGTTTTACTTTGCTTCCGCACTTTGATTCTGTATTTGCTTAGTGACCGAGTACATAACATATATGCAGTGGCTCATCTCTTTATTACTAGTAAATTAGGGTTTATACATAATCCAATTTTAAGTGGGGGATTTGCCAAAGTGATACACCACCCTCAATCTATTGATTGTGGATTAAGGGGTGGGGAGCCATAAATATATAGGATCCAAGTGGTCTAGAAACTACTATGTTTTAGAGAAAAACAATTAAAATTCCCTTATATTTTAACAATAACTCCATTTTCTTTAACATTTATCATTCACTTTGGAATGATAAATCTTCATTCTCATTGGATATGGCTAAATAGTTATTATGTAGCTCACATAATATTGTCCCTTGGTATAAATTTATTTGGCTTAAAAATTAAAAAGTTAAGTATGCTTATTTTTGGGCATGTATGCATAATGAGAAAAGAAATACTGATAATCTTAAAAAAAGGGGTTTGATAATTCGATCCAAATGTTTCTCTTACTTAGTGGAGATGGAATTTTTAAATCATCTTTTTGTAATTGTAACTACTTTTAGTGCACTTAAATGTTATATTGAATTTGAAGATGTCTTAATTCCACCTATACTTGTGCAAATTCATTAATTATGAGAAGATTGGATTTGTAGAGACAATAATTATTAGCTAATTAATAGAATCAATGTTATTTGCTATCACATTTGGCTTGGGAGCAATCGTAGAATTTTGAAGTTCAATGCAACATGTTCCTCTTCACTCAAATAACTTAATAGTATCAAAGAAGGGAAAGTTGGGCTTTAATTTTTGTTGAATGACTTATATCTGTTGGGTTGTGTACCTCATAATTTGAATCCTTGTTTCTCTTATTTAAGAAGGGATCAGGGTTTGGTATTGTGGTATTTGTATGGCCAAGATTTTGGGTTTATTGTTGTTGTCCAATAAATTGGTTTTCTTATTGGTTTCAAGGGCTGTGTTTTGTTTATTTGTCTGAATTGGAGTTGCTGGCATGTGGTTATCTAGGCATTTACTGGTTTTTTGGACTGAACTGTAACTACCAGCTCTCGATTTCCTAATATTATTTTGGCTATATATTTTGGTTTGCCTTTTGTTTTTTAGCATGTAGTTGTCGATTATGTGTCAGATGACTTGTATCTAGCTTGTTTCTCATATTGAAGTTATTCAATCTGACTATTTATTTTGTCTTGGAATGAGAGAGATTGAATAATTAATTTTCAAAGGTGTGGATTTCGTTTTTTTTTTGCGATTATGAATTGGTTTGCCTTCAGGTTTTCGATGAGCTGGTTGCTTAAGCTTCTTATAGTTCTCGCAATTTCTTAAAACATCTGATGCGTCGTGTGTTACCCAAATGTGTAATTGATTTCAACTTTGAATTTATTGAAGGAACTTTTACTAACAATTACTATAATGAATGAGGATGAATGAGCTTGCAACTCACGTATGGATGGCAAATTGCATTCACCTTGGCATTGGAATTGTTACTGACTTGCAACTGCGTGTTAGAGAGTTATGAGTTCAAACATATTATATATGTTAATTTGGTGTGTTCAGGCATGCAGCATTGGAGCTGGTGGGATTAGTTGCATCCTATTACAATTCCATGAGATGCTCTAAATTTTTATGAAATTTATTATAATTACACCACTATATAAATATATATATATATATATATATATATATATATATATATATATATATATATATAATAAAACACAGATGATATAACAATATCAATTGGTAAAATGAATTGTTCAGTTTTAAAATAAATTCAACTATAAAAAAATAATATTTTAATAACATAAAAAATATATTCAATCAATAATCTACTTATATATAAAATTGATATTATATATATATATATATATATATATATTGATTTATACTAATATATAAATATGCTATACACAGAAAAGATAATACTTTAGCAGCACCCCATTGCTTTGCGAACACAAAAAGCCGATTCCTTAATTTTCGCTTTCCTGAAATAGTTTTTTATTAGGTTAACTCAAAATTAAATGAATAGATTTTAATTAAGATCTCTGATAATAAATTGACAGTCACTAAACTATAATCTTTAGAAAAATATTATTCCAATCATAAAATTATAATTATACATGCCATATATAATATTAGTTAATTTTGAATTAAAAAATTAAATTTTAATTATGTTCGACAATTATTTATCTTATTATAATATTATCTTCTTTACAAAAGTAAATGCTTTTTACTACTAAAATCTGAAATTTCAACATTAAATATATATTAGGACTCAACAAAACTCGCTCACGGAAACTATTTTGGAATCCGAGCCGTTCAAAGTTCCGCGCCTGTTAAAATCCGCCGTCAGTCTCGTCACGTTGTAAACCAATCAACCCGCCGCCTTTAAAACCCCCTTCCGCAGCCCCCTCACCTCACTTCCTCAGATGCCTCCATCGAATCTGGAGGCGCTCCTCCTCCGCGATTGCTGGCGAAGATCGGAATTTCGAGATGCCGCCGGAAGAAGACGATCCCTACATGCCGTCAGATTCCATCGAGCTCCGGATCGGAGACGAGATCGATTGGACGAGCATCAGCGCGGTGTACGAGAGGGACGATTCGACCAAGGGCAACACGAATCCCAAATCCCAGCACTCCAATAATCATCAGCAGCAGCAGCAGCAGCAGCAGCCGTCGTCCAATTCCCAGAGATTTTCCGGCAATCTGAAGCCCAAAGCCCCCATCATCGCCCTCCCCAATAAGATCCGCAACTCCGCCTACGTCGGATCCAGCGCTCGGCGCCTCCCCAACGGCCGGATGTTTCCCGACAAGAAGGGGATCGACGGCCACGATCGGAGATCGGGGATTCCCATGCCGGAGCCGGGGTCCCCCAAGGTGTCCTGCTTCGGGAAAGTGCGATCCGATAGGGAGAGGGAGAGGAGGGGGGGCTGCGGCTGCTTGGCTTGGCTGAGGAAAGTTTTCCGGCGATCGCCTCCTGTGAAAACGCCTTGGATGGACTCGTCGGAGGTTGCGCCGGCCGGACTCGCGGCGGTAAAGCAGTTTTCGTCGGTGCGGCGGCCGGCTTTGTGGGAAGGTGATGCGGTGATGAACGTGCCGTCATCTGAGCCGTTGGATTGGGAGGGTTTAAGGAGCAGGCAGTCCGTTGGATGACGGGGAGTGGGCGAACAATGTTTAATGAAGCTTCTTTCTTTTACGGCTTTTCATTTTCATTTTCTGATTCTGCTTTTTTTTAATATTAAATTATAATTCTCAAAATATATTTTAAATTTATTTTAAAATTATTAAAAGAAAATTGCTACAATATTTTTATTACTTTAATATTATTAAAAATTATAATTATAATATTTAATTAATAATAATAATTAAATAATTTTATTAGTCAGGATCAATTCATTAAAAAAAAGTTTACCGCCGTAAGTGTGCCATTTTTTTCTTATAATTATTAAGTATATATTATCCAACAAACCGACTGTGTCGAATAACCTTTGAGGAGCAGCGAATTAGGGTTTTGACAGGAGAGCGAAAGCGTATATCGCTGCGCATTCATCTACATTCTTCTTCAGTTCTTCTCAAATACTCACGGAAGGCTCCTGGAAATCTCTTTTTCCAGGTTTCTCAGCGCCTCACCCTAAATTTCAAGCCATGCGACCATGAGGATCTACGCTTCTCAGAGGAAAACTTGCCGATAGAGAGAAGCACTTTTTGTCCGCGTTGCTAAACGCCATGAAGACGATGTGGAGACCCAATAGAGATATTCAAACTTTTGGTTCTGGCGGCTCATTTAGGAAGGTGGACGATGGAACTTCTTTGGTTCTCCGTTCTTAATCAAACCATGGTATCCTCTTTTCGATCCAACAAAAGCTTCATTGATTCGGTGCTTGTCTCAGTCAAATTGCTAAGTCCCTTGGTATTTTGTACAGACATAGCTCTCCCATCCCAAAGATCGCAAGCAAAGTGGGCAAGCCGATTCCTGCAAAGGTTAGAGTTTGCGAGACTCTGCATAGAGATAAATACACAATGTAAGTTCCCTGACACTATCCTTTTAGTCACTGTGAGAAGCAATATAATCAAAGGCAAAATGGAGACCAAAAAGTTGCACTTTGGGCTTAAACAGCCTCCAGAAGAAGACATTCTTCTAATCTGGAATCTTGTTCTGCTTTGGATTCTGGTTGGAAAATGGTCATGCGCAAGAGCAGCAAAGGCCCTGCAGAGGCATAATTATTTTGCTGTAGTCTATTTTGGTTTTAGGTCTCAATTGGCATCTCTTATTATCCATTACGAATATATTTCATATACTTAGCCGGAATACAATAGATCTCAATAGTGAGACCCATCTATTTGATTGTAATCTTCAAATTAAGGATAGTGCTCTAATGGACCACCTCCTTGCTAGGAAATAATTCAATGCTTTCAGGAACTCACAATTTCGACAGCTTAAAATAGGAGAATTTTGATGCTTTTTGAATGATGGTTGCCGGCGATTTCTCTGATATCATTCTTACAGCTAGAGTTGAAGATCTTAATCAGAGGTCCAACCCATTATATGCAACGCTAGGTCATGTTTTGTGTAATACTGAGTGGCTTTTTAGATCGTTTCCACAGTTATATTACAGAGTGAATAACTTGGTACTTTAGACCTCATATCTTACCACTATTCAAACTGCATGAAACTCGTTATATGTTATGGAGACCCCCCTCTGCAAGAACACGGGCAGCCGCCGGGTTGACCTACTCGGGCGGATCAAGCGACCCTGATGGTTGCGAGAATGGGTGTTGACGAGCCGCCGGCGGTGGGCCGATTGACTGGCTGGCAAGTCTGATAGTTGCATAACAATGATTTTGGAATGAAATTTTGACATAACCATGACTACGATTCCAAAATTTGGTGGTCAATGGAGGGCTTTGCTCAAGTATAATGGGATTTGGCCTTTCGGGTTTTGCGGGGGAACTTTTGTTGATATAATTTGGATGGATATTTGAGATTTAGTTGAGATAAAACTTAAGGCGAATTTTAAAGCAGTATAGAAGAACTCAAAATACTGAAATAAATGATAAATACTATGTAGAAGCCTTTCTTTTTTTCTAGGAGATTTTTTTTTTTTCCTTCAAATGGAATAGTCACCACACAATCACCAAATTGAGGCTTAAAATATTTTCGAATTCTGCTTCTTAATCTTAAACAATGGTTACGAAAATATATAGTCAGCTTAAAATTAGGCTGACCGTGTCGCGGGGCGCTCCATCCACCGTGGCGTGCTAGAATTAAATAATTAAATTAAATAGAAAAAAAAAGAGGGATATTCTTTTTTAAATAGAATTTAACTAAATATTATTAATATATCATAATTATGATATAATCAGTAAATTGTAATTATTATTAACTAAATCTTAAAAATTTGGCAAATGTTTACTAAAATAAGTCAATTCTAGCTTAATTTTTTCATTATTTTAATTTCTTGATAAAAAAATATGATGTTCCTTCCACTCGAGCCACCTCACTTGCACAGAGTTGAATATATAAATTGAAAGAGTATTGTTACATTTATATATATAGTATATAGCAAAATATATAGATGATTGATTGAATACATTTTTTTTATTAAGTCTATATATAAAAATTAAAAAAAATAAAAATTTTCTATTGATCATAAATATTTTTGTGTAAATATCTCAAATTAAAAAATAAACTCTTATGATACTCTCAATAATATCCTCTTCAGTTTTTTTTATTATCATCAAAAACTTTAAATCATTTTCTAATTGAAAATCCTGTATAGCTGTGTTTCTGATTAACCCATATAGCTGCAGCCAACCTGAAAAATAATGTGAAAATCATATTAATACAAATAATATAAAATAAATAATTAAATATATGCTGCAGTCTTCTTCCCTATTTGATTTTATATTTTTCTTTGTGATATCGCATTTTTCATATAAATTTCATATTT
The DNA here is from genome assembly GCA_016760335.1 of Gastrodia elata. Taxonomy (NCBI): domain Eukaryota; kingdom Viridiplantae; phylum Streptophyta; class Magnoliopsida; order Asparagales; family Orchidaceae; genus Gastrodia; species Gastrodia elata. The sequence continues at coordinate 4,587,210 of CM028678.1, read as the reverse complement.
TTTCTTATAAATTTTGCTATGTGCTAAAATTTTGAATGAAATAAAATTTAGGTAGCAAAGCATTTCTCATTTCTTAAATGAAAATTTTATGGAGAATAACTTTTGTAATAGAAATTTAAAATAAAAATAGAATTTAGAAAAATAAGACTATTTGACTCAAAAATATCTCATATATTTTTTCTATATAATTATTGATCTTTAATAAATTTTTAATTATGATTTTAATTAATAAATCTTAATTATTATGAGTTAAATATTAATTTTAAGTACTTTAATGATTGTGAGGTATTGTAGAGATATATTTAGAGGTATTGTAGCAGTTTTCTTTTAGAAAACAAGCCTAGAAAGTATTTTGAAAGACTAAGAATATATCTCAGAAGTAGTATATTCTCTAGAGAGCAATGATAGTCAGTACTAGCAATGAGAAGCTTTTGGAATCAGATTGGCAAGTAGTTGGTGGAAAATTCTAGGTAAATGTATCTATTATAAATGTTGCTACAGCCTCTGCTAGTCTCAATGGCATTAGTAATTGATAGTACAGTCAGTAGCTAGACATTGAGCATTGAGTTGCAGTAGAAGCAACCAATCTTATGATAACTCGATGCTAGATTAGTCAATCAACATGACCGACCCTATTGTTACTCAAGTAGGGTTGTAATCAATACAATCAATCTAGAATATTTATCATAATTCATCTATTCAACATAAAATAAAAATATGAATATAGTTCATCACACATATATCATCCATAATTTAAATATTATATGGTCTTTCAATTTAAAACAATAAATATAAATTTCATGCTAATCTAGGGTATGCAGTAGGAGTACTTTACTCTGCAGTAGGAAAATAACCATAACAATTTAATAATAGATTTAACAGTTTGTATTTGAGAAATGAATCCAAAGTATTGATTTATTTGTAAATGGAAACCATTTAAGCTTAAGAGATTGCTTTTCATTTATCATTTGCTTATGTTTAGTAAAACTTATCCATGGGGGGTTTTCATGATTCTCCTTTTATTGATCATTTCTTTATGGAATTCTCTCTCTATATATATATATATATATATTTGAAGGTACTAGGCTTTATTGGTAAAATATTAGGTTTCTTAAGCACTTATTTCTATAATTTGATGGTAATCTTATTGAGTGTAGTAAAGTACTCTAATTAGAACATGTAATAACTTGTGATTGTTAGCTCATTATTAGCAACATAATTAGCCTTAAATCATTCTATTAGTCTTTAAATAGACTTAAAATCAAAACTTGAAGTTTTGGAGCAATTTGTAAATCATTTGATTTAAAATAAATATTTTAATCAACTTGATTAAATAAAAAAATTAAATAATTATTTTGATCGCTGATTGAAAATCTGATTTCATTTTTGAGTTACTCATGTGCAAACTAGCTATGGGCAAATTTTTTGAGTCCATTTAATTTTAAAATGAGTTTAGTTTAAATTATATTAATTTATAATAAATAATATTAATTATTTAAATTTATAAGCGGATTTAACTTCTTTAACCGCCTACCGCAGAAATTCACCGCTCGACTGCGAGCACCGAGCAGCGCGTCCGCTGCATTTGCGCCACCCGTGAGATTTAGATTTGACGGTGGGATCTGTTTTGTTGGTGAAGCGTGATTTAGCCGTTAGATCAAACTCCGATCCAACGGTGAGGACTTCACCAGCCCATGACCAGCTTAGCTACGACTGATCGAGCGGACGCTGGCGACCGCTCGGAACAGTTGCCTTCCCTGCCCATTTGTCGCACTAAAGCCTACTCGTCCCCGTTCGAACCTTTACAGCCTAGCATATCGATCGAGAACTCTTTCCGATGCCTTGGAGATGTTGTCCAACCCGACGAACCAACCCTCATTGACCCCAGGTACTTTTTGTCCAATTAAGTCATATTAGGATTCCTTGGGTGATTGTGAGTAGTTTAAACCATAGAGTGCCAATGTGCGAATGCTAAGGTGTTAGCATGAGAATTAGATTTAAATTATCTAAACTTGTATTTTCGGAGGGAAAACCTTAGGTAGACCCTTTTGGAACCTTTACTTAAACAAGCCTAATGAATAAGATGGCTTTTTTGAGCTAATAATGAGAGAAGTAAGTAGTAGGTTTAGAGCTAGTTTAGGTTAAGAGAGTTAATAGTCAGTATAAGGTGAGCTAAAGAGAGATCTATGTGGTGAAGGGATGAGTCACTTAGAACTTAATTAGAACAACAATGGAACTAAGGATTCGATGGAATTAGTATAGGAGAAACTTGGACTATAGTTCATCCCTTTTGGGATCTTAAGTGAATCTTGGCATATAAATATAGTACCAAGAAGAGTTTAGTTGATAATGTTAGGCACCTGTAATAACTAGAAAGATTAGTTAACCCAATAGTCTTCCTAAGACATAAATTGGTATTTAGTGAGAGCATAGGTCTAATAGTAGGGTACGAGAACCTAGAGTTTAAATTGTAAGAACTAAGCTAACAGTTAGACATATTCATTATTATTATATATATTCAAAGGTAGCATTGGATCAAATCTTATATTTTAAAATTTATACTTGTATGTGTGTGAGAGTGTGTGTGTGTGTATTATTTCAATCGACCAAAAGCATGTGTTTTATGTCTCAGGTCGATTGGGGGTTCAATTGACCCAATCTTTAAGGTAGATAACTTAAAGTAGACAACAAACATATATCATATATGTTGTAAATTGGTAATTTCTTAAACTGCAACAATGCTTTGAAAACCTTATTCTTTTGATCACAATAATAAATTGATATGCGTAACATAAATATAACTAAAATTGAGAAGGGTTTCATTCAGAGTGAATCAGTCTGTACAAAGATTATTAAGCTAGGGCTGGTTATGAAGTGATAATGAGATTAAACATATCTGTGAGGGGGAATATGTAGTTATGCAGAAGACCTCGATACATATAGTTAGACAGACGTACATAATTTATCATTATTCTATACGAGCTCGCATAACAAAACATAAAACAACAAATAACTTACATTTACCGTTCTTAACTTTATATTTATTTATTTATTTCAACTAAATCGTACTGTTACAATATCAGTTACACTGTCCTACTAGCATTTACTTATTCAGCTCATATATATATATATATATATATATATATATATACTGTCTTTTATTATTGCCTACTTGCAGGAACCTTTGATAACTTTTATACTAGTACTTGCCTACTTATCATCACTTGCCATTTTACTTTTTAGTATTCCTTTTATTATTGCATTGTGCTCCAGTATGTTATGCGTGCAAATATTAAATGTGATATTCTTAACTTTAAAAATTTAGAATCCTAAATGTACTTAAACTTTTATAAGTCAACAACTTGTTTTTCTTATATTAATTGTGCTTACCATATTAAAAATTGAATATGGTAGATCAGGAACTTGAAGTAGACTCAACAGATGAAGCATGAGAGGAGCTAGAAGGCCAGGAGCACTCTTGAAGATTTACTTTAGCTTTATTTATGTAATGTTGTACTCATAAATCAACGTGGAACTTTACTTATATGTTATTTGAGATGTATGCTTTTCTTTTTTTTATCTGGATGAATGTAATAGTAAATTTTTTGTTAATTATAAATGCATCTATCTTTTTCTCATTTCTTAATTTATGTGTTATTATAGTACTTAATAGTGGGTTAAAGCTTGTTAATTCAGTATTAAGCATTACAGTAACACTTAATGTTGGATTAGGATACCTAATATGGTACCGAGTCATTATAGAACGTATGGCCAAACACATCTAATAAGTGTTTTTGCATAATGTAATTTAGCAATTTCTAAGCACATTTGATAGGAGATTTTTTTTTATTTAGCTTAGGGAATGGAGTTTCCATGGTAGTACTGTCCTCGAGCCTTTTTATGTGGTTATTAAGTGTTCAAGTTTAAGACTTAAGTTTAATGAATCACTCAAGGGTCTAAATTGAGTTATTAGGTTACCAAATGAATTCATAATAGCTACTAAATTATAATTTAAGTTTCTTTCATTTTGTTCTAACCTCATTAAAATGTTGGATTAAAAAGCTTACACCATATTTATCATCAAACTTTGCTTTAATTGTACACTTAAATTAATTGATTTAACATTATAATTTGGCATCATAAACTTACATTTTGTTTTTTAGACTCAATAAATTAACTCTTAATAAACATATGCTTAGCTTTTTGAATAGTCAAACTCGCCTTGAATCATATGTGACTAGTACTATACTAGGATCTAATTTTCTTAATTCATGTAATAACTTATTGTTCCCCATATTAATCTCTTTTTTAAATGGCAATTGATTATTTAAGAAAAGCTTATATTTCTCTTTGCTGAGCTTATGTTGGCCCATCACTAAATATTCTTCATATGATTCAAGTGGGTTGGTTTTGTGTGAAGCATATTGCCCTAAAAACCACACCCTTAATTTCCTATGGTATTTTCATATTAGATTTAAGTTTAGCACCTACACATATACTTAAACACATCAAAGTTCTATGGGATGCAGAAGGCATACTAAGACATTTTGGTGTCTAGCTAGCGAGTTTATGTTGCAATGGTACATAATGTTCTTTAAGTTATAAATGAAGATTTTAAGCTTTTAAATCATTTATATATATTTCGGTTAAATACAAAAATTTGATGATCCTGTTTTCTCATTTTTCATACAATGAAATTTGTGTTTTAATGTGAAAAAAAAAATTAAATGAAATTTGCTCGGATGCTCATCAACCTGATTTTAGTAGACATAACATCTCAAGTAATATAAGCGGGGACTCAAGTAAACACATGCATTCTCACTCATAGGACTTATGTGATCTCATGATACTTCAGTAGCCTTCCCTGGCTTATTAATAATTGTACAATATAATCCACCATATAACACCCCTCAGAGTATGTTTAAATGTTTAGTTTTTTATTTTATGCATAAAGTCTTAATGTATGATTTCAAATATTTAGTCTCAATGTGTTTCAGCATTTCAAGAAATTTCAAATTATTGCTAAGTATATGATATTCATTGTTTTCTACTTTAATTATCTACTTTAATGATTTAGGATAATCAAGCCCCAATTAACTTAGTCATCAAGGATTTTAAAATTAATTAAAGTATATTAGTATAGTAATGTAGTTTGGAAAATAGTGATTTAATTAAGTATTATTTAGATTATAAAATGATTTTTAGATATAGTTGAAGAGTTATAAATATCGTATTCTATTGCTAATATTACATTAACTAATCTATCTCACTTTCTATAAGTTTCACTACTTAGGTTATAGGGTTTTTATCACTACACTATTCCAGCATCTACATTATCACTATTTTATAATTATCAAATCTCACTATCATCTTAAGTATTATGGACTTGAAGAGGTTCTTCTATCTAACCACTTAGGTTGACTTAATCTTTGGTGTGACACTAATAAGTCAAATATAGTATATTCTTAGACTTAATAGTTTTATAAAGTTACTAGTCTAATATGGTAAGATTTGGCATTTATTTCTCATTTGCTTACTAATCTAAACATAAAGTCTCATTTCTTAATCATAAAGATTTCAAGTCTTAATATTACTATCTCTAAATTCCTAAGTTAAACATCATTACATATCACTTAAAAGGTTCTAGGGATGATATCACTTAAGAATACATCTAGTCTTAGCTCATTCACTAATCATCCTAATTTTCTATATTTTCATTTCATGTACCAATATTGTCTTGTATGATATGTCAAGGTAAAAAGGCTCAAAATATAAGGAATGTAAAGCACTAAGTAAGAGACTCTACTAAGTAAGAGACTCTACTAAACACAAGTGATATATGTTGTTGTCTAATTTATCCATTTTAACTATTCTTAGTTTACTCAAGCTCAGAATTTCTAATATCATTCTATCTAGTATACTCAGATTCACGACCTTATAAGGTTATAAGAAATTAGAACTGATCAGGTTCTAATAGAATTCAGTCAATGATGCTTACATAAGTTAAAAATAATAAATCAAAACGTCATAATTAATAATTTTAATTAACCCAAGCCAATCTTGATTGAGATAAACCAAGATTGTGAGATTAAGAATTACACGCTAAATATTGGGGTTTAACCTCTTAATCCAATATATTCTATAGACTAAGGGTATAATGTTAAATCCCAACTCTCACGTTCTACAATTAATCAAGCTTAATAAGATTGATCTCTAAATTTAAACTAAAGTTTTAAATACAAAATAATCAAAATAAAAGATTAAAATTAGAAACTAATAAAACTAAAGTTTCATCAATTGAGTGACTTATTTACCTAAGGAATGAATTCTAACTTAAATGTACATCTAAATCATAAGAAAATGTCTTAAGGTTTAAGGAAGAATCCTAACTCAGGAAATATTATGAGTTTCATTGGAAATCTAGTTTAAATGAGCTTAAATGAATTAATATTGATTTAAAATTGCTTATATTACTAATTTTACTAACTAATTCAGATTTTTAAGGCTTAGGAATGCTTAACCTTAATTTTGGGCAAAATAATATTTTGCCCCTACATAAGGGTCTAAAATGTATTTTTTTGATTTAGAGTTTCAAATTGAAATTTGTTAATGCCAAATGGTTACTTACTTTTTATTATAAAGATAGACAATGAGTATACTCAAATTGGACAATGATTAAGCCTTATGAGCTCAAATTAAGATTTTAGCTCATTATGAGTAGTTTAGTAATCTTACCTAGGGAAATATAAAATTTCAGCTATACTTATGTTGTTTATTATCTAAGGATTTCATAGAGTCTAAGATCACTAAAATCACTAAATTATGATATAATTTGGCCAAGTTATGACCAAAATAATATTGAGATCTAATTATGTAATTTAGGGGTTTTATGAAAGGTCCAAAACTTAACTTTTTGAAATGATGTCTAAATTCAATAAACTCAGTGATTATAGTTTTCTTATAATATACTGAGTGCAATGACTGGGTGTAGACCCAATTTGAACTATATTTGATTAAGTTATGTACTAATCAAGTTTTAGAGTGATTAGGGCTAATTAAGAAAACTAATCACCAAATCCTACTTATTTTTGTAGTTTACTGATCCTTAGGTTTTTCTAATCTAAATGATATATTGGATAACTTAATTTGGAGTTAAATTGATTAAGTTATGGTCAAATAAAGTTTCTAGGGTTTAAGGGGTAATTAAGGAAAAGTAATTAGTCAAATTATACTCTAAACAACAAAATTAATACCATCATAACATTCCTTACTTTATATTGATTATAATGAGATGCAATATGACTATTTTTGGAGCAAGGGTTACAAAGTTATATTTAGGATTAATTAGGTCACTAATTAAGAGTCCTAAATGTCACTAACAAAAAAAGGCTCCCAAATGAAATTTAAACACTATCATAATATTCCTTATATTTTTCTGAACAAAATGATATATATATATATATATGTTGTGTTTGGATTTCTAGAATTAAAGGTATGTATGTCTAGAGATTTGCACATATATTAATTTAATTTAACTAACTTAACTAATTAAATAAACCCCAATTTTATTAGTCAAGAAATCGGTAGAGGTGGACCCCATCTGACATGACAAATGAAAGGCACGTGACCCGCGGCTACTGACAACCAGTGGGAACCACCTGCTAACGGGTTAGCGGGTCCCACAGTGTGGCCTCTGCGGGTGACACGCGGCTGTGGTGGGCCGTCTTTACTCGATTCGGTAGTAGATGCGCGGAGAGGTTGAGGTATCTAACTAGGGCACACTGATCAGTGGCCATTTCATCTTCGATAGGAGTCGGATCGCTTGGAATCAGGAAGGGCTCATTGAGACCAACCCAACGGTGGGTGAACCAGCGGTGCGAGACGAGCCTTTACTATGCCACACTGTAGATCACAGACCAAAAGTGTTTGATCTAACCCGATCGGACTCAATCGGGTCCGGACAATTATCAATCCATTCCATGAAATCAGCATTCGAAATAAAGATGTGTGATTGCGTGAAGGATAATGGAGTGTAGGAGTACCTTAGATTGACGGTGAAAAACTTAAGGTTCGACAGAGATATCCTCTTGCGACACCAGAAAACTTCATGATGATTCCTTCGAAGCTCTGGATCACCATGAGCCTTAGATGGGGGCTCGGCAGAGTCTCGAAGGCGGCCGCACGCGGCCACATCGGAAGACAAGCTTGGAGTCGTTCGATCGGGCCGATCGAAAGACTCAAATCACCTGTCTGATCAGACTGGGAGTTGATGATCAAGCGAAGGAAGGGAGATGATGCGGAGACGGAACCGTTAGGGATTTAAAAATAATTAATTAATATATAAATAGATCCATGATTTCTTAATTAAAAAAGTCCTATTAAATGATTCAAAAAGTTTCCAATAAATCACCCTTAGCTAATCTAGGGGTTAGGAATGCAACGGCGAAGTTGAATTTGATTTCGACGAGTATTTTTTTGTTTTCGGGGTATTTTAAATATATTAAAATATTTGCCGAAAATCCAACGACTTTCTATTGCCTCCAAAACATCACCCCTAGCTAATTTGGGGGTGATTAGCGCAATGGCGATGTCCAATTTTTGATTTGAGGTCAATTTAAATATGTAAAATTCCAGAGTTCTTAAAATTCATAGAATCACGGTTTAATCCATTGGACACCTAATTCAGACCAAATCTTTAGGGTGTGATCTTAATAACTATTTAAGAGTGATAGAATCAAAATCAAGACTTGATTTAGTCCTAATTAACTAGGGTAATAACCTCAGGTTATTACATAGTTGACCATAGCATCCTAATTTGGGTGCCCTAATTCTAAGGATAAGGTTACTGTTGCATACTGTTACACTCGGCAGTATCGAGTGCCAATCAAGCTCATTCGAGCTCGATTGGAGCTTGACAATCATTCCATATGTGAAGAAATGCTGAAAACAAAATAAATAGAACTAAATTGAGGGTAAAATCGATGAACCTCGGTTCGTCTTCAAGAGGGATCCACGAGCTTGGGAGGAACGTACAACGATCTCTAAGTTTGGATTCGCTTCTAAACGGTACAACCGAGGTTTGCAAACGAATTTCCAAAAGAATTTGATAGAATACTTTGAAGAAGAACTCAGTCAAGTGGATCCTTGGCATCTTGAGCTTGGAATAGGACAGTGTCACTAGTGCACCCACGACTAAGAGCAGAATACAAATATTGGAAGAAAAGGTAAAAGAGTTTCAGGATACTCTTTTATGGCTTGTACTGGTTCCAAAGATTGAATGAAAGAACATGAAAGAGAAATACAAGAATTAAAGGGCACCATACAAGAAATGGCCTCTACCTTTAAATGGAAAACAAAGGAATGAAAGGAAGAATATGAATAAAGATTTGCAGAACAATAGAAGGATCTTCAGTAAATAAGATGTTCAATAAAAAAGAACAAGGTCAATCACCACTTCTTGAGTCAAAAGGAGAGTAGGGTTAACCCAACAGTGCAAGAAAATACCAGAGATATGTCAAAAAAGGACTTAGATCTATTAAGAGAAAAGAACACAAAAAAGTTTGTACATGTACAACAGAACTACAAAAATATTAATGGCATTTTGTCTCACATTCTCTCCTACTTTCAAAAAATTGAGTTAATTTTTAAAGTTATATAGAATTTAAGGAGTTGCAAGCGACCCGCAATTGTAAGAAATTTGCTAGACCAGCCCATCTATCCAATTGCCAATTTAATCTGCAAACCTCACACAATGATTTGCTGGCTTTAAAGCTCACCATGAGAGCATGTTCCTCTGGAATATATACAACATTAAAGAAGAAGATAGAAGATTTTCTCTGTACTGTATTGAAGGCCAGATGCGCGAAATAAATTTTCCAAGCATGCTCTTAAGCAAAGTAGATTTGCATTCAAGGCTTTCCCCAAAATAAGCACATCATTTGTGAATATTAACCATTTATAGTAATAGAGAAATGAAGGTTCATGATGCATGCACATGCTCGCACCCGCTCAATGAAATTAAGGGCAAATTCATTTTAGACATCATATGTATGTTGAATTCTCTATCAATATTGACAAATGTCTTCTTTGCACAAAATAATATTATTGTGTCTTCTTTTTCAAAAGATAAAGAATCTCATCAGCCAGAATGATGTTACGTGACGACTCATCCTTTTTATATAGCCGATTTAAGCTAAAATAATAAACGGTACCTCTATTAGTGCTCCTTCGGATGTGCTGATTTGAAATTCACTAATCAAAATTATGAAATTCATTACTCAAAATAGAGAGCTCAGTTTTAAAAGAATAGAAGTATTTCTAATAAAAAATGCTATGATTACACAAAAATATACACTAAAAAGTATTCAAGATCAATTAGAAATTTTTTTTTTTTATAATTTATATATATAGGTCTTATCAAAAAATACATTCAATCAATAATCTACTTATACATTAAATTAGATTAACACATCATCTATATATTACTATATAACATCAGATGCTATGAATCATAACAGCACATTAAAGCATTTTAAAATCCAAAGTCAAAATAAGAAGCTGAAGTCTTGCTATATAGCTCCTATATATTTCTTAAAAAATATGGATGGTTAGGATTTAGAAAATTAGATATAATAAAAAATTATTATTAAATACAATTTTATTTGTGAGATTCATAAAAATATATATTTTAAATTTTAAATATTAATCATCTATACTTTTTAAGAGATATTTGAAAATCAAATAATATTTTTTTTTCTTATATTTTAAACTCTTTTCAGCATCACGAATGCGCAAAATAGACTTCATTAAATAAATAAATAAATAAATAAATATATATATATATATATATATATATATATATATATATATTTTGAGGGTTTTGCTGCACTATAATTAATATCTTGTTAATGTTTTAGATGATATAATAATTCATTTTTAAGAAATAGTAAAATTAATTAAGAATCAAAATTTATTATTCAAAGTAATGGTTCAACAAATAGTTCAAAAATTAAAAATACTTTTTGTTTGCATTAACGTGTAATTTTTTTTTTGATTATGATAAATAATATCTCATTCAGTATTTCATCATCATTAAACGCCTTAAATTTAATACTAAATTGATTTTAATTAAGATTTACTTATCAAAATCATGATTATAAAATTATTATAAATATTTAATTGACTAAGAAAAAAATATGATGTATTTCTTAGGTTATCAAAGCATTTTCCTATTATTTTATTGTAAAATCTTGATTTGAATACAAATCAATATAATATTTTTTTATGTGAGAGCTGCAAACTGTATTTAAATAGAAAAATACTATACTTACATCGTCATCATCATATAGAAAAATGCAATCAAGAATTTTATTTCATATTTTCTTGCACATGGTCCCACCAAATAGTAAATTACAACAATCATATATTTACAAATATGATTATCATATCATTTTCATTTTGATATATATATAATTATGTAAGTTTACAAGTTATGATAGAAAAAAATAATTTGAGTTTTTATTTTATAATATTTAAATATTCTCCTATTTGATTATCCTCATTATTATAATCAACTCTTAATTAGGTTTAATTAACCATATAAGCCTAAGGTTAAGCTTAGTTTAACCTATGACTTTCTTCCCCTTCTTTCTATAACTTATTAGTATAATCAACATATAATTAAACCCAAAGCAGATTCTAAACCTTCACAATATGTCTTAATCCCCTCTTAATGATTTTATTCCCCTAACACCCTTACGGTTAAACCTCTCTATGTGTCTTTCTTAAGCTAAGCATGCCTTAACTTAGCATTAGCATATATTATTTTAGATTTGTAAACCATCATTAGAAGACTTTAATGTCATAATTAGTGAAATTTAGAAAGCATGTACAAATTAATATCTCATTGCTATTTGTAATAATACAAACTTGTTACTATTTGAATATTTTAATCTTATTTAAATACTTAAAGAATTATGAAAAATATTTTGATTTCAAATTTAAAAACTAATTTCATTTTTGAATTATTTATAACTAAAGGTGAAAATTTCATAATTATATAGAAATAAAAATAAAATTTAGATAATTATTGTTCACTAATTACCATTAGAACTGTTTAGCCAACCGAATCTCCAAATTTAATGTTTAAGATGAGAGGGATAGCAAAAATATAATTGTTAATAAATTTTTATAGAAAAATACTATTTATATTCATAAATGTGAAACCTAAAAAAAATTATTTCATTAGTATTTATTTATTTATATTAAAATAATATAAATATTATTTTTTTAATTCATATTAAAATAATATTCAAATTTTATTAGATGAATTTTTTAAATATCAGATCAGTAAATATTATTTCTTTTTTTTATAATATGTACATAATTTAGATATATTTTTTCTTATAATAAAATAAATAAAAGTGGACTTAATTTTTCATGGTTTATTGAGGATGAGGGAGGGAGCTTTTTGGTGGTCACATTTTAGGTTTACTGATCTCATCTTTAGAATAAGAAGACATACATTATGATGTGAGGAATATATATATATATATATATATATATATATTAAATCATATTTTGATCTGCTCCTTAATCTTACCCTCGGTGGTAAATAATTGACTTTGAAGATATGAAGAATATTGCAGGGCTTAGTGCATGATTAAGTGTTGCTTATGAAGATTCCATCTGTTTGATTATTTTCATTATTTGTACCCTCGTGATCTGAAGATTCTTCATCCATAATTAAGACTCTGGTTAAAGAACATATTAAGAAAAAGATTAAGCAAAAACGCTCGGAGTTAATATATCTTAACCACACAAGTTAAAATTAAGAAAAAGATTAAGCAAAAACGCTCGGAGTTCAATTGGCCTCTGCTATAGTCTTCAGTGCAGGACTCCAGTAGCTTGAAATCCCTCCATTCTTCACAATCTCCTTCAGGTTCTTCCTGCTGATAAGAAGCTTGACCCGGACAGCTCCGACTGAGGTTAGGTGCTTAACCATGATTACTTGTATCTTCTTTGAGGATAATATCTGATGATGAAGTCTCAGAGGGTCTGCCGTTGGATTTCTGAGGGGTTTCCTTTCCTGCAGAGCTATGCAGCAGTTTCCCATACTGAAATATTTTCTATTTTTTGGGGGCAGTACTGAAAAATGTTTTGCGTGCGGTATTTAAAGGAGAGAAGATATAAATTTGCACTTCTTTTTTGAATTATTATCAGTTTTGCGGCGCCGCATTTTCCATTTTTATATTTATTTATTATGTGAAAATTTGAGGGTAAGAAGTTATTAATTTAATGATGATAATTTAAAAAGAAATTCATCCAATAAGATTTGAGCATCAAAATAATAAAAATATTATTTTTAAAATTTATATTAAAATAATATTTAAATTTCATCATATGGATTTTTTGGATGCCAGCGAATTTAAACAGCATTTCACTAATTTAAATGGCATAATTAGAATGAAATTATTATATGCTTAGTCTTCTATAGATTCAAATCATATTTAAGATAATCATTTATGCCTGAAATTTTTACCTAAATGATTTGTGCTTATGTTGCGTAAGGAACCCCAATACTTGATTCATTATGCTGCTCTTCCCCAACCTTGTGTAGTGATCTACCCATCGGGTGTAGAATTTGGGAGAGTTGTGCCCATAGACATGGACTGCATCCTTAAGCTTGATGATTATGCCTACAAACTAGTTGATGAATCTCCTAAATCATATTCTGATGGATGGCCAGGCATGGGTTTTTCCATTTTAGGATTTAAAGCCAATCTTTTTCTTAATCAAATCAACTTACTGTTGCTAATCTTTATGGCATATAGCTCTTCAAACTTCTTCCATAATTGCTTCACTTACTTTTCTCACTAATGTGATCCAAAATGCTATCATCTTTCTACTGCTTGATATAGCTGTAACACTGCTGAGCCAATTTTAGAGTTCGACTTCATATATCTTTCCTTTCCAAACATAATAGTTAGCACTGATCAAACTCGGCAACAAAATATCAATAATAATTAACAAATCTCTCCTGAAATGGAGCGTATATACACATTCATTCAACGAGACTTGTACACCATCGAATCCTTTCTTTGAAGTTAACTCATAGAAATGAGGACACTTACACAGTACATCCTGCCGAACGCGACGAAGATGCAAGATCTCCATGAAACTTGCGTATAAATGGAGTCAAGCAGCTCTTCAAACAATGGTTAATCTTCTTCTTCCTTGAGTACATTCTATTTTGAAGTTTACATCATTTTTTGTACAAGTAACGAGAGAACCCATAACCAAATCTCATAACAGCAGGCGCAGAGCAGCGGACTCTTCCGCTCATGCCTCATGCTAAAAGAGGCCTCCGTCTTGGCCCAACTCATCCAATCCTACGCCCGAACCGGCAATCTCCGAAAGGGACGGCAGATTCATGCTCGCCTCCTTACATCCGACGGCCCTCCCTCCACTTTCCTCTCCAACCACCTCCTCAACATGTACTCCAAGTGCGACCGCATCCCCGATGCCTGCCACCTGTTTGACCAAATGCCCCAAAGAAACCTGGTCACCTGGACCTCCATGATCACTGCCTTCTCCCACAACTCCTTGTTCATCGACTCCCTCCTCACCTTCTCCCGTCTGCACTCCTCCGGCGGCATCCGCCCCACCCAATTCGCCTTCTCCAGCGCCATCCAGGCCGCCGCCTCCCTCCCCTCCTTCACCGTTGGGACCCAGCTCCACTCCCTCAGCCTCAAGCTCGGGTACCACTCCGACCTCTTTGTCGGCAGCAATCTCGCCGACATGTACTCCAAATGTGGCTCCCCGGCCGCCTCCCTCGCAGCCTTCGACGAGATGCCTGAGAAAGACGAGGTCTCCTGGACCGCCGCCATCGACGCCAGCTCGAAGAGCGGCGAGTTCGACACCGCCCTCTTCGTCTTCCGCGGCGTCCTCCGTGACGAGCGCCTTGCTGCCGATCAGCACCTGCTCTGCGCCGCCCTCGCCGCCTCCGCGGCAACGAGGGCCGGCGACCTCGGCCAGTCAATCCACGCCCGCGTGCTCAAGCTCGGGTTCTCGTCGGAGACCGCCATCGTTAACTCGCTCACCAACATGTACTCGAAAACCGGAGATCCGGGGAGCGCCGTAAACCTCATCAGTTCCTCTCCGGACGGCTGGAACGTCGTCTCCTGCAGTGCGCTGATCGACGGCTACGCCGAGAGAGGCCGGACGGAAGAGGCCGTCGCCGCTTACGTCAAGTCATGCCGACGAGGAATCGGCCCCAACGAGTTCACCTTCTCGACCCTGATCAAGGCTTGCGCCGGGAATGCCGCCCTCGATCAAGGAACCCAGCTCCACGCTCAGGCGATCAAAGCCGGCTTCGTCCTCGACTCGTTCGTCAGCGCCGTCCTCGTTGACATGTACGGCAAATGCGGCCTCGTCTCCTCCTCGACTCAAGTCTTCGGAGAAGCCCGGAGCCCAACCGTGATCAGCTGGAATTCGTTGATTAATGCTCTGGCGCAGCACGGCCGAGGGCGAGATGCGATCGACGCATTCGATCAAATGATCGAAAGGGGGTTCGAGCCGAACCAAGCAACTTTTGTCAGCCTTATCGTGGCCTGCAGCCATTCTGGATTGGTAGAGCAGGGGCTCCAACTCTTCGATTCGATGAAGGGGGGCTTCGGGATTGAGCCCAGGGACGAGCACTACTCCTGCGTTATTGATATGCTGGGGCGAGCCGGGAGGCTTCGTGAAGCGGAGGAGTTCATCGGGAGGATGCCGGTGGAGCCGAACGCCTTCGCCTGGTGCTCTCTGCTCGGGGCGTGCCGAAATCACGGGCGGTGGAAAGAGCTCGGCGAGACGGCGGCAGAGAAGCTCATGAGATTGGATCCTGGCGACGGTGGGGCTCATGTTCTGCTCTCGAGCATCTACGCTGGCGAGGGGAGGTGGGAGGAAGTGAAGGCGGTGAGAATGGTGATGAGGGATAGCGGGAGGAAAAAGCTTCCGGGGCTGAGTTGGGTTGAGGTGGAGAAGAAGACCCATGTGTTTGGCGCGGAGGATTGGTCGCATCCGATGAAGGATGAGATTTATATGAAGATGGAGGAGCTGTGGGTGCGGATAAGGGAAGAGGGGTATGTGCCGTACACAGCCGCAGTTGTGAGCAGAGTGGAGGAGAGCGAGAAGGAGAGGCTTTTGAGGAATCACAGTGAGAGGATCGCAGTGGCGTTCGCGCTTTTGAGATCGCCGAAATGGAAGATGATCATTGTTAAGAAGAATCTGAGAATTTGTGTGGACTGCCATTCGGCTTTTAAGCTTATTGCGAAGGTTGAGGAGAGGGCAATTGTGGTGAGGGATAGTGCTCGGTTTCACCATTTTCAAGCTGGGGTTTGTTCTTGTGGGGATCAATGGTGATTCAAATTCCAGAATTTTATAAAGAATTTTGTACGAAAGGTTAAATTTTATATTATTTCATTTAAATTGCTCAATATGATTTTATGGATTAGAGAACGAATATTGGATTAGTTCACACTAATCTAGCATCGGGTCCTCACATATGCATCCAGGGTTCTTTCCATTAGCGGGGAGTGGAGTGTGTGGTAAAGCTTGAGCAGATCAATTTTCGTAAATGGTTCTCAATTGTCCAGTAGTTGAACTCTTCTTATCTCTTAGCACAATCTTACATATATCACATATGCTGGCATTTTCAATAAAAGAGTCTTATAAAGGATAACTAAAAATGGCGTAACTCTTACATTAATGATCAAAAAGGTAGAGTTTGTGCATAAATGAAGATACAATATAACACAAGTCCCTAAAATCCTACTCCTCTAAGTCTGAAGAGCTAGTGGGCTCCTGCTAGCGGAAGAGTCTTCTGAACTTCCTCACATCTCTTGTCTCTTCCTCACTGCTTCCTTGTTGACAGCTTCTCTGAGCTGTTGCATTTCTTCCTAAACCATGTAGGGTTGGAATAGGCACATTCCCTCTCTTGCCTTGGTATCCTTTTTAATGGCGTCTACTCCATGTTGGATGGCATCCCTTAGGTCTTTCACCTTTATTTCCAAATTCCTTATCTTCCTCTGAGAGATATGAACATACCAATCCAGTCTCATATGTCATTTTTTTGCAAGTACATTAATTTCCCCGCTAATTTAGTCTTTTGTTAATTACCACAAATCGTCATTTTCAATTAAAATTCTTTGCTAAAATCTACTTTCATTATTTTTCCACATATTTTTGTTGTGCTATGACAAGTATAACTAAATAAAATCTTATAAGAGTTATTATTATTTTGAGAAATATCATTTAGACATGCTGATGTGGTACCTTAAAAAATTTATCAAATTAAATTTGGGCATTATTTCAATACAAATTTAAAAAATAATTTTTATATTTTTTTAATATAAATAAATAAATATTAATGAAATAATCTCCAAATAATTTTAAAAATTTCATTTTTGGTTAATTACAAATTTAGAAAATGATTGTATTTTATATTTTGCATTTTTAGAAAATGATTTCAAATTTAGAAAATGATTGTTGAAATATTTCTAATTAAAAGGCATTTTTTGTATTAATTACAAATTTAATTAATAAAATATTTCTTATTGTTTTGACTTATTAAATGTCTCAACTTCATGCAATGGTTATCCAATTTTGCCATATTTATTTTATATTAATTACAAATATACTTAATAGAATATTTTATATTTCTTGACATATTAAAGATCTTAATTTTAGGTAAGAATCTTTTAAAGTTGACTTCTTAAAAGACATTTTATTAGTTAATTATGAAAGTAATTAATTAAATATTTCAAATTATTTGTCTTATTAAAAATATAAAGTAATCAGCATCCAAGAAGTATTCAAACATCACTAAAAGGCTTTTTTTTTATTAATTACAAATGTAATTAATAAATAATTCAAATTTTTTGACTTATTAATGATATCAATATAAGGCAAGAGTTATTTAAATTTACCTTATTAAAATGTATACTTTTTAATTAATTACGAATTAATTAATAAAATATTTCGTATTACTTGTCTTATTAAATATCTCAATTTCATTTCATGCAACTATTGTTCAAATTTGACTTATTAAAAGACATTTTTTAGTATTAATTAGGAATGCAATTAGTAGAATTTTTTAGATTTTTTGTCTTATTAAAGATCTCAATTTCAGACAATGACTTCAAATTTATCTTATTAAAAGGTATTTTTTTGTATTAATTATGAATGTAACTAATAGAATTTTTCAAATTTTTTATTTTATTAAATATCTCAGACAATAGTTGTTCAAATTTAATTTATTAAGAGATTTTTTATTTTCTCTTTTATTTAAAACACCCGAAGCTTCAAGGAATAATTTATTTCCCTCAAAACCTTAAGGCAATAAAGGTTTATGTTACCTTTTGAAAATCTCGTATTATACATTGAGCCTTTCCTTTACTATCTCCACAGAATACTCTAAGCTTGATTTCCAAAAATAAAAAATTCTTCCTGCTCTCACAAAATTTCTAGAGGCCAATCACCATCGTGTAACTCCTCGTCCCGTCACCGCGCGCAACTGAGGTAATTTATTTAAACAGTTGGCGACGTAATGATGTGTTACTCGGGAAGGACTACTGAACCTCCCCAAATAACCGCTGCATAATGAGCGGCTAGACTAATATTTAAGATAAGCACAGAGCCTTATCTTTTAAGTATTAGATGCTATTATATATACATTAGATTATGAGTGTAATATGAGGAATCAAATATATATAAATATAACAGTATTTTCAGTATACTGATCACATCACAATACTAAGTATAAGTAGTAGTAAACATAGAGTGCAGAAGCTAAAATATACATCCAGATCATCCATCACAGAAGCTAAATAAATCATTAATTCTAGAAAAAAAAGAAAAACATATCCAGAGTTATTATAAACAATCTACTTAAATGAAATAATATAAAATAGTCTAATGACTGAACTGAAAGCAGACTAATGCAAAATGGAAAATGCTGATGTAGAGTCCACTAATGCTCCACGAACTCTTCATGGATTTCCTGTGATACCTACTGAACTAGCTCTACAGGCTGCTCTAAATTTAGCAAATTATCGGATCTCAAAAGTGCCACATGTTAGACAATGAATCCAACACATTAAAAACTACTATAAGTAGTTATAATTATCTGAGGTTTAATATTTAAGCAATTTAAATATACTGTAGAAAATCATTAAAATGATTGAAAAGTATGAAAGTGTGCAAAGCTGAAATGTGAGGCAAAATGATGGTCGAAAGACTACGTACTGAAAAAAAAAATAGTAAGGGAGCTGGAACAAAATAACAGTTGAAATAAAATTGTGTTGTATGTCACTAAATATGCTATTGATTTATGCTGCCATCATACATTTTGTGCCTCATGCACCCTAAGAAATCCTAATATCCATGATGCCTACTACATCCTGTAGGTCCTACTCAAATTGATGCATGCTGCATCTTATAGTTCATAATACTTTTTGATGCTTATGCTTATGCATTTCATACCAAATGCTTTCAATCAATATGATTCGTAAGACTATCAAAAAAATAGAAGAAAATAATCATTTAACACAATTCTTGATTCACATAATCACCATAACATGCACTCATGCTTGTATTCATTGAATTTAGATTATACCACAATTTCAATCAAATATTCTTAAATTTTCATGTGTGTAGAGTACACTTACATATGAAGTAATTACTAACTTGGGTAGGCTAAACCTCTTAGTTTATTTAACTGTACTTATTGATACGCACAAGAATATGAGGACGAAACCCTTTTATAGTTTATTCTACCAAACTAAGAAGCTTAATACCTTAATCATAACATAATATGGAGTTGGGATATTTTATCCTGAACTGAAATGCACTTATCAATGCACACAAAGATAAGGGAACGAAACCCTTTTACAAACCAATTCAGGACAAAAACAACCAATCACATGTCATACTAAATTAAACCAGTCATATGGACCAACACTCCATTCCATATGATTATACTATTATTCTAAATTGACTAGTTTAATAACCAAGGATTTTTCAAGCTAGATGAATCATTTTCTCTATTTGAGGTTCTAAACAAGGCTCACAATGTGGCGCCCCGCACCCTTAATCCCGCCGAATGATTAGGTTAAGGGTGGGTGTCACTCTGGCTAACCCCTCACTTATCATTGGATTAGGATAGACTCCATAATCCACCTGATTATGGAATGATTAACACAAAATCAAACTAACAGTCACTGTATAAGTAACAAACAGAGTGCGGAAGCAATTTAAGAAAATGTAAACCATCCAAGTATCACAAGATAAATAGGAAAGAAAAATAGAACTCATAATATAAGTATACAATCCAAAAATCACAATCAATAGTACCTATATTATTACATGATTTAAAATATTTAAATATAATAAAAATCACTCATCCTCACTTGAAATATAAGGGAACTAGACGACAGCTTCTTCCACGGGTTTCTCCTGTGAGTAAAGCTCCACACCTAACTCCTGCTCGTCTAACTGAAAGGAATCTGCCATTATCAGTTTCACAATGTAGGGCCCCAGCCAAAGAAAAGAAAAATCTGGTTAGACAAATGTCTAAGTACATTTTAAGCTGATGAATTATTGTAAGTGTTAAGTAATATCACCATTTGACAACATCTAAGCAATATATATAAATAAAAAGGAGCAACAAGCAATATAAAGAAATAGGGAAGCTATAAATCATCATTTATAACTTAAGCAAAGAAAAGGAAAGAGGCTGAGACATGCATCGCATATAAACTAAACAAGGAAGGGCGTATAAATATACATAACTAAACAAGTGCAGTAAGAAAAATTCTACATCCTAAACATGCTGGTGGTCAACAAAAATATGCCAATTAAAATAAATAACTCAGCAGTGGTATATATAAATAGTAGCAAGAATCTAGCATCCTAAATATATATATAAAAGCAGTACAAGAAAATAGCTGACAGAATAGAATACTGAAAAGTGAACAACAACATCTGCATATAAAGTCACACGTGCATCAATTGCCATACAGAAAAGAGCTACTCAAGCTCATCAAATACCAAAGAAGCTTAGCACCATCAATGCTAAGACATAAAACTATGTACTTCTAGCGACATAAGGAGGCTAGACATATAAGCACACAAAGCAAGCGAAGGGTCTTAGCACCAGTACGGTTAAGGCCCAACTGTATGCCCCTAGCGACATAAGGAGGCTAAGCAATAAGGATATAACTGAGACGCAGTTCATAAATTCACTATATTTTCATAAATCACTTTAATATTTTCACAAGGAATCTAAAGAGTCTCAATATTTTTCTAATAGTTTATTCATGCATCAAATATCTTATATGATATGCTCAAAAAAAATGTGGCACAAAAATCAAGGAATGCGTAAGCAACAAGGTATCAAAATAAGCAAGGAACTCTACTAAATATGGTGATATCAATTGTTTTCTACTTAACCTTCTAACTATTCCAAGTTACATAACTTCAGGATCACCGTTTTCCTACTATCGAGTGTAACCCAGAAATTCATTCTTATAAGTTAAAAAGGATTAGAACTGATCAAGTTCCAATCTAGCTCAATCAGATAGACGACTATGAGTTAAATAAATGAATCATACGTAATAGTTTTGTAAATTTAGACGTTCTAACTAAGATCTGATCAAGATCTTCTAAACCTATAGATTATGGATTAAACACTACGAGAATTAGGTTTAATCATATAATCTAAAGGATAAGACCTAAGTTATAGGTTTTATTCTATAAGTGATCTACTAGTTATGGCAAATCCTATTAAGTAATCAAACTTAATAGGATGAATCTCCTACCTTAAATCTAGAGTTAAAATAATCGGAACGAATTGTAAAATAAAAGAAAGTCTAGAAACTAATAAACCAAGGTTTCACCCATTGGGTAACCTAATTTACCTAATGAATGAACTCTAACCTATGATCTATTCTTATTCTCAAGAAAGGTCCTTAAGGTATAGTACTTAAGACTTAGCAGAAATTATTAGAATCTGACTTAAGGGTTGATTTCACTTGCTCAAACATTACTAAGATGATTATAATATTAGTCTTGGCATTCTGGGATGTTATCCAAAGGGTAAGGGTACTTAGTCGAATCTTAGGGCAAAATAACCATTTTGCCCCTACTTTAAGAGTCAAAAAGTCAACTTTTGACTTAGTGGTCAGAATTGATTTCTCTTAGTTCCAATTGATTCTTTACTGTCTAACTTGAAAATAGACAGTAAGTACGCCTAAATCGGGTGAGAAACGGCCAAGCTATGACTAAAATAAGGCTAGGGGTAATTTGGTCATTTACCTAAATTTCCAGGGTTCAGATCCTAAATATAATTTTGTTATAATGATGACATTGAAATTCTAGGCTGGTTAGCATCTTGAATTTTCCAATTTGGAGTTGATTCGATTAAGTTATGGCCGTTTGAATTCCAGGGGCATTTTGGTCATTTTTCACCAAAGTCAATTCTAAATTCTATGGTTGACTTTTTATCTTGATGTCAGAATGAGAAAACTAATACTACTACGGTAATGGGGCCGCTCTCCTAAGCATTTTAAGACCCATATTGACTATGTTTCGATAATCGGGTAAAAAGTTATGAGGCTCTAAAGAGGTCCTAAAATGCTACCTCGTTATACGTACCCTGAAATAAATTTTTACATTATGTTATTTGAATCTTATATTTTTCTGAGTATTTTAAGACCTATATTGGCTATGTTTGGATCATCATATAAAAAGTTATTAAATTTTTAAGATTTACTATTCAAAAATACAATTTGAATTATTTTACTATTCATTCCTAAAGTTTATATATATATATTTCTGATTTTTAAATTAATTATATTAATTTATTGTAGCAAATTAATTAGTGCTAATTACTTTTTAATTAGTCTTAATTATCTGTTAATATTAAATTAAATTTAATTAATTATGTTTTACTGTTCAAAAATAATTAATTATCCTAATTACTATTTAGAATTAAATTAACAATTAATTAATCCTTAATTAATCTCTAATTATAATTATTTAATTATGGTTACTGTTCAAAAATAATTAGTACTAATCCTAATTTAATTAACCACTAACAGTAATTAATTAAGGCTAAACAGTAACTAACAGTAATTAAATTTAAATTAACCGACAGTGGGCCCCACTGACACGTGGCACATCCAGAGACTGCCACGTAGTACTGTGGACCCCGCGGGCTGCTGACTCAGCTCGGGTGACTGGTCAGTGGGCCCCACCTGATACATGGCATTGCGAGAGGCTGCCACGTGGCACTGTGGGCCCCACGGGCTGCTAACTCAGCTCAGGTGACTCGGCAGTGGGCCCCCACCTGACACGTGGCACTGCCAGAGGCTGCCACGTGGCACTGTGGCCCCATGGGCTGCTGACTCAGCTCGGGTGACTGGGCTGTGGGCCCCCACTTGACACATGGCAGTGCCAGCGGCTGCCACGTGGCGCTGTGGGCCACACTGGAAGACGAACAGCCGCGGGTAAACCCGGGCAGTGGGCCCCACTGACACATGGCGTGCCCAGAGGCTGCCACGTGGCACGGGTGGGCCCCACGCCCGAAGCCGAAGAGGCGCGGGGCTCGCGTATGGGTCCCACGTGACACGTGGCGGGCCCGTAAGATGCCACATGGCCTAGTGGGCTCCACCCGTGTTGACGTGGACCTGACCCGGGCGGGTTGGGCTCGGGTCGACCCGGCCCGGCCCAAAGGCGCGTCTGTTCGTCTTCCGAGGGTTCGGCGGACCGAACCCCGACCCCTTCGTGGGTCTGGTGCGCCCGATCGGGTTGGTTTGAGTCCGATTGAAACGGTGGATGTGAAGATGACAATCTAATCTACCTATTCTACAATTATTGTAATGATCGAACGGTAAACGAGGGAGATTGGGGTACCTGAAGGTCGGATCGGCGAAGGAAATCGGCAGAAAAAATAGGACTGACTTCGGGGCTTGATTTTGGTTCGATCCGGGCTCCGATTTGTGCAAACTCGGAGCCTAAGGGTCGGCCGAGGTCTTATAGACCGGACGGCGACCTCGCCGAGGTATGGATGCGGCCGGATTGGCCAGCATCCGCGACGGGCCGCCGCGTGTCATGCGGGCGGAGTCGTCGAGGAAGACGACTCCGCAGCCGTTGGATCTGGGCCGATCCAACGGCTGAGATGGCGCCATCCAGATTGATGGCGCAGTCAGCTACAGTGACTGGTCCGTTAAATACTTAACGGCACGCCGTTAAGTATTAAAATATTATTTTTTTTTTTTTTGAAAAATTTTTCAAAAAATTTTGAACATGTTTTTCTTAGTTAAATTGGGGTCAAAAAATTCAATGGCGCAGTCGGATTTTTGATCCGACGAGTATTTTGATACCTCGATTTCCGTGATATTTTTATTATTAAAATATTCGTCGAAATTTTGACAACTTCCGATTGATATGAAAACTTCACCCCAAGCTAATTTGGGGTCAAGGAACGCAATGGTGGTGTCCGTTTTTCGATCGGAAATCAATTTGAATGGGTCAATTTCTAGGATTTCCGGATTTCTAGAAATCAGGATTTAATCCAAATTGACTCCTGATTTGGGCTAGATTTAGGAGGTTGACTTCATCGACCTAATTAGCACATCTAATTATGTTTAAGACTTAGGATTAATCCTAATTATCTAAAGAAACAACATGGGTTATTACTCACAAGGAATGTGATTTTAAGAGTCACTCAATTTATAGGGATTCTAACATAAGATATTCCATTTTAGTTTTCATAAGCTTACTAACCGCAAGGATATGAGCTTAATTTATCTAAGGTTAGATGGTTCATTTAAGATTTCTACCTCTAAATAATCAAGAAGATTCTTCCTATCTCAAAATTATTCATATTTAAGGAATATTTGCCATCTTGCATTAATCATAAAATTTTATCTTAACTTGTCTAAGCTTAAGACTTCTAATAATCTAAAGATTAACAAATTCAATCAAAGGTGTTCATAGAGTTCAATCTATAAATTCTTATGCAAGTTCATTATATAATCACTTGATAAAGGGCAAATCACTTATAAAAATTATTATGCTATTATCAAGTAGTAAATCATTAAATAACTCATAAAAGAAGGTTGTGGTTTAAATCATTCAAACATCAAATTTTAGTTAAGATCAAGTTATAAGCTTCAGGATTAAGTGCATAAATTACAAGATCTAATAATTTTAGTTTAGTATTTCTAAGATCAAATGTTCATATCAAAAATGTTAACTTAATTCATGCCAATTGGTTAACAAATAAACTTTCACATTCAAAAATCACTTAGATAATTACAAAATGCTTATTTTTACTAAATTCAATTTTTATTGTGCAATATTTTGATGTCATTAAGATTATGGAGTCATCAAAATACAAAAAACATGCAATTTGAAAAAAACTGGGCAGTTCTGCGCGCTACAGCGCGATGCGGCGCACTGGAGCGCCTCCTGGTCGAGAGCCAGGCGCTACGGCGCACTATGGCGGGCTGCTCCGCGCAGCAGTGCTTTTAGGCGCTCTAGCGCGCTACGACAGATTTCAGCGCTGCGGTGACCTGTAGCGCTTTCAGACGCTGTAGCGCGCTCCGGTGCCAGATATCCCGAGATGCAGGCGCTGCGGCGCTCTGCGGCACTCCCAGGCAGAAAGCCAGGCGCTAATGTGTCATTATTTGCGGTTTTGGAGTACTTCTTTCATGCTGGTTTTGGTACCAATGGAAAGAGCTTTCATGCTAATTTTATTGTTTGACAGGGTTTTCAAATGAACATATCAAGCTTTGATCAGACTCATTCAAGTCTAATTGAGGCTCGACAGTCAATCATAACGATACATAATGGATTATTGCAGAGCAATTGAACTGAAACATTGTTAATGCAAGTACCGAAGAGGTACAAGGAATAAGTACAAGAAAGGTACCTGATCTTGAAAAAATAATGTGATAGAGTTCTTCAAGAGCTTCTTCAGCTGCTAGCAAGAGGAGGAAGAAAGTTGAGATTTCTTCAGGAGCTTGGGGAGGAGAAAGAGCTTCAGTAGACAGCATATGAAGAGGAGAATTAAAGACCTAAATTTAAAGGAGGATGATGTGTGGGCTAGGAGAGGGGGATGACAGGGCAGTAATCATTGAGCAGCAAACCCTCTCCCATCAACAGCATGAGGAGGAAGTTTCTTTGTACAAGAAATGGGAAAGAAGGGAGTGGCATGCACAGGGTGAAAAAGGGAAAAAGGAGACTGGAGAATAAAATAATTTATTTAATTAGTATTTTTGAATATTTTAAATTAATGAATTATAATTAATTAAATTCAAATTGATAGACGAGCTCCGAAAAATTCAAAAAATTCATCTCTATCTAATTTGGGAGTAAGGAACTCAATGGTAAAGTCAATTTTTGATTTCGATGATTATTTAATTATTATATTTTTTGAGGTATTTAAAGTATACGTTGGTTTTCAAGAGCAGGGAAGCTATTTTTAATGAAATTTCATAAGGCTTGTATGCTCGAGAGTGGCCTTCTTCTAAGAAGCATTTGCCTTGAAGTTCTGCCATCTCAGGGGATGCATATCGATGCCTGCCTACTTGGGATACACAAATAGAAACTGCAGATTTTTATTTTCATTTCTGTGATTAATGGTTCAATTTTATATGGTTGCTTGAACGTTTGATTTAACTGAAATTATTATAAATAAATAAAAGTGGTTATCGACGATGTTTTCTTAATCTAAGGCAAATATTCTATGTAGTGGGTGTTTATTCTCTCAAGTGCAATTGATTTTATATCTTTTGAATCACGTTAACATGGAGTCTGTCATCTCTCGAGCCAACCAAACATTCTGCCATTCTTTCTTGATCCTCAAAAGTAACAATAAGTATTCTCTAGCCGCTTGTTCCCATCCTTCAAGATCAATCAAGAACCACTGCCCATAGAGCATGAACACTCATGAGCCATCATCAACTAGCCCATAGCTCACCCACACCTTAGTCTTTCAGCAACCCACCCACTCCAAGAACTTCAAGAATCTCTCCCACCGGCAAGAAACCGCAACTACCCATCTAACCCAAGGGATTCAACCAGCACTGAATCCCATTCCAATGGCAATTCAAGCTCTCGAACAACAGCATCCATCTCCGACTCAAGAGAACTCAAATTCTTGATGTCACACATCAAGAATATGATGCTCGCTCCCCTAGCCTCAGAAAATTTGGAGAGCACAAATACTCTTAACTATTCAAAGCCAACAATCTACAAGAACATCTTGACGGGTATGATCATCCACCACAACCCACCGACCCAAACTATACCTCTAGGCTTTTGATTGATTGCAATCTCATCGCAACGCCCTACTACACCATCTCCCCATCAATTCCACCATATATCCTGGAGGTCGACTCTTGTGCAGATGTATGGCACAGTCTTGCAGGAAGACTTCAATCCACAAATCATTCAAGAGTTATTCAACTCAAGAATGTACTCCACAATATATTTCTCAAAGATAAGTCCATGTACGCATACTAATCTAAAAACACTAGTGGACAACATTGTTGCAGCCGACTCCAAGGTTGACAACAAAGATGTCATCCTTTGCACCCTCAACGACCTCCCTTCCACCTATCAAGCATTTAAAACATTAATTCGAAACAATAGGTATGGCTCGCTGCAACCTGGCTCCCACACCCAAGGTAAGCCAAAATTGAGCTGCTGCACCCTTAGTTCCATTCTCCCAGCTAAAACTTTATAAGAAGCTAGTGGGATCCTTTCATTATCAATTACCCGTTCGGACATTAGCTTAGCGGTCAACAAACTTTGTCAACCCATGCATTGTCCAATTCAAACACATTTTGAGCAGCTTAAAAGAACCTTACACTGCATCATATGCACTCTCCAAATAGGTATTCAAATAGATGCATATAGCATGCAACTTCAAGCTTATGCAGACTTTGATTAGGTAGGCGATGCAGAGGATCGAAAATTCACAACTGGCTATTGCATTCTACTCGGCAATACACCCATCTCTTGGAGTACCAAGAAACAGAGCATAATGTCTAGATCATCTACGAAAGTAGAGTATCGAGCTTTATCCACCACGGCTACGGACATTGTATGGCTTCGCCGCATCTTACAAGAGTTCGGCCAGCCCATACCACATCCCACAAAGATTCATTGCAGCAACCTTTCAGTAATTTCCCTCGCCAAGAACCCCATCTTTCACGCCAGGACCAAACATGTCGAGGTCGATTGCCACTTTATTCGCGACTGCATTACCAAGAAGGAAGTGGAGCTTTCCTGCATTCCTACAGAAGATCAGAACATCAACATACTCACCAAACCACTTCCAACAGGTCGCTACCGCTCACTCCGGAGACAAACTCACCGTCCACATACCGATGATGAGCTTGCTGGAAGATAATAACGAACATATTACATATCAACCCTTCATTCAAACATACCTCAATCGGGATTGTTAGCCATGTACCTAAGCATCTATATATATGTAATCATGTAACCACAATGTATGTAATGAATTCATTCTATTTCATAGCGTGAATGCGGAACTCTCCCTCTCTAAACCTCTCTTTCTTCAACTACAATTACTTTAGGAATTTGATGAAGAAGAAGAGGAAGGATCTTTTGTTGGCCAAGTATTTCAATGATTTGTCTAACTTCAATAGACGCTCCTTAACCTTTCTGAGATCTCTGTAAGCTCAGTGGCAATTCATGCGGTTAAGTAAGACTTATGGAATGGATTTAGGGTTTTGAGAAGGGACTGAAGAGACTACGGTCCAAGTTTCAATGAGAAAATTCCAGTTTCAGATCCGGAATTAAAGACTTGTATTTAAATATTGATGTTTATGGAGTATTTATTCAAAATCATGATGATTCGAGGCATTAAATAGATGAATTTTGAAAAATTTAGTTGCTTGGCCAACGACTAATCACGGCGTAATTAAGTGGCTAAAATGGCTAATTAAGGTTTTTTTTTTTTTGGCAGTTACAGACAAAAGTGATGATGAATAGTGTTGGGTCCGGAATTGGTCATTGCGTAATGACGAGTTTAATTTAGCCATTCAATATTCATGTATTTAAATCTTATATGATTCCACAATTCCGAAAAGATGAGGGTAGTCACAATGATTGATTTAATTTAGAAAAACACTATTTAGATTCGTCCACATGACATGACATCCAATAAAATAATATTTATTTATTTATATGAAAATAAGAGAAATATTATTTTGATTCGCTGATATGATATTCAAAAAAATTCATCAAATATGATTTGAATATCATTTCATTAGTATTTATTTATTTATATTAAAATATTACAAATATTATTTTTAAAATTTATATTAAAATAATATTCAAATCTCATTAGATATTCAAATCATTCCATTTTCCCGACAGATGAGTTAATTTAATGTGTTTTTTATCATTGTTGGGCCTTTGGATTTGCGCCACGTGACCTATTGAAACTATTTGATCAAATTTCCTTTTTAACTAGATAGAATATTATTAATTTAATTAAACTAACTTAAAGTTATTATTTGTTTTTTTAATCAAGCTCCAATTTTGATGAACATTTACCAGAATATAAATAAAAATACGAGTAATTTAAAGTACAATTATATTTAAGTTTTGATTAATATATTATTTAATATTATTTTCTAAAATTAAAACTTTAATATTTTATTAAATTGATTACTAACCAGAAAAAATCATATTTTGCCAAAAACTTAATTTATTATCTTTTAAATAATGGTGTTTTAATTTCTTAAATGAGAAATTCTCATAATAATCTTTTGATTATTACAAAATGTTCAAATAGTCTTTATCTCTTTCAAATGTTATTTTTGGTCATATGATTTTGGCTTAAGTATTTTTTTTGTCATTCCTGTTAACTTGCTGGTCACTTTCGTTAAGTTTGTGTTTTTCAATCAGAATCCGTCGTTGGAATCCAAAAACCACTGCAATCGGGAATAAGCTGCCATAAATGGTATTGAATATAGCAGTCAATTCTAGCTGCAAGCGGCTGATTTCGACTACTTGATGGGCCGCTTGTAGCTGGAATCGACTACTGTATGTATTCAACAACCATTTCCAGCGGTCAACAAACGATTTTAGTGGTTGCTTGCCGCGGCTGCTGGATTCCGACGGTCAATTCCGATTGAAAATACAAATTTAACTGAACAGAGCCGGGTGAGTTAATGAGAGGACAAAAACTATTTTAAATATTTTGCAAGAGTCAAAAGATTATTTTGACAAATTCAAATGTTTGTGAAAATTTTCAAATATGTAATTTTCAAAAAATAAAATTATAAATTTTAATTTTCAAATATTTGTGAAAATTTTAATTTTCAAATATTTTTAATATTCAAATATTTGTGAAAATTTTCAAAAAATAAAATTACATTTTTTCGATTTCAAAATATTAATATCCTAGGATGCTACAATAATCGAGTTTAGAAGAATAATTGGGTCACACCCTTTCTAGTGACAATATACTTATAAAGCATTAAAATGCCGTTTCATTGATCCGCTAGAGCAATATGGTAGTTGAAGGAGTTTGTTTGAAGAGGAATTGATATATGTTGGCTAGCTAGCATGGACTAGAGAGGCATGACTGGGTTCTTGAAGGACTGACTTTTGGAAGGTGACCAAGGGTAAGATAATGGTTATAAGAGAGACTTGTTTGACTCTATTAATGGCGTATGGGTCAAAAAGAGCAAAGCAAGAGATGGAACAATCTTGCCTCTCAAAAGAAGACATTATCAGGCAATAGAGGAGATTCAAGATTGCTCTTAACAAGGGCTTCAGTGGTTAGAAGTAGATTGAAGAAGAGGCTCTAGTGCGATGGGTCAAGCCTCATGTACCAAAGGTTGAGCCCAAGAGGTCTTCCGGGTTATGATGTGCATGAAACAAGTGGGAGCTTGCAAAAGGTGGAAAGATGCAACCATTGATGCCATGTAAATCTTGGGGCGCGGAGGAGCTAGCCACTAAAGGATGGAAGTCTAGTCTATAGAAGTGATTGGAGGAGGCCCACGAGCAACAAGTGCCATAAGGTGGGACATGCACAAAACCTCTAGGATGCGACAAGGATTGATTGCTCATACTTGTTCGCTCGATAATGGGTATCAGGCTGTCATCAGAAGCAGTGTTGAGCCATACCATGCCTCATGGACTATAAAGCAAGTTTTGCCTAGGCAGAGAAGAAAATGGTGAAATGGTAACTTCTACTCACTCAGTAGTGAGAGGTTATTATTATTGGTGAGCCTTGAGTGCATTCCAAAATGGTGTGATGAGTTTGGGTGCACTTGAACACACAATTATAGTGCATGAATGCGAGGAAAATTCGGATGTGGTGAAGCCTCAAGCATAGTGGAGCAGCCCTGGAGTGGACCACACGGGACATTGCAAGGAGTATAAACTTTGTTCTGGATGTACACATCGAAGAAATATATATTAATGCAATAAGGGTTTGTTGTATCAAATCCTTTCTTTAATCTTTGAATTCATAAATTTGTCATTTCTCCAAGCAACTTATGGCATTTCCTTGGAGGTATCATCAAACTTCTTAATTGAAAATAATGCTTTCCCTCCGGTGCGCCAACCCAGCTAATGCATCTAAATTAAATGTTTAATTGTAATAATTGAGATTTACTAGTTAAAATTATGATTATAATTGCATTAAATACATTTAAGTGCCTATAAAAAAAATACGATTTAAAAAAATGTTGAAGCATTTTTCATTTTAAAATACTGCAATAACAACTATTAATATTTGTTATGGAGAATGGCATCGCATAATCATTCATAAAAGTTTTTTTTTTTTTTTTTACTGAATAACAAGATATATTTTTCCTGAATTTTGAAGTATCAATATAAAAATAAAAAATCTATATTACGGCAAACATTAGATGCTTTGGTGGCTTGGATACTTTTTCTTGCCTTGAAAGGAGGAGATCAAGGCTGTAATTGTTATGTAATGGTGGCCGAGAAGGTTAATGCTACGTCACCCCGAGAACAAACACGAGCAAGAGAACAAATCACAAAACTTCAAGCGAACTCATACAAGTACAATGGGCACCAGAATTTTACATGTAAAACATTAAGTTTGGGAAAAATCTTGAGCCACATCACAAAAAAATTATGCTGTGGTATGGAGTACAACAACCATCATTACAAGTTAGCACTATTTGAAACAAGTTTGCATTAATCATGCATTAATTTAACTCTTCAGCTAACATGCCTGGGTCTATACCAAAAAGTGTTTGGGAGAGTTGTAGTGACCCCAATATTAATTTTGAAAACTAATCCGACAGTAGAGCGCTACCACAGCACTTAACACCAGTTTGAAGGAAATTAACCTAACTATTGAGTGTTGTGTGGCCAAGAATCTTTGTGAGGGTGTTAAGATAAAATATGAAGTAGAAGAAGAAGAAATATGAAAGTAGAAAAGTAGAAAAATTGAAATAATTGCAAGTAAAATTGAGGAGAAATGAAATCACATGATATTAGAAGCTTACATGTAAGAATAAGATATATATATATATATATATATATATATATATATATATATATATATATTTGGTAAAAGTCATCTCGGCATTACTTTTATTGAATTTGAAAAGAAAGATACAGGAAAAGCAGGGCTGCGAGGGTACAAAAGATCTTAGCCAATCTAAAAACCTGAAGACAGCCCCAAAAATTCAGACCCAAAAAATATCCTAAAAGGTCCAGATAAACAAATCCTAATTAGCAAACAATTAAATCAAAGCAAATTAACAAATAAACAAAATTGTCTCCAAAAAAGAAACTATAAAATAGAAAAGAAAAAAAAAAAAAAAAAAAAAAAATATATATATATATATATATATATATATATATTCAAAAAAAGCCATCTCGTCATAGTTTTATTAGCTAAGTTAAAAGATACAAAATACAGGGCTGCGAGGATACAAAGATTCCTAGCCAACTAAAAACCTCAAGACAGCCCCAAAAGTCCAGACCCAGGGTGTAACCTAAAAGATCGAGACAAGAAAAAAGAAAACCTAACTAGTAAAGCAAACTTAAGATAATAGAAGTAAAAAACTTAGAAAAAAAAAACAGCAGGAAAAAATAGACTTCCAACCGTAGCAACCAGCAGAAGGGACGAAATCTTCAAACCAACCAGACAGCAAGGCCATCACACTCCAAAGCTAGCCGTCCATCAGCAAAATCGAAGATACCAGAACCGCAACCCTTCTCTGCTTTTCAATGATACAGAAGATGCTCCTAACACATGTGGTTAATTTGCTAGGCTCTACAATACTTTATCAAAGAGCACCAAATTCACCTCATAGAGAGAGAAGACTGAACCAGACAAGCCAAAAAAGGAGAAGACACCATCTAGCACAAGATTAAACTTTACATTTTTTGCATCAGCTAAAAGAAAAGTTAACCAAACTGCACAGACAGAACCCGGACCCAGCACCTAGCACCACCAACTATAATACCTAGCAAACTAGCACCAAACCAGACCCAGCAGCGCAACAAGCACAGCCAGACCCAGCAGCACAACAAGCACCACCAGGCCAAACCAGCAGCCAAACCAAACCAACCCAACATGTGGAAGCAATTTACATATACATATATATATATATATATATATATATATATCCACTTGTTTAATCCAAATAATTTAAATATGAAAGTAAAATTTATCACAGAATAAGTAAAAACATTGTAGAAAATAAATTATTACAAATTTGAAATTAAAGAGCAAATAAGTTAAGGTTCACTCTGTCACATAAACAGTAAATGGGAACAAATGTGGAAGCAAAAAATAAGTCTTCAAGGTACTAATGACCAGCACTAGGTTCAGCTTTACTACTCAGAAAATGCCCCTAATATATCATATTTTTAGTATTTAAAATACAGTAAGGCATCTCCAATAAAAAAAATATGATTAGACTAAAAAGTCTAAGTATCTTTTAAGATTGGCTAATTTTA
This sequence comes from Gastrodia elata, assembly GCA_016760335.1. Lineage (NCBI taxonomy): Eukaryota > Viridiplantae > Streptophyta > Magnoliopsida > Asparagales > Orchidaceae > Gastrodia > Gastrodia elata. Next base: position 4,553,166 of record CM028678.1, on the reverse strand, counting down.
TTAAAGATTTATTTGGATATCACATATGCAATTTACAATTAAAAATCTACAGCAGAGCATAAAAGTATGAAAGTAAGAAAGATAAGTAACTGTAAAGAAGAATAGTATCAAGTGAAAAGGAGTTAAAATTCACAAGTATGTTTGCTCTAGCCTATAATAACAAGTAAAGGAAAAGCTAATAAGGCTAAAAACTACCAATGTGTATATGAAAATATGATATAAAAATATGTATATATCTAATGAATATTATGCTAAGTAAAACAAAGAAAAATAATGAAGCATAAAATGTAATTAAACAACATACACTGCATGAAAGTAAAACTGTAAGTAAGCAAAGCACAGTATAGAAAATGAAAGTATAAAGTAAGGAAAATAAGAGAAAATCTTAGCCTCTTAGGCTAAGGATATATAGCTTAGGACTATATAAAGTAAGCATAGTTCAAAGGCTATGGCGAGTACACACAGTCAATAAGATAGTGATGATCCAAAAATATAAATTATTGATGTTATTTTAAATTTTCGTTCTACAGGCAAAATTACAGAACGAGCGAGGAGTTAAGCACTTCTGCCTAACTAATAAGGAAAGCGATATCTCAAATAGAAAATAACACTCACATTCATCCTTTGAGAATGTGAGGTCTCCTTATATCCCCCTCAAGCCTGCCCTTGGCCATCACCAAGAAGGACCCGTAAATTTTATTAAGAATATTTTATTTATGCACAATATCTTATATGTATGTTCAAGGATATAATCTCAATGTGAAACTTTGTATTCAAGGAAAAATAAGTAATTGTAAATTATGTGATATTTATTATTATCTAATTTTAATGATCTAACTTAATGATTGGAGCTAATTAAACTCCTAGTTAACTTAGAGATATTGATCTTAAATCAATTGTAAGTAGTATTATAAGTGATTGGAGTTTTGGAAAGTAGTAGTTTGAATTAGTTTATAGAATGACAAAATAATTTTTAAGTATATTAAATGCAAAATAAAACTATCCTACACTTATCATAAATCACAAAATCAATATATGCTATTAGATTCAAGGCTTAGGAGACTAGTAGAAAAAAGGTAAGACTAAGGAATTATTATACTTAAGGAAATAGAAGTTAAGGATTTACTTACTGAGCTCATCTAATTAGGTTGCAACTGAATGTATCTATTCAAATCAATCACTAATCTAGCTAAGATCAAATAATAGGAGGAATCTAAATGTATGGAAGATAAAGGATTATATGCTACAAGCTCTATGTTCACTATAAGCTGTAGGTTAATGCAGTTTATGTGTAATAACCCAAGTTATTACCTTAATTAATTAGAATTAATCTCAGTCTTAATCTTGATTTTAAGTATTAATCAAGTCATTAGGAGTCAACCTATAAGATCTAGTCCAAACCAGGAGTCAGATAGATTGAATCATGAATTCTAGAAGATCCATAAACCCTAAAATTTGACTGGTCTAAAAGGACCTTAAATCAAAAATTGACTTTGCAATTACGTTTATTTCCCCCAAATTAGCTATTGGTAATATTTTCGTGTCAATCGGAAGTTGTCAAAATTTTGACAAATATTTTAATAATATTTAAATACCCAAAAATTGAGAAAATGAAATACCCGTCGAATCAAAAATCTGACTTCGTCATTGTGTTTCTCACCCCTCAATTAGCTAGGAGTGAATATTCGGAATTTTTTTTTTGAAAGTCAATTAATAATTTAATTTTTTAATAAAGAAATTATGTATTTAATTTTTGAGTTTATCAAATGGTTAATTAAATTCCCTCAAACGGTGCCATCGAACCCCAACTCACGCCGTCCCATTTTTCCTCGTTTGCGCTGTTTGATCTGATCGATCTGATCTGTCCGTGTGGAAAAATCCAACGGTCTCTGCCCGTCTCCCTCACGCTCGATGACCGACCTACGCGTGTCGCTACGCGGGAGGACGCCGCCATGACAACCTGTCTCCACGTTGTGGCGTCCTTGGTGAGTTCGTTGAGCTTTGCTAAGACTCTGCGAACCCAAAGTAGCGGGCGCCTTGCCCTCGGCGTTTCCGCTGGATGCACGAACCCCCGAATTTTTCATCGCGCGCTTGATAATATAGCAATGTGTGGCAAAATGGTAAATGCTGATGTAGAGTCCACTAATATTCCACGAACTCTTCATGGATCTCCTGTGATACCTCATGAACTAGCTCCACAAGATGCTCTAGATCTAGTAAATTGTCAGATCTCAAAAGTGTCACATATTAAACAATGAATCTAACACATCGAAAACTACTATAAGTAGTTATAATTATCTGAGGTTTAATATTTAAGCAATTTAAATATACTGTAGAAAATCACTAAAATGGCTGAAAAGTATGAAACTGTGCAAAGCTGAAACGTGAGGCAAAACGGTGGTCGAAAGACTACGTACTGGGAAAAAAATAGTAAAGGAGCTGGAACAAAATAACATCTGAAATAAAATTATGTTGTATATCACTGAATATGCATCTGAGTATGCTACTGATTTATACTGCCATCATGCATTTGGTTCCTCATGCACCCTAAGTAATCCAAATATCCATGATGCCTACTGCATCCCGTAGGTCCTACTCAAATTGATGCATACCGCATCCCATAGTTCATAATGCTTTTTGATGCTTATGCTTATGCATTTCATACCAAATGCTTTCAATCAATATGATTCGTAAAACTATCAAAAAAATAGAAGAAAATAATTATTTAACACAATTCTTGATTCTCATAATCATAATAATAAGCATTCATGCTTATATTCATTGAATTTAAATTATACCACAATTTCAATCAAATATTCCTAAATTATCACATGTGTAGAGTACACTTACATATGAAGTAAGTACTAACTTGGGTAGGCTAAACCTCTTAGTTTACTTAACTGCACTTATCGATGCACACAAGGATATGGGGACAAAACCCTTATATAGTTTATTCTACCAAACTAAGAAGCTTAATACCTTAATCATAGCATAATATGGAGTTGGGATATTTTATCCTGAACTGAAATGCACTTATCAATGCGCAAAAAGATAAGTGAACGAAACCCTTTTACAAACCTATTCAAGAAAAAAATAACCAATCACATGTCATACTGAATTAAACCAGTCATATGGACTTCATTCCATATGATTATACTATCATTCTAAATTGACTAGTTTAATAACCAAGGATTTATCAAGCTAGATGAATCATTTTCTCTATTTGAGGTTCTAAACAAGGCTCACAGGGAGTGTGATTTTAAGAGTCACTCAATTTATAGGGATTCTACCATAAGATGTTCCATTCTAGTTTTTATAGGCTTACTAAGTGCAAGGATATGAGCTTAATTTATCTAAGGTTAGATGGTTCATTTAAGATTTCTACCTCTAAATAATCAAGAAGATTCTTCCAATCTCAAAATTATTCATATTTAAGGGATATTTTTCATCTTGCATTAATCATAAGATTTTATCTTAACTTGTCTAAGCTTAAGACTTCTAATAATCTAAAGATTAACAAATTCAATCAAAGGTGTTTATAGAGTTCAATCTATAAATTCTTATGCAAGTTCATTGTATAATCACTTGATTATGGGTAAATCACTTATGAAAATTATTATGCAATTATCAAGTAGTAAATCATCAAACAACTCATAAGAGAAGGTTGTGGTTTAAATAATTTAAACATCAAATTTTAGTTAAGATCAAGTTAAAGCTTCAGGATTAAGTGCATAAATCACTTATGAAAATTTTAGCGTGTCAAATGACTTTCATGTGAGCAAATGTGACTCGCCGGCAGTCGTTAACATCGTGCCACAAAAAAAATTCCTCAAGTTTGGTCATTTAGTCTATAAACTTATTAGGATTGTGAGTGTCGTCATACGTAGGAGCCTCTACTTTGATTTACCTAAAAGATCTCTCTCGCCTTATTCTCTTACATGTGAACCTTTTCTTGTAAATGGATCAACTCTCATTCTTTCTAACCATTACAATTTCCTCATCATATACATGTCATCTAAGTTATCATCAAAAATATATTCCCTATGAATCCTACATCTCTATAATTTTGGTTGTGCCTAATCCCATAAAGATATTCATTTCTAGCTTATGGTGAAAGATCAAAACATGGCCTATGTCTATTTTGGTGTGCAGGACGATCAGGTTGTGGTGGTTGTTGATTGTTCCTCACACTTGGGCAGCTCAAGTGTTGAGGGAGACCTTGGGAATAACATGGAGCCAATCCTTGGGCTCTTGATCACATTCATGTGTTAGCATTTGTCCCCAATTGACTAAGAATTGAAAGTTTGGGCACACCCATAGGCCGTTGCAAGTTATAAGGCATCCAGAAGTTTGAGGAGGTGGCTCTTGGGTGTGTAACATATGAAGCAATCTGATGATTGAGGAGGCGACGCTTGGGTACTCCCAAGTGCTCGTTGTAGTTTGTGTATACATCAAAGACTCATTATCCAAACTCTTAGGTGCGCCAAGCGCCAAGAGCATTTAATTTCCCAGCTTTCCTTCAGCCAAAAGATAGTAGCACCACGCCCAAGCACCAGACATTGCACGAACAACATAGGTTCAATTCTATGTATATTTTTGTTGGCTGACTCATGGGTGCTTTATGGCTGTTTGGAGTAGAGTATAAATGCCATTATTTTATTAAGGTTAAGCATTTTTAGCATTTATTATTCAAGTAAGGGTTATTGCTGGATTGAAGTAGATAGCTCTTCATCTTCTCCCATTGAAGAGAGCTCTAATTTGTTGTAGGGGAGATTCATATAAGTTTGTATTTCTTTCTTTGATATAATGAAATCAATTTTCATCGGGTACACCATTGTTTTTCTCTGTCTTTGGATTTTCCAAACAAATCTTGGTCTTACGTGTGCTAGAATGCTTTTGTATTGTGTGAAGTGTTTTCTTTTATTCTTGTCTGTGATTTTTTGTATTTCCAAATAAATCTTGATTTTAACTCTGGATCTTATTTGTTGAAATGAAACAAGGTTATCTTCATCCACAACACAATATTTGGTAAAATATCATTTTCATTGTCCCCTATTCATGGAGATAGCTTACATTATTAATATTTTTTTTGATAACATGATTGGTTGATTTATTATCTTTGAAAAACAGACAGTAAAAAAGAATCAATTCGTTATAATAGCCATTGATAGTTGAATTTTTGATAATTATAATGTGAATTTTAATGATAATTCTAATTTTCTTTTGATAAATGTCTTTCTTATGCCTTACTATTGAGAAACTAACTAGGTTATTGTCTATATATGAATATCATACATTACCAAACAAAAACTATCAAATCTAGGTCACTTTCTAACTTTATCCTCATGATTTACAAGCTTCTTGATTACTCTTATAATGATCATATGATAATATATAGAATTAGCTTTATTACTCACATTAACATATGGTACATATTGATTAATAATAGTGATATATATGTTAATTATTAGTCTAAATATACAAACTTAAGACAAAATCTAACTTTGATATGATTTATATGATTATGAACTTTTGATTATTATATTGCACATAATATGTATGAACTATCCTTGTATTAGCACTATCAACAAACAAGTCAAAATGTATTAAATTATACTTATATTCATGTACTAAAAAATTTCAACAAATACTTATTGATATGATCTATTCATCGAACTGATTAGACCGACTTAACCTATCTACCTATGATTAATTGAATTATTGTTAGAAAAACTTATTCTTCCAATGGTTCAAATTTAAAATTCTACTTCAAGTAAACATTGACAATAAAGTTAATAATTTTTCATTCACATATTTCCTCATCTAAAGTAGAATTTTTCATTCACATATTTCATAAACATTTAGTCCCCACACCTAATAACAAAAAGCCTCCTCCCCCTACTTCTCAAAATTTAAAAATCCTCTGCAAAATTCATCTTTACTAAGGATATAATATGTGTGTGTGTGTGTGTGTGTGTGTGTGTGTGTGTGTGTGTGTGTGTGTGTGTGTGTGTGTGTGTGTGTGTGTGTGTGTGTGTGTGTGTGTGTGTGTGTGTGTGTGTGTGTGTGTGTGTGTGTGTGTGTGTGTGTGTGTGTGTGTGTGTGTGTGTGTGTGTCAGAATACTGAAAAATGGGCATCTAATGGTTGTAGGATTTGAAGGTTTGTTGTTGCGGGATAATCATTCTCATTGACTACTGAGTTCCTGCAAAAAAAAAAAAAGTATTTTAGCAAATTATTAACTTATGAAAATTCAACATCACTATACACCATATATATATATATATATATATATATATATATATATATATATATATATATATATATGTGTGTGTGTGTGTGTTTGTGTTTTACTAGTAAATTTCTATTATTATCAATTTAATATTATATTTAGATGCATTAATTGTGTTGTACCTAGCAAAATCCCATATATAATTCACATATTATATGATTATAATGCTACATTATTATTAAGAAAAATTCCAATTTTAATATTTTATTTGGCTTAAAATAAAATGCACATATTTTATGTGGGAAAAGGAGTATGTTTTTGCATATTAAATTTCTATATATTATAAATAAATGCATTGCATTAATCATATTCTCACATATATGATTATCATATCATCTTTATTTTATTATGCATATAATATTATAAGTATAATAAAATTCAATAATTATTTATATACTAAATTATAAGTTTTTGAAATTTATTTTAATTAAATTACTAAATTACATAATTTTTATTATTTTCTTTTGATCTTAATATATAAATCATATTTTAAACATATTTTATATTAAATTTATTATAACATAATAATGCATTTAAAAAAAATAGGTAATTAAATAAAAAATATTTATTATTTTTATATTAAATAATTTAATCATATTCTCTTACTTTCTTGATATAAAAATTAAGCTAACAACTGCCTCATTTCTTATATTTTCTGGTAGAAAAATGTTTTGGTATTCTCTTAATTGTTTAATTTTTTAATGTAATTAAATATTTTTAATACAGTATAATTATGATTTTAACCATTAGATTTTAATTATCATTAATTTAATATTAAATTTAAATATATAATTATGCTGAATATATATATATATATATATATATATATATAAAGTTGTGAGAGTAATACCCTAATATGATTTCATTATTATATGAGAAATGCTATTTAGATTCACTAATGTGGCATCGAAAAATACTCATTCAATAGGATTTGGATATCATTTCAATACAAAATTTAAAAATAATATTTATATTATTTTAATATAGATAAATAAACATTTATGAAATGATATTCAAATCCGGATGAATATTTTTGAGTGTCACATCAACGAGTCTAAATAATATTTATCTTATTATATTTCGAATTGGTCAACAAATTCAAAACATAATCAAATATAGTATTGAGTCAAAATGGTAATTAGTAAAATACACAAATATTAAAGTACATAAATAAAAAGAAAATTAATATATTTATTATTATTATATATCAAAATAATACATACATAATATAATGGCAGACATAGGAAAAAGTCTTAATAATGATAAAAGTAATATTTACTTAATCTACATATAAATGAAATTTTTTAGGTCAGTATAGTCACTTGCCCCCACTGCTAATATAGTTTATAAATACATATATAATATTTTTAATGTATATAATTGATGAATTTTATATTAATCAGTTAATTATAGGGAGTGCAGGATTTTAAGATAAAATAATCAGAATTTTCTGTTAGAATGAAATAATCAAAAGAGCGGATACGATCGCCTATGTGTAGGTGAATCAAATTGGATCGAAAAAGAAGACGCGAATCAGCTGGAATCGAATAGAAGGCGTCTCCGATTCTGAACGGAGATAGAGAGTCGGATGGAAACTTCTTCCGAAGCTCCTCCGATTCGACAGGTGTTTTTTCCCGGCGAATCGATCCGAGCTTCGACGAGATTCTTAGATTCGATTTAAGTCCGGGATAAGATTCTTTTTTACCTAATAAATTGTCTGCATTCCAAGAACAGCCCTCTAAAAACTACCTAATAAAAATAAAATCCTATAATTGTGTTGAGTATTACTGTAATCAAAGTGATGAATGATCATAATTTAAGAAAAAAAAAACTTTATTATAATAAAAAAGGCATTTACAGAAGCAGAACGGAGATGTTTATGAAGACATACTGACCACCACCGGATTTTTGGTGTAATTAAAATGGGGTGGTAATTTAGTAAATATGAGGGATTAGGGGAGCGGGTGGCAGAAATGGTAAATAAGAGCGAGCTGGACTTACTCTCGAGGGCGAGAAGACCAGAGGGAGCTGAGGGCTCGCAGTCGGCTGTTGTGTTCTCCAATTGCGAGGAAGCATCGCGCGGTCTGCCGAATCGTTAGGATGCGCCTCAGCTGGTGAAGCGTCTGCTGTCTGAGATTATCTGCCTGCATTAATCCATATTATTATTATTAATTAATTACAAATTAATCGGATTTATTCTCTGTATTTTTTTTTTCTTATAAGTTGGAAATCTTGCTTTGAAGACTTGCATGCATGCATGCATGGATGCCAATCACGTAATCTATTATTTGGCATACATGCATGGATGCTCAAACTTTCTATTTTCTTCATTCAAACAATTTAATTTATTTGCCAATCATGTTCTTTTACAGAACGGAATGGCATGATGTAAAATCAGACTGTCATTCGATTTTGCGTTACAGAAATGGGTAAGAGAATTATGCCTGAATCGGAGTAGCGGCGAGCGAATGATTCGAAGGTCCATCTTTTTCGGCGAACGATCCTGGTGAATCCTTTGTTCGTTTGTTTCTTTTGAACGAATTTTTCTTAAAAATTCAAATCAATTCGACTTACGAATCGGCGAACAAACGATTAGTTCAAACAAAATCCTTAAAAAAATAGTTTCTTTGGGTAGTTTTAACTCTCCAATCTACTCCAAACATCACATTCAAATTTCTTATGTACATTATAATCAGATAATTTTACAATCAAATTTTAGCTTTCCTCATGCCAAAGACTATTTTTATCTTCTAAAGTCTTAATCAAGAAGTAATATAACATTATTTAATGAACTTAAAATCTCAAGTGTATGCAAAGGGAGTGTACCTAAATGGGCATATAGGAATTGATGTTTATGTTGAACACCCACTTGTTTTGAAGAAATTTGCATTGAATCAGTTGTAGTGCTTTTAGCTGATATACAGAGGCACATCATTTTTGCCACTGTCTGGCATTTTGAGGTGCCCTTGGGTGCACATGGATGTTTCATTTGGTTTCGATGCCCGGTCAATTATCCCTCCTAATATGCGCCTAGGCACACCTGCGCGTCACGCTTTCGTCTGAATGCTCAGCTATGCGTCCGAACACGCTTCTTCAATGACTACATCTGAGTGCCAAATGGGCGACGAAGCCCGGACGATTCACAACTTCGTTCTAATTTGATTAATTAGCAATTGGGCTCAATAAAATCTTATCAATAATTGATCTAATGGAATATTTAGTAAAAACTAATGGTGGCATAGGCTTATTATTGTCATAGCACAGTACTTTTGTGAATACCTCCAATAAATGATTTAATTTTAATTAATAAATCTCAATTGTTATGAGTTAAACATGAAGCTGATACGGCTACTGATGAAGATCTATCCAAATTTAATATATATAATATGCTTAAAGTTTATTATTAAAGCGTGGAAGTTTGGCGTTTTATAAAGTTTTAGGCGGTTAGGTTGCGATGTCATTGTCTGTCACCAATAGATGGAAAGCAACTTCGCCAACTTTTTTCAAAATTTTATAACATAAAATCATACTGGCTATGATTTGATGGGTCTGTGGCTAGAGAACAAAATAGTGATTCTTATATAAAAATTAAGGAATTTGCTCCCAATTAACTCTCAAAAATACAGCTTCGGCGTGCGGGGCCGCAAAAAATACATATATTAAATCTAAATTCTAAGGATCAGTATTTTTTTGGAAGCAGAGTGGAAGCCGAACAGCCATTTCTCAACTCTATATGCAACAAATGCTAGCTTTCTAGAATCCAAAGCATTGGTTTTAAGTTAATATGTTGGGGTATATTCATTTAAGGTGTCTGTGATTGATGGTTCTGCAATTTCATGTAGTTTTTGGGGAGGGTTTACGATTCTTTGATGGCTGTGAAGAATTTTTATGGTTGTTTAATGAAACATAAAAGATTTCTCTTATTTATATATATATATATATATATATATATATATATATATATATATATATATATATAGGCTATAAGAGTTCAAAGGGTTGTGATTAGAGAGATCATAATGAAATTCTTCATCTTCTTCCTACGGACATAAGTGATTTTTAACGAATCATACAAATTCTTGCATCTCTTGTGATTTACTTTTCATGGGGATTTAGAGTTTTTCGAAAGCGTTTTAGATATTGTTAACTCCTACTTTAAAGGAAAAGGGATTAGAAATGATCAAAATATTCATTGATATGAAAGAATATATACAAGAATCTCTATATAGGAGTAGCAATAAATATGCATAATAATTAGTCATTAGTGTTAAATATTAATAGATTATTAATAAAAATAGAATAGTAACAACTCTTAACTATTGTTTTTAATAAAAAGGATTAGAAACTGTAGCTCTTATGAGAGAAGACTTTATACCGACTCCTTTTATTTGTATAAATAAGCAGGCTCTGGCATTACGGCTGTGTAGTGTGTGTCTAAGAGCATTGTAATCCTCTTCTTCTTCCTCAACCGTGTGAATATAGATAATTTCATGGAAACACATAAAATTTATGTGCTTTTTCTGCTATGTGTGCTTTTATATTCTTCTTCTAGAGCTATAAACTTTATGAATATACAACCTTCATTGGCTTGATAGAATAATAATGTGACTATTCAGTTATAACATTCTTTAATTTGTCATTCAAATCAAGCAATGGATGGCAAAAAATGTGAAGCTAAGGCCTCCAAAGTCCTTTTGCATATTATGATACAGAATTTGATGAGTTGGGAGCGTTAGATGATTATAGGGAAATACCAACGTTCCCAACCCCGGAGCTAGAAGGCGCGGGAGGACAGTGCCCAAGCCCCCGGGTTTCACAGCGTCGCACGTTTCGGTCGCTGGGTTGGGCACTGCAGCATCCCCGGTCGGTCATTATAAATATGCTTTTATATAAGCTGTAATTAAAAAGTCAGTCATCTCAATGAAGAAGTAATAGAATTATAACCTGGCGAACGAATCCTTCAATGTCTCTGATCTTTCCCAAAGCCACTGCCATCTGGCCCATATAATTCCCTACGTTTGAATCTTCACATAGATAGCCTCTTGCCACTGTATCAGCTAATGACTGCTGCAACTGATCCATTCCCTGTGAAAGTGCCTCTTCAGCTTGCTGTGAAGACTGCTGGAGGTTGCAAATGCCCACTATTTGTTGCTCCGTCAGTGGGTCCAAATGAGGCATAAGAATCTATGTATATATATACATACATGCATTATGTATATTTTAATATGTTAGTATATTTATACTTATACATACAGTATATGTTCATAACATAATCAGTCCTACGTTTATGTAAAATGGTTTAGGTACTCACAAAGGCTCAAGACCCAATGGTTAACCTATCATCTGGTCAAATATTAGGTTATTTTCACGTATATTTTCTCCCCTACAACTAACACTAGATCATATGGCTTGTTTGGTCAGGCGATCGCTCTTGTGCTACACACCGTTGGTGCTCCTACAAGTGGGGATGCTTGAGTCAGCTTCAGTTTAGAGTGTAATGCTTGAGTCCCGTTATTAAGAAATTGCATGTGTCCACGTTGCTTATGAGTGTAAAAGTGATACGGTTTTGAGTCAAATTGGAATATGTTGGGCTATTTTTAAACGTATTTTTCCTCTGCAACAAAAATTAGATGGCTTGTTTGGTCAAGTGATCGCTCTTGTGCTACAAGCATTTGTTGCTCCTGCGGATGCTTGAGTCAGCTTGGGTTTAGAGTGTGACTCCAGTTCTTAAGAAATGACCAGTGTGTATTAGCCCACACTGCTTGTGAGTGTAAGAGTGGTATGATTTATATACATGAAGGGAAACAAGACACAACAGCTTAACCTACCTTTTGAGTTAAAGATTGAATTTTTATACATATTTCCCCCCTGCAACCGTACCTTAAGGAGATCGGACGGCCTGAAACCGCCCACCCAAAGGAAGCAGCGCTCTGCCGGAGTAGTCCACATTCCGGTGATGAGATGGAACACGTCTGATTTGACGGCGACGTCTTTCAAGCGGAAAATCTCGTCGTAGTGCTTGAGGCATTCATCGACGATGACTCGGAGATTGCCGTCCGGGAGATGAGCCTGCAAGCCCGGGCAAAGCCAGAAGGCTTAATTAGAAAGAGATCGCGCTCCACGAGCACATTCTTATTGGCTAAGTGGGTGAAGCCGGGCCTCACTGGGCGGGTCTAAAAGCATTAATCTAATAATATTATAGTCACCTGTAAGCCACCTTGAAGCTCAGCCATGTGCTTATAGTTCTCATCTAGCCACTGCGCGTATTCCAGATCAAAGATTGCCGCACCTATACTTGTATGCACATAATATTTCTCATTTTAAATATTGTTTTTAATCTAGTCATTAGAGGTAATGCAGCTTAGATATTGAGCTTAACCGAAAGGAGAAGAAAACTCGCGGACAGCACTCACCAAACAAGCAATTATTCCCTAATCGGGATTAATTAGCTTTTTAATTTGTCTTAAAGATGTTAATTAAGAAGCTAATGTAATTACCAGAGCTTAAACCACCACCGGTGCATCCTCCTGTTACCAAGAAGCCCTATGAAAACATAAGCAACAGATCAATTATCAGAATAATATACATATACATATATAGATGGAGATTATGGAACCTGTGATCGTGCTCTCCGAAGGTCTTGCTCTAACTGAGCAAGTTTCATTCGGCTGCTTTCAAGTTGCTGCACGTATGCCTGGTCAAACAATAAGAATTTTTGTTTTTTATTAATTTATTATATATATATCTACATTTACACATTAGTATATAACAAAATATAAATATAATATATTAATATAATAAATAATTTTTGATGTATATTCTTATCATAATTATAATATGTTAGAAACCTTCTTTCGAAGTCTGCTCTTTCTAGCTGCTTCTCTATTTTGAGCCAGTCGTCTCAATGTCTGTAATTAAGAAAAAATTAAGCGAAAAAAAGGCATTAATACAAGAAAGATGCACCATTATTTATTTATTATTTATTCTTGTAAGAAATAGCTCTATATGTATATTTAATATTCAAAATGCATTTTATTTTGATTTTATATGAGATCAAAAATATTTTGTATTTTTTTGGAGCTAACGTAATATTATATATATATATATATTTATAAACAGAATATTTCTTAAATAATTATAAAAAAGTATAGGAAAATCACAAAAATAAAAAATTTAAATTCACTATAAAAAAAAAAAAAATATATATATATATATATATATTAAATATAAATTCATTAATAAGTATTTTTAAAAATTGGATTACCTTTGCATCGAGGCTCCTACCATCTTTTTGCGCTGTCTGCCTCATCTGCGTATGCTAATAAATAAATAAATGAATAAAGTATAAGAAAATAATATATATATTTATATCTATCAAAAAAAAAAAAAAAAATATATATATATATATATGTGATAAATGTAGATATAAACATTTAATTTAATTGCAAAAATAATTACATTAATCATCTTAAAGTAATTAAGCAATTTCTATTTTAGGAGTGGTATTATGCAGCGGGCAATAATTAACAGATTATTTAAGGAAAAGGTAAGTAGTGTTAATAGTAGCACTGTTTTGAATTATTCACATTCCCTATATAATGCCTTTTTGTTTGTATTCGAGCATATAATTATAATCTGTCAAATATAAATAAATAATTAGTTTAGTTTAATATAGTTGCTCGTGTATATTTTCCATTATGATCCAGAAATGTTGTCAGTATTCGATTTGACACTCAAAAAAAAAAATTATTCAAAAAATATTAATATTATTTCAATACAATTTTTAAAAATAATATTTATATATATATATATTTTTTTTAACGTATGCAATTGAATCCTAGTCTCTGATTATTTTTTTAGTCCATTTTAATTTTATTTTCATTCTATTTTCCTTTGGATATGAACTATGTTTTGTTTGTACATATATTTATATTTATGATAAATAATATTTAGATTTGTTGATTTGAAACACATAAAAATTCATTAATAAGATTTGAATATTATTTTATTAATATATATTTATTTATATTAAAATAATATAAATATTATTTTTAAATTTGTATTGAAATATATTTTATACTAAAAAATAATAATAATTTGGCTTAAAATGAATATATATATATATAAAATAATAAATGAGCTCACTGCTCAAAAATAAATTTAAATATTTTATATTTTTGAGAAATATTTTGAAGTTACTTACCAAAACTCATATATATAAAATATCTCAACCAGAGACAGTTATAAATATATATATATATATATATATATATATATATATATATATAGATAACGCAATTTAATTTAATTTAATTTAATTTATTACTATTTTTGTTGACTTCAAAAAAAATATAAGTTATATTAGATAAGATAGATAAGCTAATGTATTAGTTAAATTATTAGGTTTATGAGAAGTAGTTAAGAGTATGTTAAACTTAATTATTAAAAAGCTGTCTAAGAAAGAAAGGCATTTTCGTGTTCTAAGGCTGAGTTAGGTATTATGGGTGATTGTCATCTTCTTCGTGAGGAGGAGGAGGAGAAGCTGAGAGATCTGTAATCCGGAATCTTTTTTGTCAATGTGGGATTTGAATCAAATTAATATTTAATCTTTTTATTAAGATAATCTTAGTTTAAACATATCTAAATGTCTAAACAACTCCTTAACTAAAGTCAACTTAAACAAGCGACCAAATTAATTTAAATTTTAAGTAAAATTTAATAAAGTTTAGTAACCTAATAACTTTCAACTTTACAGCTTATAAATACAGCCAAAAAAGTCAATAATTGAGAGCTAATTTGCCGGAAGAAGAAGAAAACTAGCAAAGGACTGAAGAGTATCGACTTGAGTACTCTGAAAAAGGAACGCAGCAGTTAACCATATAAAGAAAAAAGACTCCGACCCAAAAATAGAAACTTTCTTACACATATTTTTAAATTCTATTATAATTAAGTGAATTATAAAGTGATTTTTTATTAACATAGAAATTATAGAAAATTATTATTATTTTTTGTAGATAATTAAATGTATTTTATATAATTATAACTGAAATTTTAACTAAACTTAGGTTTAGAAGGATTAGTACAAATCTAGTAAGTATGTATTTTTTTAATTAGAAAATCTCAATTGTTGATATTAAGTTTAGGATAATTAAGTATGCCCTGAAATGAAGATAAATTTTTGTCCGGAACCGAAAAAAGAAAAGAGAAGCAAAGGCATTCATTCGATCATGCTAAGGCAAAGGAAGAGGTAGCAGCTACCTTGTTGTCCTGAACTCTGGACTGCTGAAGAAGCCTTCCCGCGGTTTCCGCTTTGGACCCGAACGGCTGTTGCTGCGTCAAAAGCTGCTGCTTCCTCTGCTTCTCCCAAAAAGGGTCCGAAAAATCGTCCTTTCTGCTTCCTCCCGATTCCGATTCCAGCTGCGAAATCGCCTTCTGACCCGACCCCGATTCGCTGTTCCCCCCTGACTGCCAATTCCCGTCTTCACTCCCAATTTCAATTCGCAAAAAGTCACAAATTTCTATTTTTTCGATCCCTACCGCTGCGCCGCCGCGCTGAATCCTCATCGGCCATGACGGGAAGATCTCCAGAGTCTCAGGCCTCGCCGCTGGAAAAGCTGCAAGAGCGGGAAGATCTCTTTAATCGAACAAATTTCTATTCTTTGGCTGTGATTTCTTTGGAGAGGGGTTTACGCTTTGTGTCTGCGGCAATTCCTTGCAGCAACAGAGCCTCTTCCAGCTCTTCCAAGTACGCCGCTCCGTCCTGATCGCTGCCCCAATTAAAAAAGGAAGTTCATTTCGTTCGTTCGGTGACAGAAGAAGAGAGAAAAGGGGATTAGACTGTTACAAGAAGCCGTGGAGGAGTCTGTGATCCGCCATGAATCCAGAACTCTCTGTTCTCGTTAAGAAGAAGAAGAAGAAGAAGAAGAAGAAAGGGAGTTAGAGAACAGGGGAAACAGAAAAGATGGAAGCCTTCGGGGAATAGAGAGAGGGAAGCACCTTTTAAATGGCTGAATCAAGTGATTTGGACCTTGACCATTATTCAAAGGCCATTCTCAGTCTCTCTCTCTCTCTCTCAGTTCCAGTGGTGGAATTCTGGCTAGTTCAAGTCACCTCAGTAATAATTCAGGGCCAGGAATTCTTTCGCTTGGAGTCACTGTCTCTGAAGTGAGAGTTTTGGGGGCACAGAAGAGAAAGATAAGAAGCAAGAAAGAAAGATGGAGCCTTTTAACTTCACCTCCAGAATCAGACTCTGGCCATTGCCCATTTGAAGAAACCAAAAAAATGTTCATATTTTGCTCCTAAAAATATTAATTATGATTTAAATTTTAAATTTTTTTATTTTTTTTCATGCTTCATCGCTTCAAACTGGATTTAGTTCTTATTTTTATAATTTTCTCTATAGATGATGGTTTTATAAAACAAAATTATTATAAGGCTCTCAAAAAACTCGATATAATATTGCATGAGTATATTTAATTAAGTATTATTATACTTACACACATTAATATATATCAAAATATTTAAATAATATATTAATTTAATATGAATATATATTTTTATAAAATCTAAGCATATTATTTTTTATTTAAAATATGATTTTCTTAATTTTGATTTTTGTGAGAAAATTAAAATATTTTGTATTTTCTATGGATGATCTTACATTCAAAAAAAAATCTTTATTTATTTATATTAAAATAATATAATTATTATTTTTAAAATTTATTTTGAGATAATCTCCAAATCTTATTTAATAATTTTTTTTTTGGTGTCACATGAATCTAAATAATATTTCTCTAATTATTTTAATGTAGCAATATATATTTTTTAGTTTCATGTGTATAAAAAAAATAAAAATAAAAAGAAAAATTTTCATTAGAAAAATTATACTATTAAATTTTTAATATTTAAAAATATGCAAAATTAGAGTAATTAAAAATAGATAATAATTGATCCTATTTTATAATGTATTATTAAATTATAAAGGTAAGAGTATTGCTACACTTACAAATTAGTATTATCAAAATAAATAGATGATATGTAAATGTAATGTAGGCCTATATGCAAAATTAAAAATAAAAAATTATTATTTTTGAATATTTTTTAGTATATATTTTTGTTTAAGCATAATATTTTTCTTAAAATTAAATAAGTAGTCTTAATGTTATTTAAATATAAATTTAGTCCATTATAAGAAAAACATTTAAAAAAGAGTGGCACTAAACTATTTACGACCGTAGGAAGTTTACGAAGAGCCAATCGATCAAACCATTTAGGGAATAATATTAAATATATATATATATATATATATTTCAGTGCTCTCTTTGCTGTTGCAACTCTTAATAATAATAACTAATTAATCTCAATTATTATCTTTATTTTTAAGTATTTTAATAATATTTTTTTCAATAAGTGCCATTAAAATTTACTAATTAAAATAGTGATTATTAATTCATTATAGATAATTAATTACGTAAGAAAAAGAGTTTGAATATTTCTGAATTTACCAAAACATTTCTATTTCGAGAATTTGTAGAAAGAATGAGAAATTTGAACAAAAAAAGGCATTTCTTTATCATTTTAATTGTAAGTTAATAGTGTGAAGAATTTTTATTTTATATCAATTTTTAAATAATTATTATTTGATATTTATTAAAAATATTTTATTAATGAAAATATTCCAAAATTTTTAGAAAATAGATGAACTTATCCTTTAATAAAATTTTAAATGTATTAACAGCTTTGGTCTGTTACATTTAGCTCATCCTCTCGTGTTCTTAACCAATAAAAAAGTTCGGAAGGTTCTTGTGGTGGACTCTAAAGTAGCCTACAACCATTGAGGTGTGTGCTTTCTTGATCTGATTTACTCGGTCAACGCCTATATGTATGCAGAGTAACATCCCATTATGAAGATTGCATTCAGTGTTTGAACTACATTTGATCAGGATCAATCACTTGATGATCTTCATCCATCACTTTGCTCATCTTCAAAGGTCATAGAAATCTAAGTATTCATCATATCACTCTACATATTGCTGACTAGCTTAATTGTTGTAAACATCATTAGAGGTTTTTATAATAAGTCGGCCATCCTATTCTCAACTGCTAAACAAGAGTCTTGATACCAAGCACTAATAAGGAACAAATCCATCTAACATAAGCTTCTTTTGGCGATGACTTCTTAAATACTATCTATTTTCTAGTTTTAGAAGCTTTTTTTTTTTTTTTTATGCAAAGAGTGCCACTTCTCCCACTTTTCTTATTAGGATGAGGAGATCCAATAAAATCCCTACGATTGGAGTTTGATCGTTGATAGTCACCAAAGCAAAGACAAAATATAAGCAGCCACAAATAATTGAAAATCATAGCACAAGCATTCAATCACACAAGCATACAAACACAAAATATTTTACCACCACAAGAACATTCACTAATGAAGATATGATTATAAGGTTACAGAGAACTATCAATCATTTAAATGAAGAAAAGATTCACAATAGCTTAAGTTGATGCTTCACCATTGGATCGCTTTCTCACTTCTTCATTCAACACCAACCTAACAATGTCATCAAACTTCAAGGTTGTATTTCATGATGAATTGATGAGTGCAATTACTAATCTATGCTAGCATTCTAGTGATAAAGATAGAAGCAACAAAGCTCTCACCTCATCATCAAACTTGAAGTCAATTAATCTTAAGTAGCTTGTCAATATTGAACTCAATCGATTGTCCCGTCACTGAACTGTCATCTACCATCATATGAATAACCTCTTCATCAAGAAAACTTTATTAGAAGCCGAGGGCTTCTCACACATTCTCATCATGGCTGCCATGAGATTCATCATAACCTTCTCATTCACAATATTGAACATTACGTATGAGGGTAAAGAGAAACGAATAAATCATAGTGTCGTTTTGTCGAGAACTTCCCATTCTCATCTGACATGCTATTCGGTTGCATGCTAACTCCTTCCAATGATGAGAATGTATGAGAAGCATGAAACTGAGTAAGGAAGCCTATGGTCATTTTATCAAGAACTTTCCATTCTCATCATGATTTGAGATTCATCGAAGCAAACAAGAAATATAAACCAACAAAAACAATCAAAAATCACATAACAAGCATCCAATCACACAAGCATACAAACACAAAAGATTTTACGTGGAAAACGCAAGAATGAGAAAATCACGAAGCCACACCACCACAAGAAAATCCAATAATGAAGAGATGATTACAGAGTTACAAAGAGTTTTATTAATCACTTAGAAAAAAAAAAAGTTTCACTGCATTTGAGCTTCTTCTTCTTCTCTCCCAAAATTCTCATTGTTCTCACTCTAAGGTTTTAAGCCTCTAAGCCTCCACAAGCTCGATCATAGAAAATGGCACTCACTAAACCCAGACACAACATGATAGTATTTATATGAAACCCCAAGCTAGTATCCTAAGTGCCCTAAACAGTTTATGGCACATCACACCCAGTCTGAAATTTTTCTTAAGCGCCTAAGTGCACATGGGCACTTGCCTTACTGTTTCTTGATAAGAAAAATGTTACATAACTCTCAAATATCTCCCAAAAAATATGGATTACTAGGATTTAAGATTTAAAAATATATTTTTATGGGCTTCACAAGCAAAAGTAAATTTAATAATATTTTTTTATTCCACTTAACTCTCTAAATTCTAATCATCCATACTAATTGAGAGATATTTGAGAGCTATATAGCAATACTCATAAATTAATATTAAATATTCCAAAAGTTATTTAACTAGATTGTCATGCATAATTAGTTCATATGTAGCTCCAAGCTTTCTTAACTAGAATTGTATATGTTTTTTTGTCATAAAAAATAAATGTGGTATGTAAGTTTTTTGTCATTTGAATGTCTGTTTTTGTTATCAATCAATAGTTTTGAATCTAAATTAACAAAATAACAAAGTTGTTGCAGAATATTTAAAATAGAGAAATGGATTCTCTGGCGTGACACTCAAAGAAATTCATCTAATGAGATTTGAATATCGTTTCAATACAAATTTTAAAAATAATATTTATATTATTTTAATCTAAATAAATAAACACATTATTTAGAGAAATGGTATTTGAACCTATTGACGTGGCACCCAAAAAAGTCCAACCCGATAAAATTTGAGCATATTTTATTAGTGTTTATTTATTTACATTAAAATAATATAAATATTATTTTTAATGTTTATATTGAAATTATATTCAAATATTATTGAGTGGACTTTTTTGAGTGCCACATCAGCGCGTTCAAATAGCATTTTTATAAATAATGTGTTTATTTAAAAGCATTTCTCCATTATTTAAGCATTTAAAAGCATTAATATTCAAAAGGCAAGCAAAGGATAAGAAGTGAATGAATGAATCGGAATGACATTTTGGTTGCAAATGGCCACTTTTTTCTTATAAAAACTTTAGCATAATTAATATATTTAAATTTAATATAAAACTAATAATAATTAAATTTTATTAGTCTAAATTATAATTATAATTATATTAAAAAAATTATTTACTTAAAAAAATATTCTTATATTGGTGGAAGATTTAAGAAAAGGAATTATTGGACTAATAAAAAAAAAAATGCTATTTAGACTCGCTGACATGATACTCAGAAAAATTCATCCAATAAAATTTGGACATTATTTCAGTACAAACTTTAAAAAATAATATTTATATTATTTTAATATAAATAAAAAAATATTTATATTATTTAATATAAATAAATAAATATTAATGAAATTGTCTCCAAATTTTATTGAATGAGTTTTCTTGGGCCATGTCAACGAATCTAAAAAGATATTTATCTTGAGAATGCCCAATAAATAAATTAAGAGGAATAAGTGTTTTTATTTAATCATCATTATCTCATAATATAAATAATAATTAAGCAGATATTCTAAGAGCATTAGCATAGTTATAAGCAATATTTATTTATTCTTCTTTTAGGTGTATTTGGGGAGGCTTTTGATAATGGTAGTGATACATTATTAAAGAAATAGTCAAAATACAGTCTTATGTGTAAGTATATAATTATTGTAATACAATTAGCATTTCCCATTTATTTATAATTAAGCTATTGCTACTTAATTAATATAATTAAGCTATTGTCTTATCAAAGCGCTAGGGCATTGAATAATCCAAAATACATAATAATCCAGATAAGAACTTCAAAAAGTTAAATGTGCTCATGTGAGAGCACTCCCAGTATGGGTGACCTGCTGGGAAGTTATCTTCTGATGGCAAATAGTGATGCTTTCAGGTCAAAGCGAACAATACCTTGGTGCGTGAGTCTTTACAAACAACTATGATACAAGGTTTACAATTAAATAAATGATGTGTGCAGCAAAAGAAAATATAAGAAACAACAATTTGCCGGGAATTATAAAGTGAATAAAATTAATATGCATCACAATATATTGTCAATTGTGTAACATTTATCACAGTCTCAAACATCAAATATATGCACATACTTTTATATGTATATGTCTTACAAAATATATATTAATACAAACTAAATTTGTATCAAATTATGATATCTTCTTAGGTTTTGGAAATATCCCAAATATCAGTTCATAAAGAAAGCATTTAAAAGAAAAATGTGATATTATACTTTTTTTCATTTAAATTCTTTCATAATTTGTTTATGGTGTCACAACATCTTTTCCTTCCTTTAAGTTCTCATAGATGGCAAAGAATTTTGTATCTTTTCTTAAATCATACTTGTGTATCATAATGAAATAAAAGTTTTTGTATTTTTCATGACGAAAATAAAAATTTTTGTGTTTTTCATCTGTTTTAATTCCAAAAATTACGAAATTTTCATCTCTAGCTAATTTGGGTGTGAGGAAGTATAATTAGTTTTGGATTTGAGCATTAATTTTTTTCTATGTTTCTCAATTATTAAATTCACTAAATTATTAAAATATTATTTCATCATACATCTCTTTATGATTGATCAACATGTGATCTTAGGTTCTAATTACACTCATTAGTCTCTAATTAATTCGATAATAACTTAGGGTTGTTACAATTTCCTTCTACCATCATTAATTAAATGTTGGACAATCTAGTCGAACACCCTTGTTATTATTTCTTAGATGACTACTTGGGATACGATTAAATACTTATAGCTTCAGAAGACCAAGAAAGGTTGACTTCTACATGCCCTTATGGTACATTTGCATTTAGAAGGATGCTCTTTGGACTTTGCAATGCGCCAATAACCATCTAATGATGTGTGATGGTTATTTTCTCAGACATAGTTGACGATTTATTAGAGATATTTAAGGATAATTTCTTAAGTTTTGAAACATCACTTAAGAACTATTTGAAGAATTTAACAAGAGTTTTATGATGGAGTGAGCACACAAACTTGATCTTAAATTAGGAGAAATTCTACTTCATGCTGGTAGAAGGTATAATTGTAGGACATAAAATCTTAAAGCATGGTATTGAAGTGGACAAAGAAAAGATCAAAATCATTGAGAAGCACCTCTACCAATGTTAATAAAAGGAATATATAGACTTCTCAGATGTTGGTTTCAATAGGAATTTCAATAAGGATATTCTAAAGTTTAGCCTTGCCCTATGTAGCATGCTCATGAAATATGTTGAACATAATTTCAATGATGAATATTTGGAAGATTTCAACTCACTATTTATCACAAAGGTCATCTCTTATTATTGTTTCACCATGAAAGTATCAACCAAATGACAATGCATTAGGAGTTCTTTAGGTCAAATGAAGGAGAGTCTTTTTCATGTAATACTACTTAAAATATTTTATTAATCAATTTCAGGTGGCCAGGCCTTAATTTATGATTCTTGAGAATTTCATTATAAAAATTATAGTTGGGAGCACAAAATCGGGAACATGTGCATTCTTTAAGCGCATAGCTCACACCTCATAAAGAACTTACAGTGCTTGAGCGTGCCTTAATCCTAGATATTGTAGTTACAACTACCACAAAATTATAACCTCTAGCACCTGAGCACTCCTAAGCACTAGAGATACGATTTCAATCGCTTCAACCAGAACTCCCAACGCCTTTGCACGCCTAAGAGCCAGGACATGAAGTTACAACCGTCTACAGCAAAACCTTCAATGCCTGAGCGTGCCCTAGCGCCCAGGGCAATTGATCTTAATGGAAAGCTTGAGCCTAAGCACCGGTCCTTGATATATATATATATATAGTAATGCTGCCCACACCCGTTGACGTGACACCCAAAAAAATCCATCTAATGAAGTGTGAGCAGCATTGTATTATATTTTTATTAAATATTTATTTTATTAGATATTTATCTCCTGCTGACATGACACTCAATGCTGCTCAAACCTCATTAGACAAATTTTCTTAAATAACACATAAGCAGGTCTAAAAAACATTTTTTGGATTTGTTTTCCTCTAGAATAAAGTAATAATAATTATACTACCACTAGCTTTTCTCTATCTTAATCTATCTTTTCAAATGGTTTTGTTGAGTGCTTTTCCATTGTTGAAGGGTCAACATCCGTGCCTTGTCAAATAACTAAAACTCAAGATTCCTTTCTATTTCCACACTTTTTAAGGTTAAACAGTCATGAAAAGATGTTAGTAAAATAGTTGTTAATAGTTGGAGGCATTTAAAATTATTATTCAAAATTCTTAATCACATATTTTGTTTTCTTAAATGCTTAATTGATAAATTGAATGTTATTTTACTTAATATTAAAATTGAATGATTTAGAATTTTTAAATAATTTAAGTTTAAGACAAATATATGTAGCCGATATAATTTGAATTTATGATTTGTAAGTATTTAAATTATATGACTTACTCTTATGAGAATTATGATTTAAATTAATGAGAAATAACTTTAAGAAAAAAAAAACATAAGCACACATGTGTTCATAATATTTTATGTTTAGCTTATAACTTAATTAGAAGAAATAATTAGTTAATGAGCTATGTTGATACAATTAATTAATATAATTAATGATAATTAAATAATTTATGCATTTAAATTGAATTTAATGAATATATTTACTTACAATTACTCTAACTTGACTTAAATTTACTTAAGCTCAAAGTTAATGGGTTCTAGTTTAAGTATACTTAAGTTAAGCTTTTAGTTACTATCTAAAAGTTTATATATAAATATGTTACTATTAAGAAAAATCTCATAAATATCACCTCAATCTTTTCCCTTTTTTTGTTACATCAAAATCATCCTTTATTTCTTCCAATGCACTTTATAAGCATTAATGAAACTTATTATAATTATTATATGATAATACCACCTTTTATTATTAAAGAAATTTATTTTAAGAACATATATGCATATCTATATACATACATTCATGCATGCATAATACACATATAATGTTCAAGACAATAAAACTTTTGTTTAGACATTTGTTTTGTATTCTTTATTGCTTTGAGTGTTCTAAATCATATATTTTCATTTGCATATATATGTAGTGAAAATTTTCAACATAGTGGAATCCACCTCTCCGGCTATCTCGAAGTCTGTGGAAATTTTCAATGGTGCCCCGGCACTATTTTTCTCTGATGAGGAGGTATTAAACCTTGCTAATCCTCATGCCTTAACTATAGTTGGTAAGTTTTCTCAAATAAAACCTAGTTTTTGGCTCGTAAATGGCTTCATAAAAGGTTTAAAACTTGTTGCTTCTGTGAACATCCGATCCTTTGATTCTCATCGAGTTTTTTTCACTTTTCAACCTGATCTTGATTATGCAAGGGTGTTCTCAAAAGGTTCATATGATCTCAAAGAAAAAATAATTCGGTTTTGCAAATGGGATCCCTTCTCTGATGTCACTTATGATGTTTCCATTATTCCAGTATGGATTAACCTACTTGGTCTTAGATTATATTTTATAACTAAAGATATTCTTTTAAATATTGGGAGAGCTATTGAAAGACCACTTTAACTAGATAAAAATGCTGCTCTCCTTAGAGTATTGTTGCTCCTAGGATGTTACTGGAATTAAATATCTCTACCTCCCTGTGGCACCCAGCCTCACCGTGGTCCTGTTAACTCTTAAGTTAACATGATTACAATGAAGTAGTCACCAAATGACAAGTTCATCACTTATAGTTAGATTATACATTCATTTTAATCTAATATAATTAAGGAAATTATCATTTACAAGAGTATTTTACTAAATGATAAATATAAGAAATATAACCAGAGTGCAGAAGCAAAGTATAACATACATTCCATCACAATACAATAAGTAGAAATGTATAACTCAGAATAAGTGCAGTAAAAGAAAATACACAATGAACCTGCATTATTACAATATATTTAAAGAGAAAAAACTGAAATGAAATATACGCTCATCCTCACAAGCAAAAAGAAGTAAAAGCTAAGGATCTAAGAATCATGTTAGCTTAAGGTTGATTGGTGGCGGCCATTTGAAGTTGACTGGTGGCATTTTGACTTTAGGCCTGCTACTAGCTTTTGTTTAGGCTTCTCTATATCTCTTGTTGATCACATGCTAATGAACTCTTATGTGGCTATATGTATTAATGTTGTATATGGGTTCCTAATGAACTCTTATGCTGGCTTTTCTCTCTTGAATGCTAAGTATTACTTTGGCTAGACGACTGCACTATGTGCTCAAAATGAATCAGATGCCCATCATTTGGCATCAGATCATTCTCCCGCTAGCATCCAGTTGAAGAAAGATGCATGTTATGTTTTCCCTGTTCAGTCATCTGATGTCACTGGCTTTCAGACTAGTCTCCTTCTTGCAGATAAGTCTCATATTTTGTGTGTTCTATGTGTTCTGAAATTTATATATTTTGATATTGTTTTACTTTGTGTCTGTAGACATTTTAGGATATAATCTAGGTTTCTATTTTTAGGGCTAGTTTTAGGATAATTTTGTACCCTCCAGCCCTAGTCCTGTACCTATTTTTTTGGTATAATAAAATCTCACCAAGATGGCCTTTTTTTAAAACACACATATAATATATATATATATGGTACATTTATATATATATATATATATGAGGAAACCTGTAAGTTTTATTAATTAAAATTAAGGTTACACAGAAGGGTTGGGTGGTCACAAAATTATCCAAATCTAAAAAGCCAAAGCCAGCCCAAAAAGCAGAAGGACCCCAAATATATCCTAAAAGGTCCCTCCAAAAAAGAAAACAACCATAAATAAATACAAGAAAACAAACAACTCTCAAACAATAGGGGAAACACACATAACAGCTAGCCACAAACATACAAATGTGGGCTGAGAGCAAAACAGAACCTGCATAGCAAACAAAAAAGATGAGAATAGAATTGAAATAACCTGATGGCAGTAGAAGGGGATACCGCAGGTGCCTCGGATCAAGTGGCCTCCATCCACCCACCCAGTGCAGCCATATATATAATGAGACCAGATGAACACCTTACCGACATATCTTTTTTTCTGAAAGCAAAAACAGCCAAACCCCAAATCCAACCTACAGCGCTAAGGACCAATGGCATTTCAAAAGTTCAATACAAAACATTGTTCAGCATAGCCCAGAACCAACAGACCCCAATACAAATGTTGTTCAGCAAACACTCTAGCAGTCACCATACACCCATGATAGTTCAAATTTCCCCATACATTCGATATGAAAGAGAAAAAGTCCAGCTCAAGTGAAAGATGAAGAACGTAAAACATATGAGGTGAATTTCATATATAGAGCAGTTACACATATATACCAGCAAATAATGATATTGAAAATAATTTCCATAACCTCTTCCACCCATCTAGCTTGAGGAAAAATTGGATTTAATGTGAAGTTTACTTTTGGAGCAGGTACAAAGATAGTCCATCCGATTAATCAAAGGATTAGTAGTATTGCTATCTCCTTTGAGATCAATCTCAAACCACCAGTTATAAAGAAAATGAGTACGCAAGCAAGTAAAGGTGCAGGAGGTTACGGCAGCCCTCCCAACGTTTAGGGCGGCAAAATAAAACTGTGTAAATGTAGCCAAAACAAAAATTAATATAAATTTGCACAACATTTATATCAGCACCACTTAGATACTAGCAATTAATGAACATAATTTCAACATTTGCACAACACTTGGCAATAATTTCCATATCAGTTTCATCAATAATGCTTGAGATGAAACAAAACTTGATATATAACATATTTGTATAACAGAAAGTAGTACCACATTTTCCACAACAAACCACCAAATCTTTATAGATGGAGAAAACCAAATGTAAACTATGAAAGCAGGAACAACAGTTCACCCAATCGAGAGTATACGACAAATAAGGATTTATATAGCTATAGCAAATTGCATTTGTTAAAGTAGTTTTGAATAGCATACAACAGGACAAATTTCTAGTTGTTCAACCTTTCAGCAAACTGAATAGCATTATAATTTTTTAAATAGCTTTGAGCGGCAGTAACTGGCAACCATTTCAGAGACATAGATGCAGCAAACTAAATGAGAGATCCCAATGGCCATCAATAAAGGTCGCTAAGTTCTTATAAATTGATATCTCTTTTGATGTAAGCTTCATTTTAATTGTTCAAATTATAATTTTTACTAGGAAAAGCCGTGATGATCGTTCTAACATCATTTTTGATCGCGACCACAATAATATTGGGAAGGATTGCCTTGGCCGAATGTTTAGCTTTATTACGAGCATTCCAAATATGCTAGAGAGTGTAGGCATCTAAAAGATGACCAGCAAAAAGGTCTTTTTGATTATAAGCGGGCCACCTAAATAAAAGGTTGTTAATTGTTGTCGGCGTCTTACATCTAGTTAACATATTTATAGTATTCCAAGTTATTCTACTGTGTTGATTCCCAATAAGGACATGCTCAATCGATTCAATATCTTGACAGCATTGACATTTTGAGGCTAAGGAGTATCCCTTTTGTTGCATAACAGGTTAGTACTAACAAAAGCATGGTAAACCCTCCACAGGAAGAAGCTAATCAAGGTAGGGATACAATTATGCCAAATTCATGACGGAAAGCCAGAAGACAAATAAGTTCTACAATATTTCCAAAAAGTTTTAAAGGGAATAATGTTCTTGAAACATAAAGTAGAATTAGCCAATCTTATTTCAGCCACTATAGGAAACATAAAGCTAATGTTAAGAATGGCCTCAGCATGGAGAATCATCCTTAGGAGCCCTAAGTTCCAGACAATATTCATATCAAAATAGTTACAAACCCTTAATTTTGGATTAATAATTTCAAAATAATGATTGGTCAAGGTTGAAGTTTTATTCCATGAATCAAACCAAAAAAAAAGTAGATGGGTTCACCTTTTCCCAAACCAGAGTTTCTTCAACAAGCTCCCTATAGGATAACATCATTTTCCAAGTGAGCGAGTTAGTAAATTTTTGCTTTGTTTGAGAAGGATGGGAGTTAGCACAATGTTTAGCTAAAAAAACATCAGCCCAGATAGAGGAGGAGGTTCTAAATTTTCACCATAATTAAGAGAGAAGGCAGCATGGATAGAGGTGAGCTTTCTAAGACTAAGACCACCTTCATTAAGGGGAAAGGTTTTACTTTATCCCAAGTGCACCAAAGAATTTTATTTCCTTTGGGGTGAGTTCAATGGAATTTGGAGAAGATGGAGTTCAACATTTTATAACTATAATTGTTCGGGGAGGTGACTTCAGGCCAATAGATAAGAATAGTGTTCAGCACATACTTTATAAGGATAAGTCTCCCTCCCTGGGATAAGTACCTTTGCTCCCATCCTTGGATATTTTTGAAAATAATGTCTGTTAGACTCTTGATATTACTATTTTTAATATGGCCATTAGAAATAGGAATTCCTAGATAAGAAAAGGGGAGTTGGCCTAGTTTAAAATGAAAGTTGTCTTTGACTTTAGCGATGATTCTTGCTGGTCATTTTTTGCTAGATAAGAAGTGGGATTTGAGAGGGTTGATTCTAAGCCCATAATCATTTTCAAGGATCGTGAAGAGATTTTTAAGTTTAATGATCATGCTGGAGCTCCCGTTTGTAAAGAGGATAAGATCATCAGTATAGGCCAAATGGGAGACCATAATTTTACCACCAGTATTGAAATGGAGGGTTGGGTCATTTTTAAACAGATGGTTTATATTATGAGACCAATAATTAAAGGCCAAGATAAAAAGAATAGGGGATAGCATGTCTCCTTACCGGAGATCCCTCTATCTGATTTGAAAAACCCACAAGCTTGGCCTTTGAAGAGAACAGAGAACCAGTTGTTATGGGTTATATTTTTTATTTTGAGGATGAAGCTATCATTGAACCCATATGATTTAAGCATTCTAAGAAGGAAATTCTAGTCAATCTTGTCAAAAGCTTTTTTAAGTTCTAGTTTAAATATAAGATTATACCCCCAATATATGTTTTTAAGTCTATGAAAAAGCTCTTGAGAAGTAATAATGTTGTCTTGAATTTTTTTCCAAGGGACAAAGCCAGATTAGTTTGATTCAATAAGAGAGGGAAGGTAGTTCTAAATTTTATTGGATAAGATTATGGATATGATTTTGTTCGCAGTAGTGCATAGACTAATTGGCCGAAAGTTCAACCACTAAGAGGCTTTGTCAATCTTAGGGATGAGGGAGATCATTGTATGGGTGAAGAATTTTGGTAGAGGAATGTCACAGAAGAATTTTTTAATCCCATTACAAACATCAACTTTGATTATTTCCCAAAATTTACAAAAGAACTCCCCATGAATCCCATCAAATCCATGGCAAATGTTTTGCTCAAGGTCTTTAATAATGTTCCATATTTCATCATCAGTAGGCATGAGGTTAAGAAAATTGTAGTCCTTTCCATTTAGATGAGTAGATTGAGCCTCCAGCTGAAAATTATTTGGGCCATTATGAGTCCCATTGAAGACATTTTGATAGTAACAGATGGCCAAGTTTTGAATTTTAGTGATGTTTGTGATTTTGATATTATCTTTAAGGAAGTTATGTGAAGGGATCCGATCAACCCGCAAGTTGTTAGCATGAACAAAAGTGACCAAGAAGTTATGTTGATTATTATAGAATCTAACATGAATAGCATGTTGATGTTCATTCAAAATTTTAACTTCCACATGTTATTCCACAATAACCAAAATTTATTTGACATTGAAGCAAAAGCATTATCAAATTTAATAAAATGGCTAACAGCAGAAATTACATCAAATTTGAGTTTAGGCTCAAGTAAAACAACAATTTTTTTTTTGATAGAGAATATGTTTAAGTCTTATTTTGGAGGAGATATTTCTAATGCCTCTTATATTCCAGCATAAGATATTCATTGATTAACTTTAGTTGATCCACTTGGGTTCAACTGAGTCTCGTCATTGTGATATTTTTTATCCGCAAACTTATGTTTTTCAATATTCGCACCATTATCTAAGTCTTGAACAAGAGATAAAGATCTGTACACGTTGGAGATCGGAAGCTTTCCCTTTGCTTTGTAATTTTTTTGTTCTAGTTTATATTTCAAAGGACTCTTTGGTTTGATAAAAGTGTTGAGTTTTGTGTATTGTTCCTCTAGAGGTTGCAACGATCTCCAAGAGTCCTTTGACTCTTTGAGTTCCTCCTCTTTCCAGATTCAAACCTGACTAGCTTATCATTATTTTTATTGTCAAACTCTCCATGATGAGCATTAATCTCAATAGCACCTTGGATATTAGTACTAGCAATTTCTAAATCAAAATTATTATTATTAATAATTGAACTATAAATAAGAGTAGATATGTTATCATTTAGGTTGTCCCCCAAATTAGGATTTAGGTCCATAAATCACAACCTTTCATCAGAGATTGATTGATCACAGCTTGAGGGTTTACCTATTGTTGTATGTTCAAGCACCATTGTTTCCAAGGAAGCTTTGTTGGGATGATTCGATTCTCCTCTGTGATCTACAATTCTATTTTTCAAACAAATAATGTCAGCACTTATGAAAACATCATTGGCTCCAGGAATTAAATTAAGCATATTGGAAACATTATCAGATTCTGGAGCCAAACCAATTTTGTTAATAATATAAATGTCATTTGAAACCTCATTAATCTTATAAGTGTCATTGGAAACATCGTTAATCTTGTCAATATCATTACCATCTTTATTGACATTGACACTTATATCAAGAGTGGTATTATGATCTTGAGAGCTCAATATAATCATATTTTCAATAGAATTAGCATCAAAGTTAGCATCAGAATTAGCATTAAAAGTAGCATATTGGGCATTCTCATAACAACATCAGGATTGGCTTCAATCTCAGCATTAGAGTTAAACTTACCAGTGCTATTTGAACCCGACATTTCTGGCCCAAACATAGCATTGATTTCTAAGGCACTATATTCAATAATCATTTAACAAGTTTCTTCAACAATTATATTTTCCATGGTACTAGAAATATCTTTCCTATTTTGATTCGCAGCATAAGCAACATTAACTAAAATAGATTTACCAATTTCAGCTTCAATATTTATATTATTATTTTGTATAGCATTTTCATCTTGGATAATCGAAACCTCACCAATCATTCTCCCAGCATTGTTAAATAAAGGATCAGGATCATTATATTCAATAATAGCAATTAAACTGTTAGGGGGCATATCCTCTAATCTTATATTAGGAGCCGAAGGGCTATTTTGATTTTTGAAAGAGCAATTATCAGATGTGGGCCCAAAAGAGCACACACCAATTGCAATACATAAGCATATTTTCATATTGTATTTCCTGAGAATATCTATTTTCTTTAGATCCCAGCCAAACCGCAACATGTGAGGGGGAGGAAATGTTCATTTCAATCATCATTCTCGGGGCCGCAATATTCGAAGTAAGACCGTGTTTCTATCGAGTTGCAGGGGTTTGCCAATAGCCGAACCGATATTAAATAGAATAACTTTAGTGATAAAATGAAGTCTTAGCCCAGGTAAGTTGACCCGCACCGGAACAATTGGGACATCATGTTTCACATCTGAGAAGGGATTCCACTTACAAAACCACATAGTGTTTCCTTTGAGAACAAATGATCCTTTTGAAAACAAACGAGCATAGTCTAAATCCGATTCAAAAGAAAAGAACAGCCAGTATATAGTTGAGGAACACAATATTATTTTAAATGGTCTTTACAAGGAAAGGGTAAAATATTTGCTACTTGCAATGCAAACATATAATATAAAATAGGATGCGTCCAAATATGTATTATTAGTATATTACACACTAAAATATCAACATTTTTTTCTTTCTCAACAATATAACACTTAATATATAATGCAATTAATAATATATAAATTTAAATCTTTTAATTTTTGTTTCAAAGTATATAATAATATTATTAGTAATAATAATAGTAGTAATAGTAATAATAATAATACAATTAATAATAATAATAATAATAATAATTCATATAACTTATTCTTATCTTCAAGTTCTTATCTTCAAACCCTAATTTTTTAATGATGAGCTTCAAATAAAAAACAAATGTGCATCAAAAATTAAACATATGATATAAGATGACAAATTCATATCATCAACCACTAAGTCAATACAATTCTTAATTTAAAATATAATAGTTATTTCTACATGAAAGTTGATATGCCACCAATACGGTTGACTCGAGTCGAGTTCGAGTCAAGTCAACCCAGACTCAAATTCAAATTTTTTAAGTTGTGTCCGACTCAAACACACATTAGATGTGATCATTACAGCTGTTCAAAATTTTTTATGCTACAATGTGTCGCTAAGTTCTTTTAGAAACCCCATAAATATATATACATAGGAAGGCAATGAGAGGGGTTTTAATAAATTAATAATAAATAAATAAATAAAAATTATCCCAAATTAGAACACTTGGGGTTTAGATGATCTATATAATTTAATTATTTTGTTTCATGCAATTAATCATAGAGCAGATTGAATTTTAGTATAATTTATTGTTGAAGTTGGGCCTATTTAACCACTAAATTTAAAATATTTACATAAAATATACCATTTTCCGATTATAGAAAAGTCTAGGGTGAATTTTATAAAATAAAAAATGTTTCTGTAAGGAATGCAAATGACATGTAAAATTTATAATGTTTATGGTTGTTAGTCTGCTTTGTATTTAAATATTTTGAAAGAAATATAGTTTTTTTTTATATAAATACTTAATTTTAATTTTATCATTAAATATATATATATATATATATGTATATATATATATATATTTTTTTTTTTTTTTTTTTTTGAATAGACATTCTAATCTTCTAATTTAATTAACATTTACAAAAATAAGTATGCGTAACATATGTATAATTGAATGGCAAAATATACTGCACTTCAAATAATTTATTCGTTTGAATTTGTCTTTTTGCTTTGAAGGTTGTTAAAATTTATAGGAATCGCATAAGAAATTTTATTCATATACTTATACTTAACAACAAGTATTTATAATAATAATAATAGCATTCAAAATTCTTATTATTTTATAACAATTTGTTAACTTAGAAAAATCCATATATTTATACTTAAAAATTTGGAGAAAAAAAGATAACGAAATTTTATTTTGTTATTTGTAATCCTCTAGTTAGGCTCAAGTGTTGTTCTCTTAGTTTCTGAGCTTTGAGACAATGATCGCTTGTTGGTTATGAGACCAAAGCCTAGGGTTAGTAATTTGACTTGAAATTGAAAATTTGAATTCGACACAACTCAAACTCGAGATATTTTGACTCAACTTGAAAATTTTTTAGTCAAATTCGAGTCATACGTCTTAACTCGAATCCTATTTAAAATGACTCGAACTCGACAATTCGAGTATGGGCTAACTCGACTCGAAGCCAGCCCTAGCCTAAGAGCATAGACAGGCACTCCAGGCCACGCATCTAGGTAGGATCATGCCTTTTGGATCCCACAGCTCTTATGCCACATTAGTTCTCCTTCCCTCATTAAGATAATAACCCCTTAATCATTCCTTGAGTGGAACCTATTATTAGTGCCTAACTACGTGATTTAACCTGTACTTAATTTTAGATGTTTCAAATTTGACTCTAGGGTAAGAAGTTAATACCCATGATCTTCTATTTTGATTCTAGATTTGAGAGCTAAATTTTTGCTATTTACTAACAATTAACAAAGTGAACTGGAGCTACTTTTGAACACAACTAGCCACAATACCCAAATTTGCATGAACAAAGATGTGACTTTTTTTTTTCTTTTGTAAAATGGGTGGGATCCTAAGAGATTTAGTATATCCACTGTCTCAAATCTCTCTAAAATCTTTCAACATAATTTGGCAAGACCAAGATCATTTTCAAAATTAGATTATGCATTTTTATATGTACGTTGTATATTTTACCCAATAAATTATAATTATTTTTTATTTCAAAAAATTTTATAAACCTTTTTTTATTAATATTCTCTTCAAAAAAATTGATAACTTTAAAGTTTTCACACATACATGTGGGTTTGATGTTGCAGTGAGGTATTTTTTAAAGTGATAATCATGTATTTAGCACTCAAATCTTTAAATATTACAAAATCAGCACCTAAACTCTTCCTAATATGGCTTCTTATGCCCTCCTACGGAGATCTCTCTTTCCTTTTACGTAAAAAATTTAGGGATTCATCGTCAGTGTGGTTAATGATGCTGCATGGCAACTGTTGTCTAATTACGCACAGCCAAATTCTTGAGCTCTCATTTTCATCATTCTTGTCATCTGCTAACGGTATGTGCCATGATCCTTTCTCTGATTCCTGAAAACATTGAAGAGTAACCCTTTTAAAATTTATATATATATATAACATTAAGCCTTAGTCTCACTAAGTTGAATCAACTACATGAATCCTTTGTCTCCATTGTGCAGATTCAAATGGAATCCCTCCTTAAATTCCAAATAGAAAAAAATCTTCATAAATAGTTTATTCTTGTATCTTTTTGGCTAATCCTCTTTTAATACGGACAAACTTCATTTTTATAGGGATGTTGCACGTTCTAGCTTAATATGCCCGAACTATCTAAGTTGGCATTCTCTAATCTCATCCGCTATTGGAGCTGCTCCAACCATGCTACAGATAAACTTATTACTCATTCTATCCTTACAAGTATACCCACTCATCCACCTAAACACCCTCATCTATGTAACACTTATTTTATCAATAAGTTTCTTCTTTGTTGGCCAACATTCAACCCCGTATAACATAGTTGGTCGTATAGACGTTCTAAATTTGAGTGGAATTATCGAATCGCACAACACTCGAGAAGTACTCTTCCATTTCATTCAACCAGCTTGGATCCTATTAATGCTACAGATTAAAACATTTTTCATGTTATGGTAAGATGACGCAAGCAAAATGCAGAGAGACTTATTTATTAGACAGCTTCTCTGCTCTTTTGTTTCACTCCTAGCACTCTCATCTTAATGGTTTTAATAAAAAACTTGAATTTTAAGATATATATATATATATAAGAATGGGTGAATTATTACTTATTACCTGGATGACTACAGAAAAAGGAGGCGGCATTTTAAGCACCAATTCACCTTTAAGAAAACTGTATTTGACCTGAGGTGCATTAGAATGGTTCAGCAGAGTAATAATAATAATGCTAAAAATGCTATGATACCTCCAAGAATGTACCAGTTTATCTCAAAAAAGAGTATTTAAAAAGTGAGAAAATTTTGACAATACCAATTGGCTGTGTATATATATATATACGCATATATGCATATAGACTTCTAATGTTTACCTGATGTCTTTCTTTCCACTTGGGGAAAAAATTTCTGCCCAAGAGCTGAAATATGTGATCTCTCATTTCATCATTCGTTACTAGCAAACACTTTAGTTTTACTGCTGCGTATAACCAGTACCTGAATTATACAGTTATTCAGTTATATAAGTACAATGATAGAATAATAATTAAATATAATGGAAATAGAAAAATAGCGTGATGAAAATAGAAAAGTTTCAGGATACTTCTGTTAGATGAAGTTTAAAAATTATGAATAAAAAAGCTTGATTGGTTGTAAATTTCATCCCTTAAGCACTCTTTTTTCTAAATGGTTTTTTCTTGTAAACGTTTTCCCTTCCTCTCAACAATCTATGCAAACTCAGTTTTTGTGATTGCTTGCATCTATTAGCTTTTTTTCTTGCAAGATTTTGTGCTGCATAAGGAGAAGCTCTTCTTCTCCCCTAAAATTCCAACCAGCTGGTATCAAGGAAGCAAGTGTTAAGAATATTTGAAAGCTATGGCCGAAGACATGAAGGTGACAAGTTCGACTAAAAGGATCTCTAACAAAAAAAGTTACACCTAACCTTGCATAAGTTAATACCTAAAAAATGGTGCAACTAGATTGAGATTTATTAAATCATCAAGCACTCTGATAAATTATGTACTTTAACTTTAACACGAAACTTGCCCTTCAAAATCATCAATTAGAAAACAACAGCTAGTTTGATGAATGTGCGGTAACGAAATAGAAATTATTAGCATCAAATAAAATATATCTTCAAATTAAAAAAAAGAAGCGTTTGTGATCAAATCGGATTCATAGAGAGCGCATGTGAACTCTTAAAGATGAAATTAAGACGTTAATTCTATTATCTTCCTTGGAGCACTATGTTCAAATTGGATGACAAAATCTATCATTCTTAACGAGAATACCCACAAAAGATGACTCAAAGGAATTAACTAATTTTGTCTTCAGTATAACAGGCAGAAGAAAGACATGCACAAGCATGGATGAGGTAATTATAAATTGAAATTACGAGTAAAAGTTAATCAAGAAATCCTAAGAAAAACACAAGCATGGATGAGGTAATTATAAATTAGAGTAAAAAGTCAATCAAAATATCCTAAGATGTGCCGGAACTACAAATAAAAATGGCATTTAAGATTCTTGAAGACCGATGATCAGAATAGATGGTATAATATTCATATTTATGTATCTTTTATGTGTTTCTTATGTACATATCAATTCTAAAGCAAGAGATAAAATAATTGCAATAGTGAGAAAAAGTTATTATAAAGGCAATTACATAATATCTTGAATGACCAGATTGGAAAATTATAAGAGCCAAAGTTATAGAAAGTAGGCAAGTGGGATGATCAGAGAAGACAAAATTAAAAGAACAAAACAAGAGGTCATCCTTGAAGATATAAGCATTAATGACATAGAGGCTACTAAATAAGATGATCCATTACA
Organism: Gastrodia elata; assembly: GCA_016760335.1. Lineage (NCBI taxonomy): Eukaryota > Viridiplantae > Streptophyta > Magnoliopsida > Asparagales > Orchidaceae > Gastrodia > Gastrodia elata. The sequence goes on along the minus strand of CM028678.1, from coordinate 4,515,698 downwards.
TTAATCTCTAAAGTAAGAAATTCCACAACTAAAGAGACCATCTACGCAATCCAAACCTACACAATAATACTCTGTATCATTATAGTACATATTTCTGAATAAAAGTGAGATCCTAAATGCCATTAAAAATTTAGGTAAGAAAAAAATTCTATCAAATTAGAACAATTCATAAATATTATGGCTTGCTCTACAAAATTTTCACTTGAATATTATTTCTTCAATCAACCTGTCTCTCTCTCTCATCTTTCTCTAGCAATATTTTTTTGATCATCTTGAATTAGTGCAACAACTCCAATCATCAAGTATTGGAAGACTAGGTGAGGTTACGTATAGCCCCAATTTTTAGATGATGACCAATTTTTTCAATATGTCAATATGATTATTTGCACTAGCATTTTATTTAAAAGAGGAGTTCCATCATCGATAAACTTAAGAATATGATGCTATCTTAGTTGCATGTTGTCCTTGCATTGATTACGAGATTGCAATTGTAATGACCCTAGGTCATATCTGGCAAAGACATTGACTTTCCCTACTCCTGATCGTTTCTCCCTATTCCTGCCACCGAATTTTCTGTCGATCCTTAAAGATCGACCCGATTTCCCAAGGTATGAATTTTATTCTAGACTGCTTTTAGTTTCAATTCACTAGGATACTCTAAAATGAAGGCAACTGTAGCAATTAAGGGCGATCTAGTTGTCTCTGTTTTGTGAAGAGGAAGTAGATAAGAGATAATATTTTGACTCTTATTTAATTTGGAAAGATTGATAATTCTACTCGAACCCAAACGAAAATGAATGGATCTAATTCCATTGATGAAAATAATAAGTGCAATCAACTTAAGGTGGGTCCATTTAGATCAAGAAAATAATATGTTGATTAGTTAAATTTGAACACAATAGATGTAGTTCATTGGAAGGTTAACTAAATCTTGTGTAAAAAAAAAAAAGATATGTGAATAGGTATTGAAGAAAATACAAAGAAACATTAGATGCATGAATTAATACTATTGATGTTATTAAATGGAAAGCCTCTTGATGCAGTAAATTCAGAAATACTTATTTCATTTTTTTTTTGTTTTTATTAATGAAGAAATGGAGGCTAGACAGTGGTATTGATACTTCAAACAAATCTATGTATCTGAACCAGAATTGCTTTTAGACTTTAAACCTGATGTATTAATATATTAAAACTCTGTTATAATTAAGACAGATTGAAATATGTTGCAAAGCAGAGTTTATCCTGATTCATTAGATCTTAATCAAACCTATGAAAGACCATCTTAGCTATACCTGCTCACATATAAGACAAGTCTGCTCTAACGAATAACTGAGATTATAACAGCTAAATCATAGATCACCCCGCCTCAAACATGTAATGATGATGTGAACCAAATCTTTAAGCTACTCCAGCAATGTGAAGTGCAAAAGAGTTCATATAGATTAAGGTAGGAGTAAAGAAGGTAGAGAGGTGATTCCTATTTAATGATGATGTGAACCAAATCTTTAAGCTACTCCAGCAATGTGAAGTGCAAAAGAGTTCATATAGATTAAGGTAGGAGTCAAGAAGTAAGAGAGGTGATTCCTATTTGAAAATTATAATTTATAGATGGTGATAAAATATCTTAAGTAGAGACTCTAAAATTGATAGCATCCTTGGTTGTTGCACGCATTTTTGAAGAAATTGTGTAAGGTGATATGGGAAAACTATCTTATTTGATCTAACCCCACTACGCAAACTTTTTGTCTAAACCCTTCCAAGTAATCAACAATCTATTCTGTTAAAGTTCACTATTTAAACTGTTAACATGATAAGAGATTAATTAGTACAGACAGGTGATTGATGACCATGTCATTTTCAAATGCCAAAAGAAGCTCATATTGAATTTTGGGTAGAACGTTTGAAATTGTGATCAAGACTGCAACAGATGTAGGGTAGACTCAATTAAATCCATTAGCTTGAGCTGATAGATTATTATAAGATGACTAAAACATCTTACAATCATCAAAGAAATGTTTGACCAATTATCTGAGAATGTGAGGATATTAAAGTATTAATAAATTAAAGACATCTTGGTTATTTAAACAACTAAGCTACTATGCAGGATTTGCAACAAATGCAATGATTCATAATTATAACTTGTGAAGCCAATATCCATGTAATCAACTCGCCAAGGCATTCATGTACTTGAGGTTATCTGGAGTTGCTATATCATCCGTAACACTAAATGCAACATAGAGACGCTAAGTCTTAGGTCAATATATAAGCTAACCTTTAAACAAGTATCTGAAACATTGTATCATTTGTTCATTTTCTCATCCAACCAAAGTCTACTAATATAGATGTCATTCCTAAGCAATTTAAACTATCCATATACAGCTTAACGACCTTAAGGAAATTTAAGCTCGAATCTAATTAAAGAATCTCACCTTCTAAATATAAGTAATAAGAAGATATGATTTAATGCAAATATTCATTTTTTCAAAGTTTAATAAAGAAATCAAATATAACATTTTACAGACATATCAAACTTTTGAGTGTTAATTCAAAACCGTCAAATATCAAAGTATCCAAAATATCACTTTTTGCATTTATTTATTTTTAATGCATGCTTATACTTCACTTCGAAATTGTTTCCATGTTAATGATAAAGTTATTTTACTGCTAAAAGAATGCTATGAATATTTTTATTATATCTTGTAAATGAATGCAAGGGTTCAAAGAACAGTGAATTATGGGGGGGTTAAGTTAGGGATAAGGCTAATCTACTTTAGGAGTTATAAAGTTGTCATAGTGTAACCTATGAGGGAGCCAGTATGATGTCTACTTATTATTATGAACCAATGACCTCAAAGTTCTGAACTTGTCCAACAGAACAAAGCTAATGTAACTACATAATATCAAGACATAATACTAATTTATAGATGCAAAAAATTATTTTTGAAAGACAGTTTATGTATATTACTTGTGATGTTGGTAAAACTCTTTTATTTTTATATATCGATAGAGGTGCAGGAATTTGATATATATTTCTTATGCCAAACCAATGTTTTCCTGCACATTTTTACTTATGCTCTTATGTTTCATTTTTTGCATCCGCTACTTTTGCAAAGTGTAATATTTAATATTCATTTGGTACTTAGAGTATTCTCTAATTAATGGAAATTCAAATCCCATCATTTTTATAATGCCATGATGCCACCAGGTTAGCTGGAAGAAGCTGATTTGGCATGACATAAAGGAAATGGAAGGGAGAAACCAAAATATTGAAGAAAATAATTTTAGTTTTATTTTTATCTCAAGATGTTATTTTAGAATGATATAAGGAACAAGCTATTTGTTAATTATTTTGAGACATTGTTTTGTAATATAATGTTCTCGAATTGAATGAAGTTTTCTTTTCTATTATGTATGGCTCTGAATACTAATGTTATCTTACTTAACCATCCAATATGCTCCTGCAGGAAGTTGCCTAATGTTGGATTAGTTCTACTAACCCAACAACAGGTCATCACATAAATGAATGTTACTTCCACTATCATAATAAAATATACTATTTTCTAACTCTTGATTTAGTTTTAATAAGTTGTTTACCGCATTCTCTTTTTCCACCTATGGTACATGTACTTGGCTTTAATGGTTAAAAAAGACTCTTTAGAAGTCCCATATTTAGTTAATGATTGTACCTCCAAGCATAAACAATATCCATTAGTGCTCTTTAAATCATCGAGTACTTCACCTAAATTAACATTTAAAAAGTCATTTAGAGTTTACTTGCTTCTTCTAAAGCAAAGAGACATTCAAAGTTTCCTTGTAATTACTGTAAAATCCATTTGATTGATTCCAATGGATGAGCTATGCCTGAAATGATACGTATCGTAATGCATATTAAAGTTCTAATAGTTGTGCATATGATACCTTAGACTTTTGCTTCTTTTCAGCTTTAGCGATTGCTTCTTTTGGATGAATTGAAGTATATTTTAAAAGGAGTCGCTCTAGGCTTATTTGCTTGACACCATGTTGATATATTTTTCCCAAGATAATTTCAAGGCTCCTTTAGTTTTTTGCATGAATATCCTCATGCCAAGAATTTTCTTAACAACTCTCTAATTCTTCATCTCAAATTTTTTGGGCAACGTGCAGTTATTTTATTAATCTCATGTACGCTCAAATATGCAACTAGCATATTATTTATATAAAATAGTAAAATGTGCAACATTGGGTAAACCTTTTAATATATCTCACATCAAATGAATTCATATATTGAGTTCATCTAGAAGAACGAATTTTCATATGATGTAATTTCATAGATTAATTTCATATACCACTATTTTGATATTTGATTTGAAGCATGTTAACTGTTCAGTATCTACACAAAAACCTTCTTTTTTTGGCAAACTTCTAAATTACTTCTATTGTAAAAATTTGATCACAGCGAACTTCCATAAAATAACTCATATTTAATTAAAGATATTTTCAATAACTTATCACACATTTATTAAATAAGATTTGACCATATAAGGGGGTGTCAATAAACTTCATTTATTTAACCAAGAAAACTTTCATGAAACTTCTCTTAGATAAAGTTTAGAGATAGCAAATAAAGGTTAAACTAATCAAGAATTTCATTCTATTCTTTTTCTTAAAGGGTTGTTTAGTAAGCGGTAAATAAAAGGTAAAGTAATATGAACCTGAGAATCATAAATTTGTTGTGTTTGGTATGTCAGGTTTACAATGTGAAGTAAATTGGGAGTGTAAAATGTTTATAGAATATAAATAGTTTCGCTAGAAAATTTTCACCCAAATCGGGTGATTTCCATTTATGCGGAATTCACTACCTGCTAATTATGCGGAATTCACTATTAACTCGACGAAGACGCGGAGTTTGCTAACGCGAATGCAAGTCTTCATATTTGCAGGAGTTTAGTGCAATGATGGAGCTCACCAACGTAGAGTTCAACGGAGGCCTTCATCTTCGTAGGAGTTCGGCGAAATTATGGAGCTCGCCAAAGCAGAGTTCGATGCATGCCTTCATCTTTGCTAGAATCAGTGCAGGTGTTTGATGAAGCAACGAAAACAACGATGGAGCTCGTTGACGCCAATGGAGAGTTCGCTGCTTCGACAACAATGGAACTCACGACGACCACAAAGCGGCAAACAAAGGTTTCGATGCAGGTCTTCACAACTCCGTTGTAGGTCTTTTGCCTTTGAACTTTTGTTACAAATCTTTTCATTTTGGAAGGAGTTCAGCTACTCTTCATTGTGATTTTCGAGCATTATCGCAAATCTTCATCTTCTTTTCCAACGTGCAGCTACGACTATTCTCTCATTAGTTTGTTTAAGCTGAGCGATTGTTATTATTAATATATTTGCTTTTCATAAAATTGATTAAATTAAGATGAGTGATGATATTATAAGATTAATTTTGCATAGCTTAGAACTAACTTCGGGCATGTTAAGATTAAAGCCTAAGAACTAAAAATTAAAATTCAGGTTATAATCTCATCACTGAATTACTCGAAGCACTATATTCCACAATATATTGCAGATTACACCATAATCATATTACAATGCAAATCCAGTATATCAAATAAACTCCTAAGAGTTATCTCTCTTATAAAGCTTTCTTCCTCTCTTTTTAATGCAAAAAAGAAGGTTACTCTGGTTCAACATGTAGCTTATGAAGATTTGTAAATAATCACTAAATCAAGAGAAAAAACAAAAACAAAAGTCACCAAATACCCATGTTGACAAATCAAGGTCTGCATTAAATCAATCCTGCCATGTGGCAATTAAACGGTTAGTAGCAGAATGAACAACCTCAAGATAAGATCCACAATGAGGCACCCTATAGCAACTAAAGCACAGTCAAAATATTCAGACCTCCCAAAAACAAGAGAGTACAACACCACACCACATCAGACGCAATGATCATAGCCATCAAGCCCCCTGCATTCGCACCTTCAAAATTTATCAGAATGGAAACTACCCTGACCCTCACAGGAAAATGGAGTGTGGCGGCTAGAGAATCTGGAATTAGAGTATATACATATATATATATGTAAACATAATATGTCATTACTATTTTATCCAAGAGAGCTAATTCTTCTAACATACACATGACACATCCATTTGGATGAATGACTGACTTGAAAATTGTTAATTTTTTGAAGTCAAAATTACTTATGATTTTTCATTTTATCCATCCATCCATTCAGATGAATAGTTAAAAAATGTAAGAAGAATTATTTCTCTACCTAAAAGGATAGCAGCCTACAAATTGCAATCATAGGCCAGCCTGCATGCAGTACTGCCTTTGTGCATAGAGGTCTGTCAAAAGGGTTTAGTTCAACAAGTTGACCTAGATCTGAATCTAGCTCAAATTAATTCAGCTTGAACTAACTTTTAAACCGAGTTAATGTCAAATTCAATTCGATTCATAATCCATATATTGGATTGGATTATCGATGTTGGTTCAAATATTAAGCCACTAGGTTATATTCACTTATCAAATCACTTATTTGCTCGTTTCCATTAAAATTGACTTTTTAGAAACTCCAATAGTTTTAATTCAATTTTCTTTGTAAACTCAATCAACATACTTTCTTGAGTAAAAGAGTTATATAATAAAACCTATTTTTTATGTAACAATTAATATAATGAAAGGGTGAAAGCATCATAGCATGAATATAGTTAAATTCCACCTAAATGTCATCAATAATGCTGTTTGAGTTCCCTAAACTGTAATTTAGGCAAACTTAAACACAAGAAATACCTTCTATGTACAGATTTCCTATTATCATTTTAGCTCGTAAAGGGACATAATAAAACTATTAAGTTCTTAATTTGCTTGAACATCACACGGCAAACTTGGGCAATCACAAATTTAATTAAAGTAGCTAAAACTGTAGAATTCTTACCAATCATCATTTGACCCATTTGGTGTTGTATATAATGCATTAGCTGCATTCCATGTTTCCAGCAGCTTTCTGTTGGCAGGATTATCCATGAGACCACGATAGCGCTTGTTATGAATGATTATTAATGGTAATTTGCCCCGATTATTTTTCTGTAGTTCACTCACAACAGTATGTAGCTGCTCTGGACACAAAATAGCAACGCATAATATGCCTCAAAGAGAATTCCATTAAGTGCAAACAAAGAAGAATTTTGTTTTTATGAAACGCAAATACCTGTGATAAACTAAATCCACCTTCTGCAAAGTTCTGCTGATAAAGGGAAACATTTGCACTATCGATTATAGCTTCATATGAATCATGATTATCTAGCCATTCCTACAAACACAGTAAAACTTGGTCAAATTTTATTATGACACGAATCTTTTAACCCCACCTAGTGGAACTAAGGATTGGTGTTGTTTTTGTTATAGGGTTATCTTGTGTAATAAAATATCCATCAAGTATAATTAAGGGTGGTGTAAAACATATAAAAACTTACATTACTAAGGGCGTGCAAAAATTAGCTTTGCTCCATACTAGCTAGCATTTAAAATAAAATAGAAATAGCCAACCCCAAAACCAAAAGCTAACAACTACTAAGGAAAACCAAAAGCAACAAAATGAGATTTAGAGCAAGGACAAAGGATCAGGTTTGGAGGAAGATGAATCAAGAGAAGAATAGACAACAATGAGATAGTTAGATCTGCATGTCACAGAGAACTTAAGAAAAGATCTATATAGTTAAATCTCGACATGAAAAGTGGAAAGCAATTTTTGAGAAAACAGCAGGATGTTTGACAATATAAGGGTCGAAGATCCCTTAATAGAGATGAGACAGCAAGAAGTAGGGTGTGCAGGAGAGCTAAGGCTTGGGTTGTAGGAAAGAGAATTTTCCAAGAAAAAAATTTCTAACAATGCGCTGTCACCAACAATAATCATTGCTGGTGTTAAAAAATCAGTTGTTGTGATCCCACCTAAGGTGTTTGAGCCGTTCCAATACTACAGAGCCGCCGCTGTCACAAAAAGAAATTACAACAATCTGAAAGCAACTACTAGTACTGATAATTTAAAAGAGAATGAGAAAAGCAATTTGAGTTGATACGTTTTTTAACATAACTATAAATGATGCTATAATATAGAAGAGAAGAATGAGCCAAATAGAAAAAGAATAATATCCCTACAAATTATATCAATCTATTCAGCCATTAATATCCTCAAATAATATAACGGGATGTCAATTACCTTGATAAAGTAATTAATTGATGAATGGAAAAAATAGTTGATAATAAAGGGCCAAATGCAACTTCCAACACTCAAACTGGAATGTAAATGTTGTAATTCTAAACATGTTTAATACAAGGCCTGGATTTGCACAAATACAGTAGCATCTTCAATCTATCTTATTTTGCATATTTTATTTATTAATTAATTGAGAGTCTAAATGACATTTTATTATAGAAATTTCTAATAAGAAAACCATTTGGACTGCAAAACTTAGTAAATAAGCCTTTGAATTGCCCCAAATTTCTTGAAAATTTTCAAATTATCCAATGTTTAGACTTTGTTAAGGAGCTTTACTCTACATACTTATTCGAAGAGAAAGCTTTTAAAGAATAATAACTTGAAATAATCGACAATGCAATAAACAAACATATACAATATGCTTAAGAAGCTGTTTGGTACAGTGTAATTTAGCTATAAAATAATTTAAACCCAGGAACTGTAATTTTCATACATATTGTTTGATATAATTTAGGCGGAATGTACTTTGTTTGAAAAAATTAAATTCCCTAGCCTTCACAAAATTGGTGTGACTGAATAATGCCCAAATCGGACATAATCCATTTCCGTGAAAAAAAAACCATTAGCAAAAGTAAGTCAAATAAAAAATAATTATACAAACTTCACTAATGGCCTTCAGCAACATGTTGTTTCCTTTCACCAGCCATCGACGTCTACCAGCCAGTCAGTTTTCTACAGCGTTCGTTGGCAATAGATCAGCCTTCCTATTCCTTAGCCAACCATAATACACAACTGCTGGACCTTGCCAGCCAATTTCCTCCTTTGTTGACCACCACTCGCCATCATCAGCAGTCAATGTCACTGGTCAACCTTTAGCAACCTTCGTCAACTACCAAATGACTTGGAGACATGATCTCATAGCTGTGCCTATTTTCCCCTTCGCAGTCACTGCTCGTCGTCGCCATCCATTGCTCACCTTTGCCAGCCATCAACTTGCACTAACGGGCCTTCAGCAGCCTTCTTCAGCCAATCTCGGCTACTGATCGGCCTTCAACAACCATTGCCTACCACCATCTGTCTTTGTTGAGAATTTTTTTATTATGTTAAACTTTAAATAAATTAAATTACTCCAAATTACACACCAAACAGAAAAATTTTAAAACCATGGGTCTGAAAATATATTACACTGCAATTTAATTCTAGCAAACTAAACAACCCCTCAGCAAATGTTTTATTTGCTTTTAATAAACAAATGAATGCTCAAAATATTTTAATTGCTGAAGCTAAGGCTTTACAGTGCGGTTTGGAGATTTGTATTAGCAGAAATATAAAAAGCTGTGGATAGAGAAAATTTGAAAGCTAGTTCTCCTCCTTAGGAAACACTCGTGCGGTGACAGGAAGTAATTTTATTTAATGATTATTGCTCAACTTGAAGTATGCTATTTTTCTCATATATGGAGAGAAGCCAAGGCTATTGCTGATTTCCTTGCAAATAAAGGCAGTCAGGAAAAAAAAGATTTTTATATTCTTAATGATAATTCATTATTCAATAAACTAAAAACAGTTTGTATGTGGATAATACAAACCTCCCTACTTTCTAGAAAGATGCGCAGAAAGTTCATCAAGGAGTTTTGCTCCTGTTTTGGGGATCGACTAGCACGGAATTGAGCCGAATTTTTTAAATTGTAAAACATGTCTGCAACCAACTGAAGTCATCTAATCTATGGTTTTCTCTGGATTGCTTTCATTGAAGAACCTGATGTCTAGAAATCAAGCTATGCTTATCTTATATTTCTATAAATTGTATTTTTTTCTTTGTTTCTTGTTAATTTTCCGTTTTAGGCCCGGCCCACCTCTTACAGCTCGGTCTGTTTTTTACTTTTAGAACTACGAGGTTTAATCCCCTTTGGTTGGGATTAAGTAGGCACCTTGAAGGAGGCAACTTTTCAATTGATTATATATATAATGAATTCTAACTCCATCTGGATGGCACAACTATTTAGTAAAAAAAAAACCATTAGTAAAAGTAAGCCAAATAAAAAATAATTATACACCTATTAGAACTAAGAGACTGTTTGGCATGAGATAAAAGCAGTGTAAAGTAAAATTTTTCAAAAAAACTAAGATTATCAGGATTTGGCATAAAGTAAAATAGGTGAAAAACTTTTACACTTATTTTGATTTTGCATTAATATATATAGGAAGTGAGTAAATGAATTACGCTCGAATTAGGTGAATTTAGAGATCAAGGGGAGGAAACCACACAGAGGAAGGATTGTGAATGAATTAATGAAAGAAAACTTTCGTTTGTTCGTTTGAACGGATGCTTGCGTTAATGTATTCAAACGAAAGCTTTCGTTCGAACAGAAGCTTGCGTTCGTGTGTTCGAACGAAAGCTTTCGGTCAAACGAGAGAACTCCTAAACCTAAATGAATGTCGTTCGTCCACAACTTTGTCGTTTGAGTCCATCTTCTCTATCCACAGCTTCGTCATTCATCGTTGATATGAACGAAATCGATTTTGTTCAAATCGATCAATTTCTCGATTCTCAATTTCGTTCAGATCAACCATAAAAATATTGAATTTTTTTTTGATAATTTAGCCCCCCAATTTACTTAAAACACAGCACTAACAAATTACTTCATTTCAAACAGATAAATATTAAATTTATTGCAAAAGTATCAAATAGTAGTAATGTAACATGATTATACTATAATCAAATTTCACTATACCAGATTACTTTACACTCAAATTTCTCAAATTATATCATGCTAAACAGCCCCTAAAAGAATTATATAACTATTAACAAAAAATTAAAAAAACAAACAGAGATAATAAGAATTATCTATATATCAAGAATACGAGTGAAATATTTAAGTAATACAACATATAGACCGAACAACCCCAATGTCTGTAATTTAATCATTTAAATGATAATACAATAATATTTTGATAAGAAAAAGTCTTACATTCTATAAGATTTTTGGTTTAGTTAAGACAAATTGCATAAGCACACATAAGAAGCATTGTATGTTGAAATGATTGAAAAACATTACAAATGAAGTATTGTTCAAAAAGCCTAAAAGCACAAACAGCTCAAACTACACAAATCAAGTTCGATAATCTTGAGTGATTGCTTGGTTTATATTAGTTTGAGTGTTAAATAACTTGATTGGCGATGTTTAAACCTTCTTAAGGTGTTTGGTTTCTAGAATTTGAATGTAGAGTTTGGTGATTACAAATCCCCTCCATGGCACAAATTCAAACAATTATAAATCAACCCAAATCATCCAATCTCATAAATTGGCACTCCTAGAATTCCAGTCCTCACCATAGAATAGTCAAACATCACAAAACACCGTCAAACTATGGGAACCGACCGTTCACCTCCAACTTCACATATTTTCATGGTACAAAGTTTCTAATTTCTTCAAACTTAACAACTAAAACTTCTCTTGAAATGTTAATGCTCTAAACCAAATTATTCGAAATCCCATATTGTTTCAAAGCATTTCTTAAGCTCAAACAAACAATGAAGTGAGTATTACAATTAATAAAAATGAATAGTTTTTGCCTTCAAAATAATTAAGTTAAAATTTAACAGAAATCAAAAGTTTAGATTTGAAGCTGTATTGCTCAGATAAAAATCAACATAAAAATGGTATGGTATCCTCATTATAAAAATTTAAGAGATATAATGGATGTATCAAAGAAATAAATTAAAGATTAAAAATGGCGGTGTAACTATTAATAATGTCAATGTTTACGTCACAATGATAGAATTAAGTGTGTATAAAAAATAGCATAATTTGAAAGTTGTTTCAAAGAATATCTCAAGAGATACTACTACTCTTATCATATAAGATCTAACTAAACATTTAGAAAGATTAATGAAAAAATTAAATAACATTCATGATAGTTTTAACTTTGGCAAAACTAATAGAGAAGAATAAAATGAACATAGAATTTGCTTTATAGCTCATGATTTTATGATTGTCAATGCGCTGTTCAAGAAAAAAATGGAGCACATTAAACTTTAAAATAGAGGTCTTTTAGAATTCTTATTAACTGTTTTCAAATAAAAAGAAAAACTGCTAGGAGAAAGCTTGAAAAATCAATAATTATAAGATATAAATTTGATAATAATGAGTTTATAAGATTATAAGCTAAGTTAAATATGAAATTAGATGATAAAATCTTTAAAATGAAAATATAAATATTTTTAATAGTAGAGTTTGAAAGTTTGGAAAGCAAGGCATCACAGGTAAAGCATATCATATATGATAATTGATTATAATCTGTATTGGCAAAATGGCTAAATTATTTTTGAAAAATTTATAAAAAACAAAACATTCATAAAAAATTATATAAAAAAATGTTTAAGCAGTTTAAATGTAAGAATGCTGAAATTTGAAAGATATCTAGATTTTCATACCATGAATCTAAAAACCTAGCAGTTATGCTAAGTTATGGCTTTGGAAGACAAACGAGAAATTAAAATTTGTTAAAAGGAAACAACCACATATATACTAGCCAAAGGAAAACGAAATCAAACATTTAGCCCAAAAGTTGTGTATTAAAAGCATTTATGAAAAAAACTTTTAATATGAAAATAGTCAATATAGATGGATGAACAATTTTTATAGCATTTTAATAAACATTACAATGTTATAATTAAAAAGAACAAGCTTAATTGCTCTAGTGATAACATAAATTGCTCTTTAATTCATTAAGTAAAAATGAGGTTTAAATGATGTAAAAAAAAATGAGTGAAAAAGCTATAAGATCAAATGAAATAGATAAGTGAAAAAATTTGGGATTCAAAACATGTATAAGACGATTGGAAGAAAAATTCTGGAATATTTATTTATAATAATAAAGATGATGTGTGAATTTGTGCGAAGTATAAAATAAATAAATTAATATGCTATATTTTGAAAGTTTGGGAGGGGATCGAACATAAATTATAGTGAGATATAAGAGTTTGTCAAAATAAATTTAAGGGTTGTTTGACAAGCTAAAAAATCAGAGTAAAGTAAATTTTTATTTGGGATTCTAAATTTCAGTTGTTTGGTTTATTGAAATTGCACGGTAAAGTAAAAAGTTGGGTAAAAATTTTACCCGAGTATAAAATGCGGACAGTTAAAATTTTACGCCCAATTTGAGTGGCATTTAGATTATGCGGAGGAACGAAGCTCGGGAAACAGAAGAACAAAGGAAAGGATCCATTATGATGCCTACTTTTCGATTCGAACTAAGGAACGGAGCAAAGGATCTACTACCTAATGTCGCACTGAAGGGAGAAGATCAAGACCGCAACGCCTCCATCTCATTGCATGACAACGACGACTTACTGCTCCCTTCTAAGCCCACCCCTGTCCCTATACCTCCCATCCTCGGTGATGATGAGGAGATAGTCTCTGTCGTGGTCGCTGACAAGATCTCGTCATATGTCATTCGTCCAAAGTTTGGAATCGGACGATTTGATGAACAATTGAAGAAAGGGGAAGAGGAACAAGGAAGGAAACAAAAAAAATTTAACAAACAAGATTGTAAAAACAAATTTGACAAAATTGCAAGGGTAATCCCCCCATATATTACTTGAAACACCATAGTTTAGAGTTACTTCATTCCAAATAGAAAAATTTAAACATAGTAAGTAACTAAATTACAGTGTAATCCAATTATTTCTCTCACTAATTTGCATTCCAAATAATATCTTAGTTTATTGCAAGTAAAATGACTAAATAAGCTATGCAATTACTAAGAGATTTGATAGAAAAATTATTGAGAGAATACCTCCACTTCGTAATTATTGATTTAAAAAATGACATGATAAAGTACTTGAAGTTTTTTAGAGTGTTAAAAAATAGAGTTTGTATTGCTTATATTAGTATTATTGATGTAAGACAAAAATTGAAGGCGTATGCGGGGGTATGATGGTTTTACACTAATAAAATAACAGATTACTCACGCTTAAGTATCGATAAAACAAGGCAGATTTTGCGTGCAAATGCGAAATTAAAAAAAAAAAATAAGATTGAGATGATTTAAACCACAGTTATACTAACATACAGAATTAATTACCATATAAAAGTATAAAGATAAATAAGAGCTATGATTGATCTAACATGTGTCAAAGTTAAAACAACCAATGGAGAAGCATGAATAAGTTGAAGTCGACCTCTACAAGAGGTCCTTCATCGCAGAATCTTCTTCCTTCCTTAGAAGTCCTTCTCTAATGCTTGCACTACTTACACTCAATATTTCCTTCTCGTAAGAATGAAAGTACTAAAAAACACAATAAGTGGATAAATATATTTTCATTCAATCTTCAATACCATGATACATAAGATATCGGTCTAATTATATCCATACAACACATGTCAAATGACCACCAAAATCATAAACTTACCCTCCCATAAAAGGTCAAAGAATCTTTTCTGCAATTGACTAATAAAATTATCAGCCAATCCTCTTATGAAGGACTAAAATGTCTTTTCACATAAAATACCAAAAAAAATTTGAACCAACTCTCCCAGGAAGGACTAAAGTATTTTTTCACTCAAATAACACTCATAACAAAAAAACATGATAAATGGGCTTATTAGATAATAAAGCAATTACAGGTAGTTAAAAGGTAGTTTGCAAAATGATTGATTGCTTTCAATCAAACAATATCAAGGATGAGCTTATATTTATATTTATTTGCACCAGCATTCTTGCTACAAAATATTCAAAATGGGTTATCTTAGTGCATGTTGTTCGTAGATAATAATTTTTTATTGATAAAACTAGATATGAAATTAAAGAAAAACTTAAACTATAGTTATTTTCCTATAATCTAAAGGATTATGTGATCTAAAACAATAAATAAAAAATGGAAGTTTGCTAAACATATGCCAACTGAAGATCATGCAATCAACGAGCAAGAAATTAAATACTATGATTTTGACATACAAAATAATGGTAAACTAGATGGTCAAGTGCTTAACCAGATCCAGGCATTTTGGATGGAATGGAGTGACTATGGAGTGTTGGTCAACAAAGTAAAAGTCTATTCATAAAATAAATATTGCATAGATGACAACACTGGGGTGGTTGAATATCCATGAAAATATATAATGAGAAGTGATTACAATGTAATAAGATAAGAATATATCATGAATGATCTTACATACATGGAGCTTTGGGATACGTAATTATTTAACATAGCATAGTAGAGACAAGAAACTCATGCAACTTATCCTACTTGGTGGAGTAAGATTTGGCCATAGTGTTTGTACCCTCAGAATTGTCAAACTAATCAACTCTTAATGAAAATTATGAGCCCTTTAAATCTATCAATTTATTTATTTTTTTATCCTTCTAGCACTATTTAAACTTTCTATGAAGAAATGTAACAAAACAATTAAATTTTTAGCATATTCATAAAATATATCATTTGGGCATACTAAGTGTAGATGGTTATATACATTAGCGAGAAAAGTTGAGTAAATAAATTTTGCATGTTTTAAAAGAGATAAAAAATTAAAAAAAATAAAATAAAAATATATCAAGAATGATCTTACATACATGGAGCTCTGGATCAGCTACTATTTAACATAGCATAGTAGAGACAAAAAAAACTCATGCAACCTACCCTACTTGGTGGACAAAGGTTTGGTGATGGTTTTTGGGCTATAGAAATTATCAAACTAATAAATTCCTAATAAAAATTATGAACCCTTTAGATCAATCAATTTTTGTTTTTATTTTATCCTTCTAGCTACTATTAAAGTTTTTATGATGAAATGTAACTATAAAATTTTAATTTTAGCATATTCATAAATTATATCATTATAGCACTCACAAAAATTAAGGTTTAATTTTTTAGGTATTGTATATATACATTTTTTGTCAATTTCATTATCAATTGATAACAAAGAAAATTAAATATTTTTATTACATCTAGCTAATTAATTGCTCAATATTTTCTTCAGGCTACACCTCTAGCAACACTAATAACTTATTCAATGCATTAAATATAAGAAATTTATACAATAAATAACAAGTGATGGCTAAATCATCATTAACAAGATTGCTTTTCACTATTTTAGTGAACTAATCATAAAACTACAACCAAACATGCTCATGAACATAATTTAACAAATTGTTCTATGTTTGGTTTAAAAATATTGTTCAAACATGTTTAGTTAAAAATGGTAAAATTCATGTGTTAATGAGTATTATTACTATCATATCCAAAATATATGTGTACATGTAAATGTATATGCATATGCAAAAGAAATATATTTTGAAAAATATAAGAAATTTGTGGCATCTGTAAAATCCCAAAAGAAAATTTTAGACTCAAACACAGTATGAAATGTTTAACACACAAATTCAAAAAGAAAGAGCATTATATATATATATATATATATATATATGTGTGTGTGTGTGTGTGTGTGTTAGTAAATGCATATAAAAATGATGAGAAGAAAATAAAGGAATCCTATAGCAATGAAGGTTTAAAGGAATTCAGGAAAAATTTAGGGATTTAAAAAAAAAATTATGCAAGGAGTAGTTTAAATGTAAGAATTGTCAAATTTAGAAGAGATAACTTTTCTTATCATGAGCCTAAGAAGCTGGCAGTTATGCCAAGTCATGGCAATGGACGATATAAATGAGATATTATAAATTGTTAAAGAAGACAAACATGTAGATACACAAATATATATACTAGTCAAACTAAACAATAAAATTAAATATTAAACCAAAAAAATTGTTTATTAGTATTGATGAAAAAATACTTTTCTATATGAAAGCATACAATATGGATGAAAATTTTTCATAGATATTTTAATAAAGCATACAGTATAACAATTAAAAAGAGCAAGTTTAATTGCTCTAATAATTATATAAATTACTCTTCAATTCATTAAGAATTATTTGGCATGAGATAAAACTGGAGTAAAGTAAAATTTTAAACTGCAGGAATTTGGAATGAAGAATTGGGGGCAACGTAAAATTTTGGAATAAAAACTTTTACCACGCTATACAAGGGTCATAGTAAAAATTCTTCGGCTAATTCAGCCAAAATCCAATATTACGCGAAGCAACGTAGACAAAGCGGAACGAAGACATGAAACGAACGAAAGTGGAATGGAGACAACGCAATGGATACGTTCGGAGACAAAGCGAAGAGACGAGGCAAAGTATATGAAGCGAAACGTTTGAATCGATTTGTCGATCAAAGCGAACGAAGGTGAAACAGAGACGAAGCAACGGAAACATTCGAAGACGAAGTGAAGCAATGAGGCATAGTCGTTGAGTTCTGTTCAAGAGGTTCGGATCAATTTGAAGCAACGAGACAAAGCAATGAGGCGATGGAAGCAACGAAGACGTTCGGAGACATTCTCGGTAGAATCGTTCCTGTTCTCGTTCGTCTGGTTAGATAGCTAAAGCTCAGAGACGAAGCCAAGAGAAAAAAAATCCTGAAAAAAAATTGAAAAAAAAAAACATTTACCCCTAATGTTATCCCCACAAATTACTTGAACACTATATTCTATAGATTATTTCATTCCAAATAAAAAATCTAAACAGAATAAAGTGATTAGGTTACTTTGTCATCATTTTTTTGCATTTCAAACAGCACTTAAAGTAAAAATAGGGTAAGAAATGCTTTAAAGTAAAGGAGTGAAAAAGTTATAAAATCAATGGACAATGATAAGTGAAATATTTGGGTGATGAAAGACTTTTTGACTAACCAAAATATATATTATAATGTTGGGATTCAAAAAATGGATGTGGCTGAAAAAGGTTTTGAAATACCTATTTACTAAAATAAAAATAATGTGTAAATTTGTGCAAATTACAAAAAAAAAATTAAATAAATGTACCATACTTTGAAACTTTGGAGGGGGGTTGAACATAGATTATGGTGGAAAATCAATTTGGTTTATTGAAAGTAAATTGACTAAAGAAGCATATAATTACTAAGAGAGATGATGGAAAAATTATAGAGATAATATCTTCTTTGGGTATTTATTGATTTAAGTTATATGAAAAAGTAATTAGAAAAGTTTTTTGAAAGTGTTAATAAAAGAAAATTTGTATTGCTTATAATGATATTATTATATGTGGTCACAATATTTACAAAATCATTTATTAATTTCAATCAAACAATATCAAGGATGAGCATTAAGTTTGTATTTATTTGAGCATTTTTACTATAAAAAATTCAAGACTTAGTGCATGTTTTTGTAGATGATTTTTTTCTCATTGATAATATTAGATATGAGATAAAGAAAAAACTCAAGCTATAGTAAATTGTTCTAGAATCAAAAGTGCTATGTAATTTGAAACAAAACATATAAAAAGTTAGTTTATTAAGCATATAATAACTAAAGACCATGTAATCAACAAGTGAAAAAATGAAATATAGTAATTTTGTCATGCAAAATAATGGTAAAATAAATGGTGAAGTGTTTAACAGGATCTAGGCATGTTGGATGAAATAAAGCACCAATGGAGTATTGTGCAGTCAATAAATCCCACTTAAACTTAGAGAAAAGTTTCATAGAACAACTATAATGCAAAAAATATTATAAAGGGTAGGTTTTAGCCAGCAAAGCAGAAGTATATTAATAAAATTATTATTGCATAGAAGGCAACGCAAGGGTGGATGAGTATCCATGAAAATATATAATGAGAAGTGAATACGTTACAAAAAGATTGAGGCAACTAAAGTTAAAGACAAACATAGATAAAATTATCTTATATGGTTTGGGCATATTAAATGAAGATGATGGTTATATGCACTAGAGAGAAAAGACGAGTAAATAAGTTTTGCAAGTCTTAAAAGAGGAAAAAGATAAAAAAAGATATCAGAAAAGATCTTACATACTTAGAGCTTAGAGATCAGCTATTATTTAACATAGCATAGTAGAGATAAAAAAACTCATGCACCCTACCCTACTTAATGAACAAAGGTTTGGTCATGGTATTGGTGCTCTAGAATTTGTCAAACTAAACAACTCCTAATGAAAATTACAAACCCCTTGAGCTATATTTTTTTTATTAATATATTTATAGCTATTCTTAAGTTTTTCTGATAAAATGTAACTATAAAAATTAGATTTTTAGCATTTTCATAAAATATTTCATTAAAGCAACTAGTGAGATTATGTTTTTTTTTGCTATTGTATATATTTTTGTTTTTCGTTTTCATTGTCAATTGTTAACAAAAAAATATATATTTTTGCTCAATATTATTTTCATGCACACTCTAGTACCATAAACTAATTTATAAAATGCGTTGAATATTAGAAAAGTGACAATAAAATAAAAAGTGGTGGCTAAATTATCAATATGATGATCTTTTTTTCACATTGTTAGTGAAACTACAACCAACCATGCTCGTGAACATATATTAACATGTTGGTCTATGCTTGGTTTAAAAATTTGTTAAAACACATTTATTAAAACCGGTAAAATTTTATAACTACTATATCTAAAAGTTGTGTGTGCATAAAAAAAAAATGAAAACAAATAAGAAGTTTGTGGAATGTATGTAAAATCCAAAATAAATTTTGAATTCTAACAACTATTATGAAATCTTAAGAAAATATTCAAGAAGAGATAGTTTTAGATGGAAATATTAGTAAATGTAAGTTAAAATGCTAAAAAGAAAAGGAACTGTGTGGCAAAGAAGGTTTTAAGGAATTTAGGTGGGATTTAGGGGTCTAAATCCTAAATTCAATCAAACGAATATGAGCTTTGTTTGGGTATAACGTCAATCTAAACCCCTTAAATCCAGAATAGCTTATTTTTTTACAATTTATTAAATCTGGTATTCTCCGAATTTACTAAATCTGTATTTGATGATTAAATATGTATTTAAGCATTTAGGAAATCCTCTGTTACCTTAATCCAACTGGTTGCCAAACATCCTTTAAAAAAGACAAATAAAACAGCAGAGACGCTGCAGTAGATACAGGCAAAAAATTTTATGCTGAAAATGCATTCACCTGAAACATTTTGAAATTCGCTCTAGTCTCTCTTTCCATAGCCAAGGCAGCTACAGAGTCTGCAAACTTCTCTGTCTCACTCTGATCAATATCCACACAAGCCAACCGCTGCCCGCAACAAGAGCAATGCCCTTCCACGCTAATAGTAACTCTGCAAACTTCCCAGCTACCTGTTTCCATCCACCCCAAACCATGAAAACCGCCTCCATTGACCAAAATTGCATCTCTCACCCTATCAGCATCCAAATCTAATCCCCCGACCCTCATCGCATGCTCACTACTAAACCAATCCTCTAACACGCCAGCAATGGATGAAGCTATCCCGCCTCCACAGCATCTAAGCTTCTGCAAATAACTATAGACTCTCTCCCCTCTCCCGTCTTTCGCACTGACATCCAACAGAGCAGCAATTTCCGCTTCTTCTGGAGAAACCCCTTTGGATACCATGTGTTCCTCCACAGAATAAGCCTTGTCCGCTTCCCTGTTTTTGCAGAAAGCAAATAGCGCGGGGCCATAGGTTCTCAATTTAGGAGCCGCACCGTACTTATCCCCCATACTTTTCACGAGATCAAAAGCCATGTCCCCCCCGCCATCAGGCCGAAGACAAGCGATCCTAGCCATCGTTGTGATCGTCGCCTCCGTCGGCGTGGCTCCCGCAGCCGTCATGCACCCAAAGACGCGGAAGGCAGTCTGCATCGCCGATTGTTTGCAGGGATCCGTTTCTTCTAGGGTTTCGATGGAGGACGATAGAATGTGGAGGAGGGAGTTGTAATGGTAGGCTAAGAGAGGAATGTTCTTGGAGCCGGCGGACTCGTAGAGAGCGAGGGCGCCATGTAGATCGTTGTTCTTCGAACATGTGTCTAGCGCGTGCCTGAACTCCGCCTCCTGTCTCCGACTCTTTTTCTTCTCCATTTTCGAACGAGATTCCAATGCCCTCCTCTCACC
The DNA here is from genome assembly GCA_016760335.1 of Gastrodia elata. Taxonomy (NCBI): domain Eukaryota; kingdom Viridiplantae; phylum Streptophyta; class Magnoliopsida; order Asparagales; family Orchidaceae; genus Gastrodia; species Gastrodia elata. The sequence continues at coordinate 4,494,541 of CM028678.1, read as the reverse complement.
ACAGCAGAAGGTTTCGAGCGCATACGTGCACCTATTATAATTATAGTATTTTTATATGAATAATTATTTGTATTTTTTATAATATTTTCTAACTATTTTTTAACTATTATAATATTTTCTAACTAAATCTAATTAATGCATTACTTATTTTTTAGCAATTAGTTAATCATTTTTTGTATTTACTAATAGTTTCGCTATTTGGCATTATTATTTTTTTGCTAACTAACGTAATAATATTTTTAAATTCAATAACTATATATTTATATTATTTTTTATTACTTAATTCAATTATCATAATATCATATTAAAGAGATATTTTTGTAACATATATTGTAACACACATTCATATACATGCTATATATATATATTCATATATAAAAGAGAATAAAGGAGAGACTTAACCAAAAGTCATTGTTTTCAAAAACAATTCTATAAAAATTAATTTTTTTTAATTTAAAAAATTTGAAAAGATTTACTTTTTCTCTTAAAATTAGGTACTTAAACATATAATTTATTTTATTAATAATAATTAATCACTAAATTTTATTTCTTAAAATATTCATCAATATAATACTTTTAAAATTGAAATATTGGTTCTGCTACTTTTTTTTCTTTTTATCTCTAAATATTTTTTATCATTGAGTCTAAGTCAAACTTTTAATAGTTAATTAGTGAATTGAATTTTTTTAAATACAAAAATATTTTGATAAATGATTTTAATAATAAATAATTTAATTTAAAAAAAAAGATTACTTTAAATAATTTAAAATATGTAAATTTAAAATATTTAAATTTAAAAATTAAATTTAATAAATAATAATAATTGATTAATAATTATAAGCATTGGACTATAACATCTATTTATTTATTTATTTATTTGTAAATATATTTCTTACTAAATAAATTTTATATATATATATATATATATAGAGAGAGAGGAAAGTGAATAAATGAGAGAGACTTAATCAAAAGCCATTGTTTGCAAAACAGTCTTATAAAAATTCATTTTTCTTAATTTAAAATTTTTGAAAAGATTTGATTTTTCTCTTAAAATTGAGTGCTTAAACAAACAATTTATTTTATTAATAATAATTAATCACTAAGTTTAATTTTCTTAAAATATTCATCAATATAATACTTTCTAAGTTGAAATATTGGGCACACTATTTTTTTTATCTCTAAATATTTCATATCTTTGACTCTAAGTAGAACTTTTAATAGTTAACTATTTAATTTGATTTTTTTTAAAATACAAAAAATATTTTGATAAATTATTTTAATAATAAATAATTTAATTTTAAAAAAATTTACTTTAAATAATTTAAAATATTTAAATTTAATAAATAATAATAATAGATTAATAATTCTAAAAATTGGACTATAACACCTATTTAATTATGTATTTATTTGTAAAGAAATGTATTATTAAATGAATTATTTTTTATCTTTATTTTAAGAATTTTTAAAATACTTTTGATAATTTTTATATATCCGCACGCTCTGAATCTTTAACTGTCCTTAATGGAATATTCAAAATCTTTATGAATTAATAATAATCAAAAAATTATTTTGATTAATTTTAATTATTATCAAATTATTTTATATTATTATACAAAAATTTGAGAAATTTTTATTTATATATTTTAAGTTTATACACACTCTTTCAATATTTCTCTCCTATATACATATATATATATATATATATATTTATATAGATTATATAGATGTATGTATAAACTGTGCTAATTCATTTTTGAGAAATGTTTGTAATATTTACATAGATAAATTGTTTGCAATTTTTGAATATTTTTCCCATACATTGTAGGGATTTCATGCTTGTACATATATATATATATATATATATATATATATATATATATATATATATATATATATATATATATATATATATATATTATATATATATGTGTGTGTGTGCGTGAATGGTGTCGTAGCCCAATAATTGAGGCTTAAAATTTGTTATCACAAATCATGAGTTCAAATCTCACATGTTATATATATATATATACATATATAATGTTTAAAATTTATATTTCTTAATATTTGCTTAAATATTATTATTCAATTTTTTATTTTATAATTTATAATAACTTTTGAAATGATTGTTATACTAAGTAATACTAACAAATTCATCATGTTATTTAAGAAAAAAATAATACACTTACACTATTATATTCACCACTAATAATTTTTTTTTTCTTACAAATCAGTTTAAGCAAAAAATGAATTACATTAATCATATATTTACACTTATGATTATCATGCCATCCTCATTTTAATATATAAATGATGATAAAAATATAAAAAAGATGTTGATATGCTAGATTATTTGCTACTATATATATAATTTTTTCATGTATAATTTTAAATAACTAATAGTTTATCTTATTTTATTTTGCTAATATATTTACTATATTATTATTATTATTATTATTATTCACTAATATTATATTTGTTGAAGCTTTGATCATAACTTATCTTTAACTAAATAAAACATATGTTTATATTTTATAAATTACTAAGTGATAATTAGATTATTATATTTCATTAAAGTGTTTTGGTTAAAATTTTTGTATGGCTATAAGCAATAATTAGATGATTAATTATAGTTTTATAATTATTTAATTCTAATGCTTAACATATATAATTAAAATATAGACATTACATACTAAAAAAATGTTTAAAAATTTCAACCATATAAAAATGTTTATTTTTAATTTGTAATTTTTAAATATATTAAAAGGTGCTTCTAAATTTTAAATATAAAAACAGTTTGTTTTTTCTTTCTAACAATTTGTCAACTAATTCCTCGAACACGCGGCAGCAGCCCTTCAACTCTACCAATTCCAACAGTCGCTGGATTGCAGCTATTAAAATAGTCTTCGAGTTTCGATTGGTTTCCACTACCTCGGTGGCATCAGATCCACTTCCTCGTCACTTTCCCTTAGGATCCCTTCTGCTCGCAATCGCATCGATCAATGGCTGAGCATCACTTCAAGTATGTGATTCTCGGAGGAGGGGTAGCAGCGGTGAGTTCAGACTATTAAGTTCGAATCCACCTTTTCAGCCCACCCTTTCTTTTGTTGCCTTTTCTTTTTTTTTCAACGATTTCGTTCATCAGCTATAATTGCTTTCCCCTGGTGTTAAATTGATGCGCTAAGCTTTTAATGCGTGTTTCACTCGAATCGTACCGTTGACCTACTAGTCTTTTTATCTTTCTGAAGTTCTTGTGCAAATTTTTTATTCCAGGGATATGCTGCTAGGGAGTTTTCAAGGGTTGGCGTAAATCCTAAGGAGTTGGCAATTTTTTCCAAAGAGGGGGTATGAGCTCATGGACTGAAAATTGATACTTAGTAGATTGATTTTGTTGTTTTCTTATTTCTGAAAGCGCGAGGTTGATTTTTAATCGGTTTTCATCTAAATGTGCTATATTTCATGAAAAAGCATATTTTATTATAGTATGATGACTGTTGACTACTGTTAGCATGCTTCCTCGAATGAGTGATGACACCATGTTTAGATTATCGGACAGAATTCTAGTGCGCACGGTTTTTTCTGATCGATACTTGGCTGTTGTTTTGTCACCACCACGACAATACAAGAACTAAGCAATAAAAAGGTGAAAAATGATAAGACGGCATTGAATTTTAAAGGTGAAATTTGCTAAAATAGTCCATGGACTATTCAATTTGGCCAATTTAGTCTCGGATGATTCAATTTGTTCAATTTAGTTCATTAACTATATTAAATTTGTTCAATTTAGTCTATGTACTATTCATTTTAAGCCCAATTTAGTCCTAGGAAAAAAAATTATGGATCAATATGAAAAACTCAAATTGGCTAGTCACGACAATATTGCTTCTATTTCTTTAGTCTTCTTGAACATCTCTCCATATTCTATTTACTTAGCTTTGATGATGCATAGGTTGAGTCAGTGGACGTGTTGTTTAAAAAACTAGCATACAATGATATATCTTATCATTATCACATACAATGATATTCCAGGAATTCGTACGAATTTTCTACCTCTGTATTTACTTGAATATCATTAAATTTGTTTAATTCTTATTTTGATCAGCCTCATTGGCCTGAATTTTGAATTGGATTTTTCTAAAATAAAATCAGTAGTAATCTCATTACTGAATTACTCTGAGTGCCTTGCTATGTAATTACTTCATTCAAAATATAAAAATTATGATTCAATGTAAAATAAATTCAATATATCAAATAATTGTAAAGCAATTATGTTGCATTGTACTAAGATTACATTATATAATCGTATTACACTGTAATTAAATTACACTGCAAATCTAATATACCAAACCATTACTAAATTAAAAAAACCTCACCTAGTATTATCATTTTGGTATCTTCTTCTCATTTTTCAAATTGTTTAAACCTCATGTATGCTTGAAAATTATGTTTCTCTTTTTTTTGCTTGTGTCTCTAACCATAATTTTGAGAACATTTCTAGTCATGATCATGTTATCCTTAATTTTTAATCCTTTTTTTGAACTACATCTTATTTTAAGATGTGTGGTTTGTTTGGTCCAAATAATTGGGTTTGAATTAGCAATTAATAAAAAGAATTTATTGATGAGAAATGGTGATTAAAAATTCTTTTTTAATTGCATGATCATAAGAAAAACAATCGGTGTTCCGGTGGATTATGGGATTGAATTAAAGAAAGCAACAGCAAGACTGATTGTGAGGGCCCGATGCCGGTTCGGTAGAAACCGTTCTGGCATTGGGTAACTGCTCACCGCGGGATCATATCAAGTAATTTGAAAGAAAAAGAATGTGCATATAAAAGTAAATGATATTTTTTATTTATCAAAAGTTCTTATTACAAGTTCCATCATCGTAAAAAAAAAAAACAAAATAAGCAATTCAGCGTCATCGTTAATCTTTTGAAAGTTAAGGTTCTTGTTTAACCTCTTCCAGGAGCACCTGATCTGGTATTGTACAAAAAATAATACCGGGATTTGAATTCCCAGTAATTAGAGAATACTCTAAGTACAGCAGTATACAATAACAAATTAATTTACGAAAACGCGTTTAGCAGAGGTAAAAATGCAGGATAGGTAAGGCAACTGCGCAAAATATGCAAGCAAAATTTTGCAATAAGTAGTTATCACAAAACAACGGTTACTGATGTCATTTTCCAGTAACTAACCCCGAATGTTACTGATGTCATTTTTTCAGTAACAACCCCGAATGTTATTGATGTCATTTTCCAATAACAACCCCGAATATTGCTGATGTCATTTTTCCAGCAACAACCTCGAATGTTACTGATGTCATTTTCCAGTAACAACCCCGAATGATACCGATGTCATTTTCCGGTAACAACCCTGAATGATATTACGTTGGTTCCGGACAACCAACCAAGCTTCAAAACGAAATTCGGCTCAAAGCAAATATGCGAAGCTAAGCAGTAGTAAAAGTGCAAATGTAATATATGTCATATGCTGGGTACCTTTAGTCTTTAAGTTCAGAAGTTCAACAGCTCGTATTAGTGACAGTTCGCTCAATCTGCATTTTAAGTCCCCGATATTTTTAAGTTAGCTTTTTAATCAAATGATTTAGAAGTTTAATTTCCTCTTTCAATCTGTTCTTCCGCTTTTGAAGTTCGATTGATTTTAATTTTAGAATTAAAGCAGTTATAATTATTAAAGTGTCTTAAGATTATGATTGAAAAAGTCCGAATAAAATGACTGAATGGGCAAAAAGAAATAATAGTCATTTATAACAATTTGAATCGTTCTTATTATTCATAAATGAGAATAATTCTATTGTGTATGACTAATTATAACTTGATAGTTATAAGTAGAGTAACAAGCTTTAGAGAAAACGAATGTTTTTTTCTAATTTCCTCCTCCTACCTTAGATTTAGGATCGCCGGAATACGAAGAGAGTTGGAACGGGTTGGCCGAAGGATGGCCGAGGGTTGCTGGAGCCGCTGCAGGGGCTGTCGGGCTGCCGGAAGGTACTGCCGGGGGCTGCTGGAAGCTGCGGGAAGTGGCTGTCGGGGGCTGCCGGAAGGTGGCTGGAAGGGGCTGCCGGGCTGCCGGAAGGAGGCTGGAAGGGGCTGCCGGAAGGTGGCTGTCGGGGCTGCCGGAAGGAGGAAGGGTTGGCTGAATTGGGGAAAGGAGAGGGAAGAGGCTGCTGGAAGCTATGGGGAGAAGAGGGGAGGGGATGGGGGTCTTATAGGCGCGGGAGGGGGGCGCCACAACGTGCGCCAAATGGCGCTTGGCACGCGCCAGGGACCTTTGGCGCGGAAGCTTCTCCCGCCAGAAGGCGGGAGTTGGGTCGGGGAGAAGTGGCTGGCCCTATGGGCCAACAGCCTGCGCCAAAAACGGCGCAAGCAGGCGCCGTATGTGCGCCAAGCTTTTGCCTGGCGCGGAAACTTCTCCAGCCTGGCGCGGGAGAAAGGCCGCATGCGAAGGAAGGAAGGGAAACAGAGGAAAATAAAAAAAAAAACTTAAAATTAAAAATCTTCTCAAATTTCAGGCGTTCGCCATCCAAATACAACGAAACTTGACACCGAGGTGTGTTACAACATGACGAACACCCTCGTGCCAAGAATTTTCGATTCGGAGCAAAATTTTATTTTATTTTAATTTTAGGGTTTAAAATTTCGAAAATTTGCCACGATCAAATCGATGCTCAGATTTTGATGAAACTTATCGAGCAATTTTTTAAATAATATACTTAACACATCGACACTAAAAATGACGAATTCAGACACGTATTTTAATGTTTTTATTTTTAGAATTTAGAAATTTCAAAGGTAGAACGGGAGCTTCCGTCTTTCGGATTTTTTCCCGAATTAGGGCTCTTTGATCTTTAAAGTTGTTTCTACCTATTAGTAGTTTTGTTTGCCCTAAAGTGAAATTCCCCGGGATCATGATTCCTAAGGCGGGATTCTGATCTAATTTGCAAAACGACTTTGGGTCGTTACACTGATGCCCAAGCTCGCCTAGGCGCTCTGGCGCGCTCCAGACGCCTGGCAGTCAGGCATGCTCCAGGCTTCCAACAAACAGAAAATTTGGCATCTAGGCGCCCTAGAAGCAGCAAGGAAGCGCTTACATAAATTCCAATTCGGATGCGATGTCTAGTTTTGTTTATGGCACTTTGAAGGCTGGTTTGATATTCCATATAAATGCTAACATGATGGATTTGAGTTTAGTGTGCTATTTTTCTGTGGAGAGCTTTTGTAGGCTTGGAAGTTTGAAACTCTAGAGTGAGAATAAGAAGCTCAAGGCTGTGAATCTTTTCTTCCTTTAAGAGATTGATAAGTTCTTAGTAACTCTATAATCATTTCTTCTATAGTGATGCGAGGCTCCGTGATTTTTTCAATTCTTAAGTTTTTCATGTAATCTTTGTATTCGTATATTGTGTGCTTGTGAATGTTTGCACTGTGATTTTTTCAGTTGTTTGTGTTAGTATATTTTTGTTTTTGCTTCAGTGACTCACAGCGGTCAAACTCTGATTCTAGAAATTTCTTCGGGGAAGATCTCCCGGTTTCTCAACAGAGATTTTTATGCCTTGATTAAATGGAAAAATTTTAAACTTAGAAATGTCTGTGGCTGTATAACGATAGTGGCCAACAATGATTGTCACCGGCTCAACCTTTATTGGCTGCTGTCTTTGGTTTTAGGCAACAGATGGTGTCTTCTAAAACTTAGAGATGTATGTGGCTGTATGATGACAGTTTTCAGTGGCCAACAATGATCATGGCCGGTTCAACCTTTATTGGCTCTTGTCTGTGGTTTTAAGCAACAACCGGTGTCAGAATTGGTGCGATTGGTGGTGAGCATTGGCATTGACTGATAACTAGTGCCAAAATTGATAGTGGTAGGCGTTGGTATTGATAATCATCAAGTGTAAATGTTGGCTGCTACTGAGTGTTCACTAATGGTTGTGGTGTTGGTTTGTGGAAGTTATCAGTCTTTATATTTTGCATTGGAAAAAGGTTAATATTATTATTCTCATCATTGGGGGGATGCTGATAAATCAAGCCTATGGAGAACTTGGATTTGCGAAATGCCAAAGATAATGGGTTGTAGTTCTAAATGATGTTTGAAGCACATGAATTCTCCAAGATAAAGTTTCTCTTCTTTTTCTAGCATCCTTTAGAATGAAGTTTAATGGCTTATTTATTGATTTTACGATGGGGCATTCTGGTCTTCTTAGGCTAACTTCATTGTTAATTCATTGACAATTCAAGTTAATCTTTTTTGATCATTTCACTTTATGAATAATTTTATTATCCAATAACCTCAGAATTTACTGATTTTAGATTTATTGTATTCATTTTGTCAAGATGCTCATTTTATGGTGTACAAAAAATGTGAATGTCATATGATTTATTAAATACTTTCTAAGTGCTTCTAAAATATTTTTATGATGCATGCTCTAACTTTATTTGGGATTCTGTCATAGGTAATATCAGCACCATTTATTCATCTCATTGATTGTATAATTTTGATTAATTTTTTTCTGAAATGAAGTTTGAATGATCTCATATGCAACTTCTGAAGTTCTTAGAATTAATAATTATGTGTTATAATACTCGACATTTGTGTTAGTATGCATGTCTTATTTAATTGAATTTTCAACGTGATACTCCTTTTTCAGATAACAAAACTTTTTGAGTTTGAAATTAATATTGTTTAAAAATTACTATATTGAGAAAATTGCTCAAAATTGGTTTTTGCTCATCTTGGATACACACACTTACATATGAATCTTTCACAATATGTGGTAATAAAAATTTTTCACTTAGTTAATTTTCTTAATGTTAATACTAATTCTATAGATCTTGATATTTATTATCTTAAAAAAAAACTTAAATATTACGCTTTTTAATCTTGGAACTGCTTTTTCTGTTTTTGGAAAATTAACTTTTCTTCTACTTTTATGCAAGACAACTTCTATAACATTAAATTAATGATATAAATTAGTCTCTTTAAGATTATTTAAAAATGTACTATTTATTCTGTTTACATACTTGAATTGAGAATATGATAAAATAGTACTTCAACTTTCTTCATGGCATGCCGTTAAACTTTTTGTTTTTCTCAAATAAATCATTTCAATCTAGGCGTTCTCATAGATATTTATGATTTTGATAACTAGTTAGCATTTAAAATTTTGATGTTGTGCTATTATCTGTAAAATTTGATCGTGCGAGTTTCCTACATATATTGTTATCCTTTACTCGGTCATGAAGTTTTCTGTAGCCATAGAGGCTGTTAAGATTCTTATGACGGTACGCAGAGTTGCCTCATCCCAACTATATGCAGAGCTGATGTGATCATTATAAATCAGAGTCTTCTTCTTGGATCACAAAACATGATTAAACTTGAATATTTTATCTTGAGTGCCCAAGCTCTAGCAAGCTTCTTGCAGGAACAATATAAAATGGCGGGATCTATAGACAAAATATGCGTTGAAGTGCTAGTAAACTTAATTCTTTGTTGAAATTTATTTCTTACGTAAAGTAAATGAGGTTGGAAGGGAAGTAATCACTTTTTATTTCTTACACTTTATTTTGGGATTTTAAGTATGTGTATATATATATATATAAATATATGTATATATATATATATATTTATTTATTTTTATTTTCATTTTTTTCTTTCTTATGTGTGGTCAGTGGAATTTAAACTCATTACCTAGTATAACAAATTCTGAGTCTCAACCTCTGAGTTATATCATCATTCACAATATGTCTATATATATATATATATATAATATAGTCCCTGCTTTATTTTAAAAAGTTGCTAACTAACCAAAGTCCTGACTACCTAAAAATCTCAGCATTTACAGAAGATCTAAGAATTTATTAATTTTTGTTTATTATTCTATCCAACTATGTTGTTGACTTTGCCAAGCCTTCCCACTATGCAAAGTTGCTGTCTGCTAAACCTCTCAGTTTGTAGTTTTATTCTCTTTTGTTGTTAATTATTCCAAGATTATTTTTATAATACCCCATCATGCTGGAGCATACATATTGTGCATTCGTAGGTTTGATATGGATGAAATAAAACATTGATGGTAGAAGTGCTTAGTTAGAAAGCTAATTGATTTGTTGGATTTTGAGGTACCTTAAGTGATACTATTCAATAGATGGGTATATTTGATACTTTAAAATATAGAAACTTAGGAATAGAAGTGAATGGAGAGATTAAAACATAGAAATTTAGGAAGAGAAGTGAATGGAGAGATTAAAACATAGAAACATAGGAAAGAGATTGAGTGATTTGAGAAATTTTATAATTCACAAATTGCACATTAAGCACAAAACAAAAATTCAAAATAGAAAGAACACATCAGGGTTAATATTAGCTCATATCAACTAGAAATCTGACATCACTCTTTGAAAATTCATCTCGTATGATATCACATTTTAACTTTGGCAGCTGAGCTGCTGAGATTACCCTTTTTTCTCAAAGCCTTGTTTAAGCGGAACTGCATGAAAAGGTTCTCCTACATAATTCGCAAAAATAAGTTGAGAGATAAAAAATAACTTAAAAAAATAAAATCACTTACAGACTTAAGATAATGTTATAAAGATTCGGAGCATCTAAACATTGAGAGAACTTTGGAGATAATGAAGCTGCATTTGATATAATGAAGCCTTTGCCTAAAAGGGCAGAAGATAAATTTTAATTCAATTGTCTATTAGCCTGTTTCAATTCATAGAAAGACTTGTGTAGTTTACAAACTGTGCTGTCTCAAAGATTGACATCCAAGAGGATTATATAGTGCCTTTTCTTATGTTTAAATGTGTCATTTTAGCAATTGTAGAAAAGGTTTCCGGGAAATCTATTTCATATTGTTGTGTATGGGCATTTGCTATTAATTTTGCTTTGCAGCTTTCAAGGCTTCCGTTAGAGTTAAATTTCAGCTTATACACCCATTAATAATTGTCCAACTATTATTTTTTCTATGGCCTCAATATTTTGCTGCATAGAACATACTAGGCCATATGCTTAATTATCTCAGAATAATCTTTTGGTTCTCTGTGTATTCGTTTCTAATAATGAAAGCTTTATGAGTGTCTGAAGGATGCTCGTATGATATCACATTTTAATGACGTGGGGGGGGTACTATGTTTGGTTGCCAAAAAATCATTTCATAAATTTGATTTATACTATGGCTGTTAAAGTAGTAAAGCATTGTTTAATGTTTCTTGTGATGCATTCTCTTCAATTAATCAAAGGGGTTCTTTGTTTGTTCATCCAAGTGATTTTTTTTTTTTTTTGCCTTTTTTTCTTACTGTTCAACTAACTTGTTTGATGTTAATATCGTTAGAATTTAATGTGATAATGCCATTTTATAAATTCAGAACGACCGTCAGGGTATCTGAATCTTAGGAGCTATTTTTCATCTAGGTGTTTTATGGCTTATTATGCACTTTCTAATCTGTTGTGGCCCTTTTCTCAGGTTGCTCCTTACGAGAGACCAGCACTTAGCAAGGGATATCTTTTCCCTCAAGGTATGTATAATTTTGTATATTCTTTAGTGCTTCTTGTTTTACTAAATGGGAAAGTGACCCACCCAAAAAGTGCAGAGGGACCATATGCTGTCTTGGCAAGAGTTGCTAAGCTTTTAATATGCATATTGAAATATGGTCTTTTCTTGATTTTATCATTATATTTAGAGAACTAATAAACTTGTTCATTTTTGTATACTCTTTGGCATTACTACTTCTGATAGTTAGCTGGTTCTTTACTTAACTATGCTTAAAAAATGTGGGCAATTGGTAAATCTTTAAGCTTTTCCCATTCTATTTTGTTTTGATTTAACTGCATCATACGGCTTTTTCATGTATGAATCTTAGCACGGCCTTCATTTGCGATAGTGTACTTGTTGCTATAATCTTTGTTTTCTTTTTAATATGAGATAGAAGTGCCAAATGGCTAGGGCTATCATTAAACCCTGTTAGCTATGCTTTTCAAAAGATTTTATGTGCTTATCATAATTGTAATGGGCTTAAACGTGTAGGTCATAATAAACTCATTACTAGTCAGTTTCTTATTTAGCATTAAGCTTGGCCCCGCTAGTTATGATGACATTGATTAGTGATCATCTTATAATTAAACTTGATTTTTCACTACATAATATTGTGCTAAAAGACGTGATGTTCGTTTAATGTGCTTAAATAATTTCTCCATTAAATTTTATTATAAATTTAAGCTTAGAACTTGTAATATGGCTTGTATAGGGACTGACATTCCTTATAAATGGTGATTCATTTTTAAACTTTCTTTAAGAACATTACATCTCTGATGCTTGATATGCTTTTTGGTTTCTAGGCGCTGCAAGATTGCCCGGTTTCCATGTATGTGTAGGGAGTGGTGGAGAGAGACTTCTTCCTGACTGGTATTCTGAAAAAGGTATTTCTTTCATTCCTTAACTTATTTCTAGATCTTTTATCCATGCCATTTTTTCGTAATACACTTATCAAATCCTATTTGACGAAACATAAATGCATAGAATGTTAATTATTACTTCATCGATTATAAACTAAAAACTATAAAGTTTCTAACCATGATATTATCACTTAATCATTTTAATCATCAACTCTATAAACTTACTTTTCAAGGTACTAATATTACAACTCCTTATTCTCATCATAGTTTCTTGGACTAACTTCTATACATAGTGTTTCTCCCTGGACACCCTAGTTCTTGTTAACAAGCACATCTTGTATATCCATCGGATCATAACAAACCAATCTTTACCATACACTATTAACCGCATGGCCTTTGTATATACATGTATTCGGTATAGCAGAACAGACATTCGAAATATTTCATGTATGATTCCTGCTTCTCCTGTCCTTGACCTCTCAACTTTCTCAGTATCAGAGCACTCCACTCTCCCGATTCTCGCCAGGTTACCCTTTTCCCCACGCTACTACCATGGCTAATCTCCCATGATCCTCGACAACCACAACAAGATCCGAAAGCAGCCTGACCGATGGAGGAAGAGAGATCACCGATTCCAAAGTACTCTATCTGGCGCACCCAGATCTACAAACTCTTCCTTGTCAACGATCTTGTCGGACATCTTGACAGATCCTCAAACCCTTCATCAATCTTCATGGCCGAGCAAGGTAACAACAAAAGCCACTCAATTCCGCCTAGCTTCAAGCGGACTCAAACCTTGTCGTCGCACTGTATGCGACAATTTCCCCCTCCATCCTCCCATATATCCTAAACATTGACTGCTGCTGTGACATTTGAAGCACTCGTGAGAAATTAGTTCAATCCTCTAATCGCTCAAGAGCGATCCAACTGAAAAATGAACTCCATAACATCAAAATGGGGGATCAATCAATTCTCTCCTACCTCACTGACATCAAAGCAATAGTGGATAAAATTGCAGCAGTCGGTGACAATGTCGACACCGAGAACAACATCTGTTACTATCTAAATGGTCTTCTACCACTGTATTTGTGACGGCTCGATGCCGGTTCGGCAGAAACCGTTCTGGCATTAGGTGCCTACTTAACGCAGGATCATATCGAGCAATTTGAGACAAAAAGAATACGCATATAAAAGTAAAAGATATTTTTTTATTTATCAAAATTCTTACAAGGCCATTCATCGTACAAAACAAAAAAAAAATAAAATAAGCAAAACAACGCCGTCGTCGATCCATTGAAAATTAGGGTTTTTGTTTAACCTCTTCCAGGAGCACCTAACCTGGTATTGTACAAAATACAATACCGGGATTGGAATTCTCAGTAATTAGAGAATACTCTAAGTACAGCAGTACACAATAGCAAACTATTTTATAAAGATGCGATTAACAGAGGTAAGATAAAAATAAAATGCAGGATAGGTAAGACAACTGCGCAAAATAAGCAAGTAATTTCCTGCAACAAGTATTTATCACAAATTAAAGGTTATTGATATCATTTTCTAATAACTAACCCCGAATGTTACTGATATCATTTTTCCAGTAACAACCCTGAATGTTATTGATGTCATTTTTCCAATAACAACTCCGAATGTTATTGATGTCATTTTTCCAATAACAATCCCGAATGTTGCTAATGTCATTTTTTCCAATAACAACCCCGAATGATACCGATATCATTTTCCGGTAACAACCCTGAATGATATTACGTTGGTTCCGGACAACCAACCAAGCTTCAAATGAATTCGGCTCAAAGCAAATACGCGAAGCATAGCAGTAATAAAAAAATGCAAGATGTAATGCAAATCATATACTATGTACCTTTAGTCTTTATGTTCAGGAGTTCAAAAGTTCGGATGAGTGACAGTTCGCTCAATTTGCGTTTAAGTCACCGATATTTCTTTAAATTAGTCTCTTTTAAAAGTGATGCGATATTTCGTGATTTTTATATTTATTTTTTATTTTGTCATATTCCTTTATAATGATTTAAGTCCGTATTTCATAATAATATTACTGTATTAAGAGTAACGATAGAAAAGAATACTTAAAATTGAAATAGTAGTCATTTATAGCATTTTGAATTATTCCCATTATTAATAAATGAGAATGATTAAAATGCGAATGACTAATAACCACGCATATAAGGTTAGTAAGAAAGCATCCTTTTCAACTTCTTCCATTTCCAACTTCTCATACCTTAGTTTTTAGGATTGCCGGAAACAAAGGAAGATTGGAACGGGGTAGCCGGATGGCTGGCCAAGGTGGCAACGGCAAGAGGCTGGTTGGCAGCGGCTACTGAGTGGTTTGGAGGCTTGATAGCTGGCTGTCAGGAGCTGTCGGGCTGCCGGAAGCTGCTGGAAGGAGGGAGGCTGGCTGGAGGGAACTGCCGTTGGCTGCCGGAAGGAGGCTGGAGCTGCTGTGGTAGCTGGGTTGGTTGGCAGGGAGGAGAGAAAGGCTGGCTGAGAAGGGAGGGAGTTGGCTGGAGGGGACTGCCGTTTGAGAGGAGGAGAGGGGGAGGGGGATCTATTTATAGAGGAGAGGAGCTGTGGGGGTCGGCTAAGAGGGCCGACCAAGCCCTGCGCCAAGAATGGCGCAGGCCCTCTCCTAGTAGGCGGAAGTTCCTCCTGCAGGCTCTGTCGCAAGACAGAGCCTGCGATTCGCAGGCGGGTCGGGTAGAGGTCGGGCGAACAGGGGAAGAGAAGGAGAAGAAGAAAAATAAATAAAAATAAAATAAAATTAAAGTTAAATTTTTCGTAATTTTTCATCGTTCGACTTCTGAATACAACGAAACTTAGCACCGAGGTGTGTTACGACATGACGAACACCCTCGCGCCGAAAATTTTCGATTCGGAGCAATATTTTATTTTATATTAATTTTTTGATGTTTAAAACTTCAAAAATTATTCACGATAAATCTGACGCTCAGAATTTGATGAAACTTCTCGAGCGGCTTTTAAATAATATACTTAACACAACGACACTGAAAACGATGAATTCAGACACCCATTTCAATGTTCTTTATTTTTAGAATTTAAATAATTCAGAAAATAAAACGGGAGCTTCCATTAATCGGATTTTTCTCAAACTAGGGCACTTTGATCTTTAAAATTGTTTCCGTGTATTGGTAATTTTGTTTGCCCTAAAGTAAAATTCCCCGGGGTTCTAATGTCAGCGTTGAAAATTGACCGAATTCGCAAAGTAATGACTTTGGGTCGTTACAGTATTAGACCTTCAAGACATCAATTCGCACTATACTCTCTTCTCTACAACGAAGAGGCCAATAGAAAAAGGCCTCAAACCTCTCCACTCCACCACCAATAGAACCATTCTGCAAATGTCTCTCTTTAGCAGTCGCAGCAGAACCTTCTCCAATCGAGTGTGGGGTCATACTCAACTAGCCAACAACTCTCGCACAGACATAACCAAATCCATACCAGTTAGTTGGCATACAATGGGGGGCAACTAAACTCATTGTTCTCCAACAAAGGAACATAGCCAGCCAACACCAACTGGATACTTAACTCAGGTGCAACTTTTCATCTAACTGGTGACTTCGACAACCTTTAATTCTTCGAACCATACTACGGATCGGACTAGATCACAATTAGAAATGAACAGTCATAATGGATTGCCAACGCGGGTAACGATATCCTATCCACTCCCTCTCGTAAGCTATTTTGTCAAATCTTACACGTACTGCTTTCCAAATATAATTTGTTGTCCTTTCACAAACTAACTATTGATAATAATTGCTTTGTATCATTTGATCCTTCTTATTTTTCTATCAAGGATTTATAATCGGATCAATTTTTCATATACGATCCTTGCACTAATGGACTCTACTCCATCTCTTCCTTCACTTGGCCACACTCACAGACAGCCTTCCACAGCTCCATTGATTAGACAACTCTATGGCACAACTGTTTGGGACATCCTCACATGGCTACTCTCAAAAGATTAGCTCATTTACTACCAACTATCAAGCCTGCAAAAAAATTTTATTGCATTTTATGTATCTTGGCCAAAATCCATTGTTTACCATTTACAAATTGAACGAATCATGCATATGATATGCTACATTTACTACATTGATGTTTGGGGTCCATCCCTTATTACGTTTTGTGAGGGCTATAAATACTATGTTTCGTTTATCGAGGATTACTTTCGCTTTTGCTGGGTATTCCTAATGTGCTCAAAAATTGAAACCACACCTCTTGCTATACAACCCATAAATTTTTTAGAAAATTGTGATGACCCATGTTAGGTTGGTAACAATCAATCTAACATCGGATGATCTTTCCGTAGGATCATATCGGCGGTTAAGTAAAATAGCAGTTAAATAACATCCAAAGTCATTCAAGTATTAAGAAATAACATTCATTCAATTTAAAGTAAATAACCTCCAGAATTTATTACATAAATATCATTATACAAAAATGTTTATCTCTCGTAGGGTAAATAGAATTAATTTCCCACGCCATGGCTCTTTCTAACGACTTTAAACTATATCAGCCTCCTTCAGCTGCATCTAATTTGATGTTATAAAAATAATGCCTTAGTGCACATTCTAAATATAAAAGATATTAATAATATACTTTAAGCAAAAAATAGAAGACAAAAATAATAATAATTGCAGGGAAATATAGTTTATTGCAAATAAAAGTTAATCATGAATTCTGCAAAATAAATATTCTTTTGTCACATGCCAAATTTTTAAATGGTAATCGCAATAATCGCATAAAAATTCATGTTTTATGTTTCTGTTTATGATATTATGAAGCAACGTTAGTAGTTCTGATGGGCAAAGCCAGAACTATGAGGCTCGGTTCATAAAAATGCATTTAAGCATTACCTTCACCTAGGCTTTCTTAAAGGCTCCAGATGGCAACAAACATGTAATTGAGCATAAACTTCACCTGAGCCCCATCAAAGGTTCCAGATAGCACCCTTATAGCTCCCGAGGACTAGCCCTGTCCCTAACCTATTCATGCTCTATTTCGAAACCCTTTTTGCAACATTTACAAGATACATAAATATCATTTTGTTTCTCTTACATCATTAGTAGTAAGAATAACGCATTAATACAAATAGGCTCAAAGCGATGCTTAAGCAGCAAATAAAAGTAAAAAGTATAAAAATAATATCCAGTGTACCTTTTGTGTTTGACTTAAGACGAATCACTCACAATTTTGATGTGTTTGCAAAAGTTATAATTGGAATTCTATTAAACTTTGAAAGTCCTTGCTTACTCTATGAATGCTTAATATTTTTATTCATAGACTTTTGGTTAATTATGAACATTGTGGTTCTTTGTTGCTCTTGATTTATGACGTATACAAACTAACTTTGGTTAAGAGATTATCTGAATTAATTTGGAATAATATGACAAAAATCAGTATTAAAATTTATGTATCCTTAAACCTTAAGTGAGCTTGCCTGGGTTGGATTATAAGTCATGTGAGAATCGCAACAAGATGTCAAGATTTTTAGAAAAACATCAATAGATTCCATGGACACTAGAATCACAACGGAACTTTGGTGCTTTTAGTTATTAATAGTCGTACAAAGAAAACATTTGTTGTAGAATATAAATTAGAGAATACTCTAAGTACTGCAGTGCACAATAATATTTACATTTAAAAAAAAATACGATTAGCGGAAATAATACGGTAATAAAATGCAGGAAAAATAAGGCAATAGCGCAAAATAAATAATTTTCTGCAACAAATATTATTTATCAAATAAAGATTACTGATGTCATTTTCCAGTAATCAACCCCGAATGTTACCGATGTCATTTTTCAATAATAATCCCGAATGTTACTGATGTCATTTTCCAGTAACAATCTCGAATATTACTGATGTCATTTTCCAGTAATAACCCCGAATATTATTGATGTTATTTTCCAATAACAATCTCGAATGTTGTTAATGTCATTTTTCTGGCAATAACCCTAAATATTATTACATTGGTTCCGAACAACCAACCAAGCTTCAAATGAATTTGGCTCAAAGCAAATAAGCGAAGCAGCTAAAAATGCAATAAAAATGTAATACTTGTCATGTACTGGATAATTTTGTTCCTTAAGTTCGCAAGTTCAATAGTTCGGATGAGTGACAGTTCGCTCAATCTGCATTTAGGTTCGGATATCTTTAAGTTAGTTTTTTAATCCAATATTTTAGGAGGCATTTTTTTTTTCATATTTACTTTAATTCTGTTCTCTTTCTGTTTTTCTATTAAGATTAAAGTCCGATTTATTTAAGCTGCTATTAAAGCAATTATAATTATTAAAATGTTATTATTTTGATAATAATAATGTACGAAGGAAAAAATCAGAATAAAAAATGACTGAATTGAAATTAATAAAATTGGAAATAATAGTCGTTTCATAACATTTGTATTATTTTCATTATTAATTAATGAGAATAATATTAATGTGAATGACTAATTATTAATTTAATAGCTATGATTTTAATAAGTAGAGAATAACAAGATTAGAAAAAAATGTTCCTTCCATTTTTTCCTTTCCAACTCCTTTTACCTTAGGATTAGGGTAGTCGAAAAATGGAGAGAGGCTGGAATGGGGTGGCCGAAAGCTGGAGGACGGATTGAGGGCTGCTTTTGGCCGGTCAGAGGAGACAGCTGGCCGGCAGGGTGGTTGGGTTGGCTGCTGCTGGCTGGCCAGAGCTGAGGAGGAGGGGCTGGCAGGGAGAAGGACTGGCTGTGAAGGGAAGGAGGGTTGCTGGCAGGAGGCTTGGAGATGTGCTGCTGCTGTGAGAGAGAAGTGGGGAGGCTACTGTGGGTGAGGAAGGGGAGGGCTGGGGGTATATGTATGCGAGAGGGAGAGGGAGGGGGTCGGGGGTCGGCCCACTTGGCCGATAGCTTGCGCCAAAAATGGCGCAAGCAGGCGGAATGTTCTGCCGCAGGCTTTGTCTTGCGACAGAGACTGCGATCGCAAGATGCGATCGCAACAAACAGGGGGCGATCGGGGGAAACAGAGGAAAACAGAAAATGGAAAAAATATTTAAACTTAAATTAATCACATTTTTTCGCCGTTTGGCATCCAAATACAACGAAACTTGACACCGATGCGTGTTATGGCATAACAAACACTCTCGCGTTAAAAATTTTCGATTAGGACAAATAATTTTATTTTATATTAATTTTTGAGGTTAAAACTTCAAAAATTAATCACGATAAAGCCGGCACTCTTAATTTGATGAAACTTCTCCAGCAGCCTTTAAATAATATACTTAAAACAATGACACTGAAAATGATGAATTCAGACATGTATTTCAATATTCTTGATTTTTAGAATTTAAATAATTCAGAAAATAAAGTGGGAGCTTCTGTTATTCAGATTTTTTCCCAAATTAGGGCACTTTGATCTTAGAATTATTCTTATATAAGGGTATTTTTTTGTTTGTCCTAATTCGAAATTCCCTGGAATCTTGATTTTTGAGGCAGGATTTGACCTAAATCGCAAAGTAACGATTTTAGGTCGTTACAAACTTCTCTACTTAAAAACGATGTCGTCCTCGACATCCTAAGAATAAAAAGAAGATTTAAGGAAGTTCTGGGTTACCTTAATTAGGAAATAACTATGGATACTTTCTTCGACATATCATTTTCCCACATGGCTTCTTTTGCAGTATGATTGTGCCAATGTACTTTAATCATTGGGGTCATTCTGCTTCATAATTTGCGGCAATCTTTCTCAATGATTTGAAGCGACTTTTCGACATAAGTCAAATCAAGCTGAATTTTGACCGTCGAATCATAAATTTGTTGAGAGGATTCCTTGAGGCATTTACGAAGTGCTGAAACGTGGAAAACGTTGTGCACGGCAGAAATTCTTTCAGGAAGTTTAAGTCTGTAGGCCGAGCTTCCAATTTTTGTAGTTACTTTGAATGATCCAACATATCTGGTGCTCAGCTTACCAGTAACTCAAAGCGATAAACACCCTTCATCGGGCTAACCTTTAGATAGGCACGATCACCAGTGAAATTCTAACATTCGATGTTTGGTGTCGTGATACTTCTTTTGACGATCCCAGGCTGCCGCAATTTGGCTCTTGATTTGCCTTATCTTTTCATTCGTTTCTTCAATCAACTCCGAGCCATAAATTTGAACGTCTCCAATTTGTGTCCAGGCTAGTGGAGTACTGCACTTTCTTTCATATAAAGCTTCATAAGGGGCCATTCCAATACTTGCTTGGTGGCTATTATTATACGCGAATTCGATTAAAGGTACGTGCTTCTCCCAATTACCACCAAAATCTAGAATACTTAATTGCAGTAGATGTTCGAGTATTTTATTAATTCTTTCAATTTGCCCGTCTGTCTGTGGGTGGAAGGCAGTGCTTAGAGCTAGTACGGTTCCTAGATCGCGATGTACCGCTTGCCAAAATTGAGATGTAAATCTGCTATATCGATCCGAGACTATGACTTTTGGAATCCCATGAAGTCTGATTATTTCTTTGATATAGAGCTTGGCTAACTTTTCAACGGTGTTAGTTTGCTTGATAGGAATAAAATGGGCTGATTTAATCAATCGATCCACTATTACCCAAATTGCATCTGCTCTTGAACGACTCCTGGGTAATCCCATGACAAAGACCATAGAAATGTCTGATCATTTCCATTCCGGAATCTCTAATAGGTGCAAGAGTTCACCTAACTTTTGATGCTCAGCTTTTACTATGCAGCACACATGGCATTTAGCGATAAACTCCGCCACACTTCTTTTGAGTCCTGGCCACCAGAATACTTCTTTTAAATCCTGATACATCTTGTTGTTTTCGGGATGAACTGAATATCCCGAATTGTGAGCTTCACTTGGTATCTGGTTTCGAATGGATGCGATATTAAGAACCCAAACTCTTTTCTTATGGTAAATATATCCCTTGCTGAAGTTGTAAGTCTGATCGACATTCATTTTCTATGTCCTTCTTTAGCTTTGAATTCATCGGGTCTTGTTCTTGAGCGATAAATATCTGTTGTAAGAGCGTAGGTTCAGTGGTACTTATCTGGAGTAGATCGTTTAATTGCTTGCTGGAAGTGGGCCTTATCTCAAGTTTCTGAAATTCTTCCATCAAGGGATTTTTTATGATTATTTCATTTAGAGATACTTTTCTGCTGATGGCATCAGCAACAACGTTGTCTTTTCCGGGGTGATATGTGATACTAAGATCATAGTCACAAATTAATTCAAACCATTTTCTTTGCCTACATTTAAGTTGTTTCTGGGTAAAAATATACTTTAGGATTTGGTGGTTGGTAAAGATTTCGCATTTTACCCCATACAAGTAGTGTCTCGAGATTTTCAGGGCAAAAATGACTGATGCTAACTCCAGATCGTGAACTGGGTAATTCTTTTCGCGCTTCTTTAATTGCCTTGAGGCGCAGGCAATTACCTTCCCTTCCTGCATTAAGACGCATCTCAAGCCAATGTTGGATGCATCAGTGAATACTTGAAAATTAATTCCCTCTTGCTGTAAGATCAGGATTAGTGCGGTGGTCAGCAATTCTTTCAATTTCTGGAATGCTTGTTCGCAATCTTGATTCCACACGAAAGGTATCGCTTTTTGAGTTAATCTTGACAGAGGTGAGGCTAATAACAAAATTCCCTTGACAAACTTTCGGTAGTAGTCTGCTAAACCCAAAAACTTTGGATTTCGGTCACAGTAGAGGGTTGCGGCCAGTCCTGAATGACACTTATCTTATTCTGATCAACTTGTATCCCTTCAGCACTTATCACATGACCAAGAAAAGCAACAGATTTCAACCGGAATTCACTTTTTGTGAATTTTGCAAACAACTGATGTTCCCTTAATGTGCTCAAAACAAGTTTTAGGTGATTCTCGTGATCCTCTTTACTTTTGGAGTAAATCAGGACATCGTCAATAAACACGATCACAAATTTGTCCAACAAGGGTCTAAGAACTCGCTGCATTGAATTCATGAAGACTAATGGAACATTCGTTAATCCAAATGACATTACTAAAAACTTGAAATGTTCGTAACGAGTCTGAATGCTGTTTTTGGAATGTCTTCTTTTCGCACTCGGACTTGATGATATCCTGATCGCAGATCTACTTTGGAGAAAACTTCAGCCCCAGCGAGTTGATCGAATAGATCGTTTATTCGAGGTAACGAATACTTATTTTTTATGGTTATCTTGTTCAATTCCCAGTAGTCAATGCACATGCGCATTGATCCATCTTTTTTCAATGACACTGAAAACGATGAATTCAGACACGTATTCCAATGTTATTGATTTTTAGAATTTAAATAATTTAGAAAGTAAAGCGGGAGCTTCCGTTATTCGGATTTTTTTCCAAACTAGGGTACTTTGATCTTAGAATTATTCTTATATAAGGGTATTTTTTTGTTTGCCATAATTCGAAATTCTCCGGGATCCTGATTTTTGAGGCGGGATTTGACATAAATCGCAAAGTAACGACTTTGGGTTGTTACATAAATCTACATATCTGAGCTCGTCGGTTTCATTGATCAGCCTCACCCGGACCATGTATGCAAACTGAACAATCCATCTATGAACTCAAATGATTGTCGCGACGGTGGTTCTCAACTCTCACCGGTCATCTACATAACCAACACTTCAAACATAGCAATATCGATCCTTCCTTATTCACATATCATTGAGGTATAGCTCAAGCCTGCGTACTCATCTATGTAGACGACATCCTTATTTCCTGCAACAATCAAAAACTCATCAACACAATCATTGCAGCCCTCTCGACACGATTTCACACGAAAAATATGGGTAATTCATCTACATTCCTTGGGATTCAGGTGCAGAAAACCACCACTAGAAATTTTCTGCATCAGATGCCAAACAAATCCTCCAATAAGTGGGCTTCAAGAATTGCTCTCCAGCCCCCATACCGTTTGCTGCAGCAAAATTGCAGCCATCAATCAGTTCAACATTCCACAGCCCATCCCTCTGCTGCAAAATTGCCGGCTCACTTCAATATCTAACAATCACTAGACCGGATATCGCTTCAGCTGTGAACAAAGCATGTCAGTTTATGTATCACCCCACCGATGCAGACTTTGCTTCCCTTAAGCGGATCTTACGATACATCAAAGACACCCTTGACCTTGGTCTTCCGATCTAACCAGGTCACCTCTCTCTCACGACATTCTCAAACTCTGATCGGGCATGCGACGCCACCTATCTAAAATCTACAATAGTGTTTTGCTAAACAGTACTCCAGCCGACATGTTCACTAAACAACACTCCATCAGCCATTTTTAACACCTTCGCAACAAGCTAACTATCTGGCCTCCTCCTCCTACTTAGCTTACGGGGGCATGTTAACAACCAGATATTGTATATCCATCGGATCATAACAAACCAATCTCTACCATACACTATTAACCGCATGGCCTTTATATATACATGTATTCAGTACAACAAAATACCGATTCCTGCTCCTCCTGTCCTTGACCTCAGCTTTCTGTTCTAATATAATTTCTCTAAGGGTTCATGTTATGTTGATTCAGTAAAATTTTATGATGATTGTCAACTACCTAAAATTATTGGCATGCTCTCTTACCGGAGACTTGAAACCCGGCAACGGCAACGGCAATGTTAGCTGACTCTCAATCTAACAAGTAAAAACTCATTTGAACTGCAACTGTGGTTTTAAACTAAGTTAAATTTAATTTCATTACCATTTCAATTTTAATTCTTTTCTTTTAAATTATTCAAGCGAAATGAAGCCTTTTAAAAGAATGTGAAATTTATGTTGACCTTTCACAAGATTTTTTTTTCTTGTGTTGAGCAAAGAGAGATTACGTTACAGATGTGCAAGTGTTTTTATTTACAGCGAAACATAATTCATGTTAATATAAGCAGATCTTCTGAATTTGGCTTTTTTTCTCTGCAGGTATTGAGCTTATACTGCGCACCGAAATTGTGAAAGCGGATCTTTCTGAGAAGACTCTTACCAGTGCGGCTGGTGCAACTTTTAGCTATGACAATTTAATCATTGCCACTGGTTCTACTGTATGTCATCAGAAATTCCATCTATTATCTGTAAAAAATGTTCTCTAACTATCTGATTCAGAAAAAAAAAATTATTAATATTTAAATGCTTCTGTTGGAAACGTACTGTAATAATTTTTTATTTTGATGTCTATCTAGGTTTAGTTTTTATTTGAAGTTCATTCAGTGTGTAGGACATTGCTATGATGGCACGTAGAAGACACAAATGCATAAAGATGACATGACAATCTCATCATACAAAAAAAGAGATTGATTTTCTTTTTATGAGACCCACCCGTTAACAAGAAAAAAAAGAAAATTTTATTGATCCTGAATAGTAAATTGTGCTATTTGTATGCAAGCATACCTTTTTATTTCAATCAGACTTTGCTATGGTGACTCAGGAAAAACACAAATACATACAAATAACATGCCAATAACATATAAAAATGGAATTGCTGCAATGCACTTATGTATGAGTTTACTTTAAAAAAAATAAAAAGAGAATTTCTATCGGTTTTGAATAGTCAATTATGTTGTTTTCTGTGTAAGTATAATCACTTTTCTTTCAATTTATTGTTGAATTTTTTGTGCTATTGCAGGTTATAAAGTTGACAGACTTTGGTGTTGAAGGGGCAAATGCTAACAATATATTATACCTGAGGGAGCTTGATGATGCTGATAAGCTTGTCGAAGTAATACAGAGTAAGAAAAAGGGGAAGGCTGTTATTGTAGGAGGCGGATATATTGGTCTTGAACTTGGTGCTGCACTTAAAATAAATGATCTAGATGTCACCATGGTTTACCCTGAGCCCTGGTGCAGTAAGTTCATCTTCAGATTAACTGCATACAAGCTATATTTTTTGTATCTTTTATTTTTTTAAAGCAAGTAATTAAAAAAATGTCGACTCCTTCATTATTGCTCTACAGTGCCTCGGCTCTTTACTGCTGAAATTGCTGCATTTTATGAGAGCTATTATGCAAACAAGGGAGTTAAAATAATCAAGGGAACTGTAGCAGTTGGGTTTGAATCTGATGCTAATGGGGATGTAAGCTTTCTTTGAACATTGTGTCGTTTAAATTGATTGTTTTATATACAGAGAAATTTATTTCAGAACATTCCGGCACACATTTTGTCAGGTTCGCACTAAAAAAATTAGGTGAGCTGGCTGGTGCTCAATTTAACTTGCTTGATTACACCCTTAGTTGTAGGGTTGGCAATTTTACACGAACTCGGAACCCCTCAAAAGTTGCCCGAGTTTTGAGGCGATTCAAAATCGGCTCAAAATTTTTGAGTTGATTAACGGTATAAATGGCTAGACTCAAACGATTTTTGAGTCGAGTTTGAGTTGGTTAGGACTCGAGTCAAATGCAGAATCGAGTCAGTTCAAAATATATAAAATTAATTAAATTATATCTTTATCAAACAAAATATAACAACTCCAGTGGTAACGTTATTCCGCCTTCACGCGCGGGTCTCGTGTTTGAACCTCCGCCGCTTAAGTTGCATGATTTTTTTTAAATGCATAATTTTTTTCTTAAAAGTCATAATTAGTTTATTCCCGAGCTTACTTGAATCAAATTTAAGTCAGCTCGAACTCGATCTGTTTCGATTCAAATTCAACTCGACTCGTATTCGATCTGAGTTCGAGTTGAGTTTGAGTTGTATTCATATTGAAAATTTTGGGTTTGAGGCTAATCTAACTCAACTCAATTCCAACCCTACTTAGTTGTCATTCATTGTTGTGACTTTTTTGCCCTTTTACCTTCATATCACCCAAATCCTTAAATATTATCAATTAAGCACCCACACTTCAATACTTAAAAGTAAAGCTTTATCTTTCCCTTAATCTTAAAATTCTTTTAATTATAAGCAGATATGAGGTGACAGATACTTTAGAAATGGTGAGATGAATGTGTTTATTTTATAAAAATTTAATTTTGAGTGCTGATATATTGTAATGCTTAAAAATTTGGGGCTATATACATAAAAAATATCCCTTAGTTTTTATCGGCTGATTCAGGTCACAGCAGTAAAACTGAAGGATGGAAGAATACTGGATGCTGATATTGTTGTTGTTGGTGTCGGTGGAAGACCTCTCACCACTCTTTTCAAAGGCCAGCTTGATGAAGAAAAGGGAGGAATTAAGGTTCGTTTAACTTTTTTTTTCGATAGCACTGTCTTAATCACAGCTGTTTATTTTACTAAACATTAATGTAATCACCTGGTAATCTCTAATTAGCTGTTGAATTCATTTTGCATAATGTTCTTTATCATATTTAGGAGATATTTAGGGGCTGTTTGGTACAAGAAAATTTGAGAAATTTGAGGGTAAAGTAAGTTGAGTACAGTGTAATCAGATTATTTTAATGTTGTGAATGTGGTGTTTTAAGTAAAATAAGAATGTAAATTACCCCTAAATTTTTTTTTATTTTTTTTAGGGATTCGAATCGAACGATTCTTTCGTTCAAATCGATTCGTTCAATCGAATCGTTCGAAGGATTCATTCGGAAGTGATTCTTTCGTTCGAACGAAATCGATTTCATTCATATTGATTTTCGCCGGAGAAGACGACCAATGACCTCGTTCGCCGGAGGACGACTAATGGACACGTTCGCCAGAGAAGACGACCAACAGACTCGTTCGTCGTAGATGATGACGTCAAAAATCGTCCATTCGTTCGAACGAGTGAAATCGTTCGTTCATTCGATTTCGTTCGAACGAACGAATTCACTCCGTTGCTCCGCTCAACCCCTGTAATCTTCCTTTGCGCTCGATACGGGCGTAATTTGAATCCCCGTTCCTATATTTTTTCACGTAAAATTGAATTACATTGTAAACGTTTTTTCCCATTTTACTTCAAATTAAATACAGGCAATCTCACTTTATCCAAAAAATTTTTTTACTTTACCTCGATTTTACTTCAAACCAAACAGCCACTTACGCTCTTTTATCTATCTTTTCAGACTGATGGCTTCTTCAGGACGAGTGTCCCTGGGGTCTATGCTGTGGGAGATGTTGCCACCTTTCCTCTCAAGCTATACAACGAGTTAAGGAGAGTAGAACATGTTGATCATTCGAGAAAATCTGCTGAGAAGGCTGTAAGGGTATGATATTTAACCCGGCATGCAAACTTCATTTTTTTTTACATACATATCAGCTAAATATCATCACTATTTAGGTTATTTACTTGATCTCTTGCTATTATTCTATGAAATAGGGATAAATGTCCAGTTATTATCGCATTTTTTAAGTCTATCAAATTTTATCATTATAAATGTCCAGTTATTTTAAAATTTTCAATTCAAATTCAATGCAACTACTTGGTTCTACATCAGTTCACTTAATTACACTCAATCCTGTTATGCTACCAAATGTAGTGACCCGATACCAGATTAGTGGGCTAATCCAATATTGAGAGTATATGCACCTTTTGCATGACTCTATAAGTTATTTAATTTGAATGATATACTCATTCAACATTTCAGATATTTAATACAAAGCTATTCAGAAAATATTCACCCATTCAATAAAATTAGAAAAATACATAATAAGATGATTCAATACCTATATAATTCAGGTTTAGTTATACAGGGCCTTTCAAATTAAATAATATTCGTAGAATTAAATATTTTAAGGTTAAATTCTAATACTTAAAAAATATTATAACAGCATGTTGTAAGCTTCTCTATCCATGCCAGCTCTTGTTCATCCATTCGCTCTTTACCTAACACATGAAATATATCAGAGTATTTGATTCAAGTTGAATTCATCTCAGTACTTGACCATCTCTTTTATATTCCATAAATCATGTCTGAGCAATATTAAGGTCAACCCAAATTAGCAATTTGAACCATGGCTGAACAATATTAAGGTCAACCCAACCCTTCTCTTTCTAGGCTGATCCTTGATTTTGTGATGGGTCACATTTTAACACCCAATGAATGAACTTAGAAAGGGTGTCGGGATCTCAACCCATGAAAATTGGGTCATCGAAGCAAGAAAAGAAAATTTTAAAAATTCATAAAAATTCACAAGCAACCACAAGACACATAAATTTATGTGGTCCAATGAGTATCACCTACAGGGTGGTGGAGAGGAATTTCATTGAAAAAAATTAAAATATCTCTCTGTGCTCTTCGGTTGAACTCTCTCACAGCATATTTATACAACCATTAAAACGTTTGAAACTCCAATTAGTTTCTTGAAACCATCAATGACACGCATAAACAAGTTACAATTATACAATTAGTATCTCGAAACTCCAAGAAATCGAACGAAACCGACATCTATGACTTTATAAAGACTCCTCAATTGACATTGAAATTCCAAAATCGTACAAAATCTAACTGCCACGCATATTAACATTTTAAGACTCCTCAAAATTGTGCGAAGAAACCGCACAATTGTGCCAAGAAAGATATCCATAAACTTCACAAAGAGTAAGTGGACATTTTTCGTCGCAGGCAATCAAGGCGGCCGAAGGAGGCGAAGCAGTGGAAGAATACGACTACCTGCCGTTCTTTTACTCTCGCGCGTTCGATTTGTCCTGGCAGTTCTACGGAGACAACGACGGGGACACGGTTCTGTTTGGAGACAGCGACCCGTTATCTGCGAACCCTAAATTCGGCAAATTCTGGATCAAAGGCGGGAAGATCGTCGGCGCATTCCTCGAATCCGGCAACCCCGACGAGAACAGCGCCATCGCTAAGATCGCCAGGCTGCAGCCGCCGGTCCCTGCCTTGGACCTGCTGAAGAGCCAAGGCCTTTCCTTTGCCTCCAAGTTTTGAGAGGTAATTAGTTTAATTATAATAATTATTATTATATTGTTGTTGTAATAATAATTGAAAAATTTTATATAGTTTTCAAATATTTTTCAAATATTATGGATGATTAAGATTTAAAATTTAAAAAATATAATTTTATGAGTCTCATAAATAAAAATTGATTTAATAATATTTTTTTATAATAGCTCATTCATTGCCCCATCATTATCAAATTTTTTAAAGTTAGTGTTAAATTGATATTAATTGAAATTTACTAATTAAAATTATGATTATAAATTTATCAGAAGCACTTAATTACTTAGAAAAAAGTGAGGAGGGGATACTAACGAGGGTATTAAATCATATTTATTTTCCTAACACTCTTTGGGTTATTTGTGGGGGTGCATTCGCATTTTATGGGAATCAAACTCGATAACTTGTAATTGTCTATGTGAGTTTGAAGCTGTCTTCAACTAATAAGCCATATGATGAATTTATATGAGAATCCAATCTCAAAAATAAAAGAAGAGTTGAATATATGTTTATCTTTTTTAATCAAAATATCATGATGTGAAACATCTTAGATAGATTCAATTTTGTGATTGTATGCAAGTGTATAGAAATGAGAGAGAAAGGTAAGTATACATAGACACACAATGATATTCCTTTGCATAATACATAACAAACCCATTAAACCAACATTATTTTTTAAAATTGTATTACCTATGTCTTAGAATAACTTTCATCATTATATAAATTAGAGAGAATTGCTATCAATTTTGCTTCTCACAATACAAAAGTTAATTCATCACAAGTAACTCTAGTGAGGGATATCTAATGAGTATCAAAACTTGAAAATTTGGTGATAACACATATATACATTTGGCAATAAACCCTAAAATAAAGAATCTCAACTAGCATGTCACCAACATTCATAGATACATTTGCAATCTCTCTAATTCCATCACATATTTTATATTTTTCTCAAGCATTCAATGAAATTATCAACATGGTTTTATGTTGTCACAATTTCTAAAGTACAAAAGCAAAATTCATCATATATTAACACATTAATATAATAATGAAATATTCTATATTCTAATGTACCATAATTTTGAAATAAAATTCTATAAGAATACAAATGTTCCAAATTTCATAATTCAATAAATCTGAAATTTCAAAATTAAATAATTTTTTGTAAGTATTTTGATATTATATTTTCTCTTAATTTAAAATTATGCCTATACATGCACTCACTCATGCACATGTAATTAGATTTTCTTATTCATCAAAAGAGCTTAAACTATGGTAAGTATCTAATATTAGATTTAGAAGCATCATCATCAACATTCAAAAGGATTGATATTGAGTTTGAGGTTTAAAATTAGTTAAACTATTCCTAAACCACATAAAAGATGGCTCATCATAAGTTTTAACATTAGCATTAAATGGATTCATCATGTATTTTAGTAATCACTAACTCACATAAATGATAGTTTGGATTATTATAACCAGTCATTGTGGAGCCCCGCCTCACCGCTTGTGCAAATGGAGTATTAATAGCAAGGGGATGGGTCTTCACTTATAAAATATCTGGATTAGTGTCAATACTATAAATGTTTGTTGAAAGACACTTATGTTGTCCACACTAACTCTACTAGGATATCTAAATATCTAAGTACTTAGATATTCGTAAGGAGAGAACTTTAGAACTCCGAATTATTATGTAATAATAATGATAATTCAGATTACTGCACTGAACTGAGCAAACATTTATCACAGAGTGCAGCAGTGATAATAAAAATACTCTGACCTATAACCCGGAACATTAACTCGAGATAACCCATCTTGACCCGTCATCGGCTCATCACTCATGCTAAATTGTTTGGAATAAATTAGTTTTCTCTAAATACTCCAACATTTATGGTTAATCCTTAAGATAAGTATAATATATTTATCGTAAGTATTAGATAATTTACCTCTACGCATTGGCAGTATAAGAATTTATGAAGAGCCAATGAATAGGAAGAGTGCTAGTATCATAACGATCACATCACAATATTGAGTATAATATAATATAAAATCAAAGTGCGGAAGCTTAAACATACATCACAGAAGCTAAGTAAGCATTTGTCTAAGAAAGAAAAAGTGAGAATACATCTAGAGTTAATTATTACAAACCAAAATTTAAATGTTCAAATAAGATAGTCACCTCATCTCACTAGCATAAATAATACACTAAACACTAAAACCAGCACTTCAGTGACTATTGCTCCTCAGTCTCCTCTTAGAGCTCCTTAATTTCCTCAAAAGCAGGCTTCTCAAACTGCTCCAAGCTTGACATATTGGTTTCACATGCTATAGCCTCAACAAAAAAACTCATAGAGTCTAGATCTTTCTATATGTTAGAAGTACAAGATCATTATAATATTGTCATAGTATAAATAAATAATTGTCAAGCCATATTAATAAATAATTTATTGAGGTAAGAAGAGCTTATTATTTACAACTTGAGGTAGGAACTTAGATGCTTCTTATTAGCATTAGATGCTTGATCTTAGACCCTTGTGGTAGAACTACTTAAGAACTTAGTATGAGTTTCTCCCATATAGTAGTAACTTAAAATTGAGTGACCTTTAGATCACATAATTGGAACTTTGTGTAGTACCTATTTCAAGGGAGTAAAAATTCATTAGTCTTATAACCCTTGTTATTTAAATAGATTTGTGAAAATCAACAGATTGTTAGTAGAATGTGAAAGTGTATATATATAGTACATGATCATTTAAGTAAAACTTGTGATTGGATGAATCACTCTTAGGATTGTAAAGTTTCAATCTTATCCTATGTGATTCGATAAGTACAGTCTAACATAGCAAATTTTTCAAGCCTAAGTGTTTCATGATTGGATAAACTTGGATACTTAGTTTAAGAGAATAAGCTGTAATCGGGTCCTGCCTCTTATCGTGCGTTTCGATAAGTGCAATTAAACAAACTAAGCATTAAATTCACCTTTCTTGGAAACGCACCAACTATGTGTATACAATCCCTTCACCTGATGATTCTATATGATCTTAACTAAAATAACCCAGTAAATTAAAATTAGGAGCTAGAATTCACTTAGGTGAATTTTACACAACATATATAAATGGAATCAGTACTGGATATTGAATTGATTTTTGGATTTTGGATGATTTAAAGAATACCGGTATCAAAACCTTGGCATACCATAAATGCATTAATCATGTTAGCATTAGCATAGCGTTTGGCTCACTTAAGGACTCTGTTAGCGGAGCGTTTGCTCACCTAGGAATCTGTGGAGTCCATGATACACCAAATCATCATATCAGTGGCATATTCAAAAGCATAATTATGAATTCAGTGGCATATATCACAATTTTACATCATTAGTTATTCAGTTACATATTGTTTACTGTTTCCCCTACATTTTAGCAGTTAGTTGCAATTTCAGATTTATTCACTATTTCTCTATATTCAGTATTTAGTTTATAGTTTCAGTTTACTTTACTTTTAAATTTACACTATTTTGAGATTTTATCTATTTTATTATCTTTTCTACAGTTTTATTTAAACTATTTAAATGTTAAATAGTATATAGTTATAACTGTTATAGTAGCTTTCGATGTCATAAGTCTAACACATGATACTTTTGAGATCCGACAATTTGCTAGATCCTGAGCAGTTCGCGGAGCCAGATTAGGTGGATACTCAAGAGATCCAGGAGGAGTTCGATGAGCATTAATAGACTCTTTTCCAGCTTTAATTTTCTATTTAGTTATTTTTAGTTCAGCACTTAAACTTTATTCTGTATTTCAGTATACTGTTATAATAATTATGGATGTGTTTTCTTTTCTTTTCTGAGATGAATGATTTACTTAGCTTTTGTGATGAATATTTTTGGATGTATGCTTTAGCTTTCGCACTCTATATTTAATTTTACTTATACTTAGTATTGTGATGTGATCAGAATATTCATAAAATACTAGTATTCGTGTAACTTGGATCATAGTTGTATTCATAATCCAATATACATAGCAACATAATATTCGTGTAACTTGGATAAGAATATTCATAAAATGTTAGTAATCGTGTAATTTACCAATTCTTTCTTTCAAACTTCAATATGATTAAGGAATTATCTTGAAATCTGACTTCATTAAAATGAATAATCAAGGCTTCATTAACCTGATTTTTTGTATTAAGAAATTCATATACAAATTAAATCAATCTCGTTACATTTAAAGCGTGCTCTACCAATGATATTTTTCTTATGCTAATTTTAGTTTTAGCACGCCTAACAGTGTAAAATGAGTCCATATACACCTTATTTGCCCAAATCTGAGTCTAGCACGCTAATCAAGGCAAAGTTAAACCTGCTAGGCGTCAAAATTTGACTTGCAGTTTATAGTCTAAAATTATACTCAATTATACTATTATAGGATTATCTATATTATCGAGAGTCTATAGAGACGTTGTTAAGTATTATAATAATTACTAACTCAGATAAATAATAGTTTTTGATTATTATAACCAAGTCATGAACAAAACAATGTGTTTTGTGGAGCTTTAAATGTTGCCTAAGGTGTGAATATCATTATTTTCAACATTAGTAAGGTCTGGATTCATCAAATATTATACTAATTACTAACTCATATAAATGATGGTTTTGGTTCGTCATAGTCAAGTCATACATGAAGTGGTGTACTTTGTGGAGATTGAAGTGCAACCCAAGAAGAGATGCAACAAGTTTGGGTACACCTGGACATATAACTTAAAGTGCATTAATACAAGAAAGAGCCATATTTGGTGGTCTCGAATGCAATATAGTGGCCTTTGAATGATACACGGACAATTATGAAATTTGGAGTGACTTTGGGTAAGCCATGGATCAAACAAGCACAAGCGGAATGAGAATTTGTTCAAGATGAGTTGAAAACGTTAAAAGGATTCAATTGGACTAAGAAGTCGGCACTTGGGTTCAACAACCGAGGTTTGGGCTCACCAAAGTGCTAAGGGTGTTGTCCATGATCCTAGCAAACTGAGTCTTGGGTGGTTGGGCACGACTAAGCACTGGAAGCATTGTTCAAATTACAGTAGATCGAGGCTTTGGCATGCCAAAGCTCCGACACTTCTTTAGATAATGGAGTCAAGTCAAAGACATGGGCGCTTGGGCGCACCCAAGCACCAACAACATAATTCAAGACAGAAACTTAGGCAATTCTAAGTACTACGTGTATTTTAGTGCAAATTTTATAATTTTATTATAAACTTAGGCAATTTTATAATTTTAACAACTTAGAGTTATTGCATGAATTATCTCCAAATATTTTTTACTTAATCTACATGAGCACCAAATGATATTTATTAGGTAGCTAGATAGTTG
Source organism: Gastrodia elata (assembly GCA_016760335.1). Taxonomy (NCBI): domain Eukaryota; kingdom Viridiplantae; phylum Streptophyta; class Magnoliopsida; order Asparagales; family Orchidaceae; genus Gastrodia; species Gastrodia elata. The sequence continues at coordinate 4,459,893 of CM028678.1, read as the reverse complement.
AATATTGATAATTAAAATATAATTATGTAATAGATTTATGTAATTATATATTTTTAATTATGCGATCACATAACTACTTATTAAGTTGCGTAATAAAAAACGTTTAGATATTACCAAATTTTGATGAAGTTTTAGATATGAGCTCTTCTTTCCCTGAATCCGCCATTTGGCTCCTATTCAATTCCCCTCCCCGTCCTCAAAAAAACGACGACCTCAGCAGGTCTCCATGAAGACAGTTCCCTCAGGGCATTCTTCCCCAGAATTCCCCATCAATCTCCCTCGGCGGGATGACGACGATGGTCGTAAGCACGAGCTTAGATTCCTCCTTCTCCTCCGACTCGAAGCCTGCGCGTGCCCGCAGCGCCGACCCCTCTGCGGTGATCCGCCGCCTCATCCGGGCCAACGGATCGCTCTCGATCTCCGATCTGCGCGCGATCCAGCGGCTGGGAAGCGGCGACATCGGCAGCGTCTACCTCGCTGAGATCAAGGCCGGCGGCGGGATTCTGGTGGCGGCGAAGGTGATGGATAAAAGCGAGCTGCGGGGGAGGAACAAGAGCGCGAGGGCGAAGACGGAGAGACAGATCCTCGAAATGCTCGACCATCCTTTCCTGCCTAAGCTCTACGGCTGCGCCGAGAGCGACAAGCTCACCTGCCTTCTCACTGAGTTCTGCCCTGGCGGCGACCTTCATCTGCTCCGCCAGAGGCAGCCCGCCAAGAAATTCGACGAGCACGCCACCAGGTAATTCCAATTCCCATTTTCGATCCCTTTTTATCCAATCCTCTACGATCGTCCGAGAAATGCTGGTGTGCAGGTTCTTGGACTTTTTCTTGTTATTGTTCGAACTGGTTTTCGATTTTTGTTTTTGGAGTTGTGGTCCTCTGCGGTTTGCTGCACGTTTTCAGTATTTCGCGCATCATCGAAGCAAAAAATTGTGAGCATAGTCTTCCAATTTTCTTGTTATTATCCGAAACGAGTTTCGAGATTTCTTATTTGAGTTGATTTATTAATGTGTTTTAGTGTTTCGCGCATCACCGAAGCAATGTTAGTTCTCAGATTTCTCGATTTTTCTTGTTATTATTCGAACAGATTTACGAGTTTTTAATTGTGTTGCGATTCTCTGGGACTTATTAATGTGTTTCTGTATTTTGTGCACCATCGAAGCAAAATTTGTGAGCAGATTCTTCGATTTTCTTAGTTGCGATCCTCTGCGATTTATTGTCGCGTTTCTGTGTTTCGCGCATCATCGAAGCAAAATTAGCAGGCAGATTCTTCGATTTTTCACAACCGTGAGCTTGATTTGCATTCTTAGTCTAAGAAATTATGATCTATTTTCTTAATCTCATTCTTCTATAAATCATAATCATTCGATCTTAGAATCCAATTTTGCCCCTCGCGGATGATGCTGGGATTTTTTTTTCCTTCCCAGCTATACATTTTGAAATATAGTGAGAGAAGGAAAGCAAAAGACTCAATATGGAGGACTTAGTTTTTTGTGGGGCTTTTAATTTGAAAAGAAATAAACTAAAATGTATGCGGAGTCAATTTGTGTAGCTTTTAATTAATATGGAGTTTTGTTTTAATATCCCTGCCTCAAATTCGAACAAATCTATTTCTCACATATGATACTTGTGAATGTGGCAACAGCAAGACTCCAAACACAAATGTTTTATTTGGAATTAAGAAAAGTTGGATAAACTATTCTAATTATATTTTAATCTGATTAGTATATAATACTCTATTCGGATTTTTTTCAAATTTTTCTTGTCTCTAGACGAACGAATCATTCTAGTAGATCCCTAAGAATGATTCGTTTGGATCATTTGTCTTCAAGCTCTCGATGATCCGAGCGAACCTCACGAAGCTCACGGACTGTCGAGCGAATCGTCCTCAATTCGATTCGAATGAACATCTGTAGTCGAATTTGAACCTCTTCGTTCGGATCAATATTCAACAGAGGAACTATTCGAACGATCCTCTGCGGCCGTCGCGAGGAAAGTTCCTCTGCAGCCGAATCTGAGATCGAGAGTTTCATGAGCTTCCTATTTGCGTTCGTCGAACAGAACTTCGTAAGCTTTCTATCTGCATTCATCGAACCAAACTTCGAAGAAACGAACAAGAAGACACTTCAAACATATAAGCTTTGAACCGATCTCAATGAGCTTCAATCGAATGAGAAGAAGAAGAAGAAGCGCTTCGGACCTTATTTCATTCATTCGCGTTTGTCTGTTCCTTCGCAAGAATTAGTCAATTACTTTTATGTTGTAAAAATAAAATAAATATTTAATTATTTAAAAATAGCTCAAATTTTATAAGTAAAGAATTAAAAAGTTCACATTAAATAAGAGATGCATTCTAAAAAGTTAATTATTTAATTTAGGAAATTATTTTTTAACCTCTATTTTGGTATTCAAAAACGGTATAAATTTATAATTATAATTATTATATATTAAATATTATTTATAAGTTTTAATAATGGCACTAAAGAGCACCATTAAGGTATTGTTACAATAATGGATCGGCTGACGTGTCAGGTTCTACGCGGCGGAGCTGGTGGTGGCGATCGAGTACCTTCACGTGCTGGGCGTGATCTACCGCGATCTGAAGCCGGAGAACGTGCTGGTCCGATCGGACGGCCACATTATGCTGACTGACTTCGACCTTTCCCTCAAAAGCGAGTACGGCTGCTCCCCGACGGCCCAATTCGTGGCAGAGCCCCGCTCCGCCTCCTCCCGCCACAGCCGCGCCGCCTCCTGCAGCTTCTCCACCTGCATCATCCCCGGCTGCCTCATCAAGAAGCCCGCCCATCCGCCGCTGGCCGGGCCTGACTTCGTGGCTGAGCCGGTGGACCTCCGGTCCATGTCCTTCGTTGGGACCCACGAGTACCTGGCCCCAGAGATCATCGCCGGCGAGGGACACGGCAGCGCCGTCGACTGGTGGACCCTGGGGATCCTCGTCTACGAGCTCCTCTACGGCCACACGCCCTTCAAGGGCTGCGACGAGGATCGCACGCTGACCAACATCGTGGCCCGCGGGCTGGAGTTCCCCAGGGACCCCGCCGTGTCCACCTCCGCACGGGACCTCGTTTCCCGCCTCCTCGCCAAAGACCCCACCAGGCGCCTCGGCGCCGCCGCCGGCGCCGCCCCCGTCAAGCGCCACCCCTTCTTCGCCGGAATCAATTGGGCCCTCCTGCGCTGCGCACAGCCTCCCCACGTTCCCGCCCCCTTCTTCCTTGACGCCGATACCAGCGGGGAGCTCTCCCAGCCCAGCAGCCCCGACCCCGTTGACTACTATTAATTACTCTTAAATATACTTAAAATTTAGGAATTTCTTATAATTTATCTACTTTCGATCTGGATATGAAGTCGCTTCGATTTTTTGGTCTTTTGTCTATCGTTGTCATGGTCGTCGGAGATAACTTCGCCTTGGTTCCAAGGGACTGCGCTCCTTCCTATGGCCGGAACATCGATCTGGATGGCTGTATTTGGAAAGGCAACACCCGATCCTCAGGAATTATTATCATAGATCTTGAGTTCAAATTTCTTCTTGAAAATTCATAATTTCTAAAAAAAAAAAAAAAAAAAAACCTTTAAAGCAATAGTTTGTGTATGGAGTGAGTGATTGGCAAATTACTTGTATATAATTATGAATTCTAGTTCTTGTGTGGGTGGCATGCTTGTTTGCTATAAAAGTTTTGAATTTTGTTGGGCTTTCTTTGGTTATGTCGCGCCAATGATTTTTGAGTTTTATTTAAATTGTATTTAATTTTGTTTAGAATAATTATGGAAACATAATTAAAATTTGTGGAACATTTTTTTTTGTCAGATTTAATGATCGAGATGGTGTAATCATTAATCATGGGCCGCTAGCAACGAACAACAGAGATTTAATCCAACATTTATTTAGATCTGACAACATATTAAATCACTAATATAATTTAAGAAAAATGCTATTTAGATTCGTTGCATTCATAAAACCCATCCAATAAGATTTGGATATATTTTAATACAAATTTTAAAAATAATATTTATATTATTTTAATATAAATAAAATAAAATACTAATGAAATTATCTCAAATTTTATTGGATTGATTTTCTTAGGAGCCATGTTAACGGGTCTAAATAGCATTTTTCTATTTTAAAATGGTAGGACTTTTGCTAATGATGGAGAATTAATTGCGTGATTGTTAGGGATTACGAGTTAACCACCTTAGCTGAGAAAACATCAATAGATCAACATCTTCCACAACCTTGCTAAAACATCAATAGATCAACATCTTCCACAACCTTGGAAGCAAAAGTAAGTAACATTAAGTAGTATTAGTATTTTTCAAATTTTTTGTATTTGTTGTTTTTACCAAATTATCCTTGTAATTGTATGTTCCACCTTGGATCCTTTCCTTATAAGGGTCAGTGGATATCCTAAGTTAGCCAGATAAAAAAATCCTATTTCTCGCTTCTTGCTTTTCTTGCTTGCTATTATGATATTAGGGAAAGTCAATCGTCCCCAGGTCCTACCACCAGAATAACAACACCAATCTTTCTCATGCCGGCTAGATCTGCTTTGTTCCGAGCCATGGAATCATCGGCGCAATCTTCAATCTCTACAGAATCAAGATCTATTCAACATGGTTGATTTACAACCGCATCAACTCACAACCATCCATTATCTTCTTCCTCTAAAGCTGAACTTCTCAAATTATGTGTTCAAGATGTCACAATTCCTCGTGATTTTCAAATCTTACGGCCTTATAGGATATGCTAATGGTTCTTTTTCACCTCCCCCTAAATTCCTTCCAGAAATCTCTCAAATCCATAATATGTTACCTGGTATAAATAAGATTAGCTGATCCTCACTTGGATTATCTCTTCTGTAACCGAAAGCATATTTACTCATGCAGTTGCACATGGATAAGCATCATCAATGTGGGCTACAATTATGCCTCTTCACCTCAAGTATGGGTACAAAAACTTGAGCTGCAATTATGAAGCATAAAGAAGGGTTAAATGAAGGTGCCCAAAAATTTAGTCAAAAAACTAAGCATATTGCACATCAACTCGCTGTCACAGGAGCTCCGGTCACCGAACAACAACTAGTGCTCAACATCCTAATTGGAGTTGGACCTGATTACTCAGCCATAACTGCTAAGATTACGGCTCATTTGGAGCCGATCGAGGTTGAGGAATTAACATGCATCTTGATAAATACGAGTTAATGTACTCTGAACCAACTTATCGCACACCTATACTTGCTAATTATGCATTAGTACCAAATACCTCTCCATTTGTCGAAGCAAATATTGCGGTTTCCAACCGTGGTTGCGGGCGAAAAAATCATGGACGAGTCCGCAATTCGGTAGAGGCAGGCCTACCTTTCAATGTCAATTATGCAATCCCCATTAAGTAACAAGCATTAAAAGAAACAAAACACACACATAAAACTTAAAAATCATGAAAAAGTCAAGATTACTAAAAATCCAACAAAATTACTAAAATTGCTTCATGCATCAAGATGTTATTATAAACGTTCTCATATATTTATTTTTTTCTTATGAATTTGACGTGTGGCATAAAATATTTACGGTTGTTGAATATTTTATGCGCAAGAATTTATAACATCTTAACACTTTGTACAAAATTTTATGTTATCATTTACTCTCTTATATTTGTATACCCTTTTTGGTATTTGCAACAAAAAAATATGCATGTGTAATTTTATGATTTATGTTATGCATTTTGTAATATGTTCACTTCTTATAAATTATTCATTCATTGATTTTATATGCATTATGTATAAATTAATACAAAAAATTTTGAATTTATTTTGAAAATATCTTTATTTAAAAAAGGTAAACGCAATATATGCATTATGTTCAAACGAAATATATTTCGTTAGAAATTGTTAAATCGATTTCGTTCGAGCGCAATTGAATTCGTTCAAAATCTAGAAAAGCTCGAGGAAGGTTTTGGACGACAAAGTCGTGAGTGAACAACGAAGCCATGGGCGGAGAAGATGGGCTTGGCCAGCTAAGTCGTGGATGAACGTCATCCGTTCAGGGTTTCGGCGTTCTTTTTTTCGAACAAAAGAACAAAAGTTTATGTTCGAACAAACAAACAGTTTCATTCATTCGGACACAAACTTTCGGTCGAACGATCGAACTAAAGCTTTTGTTCGATTGTTTTAATGAAAGCACTCATTCGTGATCCCAACTGTGTTTTCCCTCCGCGTAATCTCTAAATCCGCCAATTCAAGAGCAATTGATTTACTCTAAACTTATATATATTAACTCAAAATCAAAATGCTTTTCATTTGTTTATTTCATGTCAAAAAACGATAATCTCAATTTCCTCGAAAGAATTTTTGTTATTTGATTTTAGCTCATGCCAAACAACCATTTAATTAATAACATAAAAAAAATAGTTAACTTTCAAAATGTAAACATAAAAATAAAATTAATTATAAAAATATTAGCCATTTTATTTATCATAGCATGAAAATTTTATTTTTGAAGAATGGAAATTAAATTTTTTTTTTTTTTTATGATTTATTTCATATGAAACAATTTTAAACCCTAATAAAATGAGAGCTCAAACTCAAATTAAACATCTAAAAGTTTAATATTTTTATTATTAAAAATAACATAAATATATATATATATATATCATAAAAAATGAAAAATATTATTTGGCTCCTAAATATGACTAAGATTTAAGATTTTTAAAATAAATATTTTTATGGGTCTCACAAGCAAAAATAGATTTAATAATATTTTTTTATTTCTCTTAACTCCCTAAATCCTAAGCATACATACTTTTTAGGAGATATATAAGAGTTATGTAACAATACTCCATAAAATTTATGTGATAAATATATAATGAAAACCAGTAAATATTTTGAATTAATATTTTATATATAATACTAAAGTAATATATATGTATAGATAAATATCTTAAAGTATTTTAATACTTCAAAAGTTCTTATGAATTAATTTTATAATTTTTATAATTTAAATATTTATTGCAGTATTACGAATGGCTTAGTGATTAATATTCTAATTTTTTATTATGAATTAAATTCATAATAAAAAATAAATAAATAGCTTTAATATAATTTAAACTCCACAAAATCTATATTATACTAAAAATTTAATTATAAATGAGATTGACAGATCATTTATGTATTATTATGTATAAATCTCATCATTTCATTCAAAATATAAATGTAATGAATTATTTTTCTTGGAAAAAATAAGATTGAAATTTTTTTAAGAATGCTCTATTTTTAAATGTGGCTAGAGTTTTTATTTGATATTTATTTTTTATATATTGATATATCAAATAAATGTATTACATTAATTATATATTTATATGAATATCATATTATTAGTAATTATTTTATTATTATTATTATTATTTATGGCTATTATTTATCGACTTTAGACTCACGCAGTGCACGAAGCCAAGCCCTAGGCGAAGCCTGGACGCCGTGACGCTGAGACCTTATTCTCTTCCCTCGTTCAGTTGCCATTCTCTTCTCCACGATAGTTTGTGCTACAGAAATGTACATGTGCTGTTACCTTATATTTTCTCATTGCTTTGTGCTCGATTCTCTTCGTTTTTTGACAACCAGGATTCTCTACAAATCTGTTAGAAAATAATATAATTCATCGAAACTCTACAGCAGTAGATGTTTTAGCAATAATTGTTGTTTGCTAATTTCATTTAGTTAGTTTGGGTGCTACAGAAATTGATTTTTTTTGCAGTTATAGCAATCTTTGACTGGTTTAGGTTGACATTTATTATAATTTGCACAGCCTACACCCAAACATTTTAGTTACAAATAAAAATGCAATAGTTGATACAAAGATGACTCACATACCATTATGAGTGATGCTGATTGATCGCTTTTCAAAAATTAAGAGGCGCTTGACAAGTGTTTTTGTGGTGGCCATGAAAGGGTGCGTTGTGCCTGCTTTGTCTCAATGAAACTTTTTATGTGATTTTTCATTGATCTTTCCCTTGGGCATTGTCTGTTAGAAGGGCCAATGAGCAATTAACTATCCTCAATCATCTCTTACTATTTGCTCGCTAATATTGAAATTGATCATATCTTGTATCAGTATTGAATCAAGAAATGACAACCTATTCAAATTGAATGACAACACCAAGACAACTGTAGGATAACTGGGAAGATAACTAGCCTGGAGGAATCTTAGGATTTCAACTAGATAAATGGTGAGATAAGAATAAGACAACATTGATATAACTAAGCTTCCACAAAATAATTGATGCATTAACAAACCCACTTCTTAGCCATAACTAAGCTCAACATTTGTTTTTGATATATCTTGACTCCTATAAGTTCTACAAGCCTAAATTTCAACTAACAAGAATTTATTTCAGTTTTAAAGAAAGGTGCCCGTAAACTGATTGCTATTTAAAGTATCTATAAACATAATTGTAATTATCAATAAATGCGTGCCACATTGAAAAATCTTTCATCTCAATGAAGGCAGTTGCATGAATGAATGGAAGCCCATCAAGTTTCTAAAAGTGATCACCACATTCTCTTTTCTCTAAATTAACTACCTTCGATCATGAAGGTCTTCATCTTCAGCAACATGTTGGGATAATGCTGCACATTAAGATAGTGCTTTCATAGACATGTCACTAATGCTCAATCTTTTGAATTTGAACCGCATAAAATTGACAAAGCTATTAAGTATAATAAAGCTTAGCATTATACATATATGGAGCATAGTAAAATTAAGCATTAGAAATCATAGTTTATTAGAAAGCTATTAAACATAATGCTTAAAATTTACTTAAAAAAATTAATACTAAGGCTATTAATAAGCTTATCAAAAGCTATTAAACTTCTATGTTACTGGGTCCCAAATCCTAAATGTGGATGGATGAGGGTTGTATCAGGTAGTCGACAACTAGTGTAAAATTTTGTCAAATTCTATTGAAACAAAGAGACAAATTTGTACTAATTATAGAGGAATAAAGTTAATGTATCATCCATATAAACTTTGGGAAAGAGTAATTGAATACAGATTACGAAGTGATACTTGTATTTCTAAAAATTAATTTGGTTTTATGCCAGGTAGATCTACTGTGGAAGGCATATATGTATTAAGAGGTTTAATAGAGAAATTTAGAGAAAGAAAAGAAGATATGCATTTTTTTTATTTGATCTTGAAAAAGTTTATGATAGAGTACCAAGAGAAGTTCTCCAAAGGGCTTTGAAGAGAAAAACACTTGGTGTTGCTTATATTGATATTATTAGATATATGTATAATGAGGTTGTAGCGTGTGTTCGATATCAATGTGGCTTGTTTAATAATTTTTTTGTTACTATTGGGATTATATCAGGGCTCAGCTCTCAACCCATATTTTTTTGCTTTAATTATGGATGCTCTTATTAAGCGCATTTAAGAGGAGTTTCTTGGTGCATGTTATTTGTATATGACATTCTTTAAAGTATAAGACCAAGGATATAGTTAAAGCAAAACTTGAGTAGTATATTTAAAATATATTATATGGAGTGTAAGTTCAATTGTCTTAGAAGCTTTGATCTTGAGAACAAATCATTGAGGACCATATGATCAAGAAGAGCTAGAGGTTCAAGCATCTTGGTTCAATTATTCAAAATAATGGCGAAGCAGAGAATGATGTGATTAATAGGATCCAAGTTAGTTGGGTGAAATGGAGGAGCACTTTTGGAGTATTGTGCGATCCGAAAATTCTACTCAAAATAAATACTATAAAACTATTCATGTTATATGGGGCTGAATGTTGGTAGCAAATAAGAAACTTAATAAAATTAGTGTTATAGAGATGAGGATGCTTAGGTGGATGAGTGAGTATACTCGTAAGGATGGAATGAGAAATGAGTTTATCTGTAGCAAGGTTGGAGTGGCATTTATAGTGGATAATATTAGAGAATGCTGCATTAGATGGTTCAGACATATTAAGCATAGATTGTGCAATGCCCCTGTTAGAAAAATTGAGTTTATGAATTTCGTCCATATTAAAAGAGAATGATGACGGCCAAATAAACACATGGGAATAAACTATTAAGAAGGATTTTCTCTATTTGGAACTTCGGAGGGGCTTTTATTTGATCGTGCACAATGTAAGCAAATGATTCATTTAGCCGACCTCACCTAGTGGGATTAAGGCGTGTTGCTGTTGTTATTGTTGCAACAAGACAATTAAACAATTAAAATATTAATCATAATGGAGTATATTATTTTTGGAAGATGTTCAAGCAGACATGGAGCATAAAATAGGGAAAAAGCATCTGACTTGCTAAATGCTTAGATTTTTCTTAAAGGAATTTAACAACATAAAATAATTTAACTTTATTATTGAGCATCATGACATTTATTTGAAATTTATCATGATTTTTTTGAACTCATACAATCATCATGCAATTGTTGTAGCCTTTTTTGTCTCATGATATACTATGCGTTTCATCTTTTGTACAATTTTTGGGAGCATCATCGACGAAGTATAATAGATCTTTAATTAATTCTAATTCAAACATAAGACATTTCAATAACACTTTTATCTGCACATAACCTATCGCTGAACCAAACAAACACTGAAATTTGTATAATACTATTATCTGAGTAATATGCTATTTGAATATTATGCTGTTTCAATAACATTGCACATGACATGTAACAAAACTGGTATTAAATAAGCACAACATTGTTTTGGTTCTCCATTATTTTTGTTTACACCAATTACAATAATTTCAGTTACTTTTTAATTTTCATTTGTTGAATTTTATGTTAAGCTTATTCTTGTTTAATTCTAGTTATTCACGTCTGTTTTGTTTGTAATCATGCTGTGCTTGCATTTTTTTTATCGTTATTGTTTTTCTCATCTGCTTTTTAATAGAAAAGGGCTTTTTGTTCAGTTGGTTTTGACATTAATCATTATTTTGATTGCGGATTAATTTTCCAGCATAGAGCCATCGTTGGTGTAGGTGCCACATTTTTTTTCTACAGTTTGTGCCTTTCTTGTTAATATCCCCTCTAGTTTTTGCAGCTGTCTTACCCTCTGGGCATCCTCTCATTGTAAGTAAGCTGTTTCTATTCTTGGATTTAATATTTTAATTTCAGGTCAAACTTCAAAGTAGTTGGACGTTTCATGATTATTTGGTGCGTTTATTTATTGTATTTGCAAATATTTTCTCTTTACAGATTTTCAAGGTTATCCCTAGTGGGATTTCTTGGTCTGCCTAAGGACCAATTATGGACGGTATGTTGGCTTCTTCTTTGCTTTGTTTTGTTAGAATATACACAAAAAAAATAGAAGGCTTTTTCGTTGTCATTGGTACAAATAATCTAATGGTATTCATTCAGTGTTTGTTGGGAATGTACTAGGATTACTTTTCTAACTCTAAGATAATTATGTATTAGTATATTTTTATTGTTTTGTTTATGGAAAATTTAATGAGTTGATATTTTCTACTAAGTTGTAAAATGGGACACTGGAGAAGAAACAATCTTAAGCAAGAAGATCCACTCTTCAAACAGTGAAATAAAATATTATGAATTTTGGACAAACGCAGGAATTCTTATCCCACAACAGTTTTTTCAGTTTTCATTCATGGACATTGAATATATAAATATACGCATAGTGATTACAAATATTATAAAAGCTAATACTTAAACCTTGTACTAATAATAATGTTCTTTATGAATGGCATGGGTTGATCAACAAGTAACACAACTACAATGATTTTTCTTTTGCTATTTGATTACATCAAGCTTTGCCCTCATTATAGGTTTGAAAGCTGAAGAGAGATCGAGCGGATATAGTCATACTGTTTTGAAAGCTTTGCCCTCATTATACTGTTTTGATATTTTATGAAAGCTTTGCCCTCATTATTCTTAATCCTAAGTGAGCTTTCTCTATAGGTTTGAAATGCAACATAGGTTATTCTAATGTGTGTAATAGCATTGAAACCTTCCTATACCAAATTGCACACATATTGCAAATTGATTACAATGGAAAAATCCTCGATTTCATCATTAATAATTGAGTACAAATTTAATGAAATTGTATATCAATTATAAATCTCTAGCTTACAAATTTTGATTCTATGCTGAAACACTTTCATCTTATTATTGAACAAACTTTGACTCAATTCAGTTAGTTTTTTGATCTTCTAACTATTAAGAACTCCAAGATTACATCAACATACTAAGTTAACTGCAATTAGATCTTAAATCCCAATAATATACTAATATGAAAGATTGGCTGAATTCACGGACAGCTTTTCATAAAACTCAAACTAATAACTGAAACTTATCACAATATTCAAAAATATATTTCATTTTAATTCTTAAAAAGTTTAACCCACTATAAAAGATTTTTATATAACAAATAAATAAGGGACAAAGTGAAATAGTATGCCAAAGCAAATTCCTAGCTATTTGATTTTGATTTTGATTATTATTATTATATATATATATATGTATATATATATATTTTATCCTCTTAAAAGAATCAAACAGAGGAGAGGAGAGGAGGGTTCGCACCTTAACTGCCGGTTGAACGCACAGAAGGAGTCGGCACGCAGAGAGTAGAGCGGTCGAGCGATCGAGCGGAAGAGGTGATCAAGCTGAAGAGAGATCGAGCGGAGAAGGAAGCCACGCGGAAGGAGGAGATCAAGCGGAGAAGAATCGGGAGTTGTGCGGAAGATGAAGTCGAGCGAAGGAAGTGCCGCTCGCTACCCGTCTCTCGGGCGTAAGGGTTAGGGGTCGATCCTTCCTGCTCGGTCGGCCACTAGGTATGCTTACTGCCGCGTCTTACGGAAGAGAGCCGAGCGACTGAGAGGGAGACAAGGCTTGTTCGAGTGGTGAGAATCGTTCAGTCCTTTGCGATTAAATAGGGCGTGCGTATGTAACGCACGTCCGTTTCATTCGGATTGATTAGCCGGTGAGTTACGGGTAATTAGCTCTATTATTCTATGCATACCTTTCTAATAGAGTCGAAGAATTAATTGCGTAACAGTTTCTAAAAGAGCAGCCGATTCTTGTGTTGAATATGGGTCTTAATGAGGTAATTTATGATTTACTAATTTAAGTATGCGTTAATGATGGGTATTAATTTCTATTTTAGCTTTAAACGAATTTGAAAACTTTCTAAATTAAGGATTGTAACTGAAAAATCAAAATTTAGCGGGAGTTTAACGGAAAACTGAAATTTGCAGGAGAATTAATGAAATCCAAATATTGCGGGACATTAATGTTTTTCTTATAAATGACCTAGGGTCATTACAGCGGATTTTCTTTGTATTGAGTGTTGAGGATTATATACTTCTTTTACTTTTAAAAATTAGGTAACTTGATTAATAATGATAATTTTGATTTTGATTGGTAAAGTTTAGGATTATGATGGTGTGTATATGTTGATAAGTTAGGTGATTTGTTTTGCCTAAGTTCTAGTAGAGTCAGACTGGTCTCGAACTCAAGATTCCGATTTTATCTTGACTCACTCGAAATCAACGCAAAAGATTATCTAGTTTATGGATCAACTTGTGACTCAATTCGAAATTGTTTGATTCAATCAGACCTAGTTTCAGGCAAAACTGCAACCCTATACATGGCAACACTTTTTTTTGTTTGTTTTCATTTCGCTGCTGGTTATCATGTATGATTTTACTGAAGTAACGAGTGTAAGTTATTTTTCTGTAGGAAGGACACTGCTTATTAGTGCTAGTTTAAGTCTTCATGCAATTTATTTTCAATTGGTTTATCTCTAAAGTTATGCATCTTTGCTGAAATCATTATTTTTTTTTTCTTTCTTTAGTTGATTCACAGCCCACCATGGAGGAGACTGTATTGGTAGGTGAGGACCTTATGCTTGGGCCACCATCACCACACATCCCTCCTGAGATAGCATCACATGTCCTTGAAGGCGTTAATTTGTGTGATGGAATTTTAAGGAATCTATTTTTATGTGAGCTTATTTAGTTGACCATCTGCATAATATATTGTTCATCTCTTTGTTTCTCTCTTATTTTTTATTCCTTCATGATTATCCAGGTTTGCAAATCAATGACATCGAGCCATTTTGTCAGGATGAGATTGTGTTATATCGTCAATGTGTTGAGAGAAGGGTCAGATGTGCCATCTACCTAGCTTTATTTTTCTTTTGATTTAGACTATCTGTTAGATTGTCATGTTATATATCTCAGTTCTTTCAAGCTATTCTTTTGTTGTTTCTGACATTAGCAAATTTGTTGGTAGGATAAGCAGCTGAGACAAAAGCTACAAGATAGTGAATATAAATTGGGGTTAGTCATGCCCTTGGAACATGCAAAGGAAAGAGAAGCTCAACTTCTAGCTGAGGTCACGTCTCTGGAAAGGTAAAATATCGAGCACTTGATTAGAGGCCTGATGCTTGAAATGTAGGAGTTAGTTCTTGCAAAATTTTCAAACATTATATCCATACAGGCTTTTTGATTAGTCTGACATGAATGTCTTAGTAACATAATGAATATAATGTTCAAATAATGGTGGCAGTTTACTCATTTATGCTCGCTTTCAGTTTGAGGAACTTTTATGTAATTTATCTTTATCTTAAATATTGGACATAAATTCTATGAATTGAACTAATCTTACTATAAGATATCCATGGTATTGTACATGCTGTTTTGGATATGGAATGAAACTGGCCAAATTATGGAATTCTCTAAAATATTTTGTAACTATAATAAGAATTTGGAAATTAATCTGTTTTCTGATGGATTCTTAAAAATACTATATTTAAGCTGCAAATTTATTGTAAAGTATCTGTAGATTAAATGTGTTTATCTCTAACGAATTGCTAGTTTATGTTACGATGAACCCAGTGCAGTTTGGAAAAATTACTGGATTGGGTTGAGTGCTATAAAGTGACAACTTTAAGTTATGAGTTTACTCTCTTAATCTGCAGGCGCATGATCCTTGCAAGTGGAATAGAAGGTATTGAAGGATTTAGACAGCGATGGAGTTTGCATGGACGCCTTGAGGATACCAGGTATTTCTTTGATCATTGTATCTATTGACAATAAACTGGCCAGTTTTCCTCATAGATTTATGAATTATATATTGCTACCATGAACTCAAAATACTTTTTACGTATTCAACTAACTTCTTTTATTAACGGTTATTTTTGGGTATCTCCTGCAGATACTGTTTTCCATTCTAATAGTGCTTCCTTTATAAAACATTTATGTATTTTTTCTATGCAAATTGATTGCAAGTCTTTACTAAATTGCTATATTGCATTCAATTACTCATCTCTTTTAAAAATAATTCATCTAATATTCCTTTATATAAATTTGTTCAGATACATGGAATACATTACCTACTTCTTTAAGTGGTCACCAATATTTTAACACATTTATTGATATCTAGTATTAGTTTACCTGTAGATAATTATTGTAACAAAGACTTGAGCTACTTAAAATCTAAATTTACCAAAATAATTAAAACTTATTTCTTTTATTATATCAAAAAAATATATGTTGATATTGCTTTGAAATGTGTTTGATATTCAATTTTTTTATAAGCAAAGACTTTGCCTTAGTGCTTGTTATTACATCTCAACAAGATGAAAGACCTAAACACCAATATTATTATAATATTAACATTATTCATATCCTTATTTCATCTTTATGTTTTAAAAAGATTTAAAACCACATGCAGTCGAATACGCATCGAATATTAATCGAAAAGTGACTCTAGTGTATTATACATTCTTAGGTTTATATTTTTGAAAGAATAATACAGTTAACAGGAGAGCTATTTGGTTTGCTATAATTTACCTATAAAGTATTCTAATTTTAGGTAAAAGCAAAATCACTATGGTTAGTTTGAAGTAAATGTAAAATTTTGAGGGAATTAGATTACCCCAAAATTCCAATTTCACATGACTGCATTTACGCACAAAGTAATCAAACTCATGATGCCAATTACATTAAAAAATACGCTATGCATTAAAAAGTGGTAAGGTTCTTGTCAGGCCACATGGTCCTCACCAATGCCTCATCGGGTTTAGTTGGCCATTGACCTTTCCTGGCCATTGTTGGGCTATCACCCGACACAATCAAACCATCCCTTACTAGCGCTTGTTGGGCCGTGCTACCCCTTATTAACATCGAAAGAGAGGTTTTTATTCTTTTTAAATTTACTTTGAATTTACAATTTAGCAAAACAAATATAAAAATAAATAACTACAAAGTATGAAACACTAAAAAATTTTATATTATTTATTTCAATTAAAAATACTTTAGATTGAATTTATATTGCTTCATTCTTTCTTTTACTTTAAACCAAATGACCCTAATAATTTAGAATTATTATATTATATTAGAAATAAAAATAAAATATAATATACTAAATTAATGTTTAATTTAAGGCATTTTTTTTGATAAATCCAAATTAGAATTTGAAAAACTGCATGTATTATGCATTTAATGATTACATTTTGTGAATATTATTTTCTTAAAAATATGTGAAAATGAAAATATTTCTAATGTTTAATACATTTGATGTTATAGGAATATATATATATATATATATATATATAATATTAATGAAGAGATTTTATTGATAAATGAGAATGAGTATAAACTGGCAGTAGTCGTAATTGAAGCAAAAGCTTGTTGAAATCAACAAATGAAAAATAATATTTTCATCTCCATAATGATCTTCTTGTAGGAGCTTTTTTTGTCAATAAATCAGATCTGGCTTGTGCGTTATCAAGTTGAATGCACTAACTATCTTAGACAGTTTGATAGATCTTACCCATTCAGATCTAGCCAAGCCTTTCTAGTGTATGGTTAATTTGTTGTGAGCTAAGGCCAATTTAAACCAAATCCACGAGTCAAAGATGCAAGTTAGATCAATAGTTTGGTTCATTGCATCTACAATCAGTCTTTAGAGAAGGTGTCTGTAGAAAGTGATCTTTAAACTCATGGGAGGAAGGGGCCAGAGAAGTCGTAATCCGAGGAGCTGGTTTCGAGGGAATTGCAGTCGGGTTATTGGGTACTCAGGCCGAAGGAACCTTTATCAGAAAATTGAAGGTCCGGGTAGAAATCATCTGTTCTAGGTAAAATTCTGAATGCACACAGTGTAGCGAGAGGAAAACTCATGACTGACAGTGTGTCACCGAAGAAACAATATCTAGGAATGTTCTAGAAAATAGCTTCTGTCAAAAGCCAGAAGTCCCATAGCCAATTCAGAATGAAAAAGGATGTGAAGTGGAGGTATATATCTTAACGAGGATTCTAGCAACCGGAGGTCAGATATGACCAATAATCATGTTGCCTGAAAACCCAAGTGTCCAAACCGAATATGAAGCTCGGGGAATAAAATCCAAACCGATTGAAAGGTGTTCCACCTTATGATCAAAATCCGGTTCCCATTTTAACAATCACATAGCCCCTTTGATGTCCATGAGAATTTTTGAAGAAAATTAGTGTATAATTTATTTTGTTGTCCAAGTGAGTGAAGATTTGATGCTTATCAATATGACCAATTGGCCAAGCACCACTCAGTAAGATTCAGATAGAGCATCCCTAATGCAAACTAATTTTGGTCGCTTGTGAGAATTTTTCGACAACAAAAAATATACAAGAGAGAAAAATCAGGCCCCGTTGAAAAGAAAGACATTTATTCTTTAAAGTTTTGAGACTTGACGACAAGACTGGGAGAGGAGGTGCATGTCTTGAGGCATCTGAACAAATGAGAGAGGGTCTTGAAGATGCACGGTAGCCACACGAGAGGAACTTTGGAAATAGAGTTTATGACAGGGATCAGTAATGAAGAACAGTCGAGAAAGACACTAATGGCATCCCCACCAATGGGGGGATTAACAAGTAGCTTTTTTCAAGGCAGGACTCTTAGCTGAGGTAGGAGCGATGAGAGGAGGAAGGAGAGCTTCACGGGGAAGACGATAAGGACTTGAGATCATCTCACCCATGAACACAACCGTGCCTATAATAGCTAATGAGCCATGGAAATTGGCTTTGGGCAATTGAACTTCAAACAAAGATTGTAAAACCAGTTGCAAATAGATACAACACAAGACCAACGAAGATCTGATCGTGCACAAATGAAGCTCGACACAAATCTAACCTCATGTCGGATGAGCAGAAATTTACAAGAGCAAAAATCACAGCTTCTCGCCAACTGCAAGTTTGAACAAGCAAAAATCATTGATGCAAATGCTGCAATGCCGATGTCTGACACAGAATAGGCTGAGAGCGATGAAGTAGGTGTACAACCACACACCAGCAAACAATAGCTGCAAGCACTTGACGGTGACACTAGTGAAGGCGAAGATGGTAAGCTTGACAAATGACTAGGACTTCGGATGGAGATTGGGAAAACAATGAGACATAATGGCATCGACACATGCTCATATATATATATTTTTTATTTTTTTTTTGTTTATGTGTGGCCGGTAGGATTTGAACCCACCTGGGATAACAAATCCTGAACCTTAACCACTGGGCTACAACACCATTCACATGCTCATATATATATATATATATAAGAAAATTTTCTAAGTTCTTAGTAACATTTCTTTCGTTGAAAGGTTATACAACAATTCGTCTAACTATTTCTCTCTCAAGCCTTTAATTTGCATAACAAATATGAACGTGTCATGCTCACCTACATTGACATGTAATGACCAGAGCATTGCGGCAAATTTAGATTATGAAAAATTGAATATGAGAGCTTTCCATATCAAGATGAAATATTGGATATAATATAAGAATTTTGTTTTAATCATTTTGGTTAAATTTAGATTCACGGAAGCGTCACTCTATGTTTTAATAAATATATACATGTAAGATAATAATAGATATTAATAAATATATACATGTAAGATAATAATGCATGCACTATTTTATTTTCATCTTGCATGCCCGACTGAGCTTTTTCATTGCACTAATTCATTTTTGTTACTGGGCAACCTCACATCCTCCATAATGAATTTTGTATATAATGGTATTACAGGATTGAAATGATCAGCTTATGGCCTTTTATTTGTAATTGTGATTCACTGTGCATTCTTACAGGAGGAGGTTGGGATCATTGAATCAGGGAATGTCTCAAAGAAAGAGCTGAAAATGCAGCAATGATCAGAGGGGTTCTTAATTAATCGTAAGGTTGGAATCAGTTATTTAGTTTGATTTATAAAGTCATAGTCATCTTTGAAAGGAGAAGTTTTATCTATTCTAATGACAATATAGTCCATTGTTTTGATTGTAAAATATATGAGAATGATTCAATATTTAATGAGTATTTTATTGCAAAAAATGGAGGAAAAATTTGGGAAAAAGTGGCTTTGTCTTTATTATGAAAACTAGGAATTGTTCTTATTTACTGACCTGGCCACCCCCTGTGCTTTGCAGTAATGTTGATAGTATTGGTTCTACCATCGAATTAGTATGTTCATGTGTTGATTGACTTACAAGCCATAATATCAATTTGAACTTGAATATTTAAATTTTGAATTTATAAATTAGTACAATTACGAATTGAAAATTATGACTTCATGATATTAACTAAATAAAATCATAAAACTTTGGTGATATTTTATCAAATTTTAAATGTTTCATGTCATATGTCCTTCAAAAAATTGATAAAGATGTGTTAGTAAAATTTAGATTTGGAATGCTTTAAAATAGATTAAGAGTAAAGAAGGGGTAGGATTGGATGATATCTCTATTTTCTTGTGAAAATATTTGGGTGAAGGAATTATTTGGCATACCATATTATTTAATGTTATTTTAAATATTAGATATGTCAAATGGTCAAAGAAGTTTAATTGTATTTATTTATAAGAAAAGGAAATGCTTAAGACTGCAAATTATAAGATAATTAAGTTAATTAACCGTACATTGAAATTATGATTGGAATTGAATACAGAAGGGATATCCGTGTTTCACAAAACTGATTTTGTTTTATGCGGATAGATCTGTTGTGGAAGCCATGTATTTTTACTAAGGGGTTGTTTAGATTGAGGTAAAACGGGGGTAAGTAAATTTTTTTCAAGTAAATTGAGATTACCAACATTTAGTATGAAGTAAAATGGGTGAAAATTTTTTACACTGTAATTCAATTATGCTTTAATATATATAGATACAGAGAAATCTAGTTACGCCCGAATGGTACGTAAGTCGTGATTACACTCAAGAAGCGGAGCAGCCAACCGAGAAGTTCGGAAGGATCCAGTGTCTTCTTTGATGAATTTTGAACGAATTGTTCGTTCGAACGAACGAATCGTCCAAGCTGAGCAGCCAAGCGATGAGAAGTTTTAACGGATTCAACATCTTCTTCGGATCCAACATCTTCGGTGAAGTTCGAACGAATCGAGCTATTCGTTCATTCGTCTACCCTAAAAAAGATTTAGGAGGTACATTTACTCTCAAATTTACTCAAAACGTCATATTCACAGATTATTTCATTCAAACAGAAAAATGTTATGTCTTGTAAAATTATCAAACAGCATTAAAGTAACATAATTACATTATAATTATATTTCACTATAATCATATTAGTTTACACTCAAATTTTTCAGATTATCCCATGCCAAAGAACTATTTAAGAGATTTGATGAAAAAATTTAGAGAAAGAATAAATTTTTTTCATTTATTTTTTAATTGATCTTGAAAAAACTTGTAATATAGTTCAAGAAAAGTTCTTTGAAGAGCCTCACAGAGAAAAGATCTTGTGTTTGATCATAAGGTGGCTTTACTAATGATTTTCTTTTACTAGCAATTTATATCAAGGCTCTGCTTTTGTTCTTACTAGACAATATTCTGAAAGAGATTCCTTGGTACATGTTACTTGTAGATGGCTTTATATTATTTGATAAAAAGGATGGTTAAAGTAAAAACTTGAGCTGTGAAAAACAGCGATAGAACCTAGATGATTTCATCTTGGTTGATCTATAACAAATTATATAGTGAAGTTCTAGTAATTCAAGCTTTCATTTTTAAGGACAACTAATGAGAATCATGTGATCAAGATGAGTGGGAGGCTCAAAGACAAGTTCAATTGTTTAAAATAATGATGAAAGAGGGAGCAATGTGATTAGTAGGATCTAAGCTAGCTGGTTGAAATAACGGAGCTGTTTTGCAATGTTGTGCGATCTAAAAGTCTCACATAAAATTAAAGGAAAATTTAATAGAGCATTCGTACGAGCGACTATGCTATATGAGATTGTATGTTGGCCAACAAAGATGAAATTTATTGATAAAATAAGGATTATATAGATAAAGGAGCTGTTTTGTAATGTTGTGTGATCCAAAGTTCCACTTAAAAGTTAAGGAAAGTTTTATAGAGCAGTTGCAGTGATGTGCGATCAATAGGAGGCCTTTGTTATCATTTTTGGTCATCCTCTTCACCCGCACTTTAGCATGTGGCTGTTTGTCTTGCGTCAACAGTCGTTGGGCTAATAGCTCACTGTCGATGCCCTTTTCATTATCTCCATTGTTAATTTTCTCTCTTCTTAGATTCCTTTTGGTGCCCTTTTTTTGGTAAACATGTTTTCTGGCCTTGGCTGGCCGCTTCTAGTTGTATTATCTCCATTTTGTCAAGGATTTGAGCCCCCTTCCCAACATGCCCTTTCTAGCATCATTGTGCGGGCCTTTGCCTCTTTTGGTTAGGGGTGGGTGTTCGATTGCTTAGGCTGTTTTGGGGCCTTAAATTTGTGGAGATACATCTTGTTGTGTTTCCACTGTCTTCCCATGCTGGCATTTCCATGCTTCTATTGTCCTATGAGGAAATTCACGAGACGACTAAACCTTTTGATTTGTCTTTCATTAGAAATATCTCATCGGGGCTTACTGTCCATGGAATGAATCGGTAAGCATATTTCGTCATGGAATTTGACTGGTGGTTAGCAATGGAATTAATAGACTATAGACATGTCTTCATTACGTTATCCAATGGTAAAGATTATGTAATTCCTCTCGAGTGATCATTTTGGTGGAAGGTCTATGGAGAAGGATATAACTAAAGATTATTCATCGCATGTTTGGATTGGCATGATTTCCTCTACTTTTCACAATTATTTGTTAAGAATCTCGCAAGATATCACTCTCACTGTCATACTATTATACATGCCGCAGACTCGTGATGAAAACTTCATCTTGATCTCAAGCATGCACGTAGTCTATTACTGAGTCTTCTTTGCTTTTGGTACTCTTCCGGATGAGATTGTCTCTTCACTTAGACTTAGTGTTGAGTCCAACCCATTCAAGTTTAGTAGTTGAGCCCAGGCGTGAGCATGACACGCACTCAAGCACAAGCATATATAACAAACACGCTTAGGTGCAAGCGAAGTAGGAATGTATGTTCTAACATGTAATGACTCACGCATGTAGATGTGTGATTAGCATGCACCCAGACGCATAACGACACGCGTATGGGCGAATGATTATGCCATTTAATGAATGCAACGATTTTCTAAATGAATAATTGGTTCATTAAATAATGGTTTAATGCAAGTGACGATTTAGGCTGAATCGTTCAAAGTTATTATGCGCCATGCTTGCGATATGATGCAACTGGGTTCGTGGAGCACTTCTCGTTGAGATTAGTTCTAACTCTAATTCATTTCCACCATCTAAACAACCTGTTTGTGGAGTTTCGTGAAGAAGCTATTAGTGTTGCTGCATATGATCTTGGAGCTTCTCAAAGAAGAATTACCCATCGTTCGATTGCAGGTAGATTTTCTTTGTTTTTTCTTGTATTATTTTTTTTTCTTTTTCTAAGATACAAATTGTATCTTTGGGACTTTTCTTTTTGTTAAGAAAAACTTTCTAAATGTGTTTCTTCTGTCTCATTTTTGTTTATTTTCTCTTAATTTTATTTTCACAAGTGGTGTTTAGAGTGATGTTCTTAGTGTGGAGAATTTTTTGAGTGAGAATTATTTTTGTTTACTTAGCCATGGAAAGTAATTTAAGTAGAGTGGTTACTTTGAATTGCTTAAATTATAATGTATGGAAAGGGAAAATGGAGATCTTTTGTATGTCAAGAATTATCATTTGTCTGGTTTTACAGCTATGAGCCCAAAAGGAAAATAGAAGAAGAATGGAAGCTATTGCATCAATGAGTGTGTTGTTATATTTGGTAGTGGGTGAATGATAATGTTCTAGAGCACATCTGTGAATAGAAGAACCTAGGAGCATCGGAAAAAGCTCGAGGAGCCTTTTGTAAGAGCAAGTGGGAATACCAAAATGTGCCTTGTAAAGCAGATGATGTGTGGAGAGCCGCTGCTGGGTCAGTGGGACTAACTCAACATTAGGCGTTCACATCTCATGATCCTATTGGAGTTTAGTGTAGTTGCGTATGAGACACCATTTTAACTTCCAGAAATACTAGAGTAATAGAGAAGATATATTCATTGTAAAAATAATAATAGCTCTATAATATTCATCACATCCATGAAAAAAATAAGGTAAGATGGATTGTAATAGATAAAACAAATTTTTTGCAACAAACATCTACTTGCTCCTGCGCCTACTCTTCAAATAATTGAACCTCGGATAATATAGGGCGAACCAAACAAAGGTATAGAAAGAAAGAGAAAATTTAATTAGACATAGAGGCTTAAATAAGATTTTTAGGATATCATATGCGTGAATCTAAATGATATAACTGTAAAATGAATCTAAATGAACCTCAGATAACTCTTGATCTGCCATATATAATAATAATAATAATTATTATTATTATTATTATTACTTAAATTGAAATTTGTATTTAAATCAATTAAAACATATATTATTAATAAAATAAAAAATAATCTCACTCTTTCTCTTCCTCTTTAGCATTCGCTTGATCGACAGGGGGGGTGAAATTGGCAGCGAAAGGAGGGGATTGCCGTGTAACAACCCAATGTTGTTAATCACCATCTAATAATCCAATTAATTTCAAATCTCTTCTATCAAATCTTAATTAATCATTAAGATCAAGTTACAATGTCTTGGTCAAACTTAAAATTTAAACGAACAAAACGTTAATTTTGGGTAATTCTTAGAATCAAGAAAATAAGAAAATTATTTGGACCTCAAATTAAAAATCGGACTTCGTCATTGTGTTTCTCACACCCAAATTAGTTTGGGGTGAAATTTTGATGAGTTTTGGAGATAGTCAAATTTTCTCAAGTATTTTATTGTATTTTTTAAGACCTGAAAAATGAAATATTTAAGTTAACTTCTGATTAAAATTTTGACTACATTTTTGAGTCCGTTATCCCCAATTTAGCTAAAAATTAATTTTTCAAAAATTCATTTAGAAATATATTATCATATGAATTTAATTAAATAAAATTTTAAATTTATCAAATAACATATAAATACATATATATATATATATACATCAAAATCCATTATCTCATAATCTGCCCTGCCCTAATTCTCTACGCACGACCGACCCTCTCATCCCTATCCCTCGAGCGGCGCAAGGAATCGCATGATCAACGCCGTTCGATCAAGATGAGAACCAAGGACACGTGGCTTCCACCGTCACTTGAGGCAATAGCCGTTCGAGTAGAGACCACGATAACCACCGCGACCTCATCTAGCCGCAAGTTGCAAATCAAACTGCCAAAAGTTCTGATCTAGGTAAGAGTCGAGGCCATACTTATTCAATCTTTATCTAGACACTCGATACTTCGTGTTCATAGTGAGGAATCGCAAGCCATAGGCGACGTAAAGGGTGATCTCCTAAAACCTAAAATTGCGAAAAAGGTACCTCATCCGATTGTTTCCTATCAAATGTTATGTACATAAGATTAAATTGTTGATTTGGGTTGAAAGATTTAGTTTATTTCAATTTAATTTGTATTGCCTTGAAATTAACTAGAGATGAATGTAGATTATTGAATAAATGACATATAATCAGAAATATATTGTATGTTTATATATATTTATAGATTAGGAGAAAACATAAGTGTGATAAAAATAAGACATCAGCATAAGATTAAATTGTAACAAATAAAAGATAATCACACTGAATTTTCAAGATTTATTGGCCTTATTGGTTCCAGTACTTCACCTGATTTTCTTCCTTAGTGTTTTTAAGATATAATATATTTTTAGGTTTATCTTATATTTATGCATTAATAAGTTCAGATGTGGTAGTTCTAGTTTATCATAAGAATACTATTAGATCTGCTCTCTATATGCTGACAAAATAAAGAACCTGATGTCCTTAAAGCTATGCAAATGAATTCTCCATTTTAATTTACTGTATTCAAAATTACTACTATTTTTATTCTAAGAATTAGGATGGATTTATGTAGTGAATGGTAATCAAATAATTAGAGTAGAGATTAGTGTCATTCTTACATTGGTTCATAATTAAATTACACGCTACTTTTTACTTACAATATCGAGGTTATTTTGGCACATGTAATATGAACTTTGAATCATTATTTCTTAGTTATTGTCTCCCTGTGTGGCTCTCAATTTTAAACATTAATTATCCAAATCTCTGCCTTCAAAACCATTTGTGCCATCATTTTTGTAATTAACTAAAACTTGTAAGGAGTCTTTTTGGAATTCATGTACGTGTGTTTTATTATGCAAAATTATTGTAATATGGTAACCAACGATAAATTTTATATTTCTTATGATTAAACTTGCTTCCACTTCTCATTTTATAAAACCACTCCCTTTGAAAATAAATTATTTCATTATTTAGTGCCTAGTATTAATACATTCAATTTTCTAGTATGTTATTCAAAATTTAAACTCATAAGTCTATCATAATTATAGAGTAATTGCAGTATTTCTTTTCTTCTCTCTTATTGTAATATCGCAATATGTACGACATATATGTGGGCAACCATTGTGATTATACAATTACTAGAATAAATAAAAAATAAATGGATATCACATGATTTATAAATACTTTGATTAAATTCTTGAGCTACAACGTATTGAACTTACAACCTTAATTCATATATTAAGATTTTGTGCATTTAATAAACTTTTTAATAAATATTTTAGAGCGATCTATATGGAGGATTTTAGTACAGCTGTCATTTATCTAGGCAAGACTATTAGTGTATATGTAGACCACATAATTTCTTTGAAGGGAAATGTGTGTGTTTGTTTTGACCTCACTTACAGATTAGTTGAGTAGATGTACTCAACTCCTCGCTTGTTCTGCGCCCACAGAACAAAATTACAAGATAAATAAATTATAAATTGCATTCCTCACAATCTCATTGATTGTGAATGATATATTCAGTCTTTAGACCGAAATAATTTTCCATAATTAAATCTTTCATAAATTTATACAATGTAAGATTTCATTTAAAAATACAGTTTCTTTTCTTACTTTGTTTTTCTTACTTAACATATAAAATTATTTGAACAGTCATATTTTCCTTCGTTTTGCAAATACTTCAAATACTATACTAATCTAATTATGCAAGATTTGTAAAAATACTCTAGCACTGTGAGAAAATTTTCATACATATTTTTATTATTAATTTCATGCTTATTGCACTGCTTATACTTTAAATTGTAAATGTATAATGTGATATCCACTTAATAATGTGTTTAACCTACTTTTAAAATGTACTTAGACTTTTAAAGTCTAATCATTTTTTCTTTTTTTAGCTGTGCCCTACCGTATTTAAAAACTAAAATACGGTAGATCAGGAGCATGGACCTGGACCTGCAGTTAAAGAAGAGCCTGCGCAATAACTGGGAGAAGTTAATTTATTTTTGTATCTTTATGTGAGAATCAGCTCTATGTATAAACATTTGTAAATTTAAATATTTGGTGATGTGTAACTATTCTTTTATGTCAGTTGTAATTTCATATTATAAATAATAAATGTTTGAGTTAGAATAATTAATTTCCTTTCATTTATAGATCCTTATAATAAAATGTAGTATCTAATATTGAGTTTGAATTACCTAACTCAATATTAAATACTATCGTAACACTCATTATTAGATTATTATAATTAGTCTAATAGTGAGGCGTTACACGCCGTTTTGGGAGGCAGGAATGTGGACAAGATTGTCA
The DNA here is from genome assembly GCA_016760335.1 of Gastrodia elata. Taxonomy (NCBI): domain Eukaryota; kingdom Viridiplantae; phylum Streptophyta; class Magnoliopsida; order Asparagales; family Orchidaceae; genus Gastrodia; species Gastrodia elata. The sequence goes on along the minus strand of CM028678.1, from coordinate 4,432,812 downwards.
ACGACGGCTGGGGGGAAACATCGTCGGAGGAGAAGGAGGAAGAAGAGGGCTGTGTGAGGAAATGGGGGTTATTTATAGGGAGGTGGAGGAATGGGGAGGCTGGGCTAGGCCGACAACTGGCGGCGTTGGGCCTGCCGGCGATGAGGTACGCAATGTGAGGCTATGGGACGAAGGGACGGCGTGCTGAAGCGGCACGCGAGGGCTGGAAAGGGACGTGCCGGGAGTTGCGTGCGTGAGGAATGCAAAGGGAGGACTATTTTAGCCATATGCATCTTTTTGTTGTTTGGTTTCAAAATGAACAAAACCTGACGCAGAGGTGCATCTCGATAAAACTAACACACTCGCGTTAAAATTTTTTAGTTTTGAACTATATCTTATTTTATATTTATTTTTGAAGATTAACAGTTCAAAAATTAATTGCAGTAACTTCGGAGCTCCAAATTTACAAAACTGTTTGTAAAGTATTTTCCTAATATTTTCAATCCAAATGCACTATAATTATTGAATTTGAAATTGTATTTTATTTTCCTAATTTTCTTCATTTTAAATATTTAGAAAGTAGGTTATGAGTTTTCGCTAAGATTGATCCCAAATTTAGACATTGCAATTACAAAGATATACTTTATCAAACGGTATTTTTGGTTGAACCAAATTTTTAACTAGCCTGGGATCCTAATTTTTTTATTTAGGTTTAGTCTTAATTGGCCTAGTAACAACTGTTGGGATCAATTATGGTATAAATCAACGCGGAACAAAACTTGAGATGTTGAGAAAAATCAAATAAAGCATGAAATAATCGCTTACAAACAATCACATCCATAACACAAAAGAATTTACGTGGTTCGGTGCTAACACTTACGTTCATGAGGAGAAGAGCAAAAATTTCACTATGTATATAATGAGTTACAATATGTTTAAAGTTTTCAAACTCTTGCAAAACCTCCAAGAGCTCTCTTTTTGCCTTTAATGGAGCAGCCACCACACACCCAAAAATTTGACAGCAGCTAATGTCTCTCCAAAATGAGAATGGAAGCATATGAAACTCCTCCAATATATTTCCTTAAGTACTCAACTCATTTTCGGTCTTTAAAAGGTCTAAAATGCTCTCCAAATTATTTAGGGCGTAACCTGAACTGGAGCTGATTTCCGCCAGACGCTACAACACGCCGTAGCGCTTGGGTTTCAAGTAGCCTGCCACTGCAGCGTGCCATAGCACTAGGGTTTCTAGTAGCCTGCCACTACAGCGAGTCGTAGCGCCTATCTCCAAACAACTTCCCTTTTTTTAGCAATTGCCACCTTAGATCTCATGTTCCCCACGTGAGATTTGACTCCTCTAAACTCTCTATTAATGTAGCAAAAAATATAGCGCTCTGGCTATCACAGTGATTCATTGCCTCCTTTTTTTTGGAATCCAAATCTTCCAGTAAGACTTTCATCCATGTTCCTTCCTTCAACGCTTCAGTAACTTCCATATATTCAGCTTCTGTCATAAACAAGGAAATTGTAGATTAAAGAGTTGGCCTCCACCTTGCTGGACCTTCTGCTAGAATGAATATATGACTAGGTGTTGATTATCTTCGATCCAAATCTATGGTGTAGTTTGGAGTCCACGTATCCAACACATAAGTCAGCTATTGAGGATTACTTCTGAAATAATAAGCCAACACCAATTGTACCTTTCAGGTATCAAAAAATTTTCATCTCTGCTTGCTAGTGATCTTTTCCTGGATTGCGCATATATCGGCTCACAACTATAATAGCTTGAACCAAATATGGTATAGTGCAAACTATGGCATACACCAAGTTCCCAACTGCACTAGCAAATGGCAATGTGTGCATTTTTTCTTTTTTAAAATCTGTCTTTGGACATTGCTCTATAGATAAGCGAAAGTGAGGTGCTAGATGTATACTCACAAATTTTGTAATGTTTTCAATTCTAAATCTTCTCAGCACTTTCTCCAAATACCCCTTTTGGGTAAGTAAAATTTTCCTTGTTGTTGTATCCATACAAATTTTCATTTCCAATATTTTATTTGCCTCACCCAAATTCTTCAGTTCAAAATTCTTTGACAGTTAATCCTTCATGTGATCCATCCCTGTTTGATCTGAAGTAGCTATTGATATGTCATCAACATATAATAATAAGTAAATGAAATTACATTGAGGCAACCTCTTGAAAGGCACACAATGGTCAAACTGGCTTCTTTTATACTCTTCATTTTGCATGAACTGATTAAATTTACTGTACCATTGTCTTGGTAATTACTTAAGCCCGTAAAGAGACTTGTCCAGTTTGCATACCAAGTCTCATTTTCCTAGCTAATTGTTCCCCGGGGGCTGCGCCATAAAGAGCTCCTCCTCAAGTTTTTCGTGCAAGAATGTTGTTTTTACGTTAAGCTGCTCAAGCAGCAAATCAAACTGTGCCACCAAAGCTAAGAGAATGTGGGTCGATGAGCGTTTAACAACAAGAGGGAACACTTCATCACAGTCAATCCCTTCTTTATGAGCAAAGCCCTTGACCACTAATCTTACTTTGCATCACACATCAGCTTATAAGGATCCTTCTTTCTTCGCATACACCCATCATAATATGTAAGACTATTATAAGTTTATGAAGATTTTTCTAGATATTCATATTTGATGTATGTTTCTCTTAGGGACGGCTACGTGCCCGTCCCCACAAGCGATTGCGGGTGGGCGGGCCCACATTGGTGCATCATGAATATGTACTATTTATTTCATGATTTATTATTTAAGTCATGAGTTTAAATTATATTTGTCATACATAAATAATAAATAAATAAATATTAATAAATAAATAAATAAATATATATATATATATATATATATATTATACCTTTTAATTAATATGATAAGAGTATTGCTATTATACCGTAATTTTATTCTTAAAATTCTTAAAAATGAGCAATTTTAACAAAATACTAAATCACGAATGGCTAAATTCTATCAAAAATAATTTGATTATTTTTTAATAAAATAAGGCTATTACTGTATCACTCAAAAGTTTCTTACTTATTCTCATTTTGCAAAATATAAAATTATGATTAATTTAAGCACTTGTACACAACACCACATTTCTAGACAAATATTATTTATATCTGTTATGTGGCACCTAAAAAAATTCGTATAATAAAATTTGAACATTATTTTATTAGTATTTATTTATTTATATTAAAATACTACAAATATTATTTTTAAAATTTATATTAAAATGATATCCAAATCTCATTTAATGAATTTTTTTAGGTGCCACAGAATTAAATAATATTATTTCTCTATTTTTTATACCTAATATATATATATATATATATATATATATATATATAAGGCAAAATCTGTTAGAATTTTCACTAAAAATGAGTATATATAGATATAGGAAATAATTTAAAAGTAAAATAGGAAAAAAACTAATTATCAATTCCCCAAAAGTTCTCATAAAAGAAGAATTAATTAAAGAACGAACATATAAACATAAGCAAATCATGACACTTTACTCGTAGTAATGCTCTGAAAATAATTTAGAGCCATTACTGTCTTTTTCATTTGAATTCTATTAAAACAAAAATTTTCAAATCTTCAAAACTTTTCTACTAATAATTGATCTTCATCATAATCATTATCTGATAATGTAGGAGTGATGAATGAATTTTGTTGTCACTACCTATGTATAGAAACGGTACCTCCTTAGGAAGAACTTTCTCTACAAGAAGATGTAGAATTGCGATTATTCTCCATATTACAAACATGCATTAGCATATATTCGCACCGCAATCGGTTCAATGATTTTCAATTTTTATCCGATATGATCCATTCTCGTTTAGGAATATAGATTTGTTTGCTCATCTTGACTTTTTGCATAGACGTGAAATACACTGGTCTATTAAGTGATGGTGAAATTTGAAACACGAAGAGCTTTTGTGTCTAACTATTTTGCAATTAGTGCGGTAAAGTGATTAATTTTAGAATACTTCCTAGAACTATTCATCAGTTTCACTCCCAATCCAAATGATTGATTAAGAAATTTTCGTTAAATCAATTTCAACTAAAACTCGAGCTACTAACAACTGAAGGAGATTAGTTGCTGCATAAGGGTTTCTCAAAGTAAGACCCCAATGAAAAAATAAATAAAGTGTGATCAAATGGACCTTAAGCAACAGGAAATTTATCCAAACATGAACTATAGGAGCTTTTTGTTTCAGATCTAAGGATGTGGTTCATTTCAATTATTTAATATGTAGATTTTCTGTAAAGTTTATCCAACCAGGTACTATTGGAAAGCCTTATTAGTATGTGACGAGCATCGATTAATTTAGCATCATAAGAGGTGGCAATCCCAAATTATTGAGAAAATTTCAAATGGAAATCATGGGGGAATTGCCTTTAGAAAGCTTTTCAAGATGCGAGAACTCAGAAATGTTTAACCAACGTTTTCATCTCATTTTCGAATAAAAGAAGTCGGTTTATCTCTAATAGACATGATTGATTTGATGCAAACCAAACCTCTCATCGAGTGAGAATTGTGAGAGCTTCAAGAAAAGATTTTGGAGCAGACCAGTCATTATTCTTAGAAAGTGAGTTAGGGAAACGAGCTAAGCTTCTATAAACGTTAACATAGCCATCAGCATCATCACAAACAATCATACCCGAACGAACAATTGGTAATTACTGCAGGACCGGACGGATTGAAAGGACCTCCAACAGAGACAGGTTTAACAATAGCATAATTGATGACGACAACATCATGGTCGCCGACGACAGAGGAGAAATGGTTTCCGGAAGGATCGAATCAATTTCTGCTAGCCATGGCCAAATCCACCTACTAGTTGCGATTGCAAAGCTCCTAAGGTTGATACACCACCCATGAGCATCGCGCCCGTGCCACCAGTTTGACGCCGAGTGAACAACCGAGAAGGCTATGACTGTCGCCCACCCGATAACCCTCCAACACCTTGCAATCACAAACAGATTGAAATATATATATATATATATATATATATATATATATATATATATATATATATATATATATTACAATATACACATATTTGTGCTACATTAACCATTTTCACATTTTAGTAAGTGTGTTTGGCAAAAGCTCAACCCATTTATAGTAAATGGTTTACAGGTTGTTTTTGCAAACTAACATCTTTTATTTGTCTCTCAAATAATTTTGATGACTAGTTACTCCACATCAACTAGCCTCATTTAGTAGGTTTGGAGTTTCTTCGAACTCGAAGGCGAACGTAGCCTTTTGCCTTCTTCCTAGCTTCAAAGCGAACGAAACAAAGGAAGCCTTCGTCCAAGCCTTCGTCCTAGCTTCAAAGAGAACGAAGCAAACGAAGCCTTCATCCAAGCCTTCATCCTAGCTTCAACAAAGAACAAACTGAGCGAACGAAGCCTTTGTCCGACAGCAATCGACTCCTTCCGACCGCGAACGACTCCTCCGCCCGACAGCTAACGAAGCCTTTGCCCGACAGCGATCGAATCCTTCCTTCCGACAGCGAGCTTTGTAACTTTTTCTCGTCCGGAACCGACTGAGGTGGTACTTCATTTTCCCCTCATTTTCCAAAAAATCCAGCGCTTTAGGGGCTGTTTGATTTTAAGTTATTTGAGGTAATGTGATGTTATTTAAAACTGTTCATAAGAAAGTATGTGTTTCGTTTGATGTCATTTTAGTAATGACATCTCAATAATTACGAAAATGCCATTGCAAATCAACGTTCAGATAAGATCACGCCAATCTAACGTGCGAGAGGGGAGAGGTAGGGTACTTCACGCGCGACTTGGAGATTCGACGCCGAGCCTGCCGTCGCCGCCGTCGCTGCCTTCGCCAAGACGCACGGAAGGGTTGCTTCGTTGCTTTCGCGGAGGTTGGAAGGGTCGCCGAGACGCACGGAAGGGGGTCGCCGAGCCGAGACAATCTACCGTCTACGGTGAGAGTTTCTTCACTTTCATTGGTTTTTTGAGAGTTTCTTCACTTTCATGCGAATGGCACCTCATAAAATTTGATACTTGTCCTCGCGGTCAATCGGAATGCATGCTTTATATTTGTGCATTCATGTTCTGGTGTGTGCCAATTGGTTTTTGGTTTTGTGAACATCATAGGAGATTGTATGTTAAAAAGAGAAAGTGGCGAGCTGAATGTGTCGTTGGCTAGAGTTTTTTTTTTCTTTATTGGCTGCCGTTCTACTTTTGATCAAGGAAACTTCTGCGAGACTTACCATTCGGATGCGGCTGGGTGGAGAAAATGCTAGTCGTGTGGCAAGGTGCAAGCTCAATGCTCATTGGTTTTGCGCCTCATTGCTCCGTGGTTTCGATCCTCTGTGTTGATAGCAAATCTGCTAGCTTTGGATTGAATATTCTGCTTCCTGTTTACTATTTACAGTTGCGCTTGAATCCCTTTTCTGCAGAGGATTCACTGTGGCTGCATTGTTTCGATTCCTGCTTATATGCTTCTGGATGTAGGAGGAGTTGAGTGTATGACTTATGTTAGGAAGGCTTACTCAACGGTAAACACTAAACGCAATAACTTGTTATTGCCATCGTTTAGCTGTGCATCGTCAAGCATTGATGCTAATTATTTGTCTTTTTTTTTTCATTTTTTGGCTACTTGCGTTGTTTTATTGTCGTATCAAGGAAATTTGCAATTGTTGTTGTGTTGCCTTTGATTTTCCTTGTTCTTGTTTGACCTAACAAACTACTTTCTTATAAGATCTATTGCACTGCTATACGCTATCTCCCTAATTTCTAACCTCTTATTTTTGTTTTTGCTTAACTATTGTTTTATTGATAATGCAACATTTATTTGAACAAAGGTTTGTCCTTTTCTTTCAAAATCAAGACCATCAACACCCCTTTGACAACCATTCGGATAGGTATTGGGCCATTCTTCTCCACCATTCGGATATATATATACTTCTTGGAATGCAACTGGGTACCTAGCCCTCAAATCTTAAAAAAAATGATAGTATGTTGTCATCTTTCAAATGTTCTTCTTTTTTTTCTTCACAAAAATATTTTTATGAAATGAAAGTCTTATTTGAGGGTATTATTACCTCATGTGTAATATAACATGAATGACATTGAACCAAACAACATTTATCTGAATAACATTGACATCTGTTATTTAAATAATACTGAACCAAACAACCACTGTTATCTGAATAACACTGTTATCTGAATAACACTGTTATCTGAATAACATGTTATCTGAATAACATGCTATCTTAATAACTTTTCAAATAACACTGAACCAAACAGCCCCTTAAAATTTTTTAATGTGAATGACCATTAATCTTGCAGCACAAAATATAAGCAATCGTAGAGCAAATATGCAAAAATTGATTGTATACCTAACAATGTGCACCACACAAGTGACATCTTTGTTTTCACAAAGCCATGCCTTAGCTGAGCACGAAAATTTATTTTGCACAAACTTAGTATTAAAGCTCTTGAGATCATTGTCGTCAAAATTTTATTTGGCTAAACTTAGTATGCAAAATTTATTTTTCACAAACATAGTACCTTAAGATAGAATCCACAAAATCTTATAATCAGCTTAGACGAGAACATAATCACTCAGAACTTTGAGAGTAAGAATTATAAAAAAATGTTTCAAAAGTATTAAACCTTCATCAAATGAGACATTTGTAGTAGCTCAAATTTAAATTTCATGAATTTCATGTAGACATGATTGTACAATAATCAAATTTATGAAATTTCCTTAGTAGGCATTTGGAGAAGTTTTTAATGGCCATTTTGCAATGCTTTTTAACTATATTTTGTATAGGTAACTATATTTTTAATGGCCATTTTTCAATGCTTTTTAGACGAGAAGTTTTTAGACTTATTAGGCTGCATTAATCTGTAGAATTCGTATTTTGTAGTGCTAGTAAATAGCAGCAAAATCTAAATTTGTATAAGTGGTTACAAACTTAACAGGCTCTAGCATATTGAACTAAATCAGCCTTAAGGCTAAGTTATGAATCAAGGTTTTCTTGCCTTATTTATAAGTACTAATCACATGAGCTAAGTTTAAATTTTGATTGTTATGTGAAATTAAATAATTTTTTTTTTGTGATTTAATTACTATTTGATGATTGACTTGCTTTGTATATCCTAACTTCAATTTAGGTATGATTGATTTCATTATCGACTCATTTTATTTAATAATAGTATTTTATTTAATTACTTTGTCATGCACTTTGATTTCTTAATTTTAGAAGTTTGTAGAGTTGGGTTAAAGCACTGTTCTGTAATTCCTTAGTTTGTTTAAATGGGCAAGTTTTGAGTGCTTCGTTGTGTTAGCTGATCTAATGAATATATTGCAATGACTCGAAGTAAGAGCTTCATATTCTCGTAATAGGCTTTAATTTTGTTCATTTTCAATTTTTTTATATTTTGTATCTTAGCTGATATTGTATTATTCAACTAGAATTTGATACATATAATGATAAATTAGTAGTCAATGTTTAGTTTTACTATTACACATTATTGAGGTCTTAATTTGTTAATTATTTCTATTGTATTTGTATATTGTAGTATATTGCATGTATTTGTTGTAGTATTTTCAAGACGCAATCTAGAATACTAATGGGTCTTGCTATTATCACTGATCAAATAAATTCAAATGCAGAACTTACATCTGTAAGTGCATACTTAAATTTTCTTGAATCTTAAACTTTGCAATGAACTTTTGTAATATATAATTGTATACACTTTATTTTTATTTTTAGGATATTCAAATTGAGGATATGAAAATAGAAATATTAAATCAATCTTCTGACAATAATATTGTTAAAAATATTCCAACATTGCCCCAACCTGAAATTGGCATGAATTTTGATTTGATTGATGATGCGTTTAAGTTTTACAAAACTTTTGAATATTTAGTTGAATTTGGAGTAAAAAAAAGATCAGGTCATAATTTTTATGGCGTCAGATATCGTTGTTGCTTTACATGTTGCAAAGAAGGGGAAAATATTGCTAGTAGCTCCTGTGCCAAGTCACATCGTAAACCTATTATAAAGACAGGATGTGGGGCAAGAATGATTATTAAAGATTTATGTTTAAATGGAAAATAGTTTGTGTGTGATGTTGTTTTAGAATATAATCATCCATTGGATCTACAAATGATTAGATTTATGAGATGCTATCGAGAATTTCTATTATAAATCAAAAAACAAATTGAAATTAATGATATTGCTGGGTGTCACTTAATAAATTTGTAAATGCTATGATTACTCATGGAGGTGGACATGAGAAATGTTATTTCACAGAAAAAGATTGCAGGAATTTTGTTGCAAATAATTGGCAAACATTGTTAGGTCATTGTGATGCATCTGCATTGATAAAGTATTTTGAGATGATGCAAAAAGATAATACTAATTTTGTCAACAATATTGAGCTATCCGAGAGTAATCAATTGTAAAATATTTTCTGAGCAGATGCTAGATCAAGAGTTTTGTCTCAGTACTTTGGTGATGTTATCACATTTGACATAACATATCTCACAAATTGTTATGCAATACCCTTTGCTCCATTTGTTGGTGTAAATCATCGTGGCCAATCTGTGTTGCTAGGGTATGCTCTTCTTGCTGATGAAACAACATACATATTCAAATGATTTTTTTGTAGATGGCTAGATTGCATGCATGAAAAAGCTCCATCTGCAATTATAACAGATCAATGCCAAGCAATGAGCTTGGCAATTTCAGAAATATTTCATCGAATATATCACAGATTATGTCTATGACACATTATGAGGAAACTCCCTGATAAGTTAGATAATAGGCATGATCGTGATATTATCTCATCAAAGTTTAGTCGAGCAGTGTATAATGTACTCTCCATACATGAGTTTGAGATTACATGGGCTGACATGGTGTTCGAGCACTCGCTATCAGAACATGAGTGGTTCAATTCACTCTATAATATTAAAAAAAAATGAGTTCCTGTATTCTTGAAAGATATTTTTTGGGCTGGCATGTCTACAACACAAAGGAGTGAAAGCATAAATACATTATTTGATGGATATGTGTCATCAAAGACAACATTGAAAATATTTGTACAAAATTATGCAAACGCCATGAGAGCCAAGTTTGAAAAGGAGACATATGAGAATTTCCGATCTTTTCATACACAACCACAACTGATAATCATGTTGAAAATGAGGCATATGAGGATTTCCAATCTTTCAGTGTCCAACTCTCGTCATCTGCATGCTATGAAATAAGGTATTTCTTTTGAATACAAGGCAGCTATGGTGATTCCGTTAATCAGAGTTCGCATGGCATTGTTGTGTGCAGCCATATCGATAAATCATGTTGATGCTGCACAAAGCAATGAGGCTTCAATATTACAGCAGATGCATTAAATTCGACATCAGTTAGATGCGGCCATCACCCAAAAAATGTGATCTAAGAAAGCTGAATATCAACTAGATATCTACTTGAAAAGTGTATTACCACTTCTCATGATATATGCTCACTAAATTATTTCCCATTGAACTGTAAAAAAAAAACTCTCTGATTTGTAGCAATGCAAACAAACAATGATAAATCCACACTCGCCACTGATTCAGGATTGAGTGCAACACCTTGTGACTATGGAAAGTTCCTGCACTTGAATTTGAAGGTTCGGCCAAGCAAAAGAGTGGCTATTTAAAAGGTTGAAGCAAAGCTGTTTTCTACTTCTTGGTTCAGCCGAACCCATTTATACAAAGAAATGTGATGCACATTGAAGAAGGGGAGTTTGAACAGAAGAGTTCATTCATAGCTGCAATTCGATTTAATCAGAGATATAGGAAGTTAAACCATAATTCTCTCGCTTGTATAAGCGAGTGCTCTACCATTTAAGCTACATCCCGCATAATCTCATTAAGCAGACAACAAGATTCTTTTAAATATAATCTACACATTCCTAACAATTTACACAAAACTTCGAATCTACCTATACTAGATAAAGATCGGATCTGAATAATATAACCATGCCACTTAAAAGGCAAGAGTATTAAAGATATGAACTTGCAACATCTAAAATAGCCACATATAAATAACACGGGTAGAAATGAGGATATGAGCATCCGTGCCACAAAACAACCAAGCTGATAGCTAAGATTGATATGAAGATATAAGCCATATATGAGATTTGTCTTCAGTACACAGCTTTGGCAAGAAATACAATTGCTGTACTCATAAGAATATAAACCAATACCTTTAAAACAGTTATTACTTTTATCTGACATGGAAGCTCCATCATGCCTTGTATAGTCAAAATGTCAACAATATTTTGAACAAGTCTTGGGCATTGAACGATAGCATTTGCACATACTGGGGAATGCCTAGCCAGTTCGATTAGCACTGAAATAAGGCATTCTACTAAAGCAGGAACGGGTTCCATCTGAATGTGGCATGCAACAACATTTCAAGCAATTAAGAAAACATAAAGTAGAAGAATTCTTTCATCCAATAAAATGAACAATGGATACAAATCTAAGTGAAATAAGCATATTATAAATGTTGACTAATCATAGGTTAAGAAATGGGATTAGAAGCAAACATTAACGCAAGTCTGCAAGACCATGCAAAGCAGTTTAGCGTCAGATTTGCTTTATTATATGATGCAAATCAATTACACCATAAAAAACAAAGGAGCATTCCCCTAAACAGTGTCAGTAAGCATAAACTTCTAATTAATAAGTTTCTAGCCATGATAATAGACACGATTGCAAGCCTAAAAGCATTGTTTGAACTACCAAATCTGATGAGCTTAGAGGCAAAGCACACAGGAACACTTCAAAATATGAACCCAAAGCTTAACGTGTTATGAGATAATCCTTTTAATTCACTAAAAAACGTTAAAGTTTCCACTAAGTGTGAAGAATCTAAGAACACGTGCTTTTATAGATACTACTTATTAATTATGATGAAAGGATACAAAAAAGAAAGGAAAATTTTATTCTTTTTCTTCCAATTACTTATGTATAGCATCAAATATTCGAGGAATTCACACTGTGGTCAAAGAATGATGAGCAGCAGCAAATTCCATCAACTAAATTAAATAAAAAGAGGGAGCTTTGGACGAGCACAATAAAAGGCAGGGATAGACAGAAGTAACTGTTCAAAAAAATTTGCCAAAAATCAGACAATAAGTGAATGTGAGCTAAGTGGAAGTTATGGCCTCTACCATGAAGGGAAACTCAATATCACTTGAAATTTTAGATAAATTGGCATCAGTCCAGTGAGGAAGAGCAAGATTGGGAAATTTTACCCAAATTGGAATAGTGGAAAAACCAGAAATCGACGCAAAAGAGAACTTTAAGATGAAGCATGGTTCGAGAAAAAGGACCTTCCAAGGCTGTGACGCTGAGGCAAGCGGAGCGGGAGGCGCTCCAAGAACGGACAAAAGGCGATTCGAAAGAAGAAAGGAGGAAGAAGAAAACCCTAAAATTATTTTCTTTATATTCTAATTCCAATGGAGTGACTGCTCTAACAATTGAAAGAAAATGAGTTGAAAGCTTGAGCTCTTCAAAGGCGACGAGGAATGTAATGGCGGGGCTGCTGGATGTTTACGTGAATGCTATGTTGAGGCTCGGTACTGATATGGGAGATGGATTTGACCGCCTTCTGTCTCCATTTGCGTCTGTTGCCACTCAATTGCGAACCCATCCAAGCTGAAGAAAGGGTTGTTAAAGAGCTCCTTGTTCTCAGTGAGCTCCTTCTTCAGAATCAAAAGGAGGAAATGTCGGCAGGAAGGTGAGGCTTCATCGAATGGTAGCTTATCGTCTTCATTTGATGGTAGAGGAGACCTTGTCTTCGCCATCTGTTGCCAAGGGAAGAAAGGGCGAAGGTGAAGAAGTGTGTGATTATGTTTCTCTTTTTTTGGCACAAGTTAGATGAGTCTTCCGCTCAATTATTTGTGGTACTCATCAGTTATTTGTGGGAGCTAATTCCGAACGTATCCGCACTCTTATAAATTTAGTGGTTGATGTACAAAAATTTCTGAAATAAATTAAAATAACAAAATAATAATTTTACCGGAGTATAAATATGGGTGTTGAAAATTTTCTCGTATGAATCGGATGAGTTCTAATTATGCGGAAGTCTCTACCTGCGTCGTTAGTATCGCCATTCAGTCCAGAAAATGACAGAGTTCACCGACGATGGAGCTCGCCAACATAGGTCTTCGTTTTCACAATTTGGCTCAACATTGGAGCTTGTTGATGCCAATGCCGACGAAGACACATGTATTCGCATTCGTAGTTTGGCGCAACGATGAAGCCCGTCGATGCTGATGATGTAGCCCCCCGACGCCGGCAACATAGTTGATGTAGGCCTTTAATTTGTAGTTTGGTGCAACGATCGAACTCGTTCGATGATGGAGCCGGCCGTCGAATATCAAAAAAGTAATTTAATAATAATAATAATTATTATTATTATTATTATTTTTTTTTTATCATGACTTCCCCCTTCCGAAAAAAAACCTAAATCCCAATCCTGTGATCGTCTCTGGTCTCTAGCGGAAACACCTCTCAAATCCTTAACACAGAGAGCCTTCTTCTATTCTCTTCTCTTGCACAGTCGTCAATCGCTTAGTCTGTCTCCTTCAAGCGCCGATGGCCGGTGCTTTTCTCTTCTCCATGGACCAGGTACTACTGTCTTGAAAACTAGAGAACTTCATTTTTCATAAAAACTTGGGGGCTGTCGTTTTAAAATGTTTGTGAGATTAATGTTGTTTGGTCAATGTTATCTTTTTTAATGACATCTCAAAATTTACCAAAAAGCCACTAGTTTTTTAACTTAATGTCGGTTGAAATCGACCGACCGACGTTCAAATAACATCGCCCGACAATAGCGATAGGGTTTTTCGCGTTTGTTCTCCCAAAGCTCGCCTCTGTCGGACGCAGCGCCAGTGCTCTACCTGTGCTTCGCCTCGCCGACGCAGCTTGCCCAGGCGTAGCGCCGGTGCTCCGCCTTATCTTCGCCTCGCCTCTACGATTTTGTCAACGCAGGTGCTCCGCCTTTGCTTCACCTCCCGTTCCCATTCACTTCATTTTTTTGATGGATGTTTTTTTTGAATATTTCTTGATATTGCCAATTGATTATGATTAACTTAGGATTATATTTGCTTTGTGTAACATTTATTAATGCTAATTTAAAATAAATTTCTGATATATGTGGTTATGTGTGATTATTGACATCATTAAAAATAATCTTCTTAGGTGCTTGCAATAAAATTTGTATATTTTTTTTTGTTTTGATACTGTTTAGTTATCTTTTTGATTTATATTTGCCACGTCCCAATATTGTTTGCCTAATTGTCATTCATATTGTTTACCTAGTTGTTTGTTGTGATTGTTGTGATTTTTCAATTTATATTTAAATCTTAGTATTGGGTGTAATCTTACCTCATGTGTAATATATCATGAATGACAATAAACCAAACAACCTACTTCTGAATAATACTGACATATGTTATTTAAATAACACTGAACCAAACAGTCTCTGTTATCTGAATAACACTAACTTTTCACCTGACATTCAACCAAACAGCCCCTAATGGTATAGTTAATGAATCTGCTAATGTTGAAATAGCAATCTCAGAACGGCTGAGCTTGTTAAGGTTGATTCTGGTAATGAAATTGAGCTTGCTGTTTTTGATAAGGCTGATTCTTTTGATGTGAATTATGAATTGCAAGGTGCTGTTTCTTAGTATGGAAAACATGATTTTGATTTTTTAGGCTGCAAATCTTGAACCATTGTGTTTTTGAGAATGTGCTAATAATATTGATTAGGCTGATTTGAAATCCTTTTCTATTCCCAAGTTAACTCCAAATGATTCTCTTAATTCATTTTCATTATAACCATGGTTTAGTTTTTGATATTATGTTTGATTGGCCCATTGTTAAAGAAAGTTTTATAGAGCAGCTATATGACTAACTATGTTATATGGGGCTGAATGTTGGCCAATAAAGAATCTCTCTGATAAAATAAGTTTTGCAGAGATGAGGATGCTTAGGTGGGTGAGTGGGCATACTCGTAAGGATAGAATGAGAAATGAGTTTATTTGTAGCAAGGTTGGAGTGGCTCCAATAGTGAGCAAGATTAGAGAATGCTGCTTTAGATGGTTCGGGCATATTAAGTGTAGACCGTACAATACCCTGTCAGAAAAAATGAGTATATGAATTTCTCCCATATTAGAAGAGATAGAGAAAGACCAAAAAAGACATGGAAAAAAATATTATGAAGAATCTTCTCTATTTGGAACTTAGGGAGGGGATTCTATTCATTCGTGCACAATGGAAACCAAGGATTCATGTTATTGTTTTTGTTTCTCTGCTTCTACTCAGTGCCCTAACATTATCATTCATTGATCAAAAGTCTCAGGACATTTGGAAAATTCTCATGGGTGAATCTCAGAACAAGGAGGTGAGTTTACAGTTTTCACATTAATCCTAAAATTTCCCTCACTATTCTTCTTTTCAATTTTTTTACTTTAATAAAATTTTTTATTGTGCTATGTGGGTTGGTGTAGGTTTTGGAGAAGCAGGTGCTCATGGTAGCTCAGACGGTAGCTCAAGCGGTTGAGGATAAGCTCGATGAGGAGATTGCATCGTTGGATCAGCTTGACCTGGACGATTTTGAGCGTCTGCGGGAGCGACGGCGTCATCAGATGAAAAAAATGGCGGAGAAACAGAGTCGATGGATGTCGCTCGGCCATGGTGAGTACTCTGAGATTTCTGAGAAGGATTTTTTTTGCCGCTGTCAAAGCCAGCGAACGAGTGGTATGCCATTTTTACCGAGAGAACTGGCCCTGCAAGGTAACTACTTTGTCCTGGATCTTTCATTGCAGCGGAATCTTCTGCTGCAAAAATTAGGGAATATTGGGAGAACCATTCGTTGGATATTAGCGAGTGACAATCGAATTCCTGTGTTTTCTATTTTTTTTTGGTTTAGGAAATGTGTCGAATCAATCATTGGAACTTAAGTAAACAGCATTTATTCTTGGTGTATGGTTGTATCTTTGACTAGTTTTCATCACACAATTGAAGATTTGTTATCACATTTTTCTTGCATGATTGTTTATTGATGTATTTGTCATTATCACGCTATGAAATGATAAAATTAGCGTTCAAGCAATGGCATGTGTTCTTGTATTATCATGATTATTTAAAACCATGGATGCAAACAAGCAACAAGGGTAATATTTTTGTAAATTTTTATCTCTATTTTGATGATTGTTGATGAGTTAAAATCATTTAAACTGTTGCTATTATAATATATATCTAGGCATTCGTTCTATTGATTTTCGTGGCTTTAATTTATCTCTTCTTGGGCATTATAATTTTATATTTATTACATGTGGGAGATCTTTTTATTGAATGAGGCGCATTCACTCTTTTTTCTATCATAATTGTGATCCCTCTAATCATTCACCTTTGCTCCTTACTACATCAAAGCCTCTCACTTGATAAACATCTTTCTGGTCACCATGACATTGTTTAGTTTTCAAAACGACTATTCTCTAAATATATAATTCTTAACAGCAGTATCAAGATATGCAAACCCTCTTTTTACAGGTCTCACATGTATGTTCAATTGCGTAGATTCTTTTATTGTCTTCATATTCATGTTTACTTAAGTTGCCTAGTGATAGGAGACTTTTTATGCTATACTTTTAGAAATTCAAATGATTTCGTGATGTGTAATTT
This sequence comes from Gastrodia elata, assembly GCA_016760335.1. Classification (NCBI taxonomy): domain Eukaryota; kingdom Viridiplantae; phylum Streptophyta; class Magnoliopsida; order Asparagales; family Orchidaceae; genus Gastrodia; species Gastrodia elata. The sequence goes on along the minus strand of CM028678.1, from coordinate 4,416,080 downwards.
GTTAATTCTGGCCTGTTGTTTTTGTTGTAGAATGGTTTTCTGATGTGTTTGTTCGCAAGTTGTCTTGTCTGGTGGTTGTCCTTAACCCATATCTCTGTGAATTAATTAGGGATGCTGTTATCGAACACATTCAATAGGTGTTTCGTTCGTGCATGTTATTTGTGGTTGTCATTTTTCTAACTTATAAAACTACGAATGGGATTCAAGCAAGATTTGGGTTACTTTATAAATTAAAGGAGTTCAGTTTATTAGAATTAAAATAATTAATAGTGAGGGCATCATCGAGTATGAGATTCTAATTCTTTTGTTCAATTGTACAAAACATTGGTAATACAGAGGGCAAAATAGCATCCATGCTGGTTTAATGAAATGGAAGAGCACCTTTGGAGTGTTGAGTGATTGAAAATTTCTACTCAAATTTAAAAGAACATTTCTTGGAGCATCTAAAAGGCTAGTAATATTATATACAGCAGAAATAAGTCTTCTAGAGATGAGGATGTTATACTGGGTGAGTGGGTATACTTGAAATGATAGGATGTGAGTTGAGTTCATTTGTTGCAAGGTTGAAATGGCTTTAATAGTGGACATTATCAGAATATGTGTCTTAGTGGGTATTGTTAGATAGTATGGACATATCAAGTGTGTAGACCATTCCATAACGTTAGAAAATTTGAGTATATGAATTTTTCCAATATTAGACTAACTATTAGAAATGATATCTTTATTTGGAATTTAGCTAAAGGCTTCTGTTTGATCATGTATAACGAATCAAAGGATTCATATTGGCGGCCCCGCTTAGTGGAACTAAAATTTGGCGATGATGGTGTTGTTCTCGATATTGTTGTGTTGATAAAGGCTGCTGACTCAATTTTTTTCTAAATTATAATTTGCAAACAATAGATTAAAAAATTACATGCACTCATGCTGTAGTGCATGAGCAATGCAAATTCACAAGCATACTAAATCTTTTTTCTATCAAACATTGTTGGCTTCTCATTTAATTTTGGCTAAAATAATCATATAAGCTGGTTCTGATGGCTGGTTAAAAGATGTTTCTTGAAATATTTAACATTCTGTTCTTGCAATTTACTATGTGTAATGAATAATTTCAAACCTTTTCTATGCAGGTTTTGGACAAACACTTGAGTATTCTTGCACAGCAGCATGTAGAGACGCGCTTCTTAAAGGTTCATGCAGAAAAGAGCCCATTTGTGACTGAGAAACTTAGGATTGTTATGCTTCCTACGCTTGCTCTTATAATGAATGCTAAAGCTGAGGATTATGTGGTATGTATGGGTGGCTAAAACCGCTATACATAATATATCTATCATAGTGTGCCATAGAATATAGTTTTAGATAATGCGCCTGCATTACAGGTAGGCTTTGATGAGCTTGGAGGAAGTGATGAATTTAGTACAGAGGAACTCGAGGAGCGGCTCGCCAAATCCAAAGTGATATTTTTCCAGGGCGAAGTTTCGGCGAGCCTTAAGAGGCCCCCTTCCACTAAGAGAAGCATCCGACGATCGGAGGGATCCAATCTATCCGATGATTCTGATTAGCTAGGTGATGCTTTATCTGTGCCAGCAGCCATGTTCTTCAATCCCTTTTGGTGAAAGCACATCTATGTTTGAAGAGTTGTCAAAAAAAAAAAAAAAAACTGTCAATTGAAGGTTTTATTATTATTATTTTTGTTGTTGTTGTTTGAATGGATATATTTTTGAAATTTTGAGCTTCTTAATCGTCCAAAATGTATGTTTTTTACTGAATTTTTTCAATATGTGTGGAATTAGGCTTTTGAAATCCCTTTTGGTGTTTAGCACCTTAGCACTAACTTTAATATTGTTATGTCGCATCCCAATCCCGTTAATGACAAGTAATCTACTATTCAAGTTTAATGCCAGATTCTGTACAGGATAAAGGGTGTGGTAAATTTGCAAATATTGCATATCGGTGATAGGAGATAAGCAAGATTTCTCGGAAGAATGTGGGTAAAGAAGTTAGTCTTTGATTTTAAATTATGATTATATAGTTAAAATATTGTTATTCTCATTGACAAGTTATGATAAAAATGATGATTAATATAGTATGCCTTCAAGAAATTTTGATAGTTTATGCTTTAAAAATTGGTACTTTATTAAGAATCTTCAAAGGAATGGTGTGAGCATCATTTTGGACAAGTGTTTATCTGATAATGTAATGAAAGTTAAGAAATTAGAGAGAACTATATATTCAAAACTTACACTTCTCCTTTTTGTCTTCTCATAGTTTCTTTCTCTTCTAGCTGAGGTTTCTCTCTACAGTAAGAAATTTGTACTCTATTTTTCTCTTGTTTCTAATTAGGTTAAGCCCACAACTTTCATTTAAGCATAGGAATGTAATGAAATTGATGCATACAAATGCTTATAGTCCTTTCTCAGCCTTGAGTTGATGTATTATTCTCCAAACACATGATATGAAAACAAACATTATCTTTAAATTGTAGTGACCTACTAATGCCCCATACATCATCTTTTTTATATTATCACAAATTACACGATAATTATTTCTAGTAGTTCTTTAAAACTCTAAAATTTTTTAATGCTCTTAAAGAGTGATTATGTTACGTAAATGTGCTCCATAATCCATTAATTTCTTTACTTTGTGTTGAAATTTGTAAAATATATTCCAATTATAAAGATAATAGAGTTGCTCCTCAAAATCAAATGTTGAAATTAATTATGATTGGCAATGGAATGAACGATGATCTTCATCTCTTTTCACTATTATACTGCTCAATAAACAACTAACGACTTGAGTGATTGTATAATCACATGATATATCCTATTATATCCTATAAAGAATTGCATGAATCTTAAATTTGAATTAAGTTTATAAAGCTACAAGTGATAGTATAATCAACTAGTGGCATAATGTAACGACATATGTCGTTACTAAGCTGTTTATGACTAAACACTTACTTTCTATGCAATCTTAGTGACGTTAGATTAAGAACAATAAGAGGAGGCTAAGTTTAAAGTTTCGTCAAAATTGGAGCACCGAATTGCCAGTAATTATTTTGGAACTTAGGGAGGGGATTCTATTCATTTTTATTATTAATATTATTTTTTTTATCCTATATATTATTAATAATGAATTACATCTTAATTTTTATAAATAATAAATTTTGATAAAATATCATGTTAACAAAAATAATTTATAAAAAAATTATTATTAGTAATATTCAGTAAAATATTATCATATAATAATTATTTTATAGTCATATTTCATTTTAAATTAAAGGTAAATAAATAACAAATTAGTTATTATTTTACTATATAACTAAATAAATATATGTTAAAATATTATTTTAAATATTATATTAATAAATTATTATACATGAAATATCTTGATAATTGTTATGTATTTATTCTATTTTTTTTATTGAATTACCTTTTAATTTGTAAAGACAACTCTTAGAACAGTTCGATGTTTAGAGTGATAAAAAATATATACTTACAACCAAAGAGGGGCTGATATATATATATATATATATGAGTAGTGCTATAGTTACACATTAGTATATATTAAAATATAAAAATGATGTGTGAATATATATTTTTTATATGATTTATATGCAAAAATTAAAAAAAAAAATTATATTGATCATAAATATTTTTTGATATATATTCTTATATAATCATAATATTTTTCTATATATATATATTGAACTCTTGTATGACTTTGACTCTTTATTTACCCAACAAAATATTTTTGATGATAGAGAAATTTGTAAATAATGTTTTTTTTTTTGTATGACATATTTAATCTTTAATTTTTTATGTACAAAATTTCATGCAGGTTAATGAATTATTTTGCATGAACAAATCCTTTTTAAATAATATATATATACATATTTCATCTTATTTGTTATTATTCGTTTTTTTTTTCTTATTCCACTTCTGCATATTATTTTAATTTAAAAAATGTAAGGCTTAATATTATTCGATACTTAGGGCTATTTGGTTTGAAGTAAAAGGAGAAAAGTAAAATTATTTTGGGTAAAGTGAGATTATTTGTATTTGATTTGACTTGAAATAAATGAAAAATTTATATATTATAATTCAAGTTTGGATATATATATATAAACAAAGGTCAAGTTAGGCCTGAATAGGAGTAATTCGAGATTACGGGGTAGAGTGGAGTAGTAGAGTGAGTTCGTTAAATTGAACAAACAAAATCAAATGAATGAATGAACAAATTTGTGCATTCGAACTAACAATTTTGTGTGTTCAAACGAATGATGTCTTCTCTGGTGAACAAGATCATTGATCATCTTTTCCTGCGAAAATCGATATGAACTAAATATATTTCGTTTGAAATCGAGTCGAACAAAATTGATTTTATATGAATCATTCGAACGATTCATTTGATTGAATCGTTCGAAAGGCTCGTTCCATTTAATCCCTTAAAAAAATTTGGTGTGTAATTTTACCTCCCAATATATTCAAAACATCACACGCACATATTACTTCATTACAAACAAATCCAGTAAAATTACGAAACATCAGTAAACTAATTTGATTACATTGTAAACATATTATATTGTAATGAGATTACACCGTAATCACATGACTTTACTATTAGATTTCTCAAATTTTTTGATGTTAAACAAATTCTTTAAGTATTCACTCATTTTTTGGGATTCAAATCCCAGCATTTTTGTTATATATAAAATGTCAGATGAGAAGCAAGTCGAAGTGTAAGATGAAAGACCTTAGCAGCTTTTTGGAGATTTAAGATATCTATTTTGTAGTATTAAATAAACATATGGAGCAAATGCTAACTTTATTTTGTAAAAATTAAATTAATATGAATTTATGAATATTGAAATTTATTATGATATTGAATGACCTATTCTTCTACATCATTTCGCTTAAATGCACAACAGGGTTCTGCAGCTCCAAGAGCCCAATGATAGTTTAGTTCACGTTAAACCCAAATGAGGGTCCTCACACATGGTTTCCAATGTTAACTAAACAACTCTAAAGTATCCACTTATTATTTATTTTGCTCATTGGAAATTAATATACATAATATGGTTCAAATCATCATGACTAAATATAATTAAACCTACTTTTTTCTACAAATTGTGTCATGTTCTTAATGAACCATAGAACTTGAGAAATGATTACTCTCTTATCCAAATCATGTTCACATCTTGTGAATTATGTTAAGAATATTGCAGACATAAATGTGACTAAGTTCTAAATGATATATGAAGATGATACTCTTAAACACAAAATAATTTAAATTCTTAGCACATACAAATTTATTATTTCATATAGTAAATTTAATTCTTATATGGAAAATATTTGAATAACTCAATAAATGCCCTAACATTTTTTTTCAATATAATTTAACTCATTTTAATTAATTTATAATCATTAATTTTACTTATAAATATGAATTATTATAAATTAAATATTAATATTAAATATTTTAATGTCAAAAATATCACAAGCAAAAGCGAATTTAATAAAAATTTTTTATTTCACTTGACTCATTAAATCTTAGTCATCAATATATTTTGAAAAATATTTAGGAGCCATATAACAATACACTTATATCCATTATAAAAAAGTAGCGATTAGTTATATTTAAAAAAATAATATTATTTAGATTTATTAATGTGATATTTAAAAATACTCTTTCAATTAAATTTAGATTTCATTTTATTAGTTTATTTATTTATATTAAAATAATATAAATATTATTTTTAAGTTTATATTGAATTATAAATTCAAATCCAATTAAATTGATATTTTTGAGTGCCACTTAATTAAATCTAAAGAAATGATGAGTTGACTTTTCTAGCGCACATTAAAACAATAATATCTTAATTCAATAGATAAAGTCTTTTATCAAGTTTTCCTTTATACTATAGATTAAAATTTAAAGAATTAAATGAAATAAATTTTTTTTATTAAATTCACATTTACTTGTGGAGTCATTAAAATATATTTTTTAAATTTTAAATTCTAATCATTCATACTTTTAAAAAAAAGTTAAGTAATATTTTTCTTTAATTTATTTAGAGTTAATAATTATATACTTCACATAATCAATATTTTAATTTTATTATTTTAATCTACTATATATATATTTTATAAAAAATATTATACTTATAATATGTATTAAAAGATTAGAGTACATTACTGTATGTTATTTTAAAAAAATATTTAAGATCAATAATTTTTTTTTATTATTTTACATATAATCTATTTTTTTACATCCAAACTTAGTTTGATTAATAGTTTTCATGTCAATCAAACTCTCCGTGTCTCCTTGCGCCCCTTTCGAAGGTCGCGCCTCGCATCGCCCCTCGTTAGCTCCAGCTGCAGTTGCTTCTTCTTCTTCTTCTTCTTCTATTCTTCTTTTGTTACAATCCTATAGCAGTCGTCGTAATCTTGGCCGGAGGTTAAGTTTCAACGCCGCACGTGGTATGGGCATGACCAAGGTTGATTCCATGACCCGCCTACCTTCCTGGGCCAGCAAGATCTCGTACACCAACGCGATCTTACTGGGGGAGTCCCTCGCTTCAGAAGAGAATGATCTTGTCTTTCCTAGCCCAGAGTTCTCGGCTCAGGCTATCGTTTCTTCTCCGGAGCAGGTTCCTCCATTTATTTCTATATTATCTTTACTTGGAAGAATGCACGTGTCTTGGGATCTTGAAGTTTTAATGTATTGGAGATGAAGAACGATGAATCTTGTGCGATATTTTTTTTTTTGGAGAAATTTGAGGAGCTTTTCAGTTCGCAAACATGTTTTTTCAAACGTCTATTTGATTTCCACATTGCACCGCAAAATGACAGCTAGATGTCGGCCAAAATTGGCTGACATTGAATTTTTGCTTCTCGACGTGTTTCCTTTTGACTCATTCCTCCTTTTTGTTACTTGTCATTCAGATGGCATCTAGATATTTTTTTAAGAGCTGCTGCATATTATATTTTTTGCTGCATATTTTGTCCCAACCCTTCGTCTCTCACAGAGACGATGAAACAGAGAAGAGAAAACTGGTGTTTTCTTTGGAAGAATTAAAGTTTCAGAACAGATTTTTTTAAAAATTTTCTTTTATCAGTTTTTATGGATATGGATATGGATATGGATATGGATATGGATATAGATAGATATTGATGCATGGTTATCACTTGGGAGAAACATTTGGTACCGTTTATATTTCGGCACAACTGCAAATATCAATTTTAACCAAACAAACTACATCTGCATAATACTAACATCTAATATCTCATTAACATTACAAACCAAATAGGGACTAACATTTGAATATTATGTTATCATAATAGCATTGAAAATGTCAGCCAATCAAACAGTCCCTTAATTCCCTTGAATGTCAAGGTGGCGGCATTCTATTTTCTGGTCTGTTAATCCTATAAACTTCTTTTAAAACACACAAAGAAGTTGTGAAATTTTGATCTCAATTTGCTGTGTTGAACTGGTTTAAATGCCATTTGTGCCTGCTTGACAGATTATTCGACGGGTATCAATTTTGATTAGCTCTCATGGCTGTCACATCTTGTGTGTAGTATGCAGAAATGTATAAGAAGTCAGTAGACGATCCTGCTGGTTTTTGGTCGGAAATAGCATCACAGTTTTATTGGAAGAAAAAATGGGATCCAGATGTTTTCTCCGAGAATCTTGATGCAAGGAAGGGGAATATAAAGATTGAAGTAAGTTTTAATAGCAATCATGAAACAATAAAGGTTTCCTTGGAAGGTCATATCTTTCTATGCATCTTTTCTGTTGATGTTCCTTGCAGTGGTTTATGGGAGGAATTACCAATATCTGCTATAATGCTTTAGATAGAAACATAGAAGAGGGGAATGGTGATAAGGTTGCAATCTTCTGGGAAGGAAATGAGCCAGGTCAGGATGGGAAGCTGACTTATAATGAGCTTCTGGAGAAGGTTTGCCAGGTGTGGGCTTTCTCGTTTGATTTAATTTCAGTTTCACCCCTCATTTCATCAAATTATTTATTTTATCTCTTATTCTATTTCCATGCTGTACTAGTTGTCCAATTACTTGAAAGATGTGGGTGTTAGAAAGGGTGATACGGTTGTGATTTACTTGCCAATGGTTGTGGAGCTACCAATTTCTATGCTGGCTTGTGCACGTATTGGTGCTGTGCATTCGGTATTTTCAGACTTTTTGTCTTGCTGCAATTACAGGTTTCTTATCATGATTACTGCGATGGTGGTGATGTTCTTACTGCTCTCTCTTTCCACTCTATAGGTTGTATTTGCTGGCTTTTCCTCCGAGTCTCTGACTCAAAGGATCATGGATTGCAAGCCCAAAATTGTGATAACATGCAATGGTGTGTGCAGGGGTTCTAAAGTTCTCCTACTAAAAGACTTTGTGGACATTGCACTGGTGCAATGCGCCAAGAATGGTTGTGTTGTTGGTATAAATCCCTAAGTCTTTCTTTTCCCAATATACTGCATAACTTATACTTTTTAGTGATACTGATTTTATTAAATCTAGTTTCTATCTAAATTTGTCCTCTGATGCTCATGCAGTTCTTTCTTATTTTTGTTGAAATTATTTTTGTAAGCATCAATATTGAATTTAATCTCCAAAATGTTGTCATGATTACTGTCGATGTTGAACAAAATGACTTTTTTGTTGTGAACCCATGTAGATGCAATCATTGTTAATGAAAAAGAGAATGAATACAAATGTAGTAGCCATACATATAGGTGAGTTTAATTTTTTATAAAAAAATTTCAATTATACTTTCATTCACCGTATTAGTAAAATTAAGATTTGGAATGCTTTAAAAGGATGAAGAGTGAAAAAATGATAGGATTGGATGACATTTCTTAGCATACTAAGTTATTTAATGTTATTTTGAAAATGCAAATAATACTAGATGGGTGGAGAAATAGTATTGTTGTATTTATTTACAAAAATAAATGTGATGCTCAAGACTCTTTATTATTGAAGAATCAAGTTAATGTGTCATGCGTTCAATTTTTGGGAAAGTGTAATTGAATACAAATTATTAAGAGATACTTGTATTTCTCAAAACCAATTTGGTTTTATGATAGTTAGATCTATGATAGTAGCCATACATATATTAAGAGATTTGGTAGAAAAATTTAGAGAAAGAAAAAAAAAATCTCTTTTAATTTTTATTGATTTAAAAGGCTTATGATAGAGTACCAAGAGATGTTCATTTGAGAGCTTTAGAGAAAAAAAAGATTTGTGTTGTATATATTGATGTATTAGAGATATGTATAATGGGGTTGTAATATGTATTCAATCACAAGGTAGCTTATCTAATATTTTTTCTGTTACTATTGGATTACTTATAGGATTAGTTCTCAGCCCATATCCTTTTTACTTTAATTTTAGATTTATTGTTGAGCACATTCAAGAGGAGATTTTTTTGGTACGTGTTATTTGCATATGACATTTTTTTAATTAATAAGGCTAGCGATAGAATTAAAGCAAAACTTGAGTTTATGTGAACTACTTTAGAGTCTAGATATTTTTTCTTAATAGATCTAAATAAAATATATGGAGTTTAAGTTTAATTATATTAGAAGCCTTAATATTGAGAACATAATTATATAGGAGCTTGTGATTAAGAAGGGTGAGAGATTCAGCTACCTTAGTTAAATTCTTCATAATAATGATCAAATAGAGATTGATGTTGTTATTAGGATTCAAGTTGGTTGGATGAAATAGAGGAGCACTCTATAAGTGCTGTGTGATCAGAAAATCTCACTCAAAATAACATTTTTTTCTAGAGCAACTATACGACCAACTATGTTATATGGGTTTAGCGTTGGCCAACAAAGAAGAAATTATTGATAAAATAAGTGTTTTAGAGATGAGGATGATTAGATGGATGAACGGGTATACTCGTAAGGATAGAATGAGAAATGGGTTTTTGAATAGCAAGGTTCGAGTAGCTCTAATAGTGGATAAGATTAGAGAATATCACCTTTATGGTTCAAGCATATTAAGCATAGACTGTGTAACGACCCAATGTCGTTACTTTGCAAATTAGGTCAAAATCTGACTCAAAAATCAGGATCCCAGGAGACTTCAAAATTAGGGCAAACCAAAAATACAATTGGTTAGAAATATTTTTTTAGATTAAAATGTCCCAGTTTGAGAGAAATCCAGATAACTAAAACTCTTGTTTTAATTTTTGGTTTGTTTAAATTCAATAACTTAAGAAAAATTGAATACAAGTTCAAATTAACGATTTTGGTGTCATTGGATTAAGTATATTATTTAAAGGCTACACTAAAAGTTTTATTAATGTTGGAGCTTCGGTTATATTGTAATTAATTTTTGAAGTTTTAAAATTCAGAAATTAATATAAAATAAAATATTGCTTCGAATCAAAAGTTTTTGGCGCGAGGTTGTTCGTCTCATCGTAACACATTTCTGTGTTAAGTTTCGTTATTTTTGGAAGTTGAACGACAGAAAAATACAAAAAATTTAATTAAAATTATTATTTTATTTTTTCTTGTCTCTGGCCCCCCACCCCGACTGAGCCAGGTGCTGTCTCTTGACAGGGCCTGCCAGACGCAGACGGATTTGCGACGCCTCACGCATGCGACGCCCTGGTTGGCGGCTGACCGGCCGACCATCCCCCCTCCCTCTCCTTTCCTCCTCCTATATATACCTCCACCTTCAAAACTTAAAAATATCCCTCAGCCAGCAAGCAATTATTTTGATTCCGTCTTTTTCTTTCATACATTATTATTATTATTAAATAATGATAATATAACACTATTGCTACTTTCAGTAAATTAAAATTCTATCTTCTATCAAGAAGAGAGAGTGAAAGAAAAACATAATAGAAAATAAGATAATAAATATCCCTAAAAATATCATACTGTTTTATTTTCATCTCAAACTTTATAAATCTTCAAGTATTGGCTAAAAGACTAGTTTAAATATCAAAAACTTATGTAGATTCAATCAACTATTGCATTTTTAAAATTTAAAGGAAAATGTACCCAGTATATATACATGTATTATTTTTTTAGCACTTTACTGCTGCTTAACTTCGTTTTGAGTCAAATTCATATTTGATGCTTGGTTGGTTGTTTGAAACCGACATCCTTTTATAAAATGGTTGGTTACTTGAAAACGACATCAGTAACATATGTTGGTTGGTTACTAGAAAAATGACAGCAGTAACGTACGTTGGTTGGTTACTGAAAAAATGACATCGGTAACGTACATTGGTTCGTTACTGGAAAAATGACATCAGTACGTACGTTGGTTGGTTACTAGAAAAATGACATCAGTACGTACGTTGGCTGGTTACTGGAAAAATGACATCAGTAATATATAGTAGTTAGTTACTGGAAAAATGATATTAATAACATACATCTTTGTGATAATTTTTGCAGCAAATTAATTATCCCCTTTGCTCTATTGCCTTATTTTTTCTGCATTTTTATCACATCATTGTTTCCGCTAATTGTATCTCTACTATTATAAAATGTAATTTTTTATTGTTTGTTGCAGTACTTAGAGTATTGTTTTTTTTACAATACCAGGTTAAGTACTTCTGGGAGAACTTGACCGAAAACTTTAAATTTTAGATTTTTAAATTACGGATGGATCTACGATGCTACTTTTTTTATTATCCAATTTTCTATGTAAATTGCTTTTCATCTGTAAATGGCTGTGAGTGCTTCCTTTCAGTGGATAAAATTTTATACACTTGACAGAGGATGTTGTGGTTATGTCTTGTTAGTTGACAAAGTTGTGATGTGGCTATGCTAAATTTTTTTGCATAACTTGTTTTTATTTCTTATGCATTAATCAACTGCCTGTGAGTGTATTTTTTTGTAGGTTTTGCACATTATTGTTACTCACCATGTCTTTGGTTATCACACTTGGGCAGGTTTATGTCTGACATATGAAAATAAGTCAGCCATGACTCGAGATGCAACAAACTGGCAAGATGGAAGAGATGTATGGTGGCAGGTTTGTGGAAATACGCCTATGGACTCCCCTATTTCTTAGCCCTAATTCAACTATTTGGCTACTTTAATAACTCGTTTTTCATGGGTGGTTTGTCTTTAAAGCTTCATAACTAAACGAGATGTTGATATAGTACATTTGCTATTGCAGTTCAGCAAAGGGCAGGCCAAGCTTATATAAATATACACGTTCGTACACTGTTTTGCATTAAGACACCTTTTTTACCATGTGGATGCTTTTCAGGATGTGGTTCCAAAATTTTCAACCAAATGCGATGTAGAGTGGGTTGAGTCTGAAGATCCATTATTTATCCTATACACTAGTGGAAGCACTGGAAAGCCTAAGGTGATTTCCTAATTATATATTGAATTTTAACTTTCTAGATTGGATGTAATAAAATTAATAATTCTGTTATGTATGCAGGGTGTGTTACACACAACTGGGGGCTATATGGTATACTCTGCAACAACATTCAAATATGCTTTTGACTACAAACCATCAGACATTTACTGGTACCTTCTCATTTCTGCTATTTCTCAACTCCGATTTAAGCTCTTCTGAAACATTTCCTTTGATTGTTTTTCCTTTCCTCTTAATCCTTTCTTCAAAGTTCTCATCTTCCAAATACAGGTGTACTGCTGATTGTGGTTGGATCACTGGCCACAGCTATGTGACATACGGTCCTCTGTTAAATGGAGCAACTATTATTGTTTTTGAAGGGGTTAGTGACCTCACTGAAAATTTTCTAGTGCAGCAGTTCCTGTTGAAAAGCTGGTTGCATAAATAAAGATCCACCTCTAGTGGTTATTGAGAAAATATATTTTGCTTGTAGAATTTTGTCCCTGTTTTGTTCAAACTATTATTTATATGTTGTTTTTATGCTGCTTGTGTGGATTATAACACCTGACATTAATGGTCACATGGCCTTGTTGCATTGAACAGAATCATCGTCCCTTGTTTCTTGAACTTGTGTAACATACATTGTTAGAGTGCCTTTGTAATCATATGTCCCGTAATCACTGAATGCTTGAGATTATTAATGTAATTTTGTAGGTTCCAAATTACCCAAACCCTGGACGTTGCTGGGACATTGTGGATAAATATATGGTGACACTTTTCTACACTGCCCCAACATTGGTACGTTCTTTGATGCGTGATGGCAATGAGGTAAGAGGGTATCATTGAAAATACTTTTGTTATCTTCTGGAATTTCTCTTTTTCATTTAAAACATTAAGCTACTATTTTTGTTCTTGTATAACAAAAATACAATATGCATGATGGAATTTTATTGAATTGTCTTGCTTGAGCAACAATGGTTTATTCTTCATTTCATCTGTTATTAGGGCCTTTGTTTCAGGCCTAACTTAGCTTATTTTTTTTTAAGATAAGCTAAGCTAAGCTGATGATGTGAGGTATGGCTTAAGCTGATGTGAGTTAAGCTACTTAAGTTGATGTGACTTAAGTTGTCTTAAGCTATTTGGAACTTAAGCTAACTTATGCTATTTGATATTTAAACTGACTTAGTCGAAGATAAGTCTGAAATGAACGGGCCTTAGTCCCTATATTATTTTTATTTTCAGGGATAACACAGTTGCAAAGAGGGCATTGTAGTTATTTGTACAATGTCAAGCTGGAATATGAAGTTATTGATGATCGAACATGCATTTAATGAATCACAATGTATTGTTTGGCAATTTGTATACACATGAAATAACAAAAAATTTCCATTTTTGTTAAAATTTTCTTGTTCTGTTTGTCTTCCGTGCATTTGCTTGTTTTTGTTGACCACATTTTCACCTTCTTGGGCTTTGCATTCTTTCATTGCTGTGCTTGTAATCCAATGAAAAGATAATAGTGGCAAACTAGAGAACAATTCTATTTATAGCGATGGATGTTGTTGACAGCAAACCCTATGGGGCTTACACAGTCTTGTTTTTGATACATAAATTTTGCCCTCTCAAGATGGACAAAACTGAACTTACAATGAGGAATTATGTACAATGATATAAGTTGTTGTCTAGGACAGATGAAAGGCCAAACAACTTTCATAGTGACAATCTTCGCATTTTTGAGAGAAAACGATTTGGATTTTGTCCTTCTCCTTAATTGTTGAGTGGGAGGAGGTGCTGCTAAAGTTTATCATGGTGCCAACACAGTTAGTGCTCAATGCTTATGCTTCCATTCTTGTGTTGCTGGTGTTGTCAAGGAGCTCAAGGTACCATTCATAATGAGTTTCTATAGTAGATGGTAAAATACTGAAGGTGCTTATGAAGGTAAATGAACTCCTATTATCGTTATTGACAAAGAAAGTGTTTGAGTCAGTTTCTTGTGATGCCTTGGATAGATTGATGAAGCATATGTTGGCTGTTGGAGGTGATGCTTTGCTTCTTCAACTTCTAAGACTTTATAATGGATACGTCATCTAAGATGATGCAGACCTTGAAATTAATGGCTAACAACACCCAAAAGATCAAGAAAGCTGAGGGTGACAGAAGGAAGGTGTAACTACCCAATGTCGTTACTTTGCAAATTAGGTCAAATCTTGATTTAAAAATCAGGATTCTGGGGAACTTCAAATTAGGGCAAACCAAAATACCATTGGTTAGAAATAATATTTAGATCAAAATGCCCCAGTTTGGGAGAAATATGGATAACAAAATCTCATGCTTTAATTTCTGAATTGTTTAAGTTCAATAAATTGAGAAAATTAAATACAAGTTCAAATTCATCAATTTTTGTGTAATTGGGTTAAGTATTATAATTAAGGCTACGCTAAATGCTTCATCAAATTCGGAGCTCCGGTTCGATCGTGATTAATTTTTTGAAGTTTCAAACTTTAGAAATTGTTTTAAAATAAAATATTGCTCCGATTAAAAAGTTTTTGGCACGAGGGTGTTTGTCTTATCACAACACACCTGTGTGTCAAGTTTCGTTATTTTTGGAAGTCAAATGATGGAAAAATGCGAAAATTTTAATTGAAATTAATTATTTTATTTTTCTATATATCTCCTTCCTCTATTTCCTAATCCCCCCCCGAGCGCAGGCTCTACCGCTCGACAGAGCCTGCCAGACGCAGATGGGCCTGCGTCGACTCACGCACGCACCGCCCTGGTCGGCGACAGATCAGCAGACCAGTTGGCCAGCCATCCCCTTCCCTCTCCTTCCCTCTCTATATATACCCCCTTTAGCCCAACCCTTCTCCCCATATACCAGCCTAACCTACCTTAGCCTCAGCCCAGCCACTAGCCAATTGTCCGACCACCCCACTCCGGCCCCCTTCAACCACGTCTGGCCTCCCCCCGGCTTCTGGCAATCCTAACCCTAGGTGAAAGGTGAAGGAAAAGCGGATGAAAGTAGGAGAAATTTAGCTTTTTTATTTTCTTTATTTTTTTTCATAATAATATTAATTTTATTATCTCTAATATGTCATTAGCATTATTATTATTGCTATTAATCAATAATAATAACTGTACAAATATTATATTATGACTGCTATTTTTATTCTGTCAATTTCAATTCAGTCATTTTCATTTTATTTTTTTCTTTCATACTTTATTTTTATCATTATTATTATTAAATAATGATAATAATAATACTATTATAAATATTATTGCTACCCTCGGTAACTTAAAATTCTATCTTATACTAAGAAGAGAGTGAAAGAAAAATATAATAGAAAAGAAGAAAGTGAATATTTCTAAAATATCATACTACTTTATTTTCATCTCAAGTTTAAAATACTCTCTAAATATTGGCTAAAAAAGCTAATTTAAATATTAAAAACTTATTCAGATATAATCAACTGTTGTATTTTTAAAACATAAAGAAAAATATACCCAGTATATATATATATATTACTTTTTTACTGCTGCTTAGCATCGCTTTGAGCTAAATTCATATTTGATGTTTGGTTGGTTGTTTGAAACCAACATATTTTTATAAAATAATTGGTTATTGGAAAATTAACATCAGTAATATACGCTAGTTGGTTGCTGAAAAAATGACATCAATAACATATGTGGTTGGTTACTTGAAAAATGACATCAGTAACGTATGCTGGTTGGTTACTGAAAAAATGATATCAGTAACATACGTTAGTTGGTTACTGGAAAAACGACATCAGTAACATATATTTTTGTGATAATACTTTTTGTAGGAAATTAATTATCCCGTTTGCGCTATTACCTTATTTTTCTTGTATTTTTATCACATTTTTTTTCGCTAATCGCATATTTGCTAATATAAAATGTAAAATATTTTATTGTTTACTACAATACTTGGAGTATTCTCTAATTACTGAGAATTTTAATTTTGGTATTGTTTTCTTTATAATACCAGATCAGGTAATTCTTGGAGAACTCAAACGAGAACTTTAATTCATAAATTTATAAATTGCTGATGGATCTACTATGCTACTTTACTTTTTATTTTATTTTATTTTTGTTTTAGTTTATCTTTTGTTTTAAAAAGATGAATTTTGTAAGAAGTATACGTCGATTATTTTGTATTATGGAATTATAACGAATGAGAAATATCATTTGGTCTTTATATGTGTATCACTTCTCTTTTAAATTGCTCAATAGGATCCTGCGGCTTGTCAATACCTAATGTCAGTACAGTTCTTGCTGAACCGACATCGATCCATCATAGAAAGTAACCTATGAAGGTGAATGAACTCCTTCCCCTCAATGTTAAAGGGAGGGTTATTTTTTTTTTAAAGTGCTTGAAGGGATGTAGGGTGATGACCATGGTCTCTACTATTAACAAAGAATTAAGTAGGAGCATCCAATGATTACGTTGATAGGTTTATGTTGGAGGTGTGACTTTTATTTATTTTGTTGGGACTTTGTAATGAATACCTCACCTAAGATGATGGAGGCCACGAAGCTAGTGATTGTCAACATCGAAAGACAATCAAGGCCGAGGGTGATCAAAGAAGATAACTGCTAGTGGGTTAGTTAATAGTGTCCCGGCTCTGTTGAAGTTGTAGATCATTGACATTTATTGGAAGGTATTAGCTATGAAAACTCTTAAAAGGAGAGCTGGAAAAGGAAATAGTTGGTGTTGATAAGGATGTTATCCCTTATTATAAGGCTCTTAAACTTGTTGTCCCAACTGCTCTCATCTTACTAGAGATAGTTTTTATTGGTGAAGGTACGTGCCTAAAGCTAGTAGTCGCTGATGTGTTGTTGAAACCTCGCTGATTGGTGGAGGCATAAATGCCATTAGAAATGTCTTTTTTCTCAATGTTGTTGTTCATGGTGCTTTGTTATAAATGCCAACAAGGGAAACAAACTAAAAATGACAACGATAGAGATATTTAAATATATGATGAGAAGGGAGCATTCCCAACGTGTAAGGTTGGTTGTTAACTCATAGTTTTTATCTATGATGATGATGATGATGATGATTATAAATCCTCATATGGTTTTGGCTTTTATTTAAAACCATGTAAGATCGCCTACTAGAATTCTTTTTGTTAGTGAAGTTGCTTAAGTGCTTGAATTCAAGCACTTATTTTAACCATGATTATTGCATTTGTTTCTTTTTAAAAGAAACTTACAACAATAGCAACACCAATAAAAAACAACAAAAATAGCAAGCCTTTAATCCCACTAGGTGAGTCAGCTATATGAATCTTGTGTCCATTGTGGATGATTAATAGAAGCCTTTCCTTAAGTTTCAAGTAGAGAAGGTCCTTTCTAATGGTTTATTCATATCTTTTTTTGGTTTTCCACTTCCTCTTTTTATATGGAAAAATTCATAAACTCAAATTTTTTACTAGGGGCATTGAACAGTCTACGTTTAATATACCCGAATCATCTAAGGCATTCTCTAATCTTTTCTACTATTGGAGCCATTTCTACAGTGTTATTGATAAACTCATTTCTCATTCTATTCTCACGAGTATACCCACTCATCCACTTAAGTATCCTCATCTTTGTAATACTTATTTTATCGTTAAATTTCTTTTTTGTTGGCCAACATTCAGCCTCATATAACATAGTTGATCATATAGTTGCTTTATTAAATTTTTCTTTAATTTTGAGTGGGATTTTTTGATTGCGTAATACTTCAAAAGCGCTCCATTTTATCCAACACCTTAGATCCTATTAATCACATCGCTCTCTATTTCACCATTATTTTGAATAATTGAACTAAGGTATTTGAATCACTTGCTCTTCTTGATCACAGGATTGTGATTAGGGCTTCCAATACAAATGAACTTACACTCCATGTATTTTGTTTTATATCTACTAAGACGAAAGCTTTTAGATTCTAAAGTAGTTCTCCACAATTCAAGTTTTGGTTTAATTCATCATAAGTCTTCTAGAATGCCATATGAAAATAGCATGCACCAAGGTATCTCTTGAATGTGCTCAATAAGAGCATTTATAATTAAAACAAGATATGGGTTGAGAGCCGAGCCTCGGTGTAATCCAATCGTATTAGGAAAATCACTAGACAAGCTACCTTGTGATCGAACACATGTTACAGTCCCATTATACATATTTCTAATAACATCAATATATGCAACACTGATCTTTTTCCTCTCCCAAGCTCTCCGAAAAACTTATCTTGGTACTCTAACATAAGCTTTATATATATATATATATTTAAATTTTACTATCAAACTTCCTTAGTATATGTATAGTTTCTATTGTAGATCTATGATGCATTAACCAATTTGATTTTGAGAAATACACTTATTTTCATTACTTATATTTATTTACTTTTTCCAAAGTTCTAACATATGACATATTAATATGATTCCTGAGCATCAAAAGGGATTGTCTCTCTTAGCTAAATTAGCTTGGCATAAATTTTAATGAGACTAAGCTTCAACCAAGCAACTCTTTAAAATTGCTTTTTAAAAGATACAAACTTCTAGGTTTTCTTAATATTTTTTGTAAGGCTAGTTGATCCTAATGCAATGTTATGCCCCTGTTAAGTTGATATAAATTTAAAGATTTGAATTGCATAGGCGTTAATCCCTTGATTGATAGCTTTCAATCAGAATGTATGGTTGAGTTTATAATGTGTCAAAATATTCAACTTTGTAACATTTTAAAATACCCAAGTCCGCTATTACATTAATAATGTATTTTTCAACAGGTCAACTTCTTTATCTATTTTATAGTGGTAAGCTTGTTTGTTAACTTTTTTTTTCTTAAACCTTCAACGCACATTTCTCTCGAAACTCATTCTAATTTCATCTCTTGATATCAGAGGTGAGCAACATGTGCAACAGGCTTTATTCAATCCTATTTTTTAGCCGTTTTTGTGAGAATATCAATTGCGAATCAGCGAAAAGGAACCTTAGTAGAAGCTTTTTTATTCTAATTTTTCCCCCATTTATGCAAACCATCTTCACTTGATTGCTCAAAATGGAAGGTTTGACACCATTACAGTCTCATCACTTTCTCTATTCTTAAAAAGGCATGAGATATCTTATTGGCTTTGTTTATTAGTGAGGCATGGCTTATTAGTTATGCCAAATAAACAAAGATAATTTTGATCAGACAAATCTTTTGATTAATCCTTTTCAAATAGAACCACCTTTAGGTAGAGTTTTGATTAGACAAATCTCCTGCTATTATTAGCAAACAAAAGCATCTAAGTATGATTCTTGCTAAAAAATGCTTTACCTTCATTTCAACTTTGACTTCAAGGCTCAAAAAGAGTATTCCATAGGGCTGATGCTCTCAGAGCTCATCAATCTGTTGCAGTCCAACTTTGCTTTAAATCGACGAATTTCCATGCTCTCTGCTGTGCTGCCCCCTTCATCACAACGCAACTCACATATTGGTATATCCAAAGCTTAAAGATGAAAAATTAAATGACTGAAGCTCTTATGATCGAGATGAGCTGTTTTTTCTCTATTATTTTTGGTTTGATATACATTATTTTTTTCTCTTACTTTGTTTTTTGAGACTTATAATCTAGCCCTGGTCAAAATCAGATGCAAAGAGAAGTGTCCGCAATGAGGTGAAGCTTGTTGATTGGTTGTAGTGTCAAAGCGCAATACAAGATGTAACGACCCTATGTCGTTACTTTTCAAATTAGGTCAAATCCCATCTCAAATACCAGGACCCTGGAGAATTTCAAATTAAGGCAAATAAAAATTTTCATTTGATAGAAATAATTTTTAGATCAAAGTGCCATAGTTTGAGAGAATTCAGATAACGGAAACTCCCGCCTTATTTTTCTGAATTTTTTAAATTAAAAAAATTGAGAAAATTAAATGTGTTCGAATTCATCATTTTTGTGTCAATATGTTAAGTATATTATTTAAAGGCTGCTTGAAAAGTTTCATCGATTTTTTAGCGCAGGTTCGGCCTCAATTAATTTTTGAAAATTCAAACTTCAGAAATTAATTAAAAATAAAATATTTGCCCGAATAAAAAAATTTTGGCGCGAGGGTGTCGTTACATCGTAACACACCTCGGTGTCAAGTTCCTTTATTTTTGGACGCCAAACGGCGAAAAAATGCAAAAAATTTGAGTTTAAGTATTTTTCTTAAATTTTCTTCTTTTTTATTCCCCCCGATCCAAATCACAGAACCTGCGATCGTAGGCTCTGTCTAGCGATAGAGCCTGTTGCAGGCGAAAGCTTCCTCCTACGCTGGTTTTGGCGCAAGCTGTCGGCCAACATGGCCAACCCTCTCACTCTCCTCCTCTCTTCTCTATAAAACCCCCATCAGCCCTCTCCCGTCCTCCCCCTCACAGCAGCCCAGCTAGCCCTCCCTTCCCCTGCTAGCAGCCAACAACCTCCCATGTCAGTAGCCCTCCCTTACTAGCCCTCAGCCCAGCCAGCCCTCCTCCAATCGGCCAGCCTCTGGCGACCCCTTCAGCTCCTTTCAGCCACTTTTGGCCTCCCTCCGACTTTTGGCAACCCCAACCTTAGGTAAGAGGAGAAGGAAAAGAGGAGGAAATTGAGGAGAAATTTTGCTAATTTTTATTTATTTTTCTTATTATACTTAATATTCATTATTATGAAAAATATTAATCATTCACGTTATTATTGTTCTCATTAATTAATAATGAGAGCAATACAAATATTATTAAATGATTATTACTTCGATTCTGTTATTTTCAATTCAGGCATTTTAATTCTTATATTTTATTATTATTATTACTTTTTGCAATTTATACAGTCATTTTCATTATGTCTTTCTTTCGTATATTATTATTATCATTATTAAAATGATAATAATAATGCTATTATAAATATTATTGCCACATCAATAACTTAAAAATACGAACTTCTATCAAATTGAGGAAACGAAAGAGAAATATAATAGAAACGAAGATAATAATATTAGCTAAAAAGGCTAATTTTAAAATATCAAATTTAAATGCAGATTCAATTGAATTGTTGAACTTTTGAATTTATAGAACAATGTACCAGATATTTTTTATTACTTTTGTTTAAATATGATTTTTCGCTCAGCATCGCACAAAATTGATATAAATGCTTTTAAAAAAAGTCACATAAAATGATAAATGAAAAAGTTTGGGTAACTGAGAGGCAAGGGTTTCATGTTGATATATTTTTGATCAAACAACTGTTAGGACAAAGCTGTCCGACATTGGGAATTATAAGGAGCCTATACTGATAAGCCTTGAGGGGATAATGTATAGAGGGAAGTTGGATATAAAAAAGAAAAGATGAACCCATTTTCCTTGATTTTGTACTTGCCCGACAAAATCACGTTTTGTGCCGGATAACAAATGTTAAAATTTTATATTTATTTTTGTGACTGCAATTACTTTTATGCTAAGTTTCAGTGCAATTGAAATAAGTTTGCAGAGATAATTTTATACAGTTTTTATTTCTTGTCAAATTATTGATTATTTTGCTTATTATTTAATATTTGTAAAGATGACATCTATCAGTACTTAGTTTCACAACTAACCGATATTCAAATGCCTGCACTTTTGAAACGTGCTCAGATCAGGAGTTCGTCCTAGAGGAAGGGTGCTAAGAATCAAGCAGTGCTGATACTGCTACTTGCTCTTTTTGACTCTTTTTAAAGTTTGTGACTTTTGTTTTATTTTGAACCTTGTAATCAAGAGACTTATGAATTAATAAATAAATGAGTTATATTTGATGTCTATATATTTGTCTCTTAAATCACTCAATATGATCATGCAGCTAGAGGACTTGTTATCGTCACAACCGGTGCCGGGTGCTGGGCTGACCCGGCACCGGGTCCTCACATATGACATGACTATTTGAGTCAAGTTAAGAGTATTTTTAGTTCTTTAAGAAGAAAAACAAGGGGGTAATGGAGAACGTAACTTGTTCTGAGTACGGAGACATGAAAAAACACATCTGTTCTATCCAAGATTTCTTTTCGGTTATGCACTGTCGCTTTTGATAGGTTCAAACACCCTTTCTGAAAGGTTCAAACACCCTTTCTGGGCTGGGGAGGGAGCCTACTGAAAATTTAAATCGAGACATCAATTTTAATGTCTGCCAAAATTATGGTGAATAGATTGAAATGATTACTTTCAAAGCTTGTGTACAAGGAGTAAGGTGCTTCACTTCTAGGCCTGGACTGGGGCCAAGACATGGAAGAGTGTCAGTGTACACAACCAATAGAAAATAAATTGTGTATCCATTTGATTAACTGATATTTAAGTCAAAGAGATAAGATAAATGATGCCCATGGTATTTTTTTCAAGGTTTAGGCTTCTCTTTTTATACTGCTCCAAACTCTCTTCAGTGCACGCGCATCTCTTACTTTTATATATAATGCTTGAACTTTATTTTACAATGGTTTTCAAAGGATCCTGTTGGCATCGTGTATTGAACTTGTCATATATGATCCCATTAATATATTTTCACCTGCATAAAAGCTGTTTAAAAACCACTCTTGCATTATAAGTGAATTCAACTTAAAATCATACCTAAGAGCTTAACATCACTTATAATATCGTAAGTCTCAGAAGGTACAATTTGATCCTTACATTAGGTATCTCTACAAGACGTAACATTAATATGATATAAAAGAAACATTAAAAATTCTATCAACAACATACACAACTCCAACCACATGCTCACTTGCTAATATCTCTTTGTTCTTTCCTGAAGCTGCCCAGGAACAATTGATGCGAGTAGAATACCCAACAAGAGAAACGTTCTACTAAAAATTCATGAAGGAAAGATAAAGATCATGACTGTTAAAGAAAGAACCATTATACATTCTTATATATTATCAAATGAAAGAAAGAACATCATAAGCACGCTGCAAAACTAAAGCAAAACTTAACTGGTTCTATTATACTTTGGCCTGCGTAACCGATATTATTAGGAACTTCTTAGCTCAATCATGTGGCTAACATAGGATCTTAACGGCCAAGTATGTGGCACATATGCTTGAATACTTAGAAGTACTTAATTGCTTACAAGTGAGGGCTTTACAAAACATCTTGTACATATTTAAATGCTGAAAAGCTTACTTGAATGTTTTGGATTAATGTCATAGGACTACACCATGTGATATAACATTCTAGTTCACACTTCATAAGACTAATGGTGTTTCTAAAATTAAATCAATAGTTTCATATAGGCTGTTAATCGGCTCATGTACATCTTTCTTCCATGTTTTTTTACTTGTTTTTGCTTGTCTTTATAGAATTGTTGCACATCATTTTATGTAGGCTGTTCTTATTTTTTTCAATCTATAGCCTAAACATTCATGTGCAAAGCAATACATTGCTCAAATTTGATATTTATTATTTTTATACGTACTTGTAATATTAATGAAATGTAAATACATGTTGGTCTAACTAATAACTTATTTTTATATAATTGCACCTAAAAAAGAGATATTGAATATGTTTAATTATAATTTATAATGACAATTTAAATGCATAAATAAAAAGACTGAAATTGTTTCTGAAATTAAATTATTGGTCTGATGTGGGTTATCACCCATCACAAGACTAGTATTTGAAATTTAATCAGTGGTTTTATGTGGGTTGTCACACTTCACAACACTAGTTTTTGAAATTAAATCAGTCTCTTATTCGCAGTTCACAGCTTTAACATTCGTATGCAGAGGATTATATTGCATCAATGTCTTTGTTCTAGTTTATGTGTGCTTGTAATTCTAATGAAATGTAAATGCAAATTGTTATAATAAATTACTAAGTTTATATGTACTTTTACCCAAAAGTGAGATACTACAGATGTTTAGTTATTTTATTTAATGATGGTGCAAAATAAAAAAGATGAATCACTTATGCATTTACTTCACTTGACTTGAAATAATCTAAAATAATGATACATCTCTTTTACCTGTTATTCAGGAGATTCCTTTGATTGTTGATACCAACTCATATGTCTTGATGGTCATGCTAGGTGAATATATATATATGTTTGAAAAATACAGTTATTAATTCTTGCAACTCCGTATTAGTGTATTCTAGCATGAGTTTTAGCATTTCAGTAGGGCTATATCCTATGCAAGCAATGCTGCAACTTTTGAATAAAATTTTTAAACTTTTAAATCATTTGATATTAGCTTGCAAACTTTATTCTACTACTATGATTAGTATTTAAAAAAAACTATGATTCGTAACTCATATTTGACATGAAGTTTGATAGAACAAAGTTTTAACATTCGTATCTATGATTTTGCAAAAATTACTATAAGATCTAAAACATTAAAAGATCCCTGCGACAGTTGTCTACTTGGCAATCATGGAAGCAAAGGTTGCATTGGTGTCTTTGTACTACACATAGAAAGGGGCCCTTGAAAAAACTTGAGGTAGTATCAACAACATGGGAGGAAGATGTTATTACAAAAAACTGGTTTGTGTTTGATTCTGGTCTCATCTTTGCATGCAAGGTCACATTCTCCCATGGCTCCACTAAGGTTTCTCTACGGTACACTAAACTCCCAATATTTCTAAACCAAGGGGGAACAGTATTTTACCAAATCTACATAAAGAGGAAGGCTTGTAACTGCTTAAATTGGTTTGACGTTGTGATCATCGGACAACATGCCAAGTATTAAAAATATGAACGACCCTCTTTGTATTGTCCTGGCAATCTTTGACTTGGAGGATCAATGCCTATGTAAGTTGGGTTATGGTTGTCTAGCTAATATGATTTCTTTGGTATTTATAATATTTATTGCCAAACTTAGTGACTAACCTTGATAGTACCCCTGCTTAGATGCAAAAAATTGCTTTGATGAAAAACAGTTCCAATGTCTTGCGAACATTTTTTAAAATCTTATATTATGATGAAAAATAGTTCCATAGCTTTTTTGACATTTACATTTCTTTTGAATAAAAGCGCATAGTAGTTATTTGAATTTTTTGGCATGCCCCTCCACCTTTAACGTAATATTGACTTTGTAATTGTCATGCTACATAAATTTGTCATGTTTATATTATTTCTTAATTCTGTAACAAAGAGAAAGTGAGGCAGAGAAGCTCACAGAGATTAAGCTTGTGAAATGGAATTTTGGATGAGTTTTTGAATTAATAAAAGTAAGAGAAGTTAAATAAAATGAAACAAAATAAAAGGAAAAGCAAAAAACAAAATGAACGATCACTAAAAACTCCAGAAGGAAAATCTTCCAAAGGCAAGTCTCAATAAATGAAAAACTTAAGAGGATAGAGGAGTAATCTCGGAGCTTTCATCGACCGCTCCTTTTTTAAGATTGTAGAATAACCTCTTTGGGTTGGATCATTTATTTATTTTTCCCCTTTTACTTTAAGAAGTATTCAGGCTCATTAGAAACATTTTTCGCAACAGAACTATACAAATTAAAAGGGGATGAAATTAGAGACTCCTTCAACATAGCTTACTTATCCAACACTATAGAAATGTCAGATAATTTTTTTTTGGAGCAAATCCATAGAGCAAGCCATCAAACACTTGACGTTATTAGAGGGATTCCCAGGATAAACCCCCTCATTGCGAATCCTTAAAACTTCACGGGCAGCTGAGAACGCATTTCAAAGTTGAGAAGACGAGGCCACTTTAGAGTAAGAAAAGTCCTCTTTGTCACATAATGACACCAGAACTGCAACCTCTATTACTTCAGCTGTATGACTATCATCTAAGCTCTTACTAGTATTCTGGGACTTACCATCCATTGTTCCATCTGCAGGTTGCCTCTCTGATGGAGTTGCCTCGCTATCGGCACGATTGGAGTTGAGGCACGAGCTCTTGAATGAGATGCATTCAAGCCAACCGTATGGATATCCAGCGCAATAGGATGAGCAGCAAGGACCTCACATATCTTCATCAAAATCATCCAAACTTTCTCTATCTTCAATGAAGCCTTGAGGTTCTTCTACAACAAGGGGATATTTCGGTAGACAGCAAACCATCGAGCCCATCCCACAACTTACTACAATTGGAAAGGATGGCCCAGATTGTGTTCCAATCCACATAGAATTCTCCAAAAGAAATGTCATCAAGACCATTCTTTTTAGTTCACCATCAATTGTTTGCAAAAAAAACGCTTTCCTCTGCAGAAATTGTCCTTCAAAAAGAAATCCCTGCCTCCGTCAACCGATAAAGGAACTTCAGATACTCCATCCAATTTAATGCAAGCATCCTTATTTGACAAGAAACTGACCGCGCTTTGGGCGCCATTAAAGAGCCGAATGAGTCTTGTGCTTATCAAACTGTCCTTATGACTTCTTCAGCTTACAATACAATAGCTAATATTTTGACTTTTGAGTTGAGGTTGTAGCTGGAAACAAGATGCCATGTCATGTATGGTAGTTGTACAATGAATACAATACAACAACTTGTTCACAAAGATATGTTATTGTAGGTATTCATTCTTTTTGTTTCCAATCCATATTTCTGATTCAAAATTAAGATCAATTTCAAGCAATATGTGCTCCACCGAAGGGTGGAGAAGGTTTGCGGTGGTGAAGTCAACTTTGAACACATTTCAAATCAGGACCTCAATGCAAACAAAATTGAGTGTCATCATATGAAAAGCTTGAGAAGGGGAAAGTTTACCCAAATAGGGACAATGAGAGGTTCAGTTCTTGGATCAAAAGACGATGTACATTTCTGAATTTTCTTGTGAAAGTTTTCAATGAAATACGAACCTCTTGTGAAATTTCTGGTGAAATCTGCTTTGTTTGATTGCTTGATATTGATATGAATAAAATCTACTAGGCCCGCACTATATGAACCAGACAAACTGAAACAATGTAGAAATTTGTGAATGGATATCATCGAAAGTTTCCCATTGGCAAATTATCCAACTAGTAAAAACTCGAAGGGTATGGCCAGCCTTAGTCATTAGTAAAAACTTGAATAAACAACATTCTCTCTTTCTCATTGTCATCATGGAATCAGAGCTATTCTTTCTCAACGAAATCTCCTTGATCCTGAAACAGAGTGATTTCTTATTCGGCGATAGCCTCCCTCAACTCCATTCGGCACAAGCATTGCCGAGCCTCCCTCTATTCCTCGTCGATCCTGAAATAGCTTTTCGAAACTGCCATCGATCAAGCGCCAATTGACGCGCAACTCACCGTCCTTAGCCCCTTTAGTGTTATTTTTAGAGCACACAAACAAAATGAGTAGCAATATTTCTAGCAACTAGTACATGATTCTTAATAGGAGCCTTTACATGTTTCTTAATAATAGCCATCTTGTTTTGTAGATCTAGATGAACTTTGAAGCAAGAATCAATATTGGACCCATGATGCTGCAATCTTTGCAAAATTTGGGTAAATCCTCAAAAATCACTTATTGAAAATAGCCATCATCTTCCTCACAAACCCTAATCTTGTAATCAAATATTTCAGTTAGATTAATTTCCACTGACACCCTTGCCATAGAGGGACGCAATAGGTTGGCAGTGGCAATATCAATTTTTAAAGGCGTCCCAAAGTTAGACCCCAAAGAGTAGAGTATTATGTGGGTGATAAAGTAAGCTTTCAACAATGAGAGGCTTTCCTTCTCTCTTTTATTGTAAGAATCAAAATTTAAACTTTTTTCTTTCTTAAATTTTAGAATTCTGTTTTTGAATAATTATTGTTATTGTTGTTATCATTTTGTATTCTCAAATAATGAGGGGATTTTAAATAGTAATTAATACAATTATTTCCCATTTTATTTTTTGAAAATTTGAAATTCAAAATTTTCCTTTAGATTACATCTTTGATTACTTTGTTATAACATTACTATAATGTTTTCCTCACGAATCAAATTTCAGATTCATTCAAATGTTTCCTTCTTGATGATGTGATGCTTCAGTACCATATCGATGAGAAAGTGCATGACCATGATGCCATAATTTTCAATTTGAATCTTTACAACAATGAATCTAGGAATTTTTTTTTCCTATTCAACAACTCCAAGCTTTAATATCACTAGGTGGGTTGGTTACATAATCCCTTGTTTCCATTGTGCACAATCAAATAGAAGCCTCTCCCTATCCAAATAGTGAGATTTTTTCCCATATCTTTTTTGGTCTTCTTTGTTCCTCTTTTAATATGGGCAAAATTCATAAACTCAACTTTCTAACATGGGCACTGAAAGATTTATGCTTAATATGTTAGAACCATGGAAGGTAACATTTCTTAATTTTATCCACAATTGGAGCCACTCCAATGTTGCTTTGGGTAAACTCATTTCTCATTCTATCCTTACCCACTCATCCATCTAAGCATTATCATTTCTGTAACTTTATTCTTTATTGACCAACATTCAGCACCATTTAACATAGCTGGTTGTATAGCTGCTTTAAAAATCTTTTCTTTAATTTTGAGTGAGATTTTCCGATCGCACATCACTTCATAATTGATTCTTCATTTAATCCGATCAATTGGATCCTTTTAATCCAATTGCTCTATATTTCACCATTATTTTGAATAAGTGAACCAAGGTATTTGAACCTCTTGCCCTTCTTGATCACATGGTTCTCAATAGTTATGCCCTCAACATTTGGGATTCTTATACAATTTAATTTACACTCTATAAATCTTATTTTTAATCTACTAAGAGGAAAACATTTATATTTTAAAGTAGTTTTTCACAACTCAAGTTTTACTTTAACTCCATCCATAGTATTATCCATTAGAAGAATGTTATTTACAAATATTATGCACCAAGAAACCTTCTCTTGAATGTGCCCAGTAAGAGTATCCATAACTAAAGCAAAAGGATACGAGCTAAGAGCCGAACCTTAATATAATTCAATAGTAATAAGGAAATTATTAGACAAGCTCCCTTGCAATTGAACACATGTTATAACCTCATTATACATATTTCTATAACATCATTACATGCAACACAAATATCTTTTCTCTTCAAAGCTCTCCAAATAAAATTTTGGTACTCTTATCATAAGCCTTTTTAAAATCAAGAAAAATTAAATGAAAATCTTCTTTTCTTTTACTAAATTTCTGATATGTATGACTTCCCTGATCCATTACCTCATATAAACCCAAATTGATCTTGAGAAATACAAGTATCCCCTCGTAATTTGTATTCGATTACTCTCTCCCAAAGTTTCAACGTATGACACATTAACTTAATGCACAATATTGAGCATCGTCTTTATTCCTGTAAATACATAATATAACAATACTCATTCTCTATTGATCTAATATATTTTTAATTTTTAAAATAACATTACATAATTTGGTAAGTCAAGAAATTTCTTTTCTATTCAAGGAAACTAGTATCATTGTTCTGTATGCCACTGTTTTTTGTGCATTTAGAAGCATATCGCTGAACTATATGCCAAAGCTGCTGAACACTTTTCCTTGTATATTATCAATTATTGACAAAATTTTGACATTACCTCTTCTTGCAGCACGTGACTCGCCACTCTCGCAAGTCTTTGCGAGTTTTAGGAACTGTTGGAGAGCCCATCAATCCAAGTGCTTGGAGGTTCAAAATAATACGTCCTGGATTCATTAATTTCTTAAAGTGTTTCTTGCAATGATATTAAATGTTGGAGATTTTTCTTTTTTTATTGTGAAGGTGGCTTTTTAATGTTGTCGGTAATGCAAAGTGTCCCATATCAGATACGTGGTGGCAAACTGAGACCGGTGGTTTCATGGTAGCATTCTAATGATTTAGCTAACTTTATACTGCTTTTTAATATCCTCTTTCAAATAGAATTAAAATTTTGTGTAAAGTAATTTTTTTCTATGTCGTGTAATTTCTATGTTTTGTGTAGATCACACCTTTACCAGGTTCATGGCCACAAAAACCAGGTTCTGCCACATTTCCCTTTTTTGGGGCGCAGGTATGCACAACATATTCTATCATGCACATAGATAAATTTCAAGTGCCTAAAATAATTTTCTATGCAGGTGGTTATAGTTGATGAAAAAGGTGATCCGTTAGAAGGGGAGTGTAGTGGCTACCTTTGTATCAAAAGGTCATGGCCTGGAGCATTCAGAACGCTTTATGGTGATCACCACAGATATGAGACCACATATTTTAATCCATTCCTTGGATATTATTTTTCTGGAGATGGCTGCCGCAGGTAACATTTCCATTGTAAATTAGCATGATGCATTTACAACTTGTTCTCCTCTGAGAATTGAATGTTGAAAAGGAAATTGTCATGACCTGACCCAGGATTTTGGGAAAACAAGGTGGGAATGAAGGTCTAATGGAAAAATTATTTTTTTTATATACCTTCAATATTCTAAATATTTTATATTCCTTTTTAACAATCTAATAATATTTCACATAGTAAGGAGCTAACTTAAAATCCCAAAATTTATTAATGCTCGTGACAAAAGGATTTGCATAAATATTAGTTACACTTTTATTCAAATGAAATTATTTTAAAGTAATCAGTAAGTGTTAAAAACTGTAATGCAAAAAAAAACCATACACTTTAAGGGGATTTTGTGATGCCCCGAAGCCGGTTTAGCAGAAATCATTCCGATATCGGGTGTTCACTTACCGTAGGATCATATTGAGTAATGAAAGAAAAAGGATACATAAAAATATAGGACATTTCTCATTTATTTCAAAGTTCATATTACAAGATCTTTTATCGTACTACTCATACAAAAGTGAAAAAATAAAATAAATATAAAAGATAAGCAAAACAGAGCCGTCGTAGATCCATTGGCAGATTAAAAATTTTAAGCATTAGGGTTCTTATTTAAGTTCTTCCAGAAGTACCTAATCTGGTATTGTACAACAAACAATACTGAGATTGAAATTCTCAGTAAATAGAGAGTACTCTAAGTGCACACAGTAATCAATGCAGTATTACATTTTATAATAGCAGAGATGCGATTTGCGAAAGAGATGCAGGAAAAATAATAAGGTAAAAAGCGCAAATGAAATAATTAATTTTCTACATAAGATATTAGCACAAAAATGTAGGTTACTAATGTCATTTTTCCAGTAACCTGTGAAGAATATTGTTACTGATGTCATTTTTTCAGTAACAACCCACGAATGCTATTACTGATGTTATTTTTTCAGTAATTAGCCACGAATGCTGTTATTGATGTCATTTTTCCAGTAACTAGCCATGAATGTTGCCACGTTGGTTCCGAACAACCAACCAAGCTTCAAATTAAAATTTTGGCTCAAAGCAATTAAAAGCTAAGCAGTAGTAACAATACAAAATATAATACAAGTCATATACTGAGTACCTTTTGTCTTTTAAGTTCGAATGAGTGACAGTTCGCTCAATTGGCATTGAAGTTCCCGATATTTTAGCCAATGATCTTTAGGAATATTATTTTCTTTTAAGGATTTTCTTACATTCTTCTTTTCTTGTCTTTATTCTTTTACATTCTTATAATGATATAAGTCCGTAATTATTTAGTCACTTTGTAATCTTATAATATTTATCATATTAATATTCTGAAAGAATAAAAGCAGAAATAAATTGATTGATTAGAAATAATAGACATCTTTATTACATTTTTATTGTTATCCATTATGATAATGTGAACGATGTATTTGAGATGTTAATACTATTATTATTATTATCATACTAATGATTTAAAGCACAAAAGGAAAAAGTACATTTTTTTCTTTTCCATTTCTTACCTTAGATTAGGATTGCTTGAAAAATTAAGGAAGACTGGAGGCTGGAGGAGGGTTGTGGGGCTGCTGTTGGCTGGCAAGTGGCGGCTGGCTACTGGCCGGCGGCTGTGGGTTGAGGGAGAAGGGCTGGCAGGGCTGAGGAGGGCTGGTCGGCTGCTTTGGGCTGGCAAAGTGGCAGCTGGCTGCTGTGGAAGTTGGAGAGGGCTGGAATGGCAGGAGGAGAGGCTGGGCTGCTGGCTGGGAGAGGGGGGAGAAGAAAGGACTGCTTACTGGCTGTGGGAGTTGGCTGGAAATGGCAGTTTGAAGGCTGAGAGAGCTGCTGGGAGCTGGCTGGAATGGAAAAAAAGGAGCTGCTGGCTGTGGAAGGGGAGCTAGCTGGCAGCTTGTTGGCTGTTGGGGCTGCTGGCCGGCTGCTGTGTGCTGATGGAGGAGAGCTGGCAGGGTTAAGGAGGGACTGCTGTGTGCTGATGGAGGAGAGCTGGCAGGGTTAAGGAGGGACTGCTGGCTGGGAATGGGGAGAGGGCTGCTGCTGTGTGCTGGCTGGGAGAGAAAAGTGGGGAGAAGAGGGTTGGCTATGGGCTGAGGAGTGGCTGCTGGCTGGGAATGGGGAGAAGGCTGCTGCTGTGTGCTGGTTGGGAGAGAAGAGGGCTGGCTATGGGCTGGCTGAGAGAAGGAGAAGGGAGAGCTGCTATGTGGGGAGAAGGGGAAGGGAATGGAGGAGTTAAAATAGGCAAGGAGGAGGGCTGGCATGGCAGGAGATAAGGGCGCCATTAACTGGGGCCATTATGGCGCTAAAGGCCGCAGGAAAATGCGGAAGTTTCCGCCATATTTGGGACTTGCGGTCGGTATTTAAGAAAATTTTAAGAAAATTCTAGATTTTTTACTTAAACTTAAATTAGTCGTATTTTTCCGCCGTTTGACATTTAAATACAATGAAACTTGACACCGAGGTGTGTTATGATATTATGAACACCATCACGCCGAAAATTTTCGACTCGGAGTAATATTTTATTTATATTATTTTTGAGTTTAAAATCTTCAAAAATTAATCACGATCAAACTGACGCTCAGAATTTGATGAAACTTTTCGAGTACTTTTAAATAATATACTTAACATAACGACATAGAAAACGATGAATTCGGGCATGTATTTTAATGTTCATAATTTTTAGAATTTATATAATTCAGAAAATAAAATGGGAGCTTCCGTTATTCGGATTTCTCCCAAACTAGGGCACTTTGATCTTTTAAAATTATTCTTACCCATGGTATTTTTGTTTGCCCTAATTTAAAATTCCCCGGGATCCTGATTTCTAAGGCAGAATTTGGCCTAATTTGTAAAGTAATGACTTTGGGTCGTTATAGATTTTAACCTAAGAAGATTAATATTATTGTTCCTTTCTTCAAACATTCAATTCCTCCTAGTGGGACTAAGGCTTGATGTTGTTATATAAAATATCAATTAAAATATATTCAAGGCATTTTAACAATAATCTTATTTATAATATTAATAAGCATATCCCTTAATCCATTTTTATTCATGCATTGACAATAGCATATAAAGGCTGTTTGGAATGCAGAAAGTAGGGGTAAAATAATTTGATTACAGTGTAATTTGATTACTTTACTCTGTTTTGATTTTTTTTGTTTGAAATGAAGTAATCTGCAAAGTGTAATATTTAGATTAATTTGTAGGGGTAAGATTACCCCATAAATATTTTTTTAAAGATCAAACTAATCATTTGATCCTTAACTAAAACAAGCGCTCGAACGATTGTCCTTAGGATCGAGATCATGAGATGAAAAATATGCGTTCAAAATGAGATGTGTTCGTCTTCAAGATATGAACGAGATGCATTTGAATCGAGATGTGTTTGTCTTCAAAATTTGAGTGCCTCAATATCACAAGAATAGGAAGCTTCGAATGAATGAGAATCGATCTGAACGTGCTTCTTATGAACGAGAAGAAGCTCGTCGGAGCTTCGTTTCTTCATTCGCGATCGACTCTGTTCCTTAGCGTAAAGTTTAATTCGCCTGAGTTGACCGAATGAATTTTACGCCCTAGTTTTTACAGCGGTGTAAAATTTTTACTCCAAATTTTTACCGTACACTACTTTTACTTCATGCTAAATGCCAGAATTCTTATATTCCTGGTAAAATTTTTTATTTTACACCTATTTTGCCTCATGCCAAACAGCCCAATATAATCATTTTATTGATCTACACAAAATTCAGCTTAAAAATTTATAATTTTTTAGTAATATTGAACCAATTGAAGTTCTTTATTTAGAAAACTTAAGATTAAATAAAGAACTAAAAAACTTATCTTTGTAAGTAAATCTTTAGAGAATATGTTAAATGAATATGAATCTAGACTTTGGAGTGCTAGAATCACACAAATAGATAAAAAAATAAACAATGCTTTGCATGTGGATTATTTGGTCATGCATCTTTAATATGCAGATCAAGTAAATTTAGGAGTGTAATCTGGTTATAAAAAATTGAAAATGGCCCTGACTTAAGATGGGTTCAACCCACTAACATTATTATTTCGTATAAGTGGGTATGCTGTCGCAATTGAAGCAGTAAGGATATGTGTAATAATAACCCAAAATAATTTCCATTGTCCATATTATCAGATGCTATCCGACCCTTTACAGGATACTTACTGTAGCTATTAATATGCATGTATATCTTCCTTGTACGAATGAATAATTTCCATTTCTTTCTGCAAAACTCTCGCAGTTCTCGTTCTCACCCGCCTTCCATATGGTATCAGAGCGGGTACTCTCTTCGATGTTTCCCTCCCTATTGCTCGTGCTAACCTAAATCCACGCACATCAAGATCTATAGACATTATATGGCTCCGATGTCTCTTGCAGGAATTTAGCATCCCTCAGTACGAACCAACTTAGCTTTTTTGACAACAAATCTGCCATTGCATTGGCATAAAATCCAGTCTTCCTTGCCAGGAAAATACACATTGAAGTTGACTGTCATTTCATCTGAGACAACATCTAAAGACATGAAATTTGGCTCTTACACACTCCCATCGAGGATTAGTTAGCGGAAATATTCACCAAGCCCTTATCTATTGTAAGGTTCAACAAATTTCGCTCCCAACTCACTCAAAATAATCTCCACCGCCCTTGATTATCAGCTGCAATCCGACCTTTACAAGATACTATAGCTATAAATATGTATCTCTCCCTTGTACACATGAACAACACTAATTTATTTCTACAAAACTCTTGCGGCTCTCGTTTTGTACTGCCTTTTCTACTGCCTTCCACGATGTGGTAATAACAACTCAAAATAATCTCCACAGTCCTTGATTATCAGCTGCAATCCGACCTTTACAAGATACTATAGCTATAAATATGTATCTCTCCCTTGTACACATGAACAACACTAATTTATTTCTACAAAACTCTTGCGGCTCTCGTTTTCTACTGCCTTCCACGATGTGGTACCTAGATAGTAGATGTTCAAAGCGTATGACATGAGATAGATCCAAGTTTAGCAAATTAAAACCAAAAGGAGGAAGAGGACAAGACTGATGAAAATAAAAAACATCAGCAAGATAGGTACGCTAGATATTTTGTGTTGAAAATGTTCTTATGTTGATGGGCTAAAGCATAATCTTTAAAGTATTAGTCAATTATATGATCCTAATTTTTTGTAGAATTTCACCATGATTTTATTTTTATTAAGAAGGATAATTAAACATTAATAAAAGAATTAGAGTAGAAAATGTGTATCAACTAGATTTGAGTTTGTTATTAAATTCTAAAATAAAATATTTAAAATTGATATTGATGATCTATAGTTATGGCATGGAAAATTATTTCATGCTAGTTTTCACCCTCTCAAAGATTTCAAAATTAGGATTAATTTTTGGATTGCCTAGTTTAGAGTTATCAAAAATTTCACCTTGTGATGCATATCAATTTGGCAAGCAAACAAAGCACAATTTTTCATTCATATTATTTTGATAATACCACATCACCACATCAAATTCTATACATGAATCTGTTTGGGACAATTAATCCTGCGAATATAGGAGGATCTCGATTTTATTTTGTGATTGCAGATGATTATTAAAGATTCACTTGAGACAAGTTCTTAAATTTAAGATTGAAATATATAGTGACACTGTGAGAAATTTGCTATTTTGATTTAGAAACACTTGAGATTATTAATTTCTATAATTTATTCAAATCATGAAGGAATTTATTTTAAAGATTTTGTGCTTCAAATAGTGTTAAACAATTTTTTTTTGCTTCAAGAACATCACAATAAAATAGAGTTATGTAGCATAAGAATCTGACTCTATGTGAGATAGCTAGGTCCATGATACTTGAATACTACTTTTGACTCTCGTTTAGATGAGGTTGTATTTGTTGGATACTCTCAAGCAAAGCATATAAAATTTTTAATAAGAGGAAACTTAAGATAAAAGAATCAATCAACGCGATTTTTGATAAATCTAAATTTGAATCTCATATTAGATATCCCTTTGATAATTAGAAAGAGATTTATGTTAAATTGACATTGGAAGAGATTTTGAATCTATAAATCATTTGCTAATGGAATGGACGTATAAGCATAGTCAGCCTCTAGATTTGATCATAGGAGATCTTTTCCAAGATACTCGGGCTAAAATCATTTGTGAATGAAATAATTTGTGCATTTATGTTTTGATAAAACCTAAGATAATTGATAAAGTACTACTTGATGAAAATTGGATTGTTGTAATTCAAGATGAACTTAACTTATTTGAAAGAAATACAGTTTGGCTTTTAGTACTAAGGTCTAATTATGCAATTGTTATTAGAATTGAGTTCTTAAAAATAAACTAATTGATGATGGTTTAGTTATTAGAATTAAAGCTCACTTACTGGTTAAAGGATTCAAATAAATAGAGGGTATAGATTTTGAGGAAACCTTTGCACCTCTAGCACATCTTGAAGCCTTAGATTGTGCATATACTTCTCATTGTAACTTCAAACTGTATTAAATGAGTGCTAAAATCAAAATGTTTATATTAATCAACCCTGCATATTTGAATACATAGATCATTGTGGTTATATTTATAAATTGAAATGATACTATGATTTGAAACAAACACCTAC
The DNA here is from genome assembly GCA_016760335.1 of Gastrodia elata. Classification (NCBI taxonomy): domain Eukaryota; kingdom Viridiplantae; phylum Streptophyta; class Magnoliopsida; order Asparagales; family Orchidaceae; genus Gastrodia; species Gastrodia elata. Next base: position 4,378,893 of record CM028678.1, on the reverse strand, counting down.
GACATGGTATGACATGCCTAGTACATTTTTTGATGACATTGTTTCACTAGAGGATCTATAGACACTACCATTTTTCTCTAAAAAACTTAAATAGACCTTTTCATAGTTCAGATTTATGTAGATGATATCTTGTTTAATTCTACTAGCAACACCCTATGTGAAAAATTTAACTCACTAATGAGCAAGAAATAAGCTTACTGAGAGAATTAAATTTTTTCTAAGATTGCAAATCAAATTAGATACATGTGGCATATTCATATCATAAATAAAATACATTAGAGAACTACCTGTGCTTTTCAAATTTGATAGTATTAAACTCATAGATTCCCCATGTGTTCAGCAATGCCATAGAATCCTCACCTAGTAGTAAACCTGTTGATCCAAAACCCTACCTTAGTATATAATAGGATCACTGTTTTAGTCGACAACGGGTTGATTTGATATTATGTTTAGTGCTTGCTTGTGTTCCAGGTTCCAAGTTAATCTTAGGAAAACTCACTTGATTGTTGTCAAGCGTATCTTTAGATATTTTAATAGCACAACAACCTTAGGAATTTGATATCTTCATAATAGGACGTCATTTGGTCTTGTTGGTCTCTTTGATTTAGATTTTGCCCACTAAAAACTGATACGAAGAGTACATCTGGCATGTGTCAGTTTTTAAGTAGTTCACTATTTTTGTTTTTAAGTAGGAAACATAACATAGTTGCTTTATCTACTATTGAGGTATAATACATAGCGGGTGAAAGTTGTGTTGCTCAATTCTTATGACTTGAACAAAAATTCTAGACTTCTGAATCAAGTTATAAAAGATAATAGTCAAGTGCTACAAACAAGAGCTTTTGATCTCACTAAGAATCTCGTAAAATATTAATGCATTAAACAGATTGAGGTTAAACATCACTTTGTAAAAGGCAATGTAGAGATAGAATTCGTGCTTGAGAAATATCAATTTCATGTCTCCGCCTTAGTAGGCTTAAAAGGTTAGCCCCTTCTCAACCTTCGCTGGTTTAGGGTGTGGTGACCCATGTTAGGCTAGTAACAATCAATCTAACATAGGTGCATTTTTTCGTAGTATCATATTAGCGGTTAAGTAAAATATTTAAACAATATCCAGAGCCATACAAGGATAAGAAATACCATTCATTCAATTATTCAGAATATTACATATTTCACAATATAAAAAAGTCTTTTGAAAAAAAGTAAAAGCTAAAGTTTTAATCTTCTATTCTGCACCACAATTTCTTATAGCATCCTTAAGCCTTCTCTAGCTGTACCTGATCTGCATTATAAAAATGTCTTAGTGCATATTTTAAATACATAGGATATTAAATATTATATTTTAAATGAAAGTGAAAAGCAAAAATGATATGATAATAATTGCAGGAAAACATTGTTAATGCAATAATAAGCATAATTCCTACAATTAATTATTTCTTTGCCATAGTTACGTCATATGACAAATTTTTAAAGATAATCAATAATTGCATAAAAATTCAAGTTTGTGTTTATGTCTTGATATCATGAAGCAACATTAATGGTTTTGTTGGGTAAAGCCAAAACCTTGAGACTTGGTTCAATAAAAGCATGTTATCACCTGGGCCCCCCTCAAAGGCTCCCAATGGACTAGCCCTATCTCTAACTATTCAACCATATTTTGGAACTCTTTGCAACATTTGCAAGATACATGAACATCATTTTGTTTTTTTTACATCAGTAGTAGTAAAAAAACAACTCTCAAAGCGATGCTTAAATAACAATAAAAGCAAATAAGAATATTAAAAGTAATATCCAGTGTACATTTTTATTTGACTGAATAAGGCGAATCACTCACAAACTTGATGTGTCTGCAAAACTTATAATTGAAATTTTATTTAACTTTGAAATTACCTATTTACAAAATTAGAATTAGTATTCGTATTCCCAAGTTTTGCCTTTAGTTGGTTACTTTAATCTATAACTGTGATGACCTAGGTGAGTAACAATCAATCTAACATCGGGTGTATCTGTTCACAGGATTATATTGGCAGTTAAGTGAAATAACAGTTAAACAACATCTAGAGCCAGAGAAGAATAAGAAAATTTTATTCATTTAATTTAAAATAAATATCATCCAGATTATTACATAAATTGACAAACTACAGAATATAAATGCTTACCTTTCGTAAAGAAAGTAAAAAATAAAAATATATTCCTCACCACGATTCTCTTTAACATCTTTAAACTGCATCGGCCTCCTCCAGCAGGATCTGGTCTGGCATTATAAATATAATGCTTTAGTGCATATTCTAAGTATAAAGGATATTAAATAATATACTTTTAAGCAAAAAGTGGAAGACAAAAATAAGATAAGAATCATTGCAGAAAAATATGGTAAAATGCAAATAAAAGATAATCAACAAATATTTCTTTGTTATATGTCAAATTTTCAAATAGTAATCGCATTAAAATTCATGTTTATGTTTATGACTTGATATCATAAAGTTGGTAATAGTTCTGATGGGCAAAGCCAGAACTTTAAGGCTGGGTTTAATAAATGCATAAAAGCATAACCTTTACTTGGGGCCTCTTTAAAGGCTCCAGATGGCACCCTTATGTCTCCCGAGGACTATCCCTGTCCTTAACTTATTCATGCTCTGTTTTGGAACCCTTAGCAATATTCACAAGATACATAAATATTATTTTATTTCTCTTACATCATTAGTAGTAAGAATAACACATTAAGTAACAATATGAAGCAAGCTCAAAGCGATGCTTACGCAATAATAAAAGAAATAAAAGTATATGAAGTAGTATCCAGTACCTTTGTTTGGCTTATAAAGATGATCATTTACAAATTCGATGTGTCTGCAAAAGTTATAACTGAAATTTTATTAAACTTTGCACTGACCTATATATAAGTTTAAAACTTATATCCTTATTCCGAAGCCCGATTTAAATTTACAACTTAGAATCTTCTCAAGAAGATTGCCTTAAAATCTTAGGAAAATTTTAGAATAAAATAATGGTTTCCCAAAATTCATAATTTGCTCCAAATTTCCTGCAAATTTAAACTTCGTCAATATATTGTCTTTAATTTTTACTTACACTGAACAATAGTTCTAATGCTCTCACTAAACTACAGAATTGAAAATAATCCTATTAAATGAAGATGTGAACATATCATTGAGTTAAGGTTGAGTACAATCATTTATTACCTAATGAGATCCTTTTCTTTTTCATTAATAAAAATTTTGTATCTAATATGGAACATCTTTAATCGTTCAACAAATTAATCTTTATATGAACATCAAACAAGCATTCATAGTCAATATAACGTCGAAGGAATACTAAGGAATTTATTTCACCAACTAAATGGATATGTCAATCTAAGAAAATTTTGATTATTATTTTATAAGATGATGCTTTTCTCATGCTTTATATTGTGTAGTTTATATGCATTACATTTACGTTCTCAATCAACAAATAAAAACATGAGCAAGGACGATGTTTGCACATTCCTTTGATGCAAGAGAAAATATATGACAATAAGGTTACAATAAATCAGCCTTGGATTTAAATGCAAATTTAATGAACTTTGTCATTTTAAAATTAAAATAATTCCAACATAATTAGGCATCACATTTTATTCAACGAAGTTCAAATTAAGTAACGATAAGTATACTTATACGTAACAGAATGATAGATATTTTAGAAGTCCTTACCTTAAGTTATTGTAGGTTGAGCGCAGAAAAAAAGAGAAGAGAATCGAGTGGATGCCAGACCCTTGAAACACAAGGGATCGTCTTTATTCCTATTGAAGATTTTTGTGGCTTTTGCGTCTTTGTTGCGGTTGCTTCCGTCGATTCATGCGCCTTTGCCGCAGAGTTCCAGAGGCGTCTCCTTCGGCTAAGGTAGGCAGGCGTCGGTGGATTCGATCGGGAATGTTGGAAGGTGCGTCGAGCGGTCGAGAATGAGGCAACGACTTCTTTGGGTTTTGCGGCTTTCGTGAATATGCTGATTCCTCTCGGTGGCTCTAAATAGAGTTTCCTGAAAACTGCCGAGCGGAAAGGGAAAGATTGTGCCTTAGTTACGACTATCTGGAAACGATAGTTTCTTCCATCAGTTATGGGAAAAATAAAGAGAGGGATCAGAGCGTGCGTCGGTTTCTTGAAGCCGATGGTTTCTGGAGCGTGCGTGACTGGCGTGGGAGAGATTGCTTCTGTCGATTATAAGAAGGGTAATTAATTTTGAAATAATTTACTAATCTGTATTTAATTTCAAAATTAATGGCAAGCTTAAAATTTGATTTTAATGTTATTTGGCTTTAAGAAACTTTCCCAATTTAATCAATTCGTAACAGAAATTTGATGAAAAAATGATTTAGCGGGAATTTTAACAAGAAACAGAAATTTGCGGGTAAACAACAAAAATTAGACCAGCGGCTCATAAATGACCTAGGGTCTTACAATAACTCACATTACAAATGATATAGAATACCCCATTCCCCTTCCACTAAAACATACTGCTAGAAGATCTAATTTATAAGTTATGAGCATACTTACCCGCAAAAAGAGTCTAGTTGAATCGGTAATATATTTACTAAACTAAACTCTAAAGTATTATATTTAAATTAAAATCACACTTGATTAGATTCAAAGAAATTAGACAACTTTATCTGAAATAAATTATGAATCAGATTACAATGTTGGAGTAAATAGTTGAATCGGTAGTATATTTACTAAATTAAACTTCTCTTTATCAGCATAAAACTCATCTATTATGCTAGAGCAGCACACATGCTTCATTAATTAATATATAAAAAAACTTCTTGAGCTATTATATACGGTCAAAGCTGGTATGAACCCAAAAACTTAGTGTGCACTAAAGCATAAGTTAAGACAGAATAATTATTGGTTTGATATTGACAACATTCATAGGCAGTTATAATTGACTTTATTATACATCATATATAATTTGTAACTTCTTTCCCTCATTAGGATCTGTAAAATTCTCTTCTTAGTGTTAGCTGGTCAGACCTAAATATCACACTGCCATTTAGACAACAATTTCCATCTACATCACAACCATGATTAAATCAGGATTGATCACACCAAATTCCCATTCATATCTTGAAAAATAACAAATGCAAGCCTGACGTTGTACAAAATAACATAACCTTTTAAGAATATCTTCATGCCCATATGACTGGATATGAGAATTTTGATAGTTTAGAAGGCATAGGATAACAGAATAAATTTTACTCACTTATATTACTTGAATTCTGTATTTATAACATTAAGCCTGATGAAAGGTCCTTTCATAAAGCAATTAAATAAGTCTAAGGTCGACATAAAGCAATTAAATTACTTTAATCAATTAAAAACCTCATAAAGTATGATTAAATATTTTTGTCTCAAGTTAAGTGATTAAATATGATTAAATTATTGATAAATATTAGGTTCAAAACACCATAATATTAAAAGTACTTTAATCAATAAATAAAATTCTAAAATTTCATCAAGAGCTAAGATCAACTAAATTGATGGTGAAGGTAGAACTAGTGTGGATTCCCAATATCACCTTATTATCAATTTGATTAGTACTAAATTCCTAAGCCTTAACCTCATTCATACATCTCGGCTTATGATTTAACATCATATCTTTTCCAACACAAGAGTTGTGATTGAGCGCAGGAAATTAAGTTTCAAATATAGGTAAGCTTGTTTTGATTAACGTGAATGAAGTACTGAAATTATTATTCTATTTATTTACAGATTTCCCATCTCCTAAAGAAAATGGATTGTACCTTGGGAATCGGCCAAACACAGAAGAGGTGATCATGCGAAGGAGCTCATGCCAGACGCTGAGACGTTCGGGATCGTCCCCGCTTCTATTGAGGACCTCCGCCGTCTTCTACATCTCTATCGCTGGCTTCCAGAATCGCTCCCGTCGACTTGTGCGTCTCTGCCGCATAAATCTAGAGTCGTCCCCATCAGCTTAGGTGAGCTTCGGCGGGTTGGATCAAGAGCGCTCGAACGGCTAAGAGGAAGAGAAGACGTGATTGAGTGTTTAGTGAAGGTGGGGAAGCATCAACTTTCCACGGGTTTAAATAGAACGTGCGCATTTAACGCACGTCCGCTTGATGAGGCATGATCAGCCGGGGATGATCGTATGTTACAGGAAAAGTATTAATAGCGTTGAGAAACCTCATTAAACTCTAAAGTATTATATTTAAACTAAAATCACACTTGATTAGATTCAAAGAAATTATACAACTTTATATGAAATAAATTATGAATCAGATTACAATGTTGGAGTAAATAGTTGAATCGGTAATATATTTACTAAATTAAACTTCTTTTTATCAGCATAAAACTCATCTATTATGCTAGAGCAGCACACATGCTTCATTAATTAATATATAAAAAAACTTTTTGAGCTATTATATACGGTCAAAGCTGGTATGAACCCAAAAACTTAGTGTGCACTAAAGCATAAGTTAAGACAGAATAATTATTGGTTAGATATTGACAACATTAATAGGCAGTTATAACTTACTTTATTATACATCATATATAATTTGTAACTTCTTTCCCTCATTAAGATCTGTAAAATTCTCTTCTTAGTGTTAGCTGGTCAGACCTAAATATCACACTGCCATTTAGACAACAATTTCCATCTACATCACAACCATGATTAAGTCAGGATTGATTACACCAAATTCCCATTCATATCTTGAAAAATAACAAATGCAAGCCTGACGTTTGTACAAAATAACATAACCTTTTAAGAATATCTTCATGCCCATGACTGGATATGAGAATTTTGATAGTTTAGAAGGCATAGGATAACAGAATAAATTTTACTCACTTATATTACTTGAATTCTGTATTTACAACATTAAGCCTGATGAAAGGTCCTTTTATAAAGCAATTAAATAAGTCTAAGGTCAACATAAAGCAATTAAATTACTTTAATCAATTAAAAACCTCATAAAGCATGATTAAATATTCTTGTCTCAAGTTAAGTGATTAAATATGATTAAGTTATTGATAAATATTAGGTTCAAAACACCATAATATTAAAAGTACTATAATCAGTAAATAAAATTCTAAAATTTTATCAAGAGCTAAGATCAACTAAATTGATGGTGAAGGTAGAACTAGTGTGGATTCCCAATATCACCTTATTGTCAATTTGATTAGTACTAAATTCCTAAGCTTTAACCTCGTTCATACATCTCGGCTTATGATTTAACATCATATCTTTTTCAACACAAGAGTTGTGATTGAGCGCAGGAAATTAAGTTTCAAATATAGGTAAGTTTGTTTTGATTAACGTGAATGAAGTACTGAAATTATTATTTTATTTATATACAGATTTCTCATCTCCTAAAGAAAATGGATTGTACCTTTTTTTAAGAAAATTTAGACTTAGAATAATTGGGGACAAATTATAAACCCATAAGTCACATATTAATTTCCCCATAAATGATTAGAATTCTAGGTCTAAGATTAAATGTAATTAGTTCATTTGTTTTAGATTACAATTGCATGTACTCATGTCTTCTTTCATAAATAGTATGTTCAATTCTACCATCTTTCATTCTTGAAATCCATTTGTTGCATCTTTATTTACAAACTTCTAAATACCATTCATAACTTCCCTTCCATCTTAACTTAAAACCCTCTTCTAAATCCTTGGCCAAACACAATACTTGATGATTTGGATTAGCTTTCTTCTAATCTAGTATTAGGTATTGTGGTGACGTATCAATATTGAGTTAAGTGATTTCCAATATTGGGGTCGTCATAGTTGGTATCAGAGCCAAGTTGAGAATTTTAAGTTAAGACAAACACATTCATTCATCCAAAAGCAGACAACACAGTATAGTAAAAGTAAATGAATGACATCTTAGGACAGTAAACGCATTTTCAATCAAATAATTGATTTAAATTCTAACTTAAACACAGAAGAGGTTGAGCGAAGCAGGTGATTATGCGAAGGAGCTCATGCCAGACGCTGAGACATTCGGGATCGTCCCCGCTTCTATTGAGGACCTCCGTCGGCTTCTACGTCTCTATCAATGGCTTCCAGAATCGCTCCCGTCGACTTGTGCGTCTCTGCCGCATAAATCTAGAGTCGCCCCCATCAGCTTGGGCGAGCTTCGGCGGGTTGGATCAAGAGGGCTCGAACGGCTAAGAGGAAGAGAAGACGTGATTGAGTGTTTAGTGAAGGTGGGGAAGCATCAACTTTCCACGGGTTTAAATAGAACGTGCGCATTTAACGCACGTCCGCTTGATGAGGCATGATCAGCCGGGGATGATCGTATGTTACAGGAAAAGTATTAATAGCGTTGAGAAACCCCCTGCCCCCCCTCCGATTAATGCTCGTACGTACGTTACGGAAAGAGGGAAATCGAAAGTCGCTCCCCCGCCGACCCTTTCCTAATAGAATCGTCGGCTTGAATTCCGATAGTTCTGGAAGAAAAAAACTTGCTCTGCCTTGATTTCGGGTTCTAATGAGAAGTAATACTTTACTAATTTAAATACGAGATTATTGACAAATCTAAAATTTCATTTTAGAAATAATTGGGTTTGTGAAACTTTCTCTATCAATAATATAATTAGTATGTAACATAGAATTTGACGGAAACGGATATTAGCGAGAATTTTTAACTGAAAACGAAAATTCGCGGGTAAATAATAGAAATTAAATATAGCGGGAAATTGTTGTCTTCCTCGTAAATGACTTAGGGTCACTACATAGGGTCAGCCCCTTCTGAACCTTTGCAGGCTTAGGTCCAACCCATTTTCATCCCTCGCCGGCCTTGCTAACTATAGGAAAACCATCACCAGTCAGGGAATGGCCTTTCTCTGCTCGTCTATGTAGATCTCAATCCTCTGGTCCTTTCTTGCCAAATCATCTCTTACTAGCCTTGCTTGCTATTGTGGTCTCCGGCCAGCCATTAAGGCCTTCGATCAAGCTTCGTCAGCCCTTGAGTGCATTAGTGAGCCTCTGTTAGCCCTTCAGTTCTTCGGCGGGTCTTTGTCGGTCTTCTGCTATAGATTTTAGGGTTTCCATTGTTATTTTAATTTGGAATCAAATAACATCTAAATATTAAATCCCAGCAAGTATATTATTGTAGTAGCCAAATACTTCTAATTCAATTACTATGTAATAAAATTTAATTACACTACTTTTATTATTTTAGTAATTTAATTTCAATTAACCAAATAACTTTTAAATCGAATAAAATTGGGCCTTCTGATATAAATCTCTACCTAAGCTTGAGCCAACACTTATACTAATGGACCTACTAAATCGACTACATTCATCTAATACTTAACCATAAGAGCCAACACTTATATACTGATATCTTTAGAGTTTTTTTGAGGTTTTTTTGAGTTTATAATTATGCTATGCCTTCGAGCTTCAAATGATTATGCCTAGAATTTTTAAGCACTATCAGGCATGTTTCATGTTACTAGACTATTTAGTCAAAATGATATGGTTACAGCTTTGTTAATTTATGAGCTTATGCTAAATTAAGGGTTAAATGCTTTCAAGTGTTGGTTGATTGAATAATAAGTTCATTCAAGATGATGTAACTATAGGATCTTGATTGTGCTACTTCTATTTACCCAATCATATGCCACCTCATGCATGCCTAATCACCAATTACTTAAACTAACTCCAAGCTACAGTGCAAGCAACCTTTTCAATCTAGAGTGCGCTTGCAAATGGGATGATGGGCTTGCATTCACAGAGAGTCATTGATTCCAAATCTAGCAAACCCTGATTTAGTTATTTTATGAAAGTTTGGTTAACATATGTAAAATTAGGTTTGCGAGAGGCCTTGCGTACCTTCAAAGCAATCAGTTTTTTGACGACTCCATTGGGCAAATGATAATTGGAGATTGAAATCTTATCCCGTAACTAATGACGAGATTTTAAGCATTATAGTGCTCTCGCAAGAGGAGATCTGCATTGCATGTGAGGGGAGGGGAAGCGGTTGTGGCTTGTTATAATATGGCGGGAGAAGAAGCAGTAGTTGCAGTTTCATGTGCGTCCGCTCTTGCAGGGAGGCCAATGATGTTTGCATAATAGAGTGAAGGAATGGCGGGAAAACTGATTAAAAGTATATATATATATGTTTATATATATCTAGTCTTTTTTGTGGTGAAATTTTCATACAACAAAGTCAAAATGCTAGTGTCTCTGAGCTGAAGACCAGACTTGGCACATATGTGGTGTGTTATATATATATATATATATATATATATATATATATATTGTATGACTGGAATAATAAAATTCACAAAGCAGGATTTGCTTGAGGTTGCAATAATGTTCTTTGTGAAATAGAGGAAAAAGAAATATATTACTTAATGAATGCGGGCCTAATGATTTTTCTTTCTATGATATGTTATTAAGGGACAAGGATGGATATTATTGGCTCACTGGAAGAGTTGATGATGTTATCAATGTCAGGTACTCATAAAAAAAAGCTATGATGTCTACAAAAGTGGTGTAAAAGGTTAGATTTGCTACGGTGCATTGCTTATTCCCTGCATTTGAATGTGGGCCTTGCGTTTCTCTTTTATTCTTATATTTTTCTGGTGTTTTTTTGGAGCAATTGGGGTACAAATATGCTTCAAAAAATCCCAAAAAGCATAAGAAAGATTAGTAAAATAAAAGAAAAGAGAATTACAGAACTCATTTGCAAGTGCGTAGAATAAAGCTTTAGGCATAACGGATTCACTTTTAGGAGATTTAAAGAGAAACTTGTGTTATTGTAGCAGTGCAAAAAAAACATGTAAGTTGATTTTGTGAAAGGTTCTTCTGTTCTGTCATTTATCTTTGGGCAAAAATACTCTGATTTTTTTTTTTGTGGTGGGTTGCAGTGGGCATCGCATTGGCACGGCGGAGGTCGAATCGGCACTTGTTTCGCATCCCCAGTGCACGGAGGCTGCTGTCGTCGGCATTGAGCATGAGGTCGCCTTTTTTATTAATTTTATTTGTATATATATATATATATATATATTTATATGTTACATAATAAGAATTGCAATAATAAAAGAAGTGTTGTGGCGGCGCCGTCACTGCTGCAGGTAAAAGGGCAGGGAATATATGCTTTCGTGACACTGTTGGAGGGCGTTCCTTGCAGTGAGGAGCTGCGGAGGAGTCTAATTTCAGCCGTCAGAAATCAGGTATTATTAATTCCTCAAGATTTATCAGTATTTATTTGCAAAGCCAGCACTCATCTTCTTTCATTTAACGGAAGAGCCGAGCGCGAGATGATGTTGATGACCATGATACTCACCCTCAGCATCATCCAATCATTCAATTTGGATAAATCTGTTCTGGTCATGCAAATATATGGATTTTGAAATTATCAACTATGATGATGATGATGATCATGGTGACCATGATCTTTCACCCTCAGCATCTTCCAATCATTCAAATTGAATAAAGCTGTGTTGATCATGCAAATACATGGATTTTGAAATTGTCAATTATGATGATGATGATGGTGATGGTGACCATGATCTTTCACCCTCGGGCATCATCCAATCTTTCAAATTGGATAAGTCTGTTGGTCATACAAACACATGAATTTTGAATTTATCAACTATGATGATGATGATGACCATGATCTTCACTCTCAGCATCATTCAAATTGGATAATCTGTGCTGGTCATGCAAATACGAGGATTTTGAAACTATCAACTATGATGATCATGATGATGGTGATGACCATGATCTTCACCCTCATAGCATCATCCAATCATTCAAATTGGACAAATCTGTGTTGGTCATCCAAATGCATGGATTTTGAAATCATTAACTATGATGATGATGACGATGGTGACCATGATCTTCACCCTCAGCATCATCCAATCATTCAAATTGGATAAATCTGTGCTGGCCATGCAAATACATGAATTTTGAAATTGTCAACTATGATGATGATGTTGATGACCATGATCTTCACCCTCAGCATCATCCAATCATTCAAATTGATAATCTTTGTTGGCCATGCAATTATATGGATATTGAAATTATCAACTATGATGATGATGACCCTGATCTTCACCTTCGGTATCATCCAATCATTCAAATTGGATAAATCTCTGTTGGTCATGCAAATACATGGATATTGAAATTATCACAATGATTATGATTATGATGATGATGATGATTGAATTGAAGATTGGGGCGTTCGCGGCGCCAGACAAAATCCACTGGGCGTCAGCGCTGCCGAAAACAAGGAGCGGGAAGATCATGCGGAGGGTGTTGAGGAAGATTGCGTCCGGACAGCTGAACGACCTCGGAGACACAACCACCCTTGCCGACCCCTCCGTCATTGACCAGCTCATCGCCTCCCGCCACTCTTGAAAATATTCATTTTTTCATTCACATTTGTTCAATCTTTCTGGTTTATAACTAGGTAAATAAATTGTCGAAGCCTTGCTACGGTTTCTATGTAAAAACTCCCAAAAATGGATAATCAATATTTTCATAGTGGAAGATAATTTTTTTTTTCCCATTTCAGCATATCAAAGAAGTGGGCTCTATGCCTTCATAAAGTTCAGTGGTAGACGTGTATAAGAATCTCTAGAGATAGTTTGACATATCAATCAACCTATAGTAGGTCAACTGAGAAATATGGCATAACATGCACACACTACATCTTAAAATGAGTTTCTAATATAGATATAAATTAGATGACATTTGTTATTGCAGGACTATTTGGCATGAAAAAATTTGAAAAATTTTAGTGTAAAATAACTTGATTTATAATGTAATTTGATTATTGTGTAATTTGATTATCTTATTGTTGATGTAGTTTTTTTAGAAATTGAAATTCAACAAATTCGTTTGTTTGAACGTTCGCTTGCGTGGACGAAGGTAGGTTAGATCGATTAAAGGCCCAGGCTGATCGATTCAAGCGAAGATTGATCGAAGGCATGAACTAAGTGTGTGGGCAAAGCATCCGCTTCAGCGCCTTTGCGCAAAAATGGATTTTCGCTGATTTGGCTGAAATATTTTTATGCAAGAATATATATATATGTATATATCATTCTTATTTTAATGTGTATATAGTTGTTCAAGTGTAGCAAAGGCTTTACAATAATATTGTGGTTTATGCCAAAATCTGTCTAGTAATCTATTGGCATATTTATAGACTAATGAAATAAGCATTAATATGAGATAATTAATTAACAAAAGAGTAAATAATACAATTCTTAAGGAAGTAACATAAAGATAATAACAAAAGATTAACAAAAATAATTAACATCATAGCAATTAATACAATTCTTAAACATAGTTATTAAACATTAGGTTGAGCCAGGTAATACAATTAAATAATATAATTAATAGATCTTACTCAATATAATATAGTAATAATAATAGTAATTATTAATTAATTAATTATACATTAACAACTGCAATCAAGTAATATAATCTATCAAATTAATTAGTTCACTAAAATAATTAATGGCCAAAATTATTTAATTAAATCTAATATTTATTGATTATCATGCTTAATTAAAAATATAATCATGATTAGCATACACAAGTAACTAGTTTATTAAGCATAATTAGTGAATAAATTAAACTATTTGAAACAAATTTAATTAACATAATTCTTGAATCAAGAAATATAATAAATATAATTAATAACTAATTAAGATTAAAATATGAATAAATAAAATAATTTATTTATGATTACATTATTATTTTGCGTAATTAATTACTGAATATTATTTAGTAAATGCAATCAATAATGTAATTACGTTAACTTTTATTCATTGTTATAATTCGTTCTACAGCTAATTAATTAATTAATTAATCAATTAGTTATGTAATTTTTTAATTAATTTGTTAGCATAATTAATTGATAATTAACAAATATATTAACAAAATTACTAATAAATTTTAACCGATACCTTATAATTTAATTATGAATTTATTAAGCAAAGATTATATATTATCTATATAAAATAATTAGTTTTGTTATATAGTTTTCATATATCTCTTAAAAATATGAATAATTATGATTTAGAAAATTATGTAATAAAAATTATTATTAAATTTAATTTTATTTATGAGATCTATAAAAATACATATTTTAAATTTTAAATTTTAATTTTTCATATTTTTTTAAGATATTTGAAAGTCAAATAATAATTTTCTAAAATAATAAACATAAAAAAGCTATTTAAGACTGTTAAGCAAATAGCAACAAAAATAAATATCACAAGTTTAAATGTCGCCGGCGAAACGTATTTACATTTTATTTAAATTTCACTTTAACTTCAAAATTTTTTTTGTAAGTTTATTAATAGAAAAATAAATAGTGAAACACTTGGGATTTTCCAAAGGAGAGGCGGAAACGAGGACTATAAAAGGAAAGGGAATAGAGCAGCAAACCGTTGCGAAGGAAAAGGACTGCGACGCTCTGTAATCCCTTCCCCTGAAACCCTTTTCTATCTTGTCCCATTCGCCTTTCCCCCTTCTCGGCAGCGCGCAATGCGGGGGAGATAGAAAAACCTATCTTCTTGATCACTCCATTGGGGCGGCGGCGATTATGGGAATGCTTGAGCTGATGAGGACTGATGATGCTGGAAGAGTCGCCGATCCCAGCAAGATCCTTCGCGCTCTCGAAGAGGGCTCTTCTTGCCATTCCAAGCATGAGGAATCCGTCATGCTTTTGGCGAGAAAACCCCTAAAAGATTTTGTTGAAGGCGATGCGGATTTCCCTCCGCGGTCAGCAGCGAAGGCCCCGCGTCTCGTGTCGCTCGATGTTTTCCGAGGAATCACAGTAGCGGTACCTTTTTTAATTTTTCAGATCTATTCTTTCTGTTTATTGCGCACATAATTTTCTCTGGATTGTGTTCCTTGATCGCTCCTATCGACGCGCATTGCGAAAATCCAGCTTTGTTTGACCCGTACGAAACATTTGGATCAGTATATAAGTACGGCATCCTCAATTTAGGACAAACCAGGTCCAGAATGAGTCGAACTTGAACGCTAATTTGGAGAAAGCAGCAAAATGTTCAATTCTTGGATTATTTTTGTAAGAAGCTATCTGCGTGGTTTTCAATTTTGGGAATTTTGCCTGTATAACATAAAATATTTTAATATTATTTTTAAAATTCCTAATTTTTAAATATTACTCACATGACACTAAAATCTTTAAATTTAATCAAATCTACCGCCCGATTAACACCGTAATCCGCCTTCTTCTTTCATTCGCTCTCTTGAGGCGGCGAGTAAAAAACAAGAAGGGAAGGTATATAAACAAAGCAACCGCTGAGACGACCAAGCTTTTTGTTTATATACATAAGATAAATCAAAAGTACCGAGGGACAAAAATCAAATAACTTCTTATTCTTCTGTACACGAGAGAGCTTGGCATTGCGACCCCGACAAACAAATTTGTCAGCGCTTTAATTCACAGCCATCCCCAATCCCATCGCCTACCGTCTTCCCCCATTTCCACTCCAACACTCCCATCACTCAGCAGCTCTTCACCTTGCCGCCGCCGACGCAGCCGCATCATCCCAGCTTCATAGAGGCCTTTTGATTTAGACTACATTAACAGCAACAGCAGCAAGCGATGCAAATTGGAGAAAAGCTGTCCGAGCTCCTCTTCGCCGAGAAGGGCAAGACAGCAGCTGCAGGGACACATGCCAGCCCTTGAGGCAGTAATTACAAGCTCTTCAGCGAAGAAGAAATTGAGTTAGTAAGAGAAAGTTACGGTGTTGTTTGATTAATTTAAAAGATTTGTGTTATGCAATTAATATTTAAAAATTAAAGATTTTTGCAAATACTTTTTGAATTTATAAAGTTATATTTATGAATACTACTTGAATTTTTAAAAATGCAATTTTATATTAGTAAAACGGGATGGTAGATTAGGAAAAACTGAAAAAGGCAAAAATCAGATATGCTAACGCCAACGTTATTCCTTGCAAGCAAGCAAAAACTCCATTACGTGCGTGCATCAACGCGTTCCTTACTCCTTTATTGGAAATGGTGTCCATTATCCATCGCACACGAAAACGACAGCTTAGCGTAGTCCTTCAAATTGGTTTATTGTTTAGCAGTGGTGGCCTTGTCATAAATCACAATTCTCGGAAAGGCGTCTTAAGCACGAGCACTGCGTTCCAACTACAGCAAAATAAAAAGGATGTTTTTAATATTCTTTATAAGGCGTCGAACGAAAAATAATAGCGGTAGCTGCTTTTGAATTTGTGCAAATAACAAGTTTAAATTATAACGATCATATTATTGTCTTTTATGATTATTTGGTTCAATGCTATGTTATCATTTAGGGGTATGTTTGGTATGTATAATTTGCAATATAATTTGATAATATAGAATAAAGTAATTTATAGAATAGGATGCACGTAATTCAGAAATAAGGTTACTCGTAACTGCAAAAGAATAACCAACAATGCCAAAATTTAGAAAAGAATACATTATAAATCCATAATACAGATATATTATATAATAGAAATTGGATATTCCTAACAACTAGAAAATATCATCACAACAATAATATCTAACTCAGAAATTATATTGGCAAAATCTGAATTCATACCTTTAAACATTAGATGAGTTCATAACAAAAAAATATCAAATGCGTGCAATGGGGATGAATCCCGTCGGCGCCGGAGAATGTAAGCAAGAACTGGAGGCGCCTGTGACAAAAAAGCATTAGATCTCTGCTATAGGCACTGTCGTAGCACTTCGCTACGGCCAAAAGTCATAGTTGTTATATGTTCAAGAGTTGAGTTAGAGAACCAATGGAAGAGCATATAAGGAAGGATGTTATGATTTATGTGATCTCCCTAGCTGTGAAATCATCTTATTCCGGATCAGAGTTTTTTGGGAATAACTATGCAAGCTATTGATGGTTTCTTATTATGGATCTTCTTGGTGGTGTGGCTCAGTTTTTTTCCGTTATCGGGTTTTCCACGTATATCTTCGTGGTATGATGGTTATTTCTCTGTAATTGTGTTGAGATCTGTATGGTTTCCTATTTTATGAGTTTTGCTCTATATTCACTTAATAACTAATGGTGAGAGATCCTAACAAGTGGTATTAGAGAGTGGTTTTAGAGTTTGTCAATTTGAGTGGGAGTAATAGAAGACGAAGTGAGATACAAGGTCAGGAAAGTGCAATTGAGCAAACTTCGTTGATGATTTCCAGTACAGAAGAAATAATTTTTTTGCCACAAAGAAATTCCAAGAAAATCAGAGACTATAATAAGAAGATGAAGAACGTCAAGTTTTTGAAAATGTAGTTTTAGTTGACCTTGGAATGCTACAAAGGCAGATGAGCCACACCACGACCTTTGCTAAACTTGAGCCAAGGGAAAGAAGATCCAAAGGTTGAAGGTGGAATGATCTTAATAGGTCTCCAAGTGGGAGATTGTTGGGATATGAAGACCAGTTTGATCACAAAATGAGGTGCCAATGAAGTTCCAGTGGGTTTCCAGGAGGTCCCGTGGTGTTTTGGGACAAGTTAGGGTCCATCCGGGCGACTTGGCGCACCCCAGGGCGCCTTGCAGGAATTGAACCAGAGAGCCTGGCACCGGGGAGCGTCCCAAATCCCAGCACTCGATACATGGGCGCCACGGCGAGCCCAAACGCCCGCGGCGGACTCGAACAACAATGGACCTGTCCCTTTGGCCTCAAGGAATGTTTATGACAAAATAGGGATTAACTTGACCTATATAAAAGCCAAAACATGTGTGGGGCATGGAATGATGAATAATCAAGCCTTGTGAGTGCAAAGGAGAAGGGGCGGCTGCCCTAGGGTTGAGGCTGCAGTCAAAGGCCATAACGGAGGTCGCAACAGAGATTTGCACGGAAGGGCGCAATAAGTGACCACGGGAGGGCTGCATTGGTAGCCGTAGCGTGGCATGTTGCGGCGGTGGCCGCAGCAGAGGGTTGAAACGGTGGCTCAGTGGCTGCGGTGGTAATCTGCAGTGAGAGTTATTGTATGTTCAAGAGTTGAGTTAGAGAGCTAAGGGAAATGTATAGAGAGAAGGATGCTAGGATTTATGTGATCTCCTTAGCTGTGCAATCTTCCTATTCTTTCGGGTTAGGGTTTCTCGGGAATAACTCTGTAAGCTCTTGATGATTTTTTATAGTTAATTTTTTTGGTGGTGTGGCTCTATAAATTTTCTCATTATCGAGTTTTTTACATATATCCTTGTGTTTGGATGATTATTTCTTTGTGATTGTGCTGAGATCTGTATGACTTTCTGTTTTGCAGATTTTGCTCTAGATTCACTTAATAACTGGTGGTGAGAGATCCTAACAAAAAGAACTACATGCCCTATTGTAAAATAATACTTGGACTATAGTTTCTTACACCAACTAACCAAGCATTATTACTTGCAAACTCCTTTTTTGCTATTTATATATTGTATTGTTAATGGCACAATCTCTTGTTATTAGGCACATTTGGTAGTTCGATGATTTGATCACCAGTACGAACTTGAGTACATCAAAACATTCACCCCTATTATCTAACTCAACACCATTCACCTTCTCACCATTGTATTCACTTTAATGATGCCTTCCTCCTTGGTGATCTCCAAAAAGCCTACATACAACAACCACCAGCTTCACTGATTCTCAACATCCCACCCATTTATGCCACCTAAACAAACCTCTTTATGGTCTCAAACAACCAACCCGTGCCTCGCTATATAAACTCTCTACTTATTTCACCACAATTGGATTTTTGCTGAGCAAACTTGATTCTTCACTATTTATATATCACAAGGACAACCTTATATATGACTATTTACGAGGATGATGTCATTCAGACACCAACTAAAATCCCACATTCCTCTCTAATTTCATCACCACGTTATCCTCTCAATTTTCCCTCAAACATCTTGCTGAACTATATCATTTTTAGGCATACTTGACACTCGCTCTTCTCATAGTTTTTATTTTTTCCAACATTCTTATATTTGCCAATTGTTAGATGAAAATCACATGACTGAGTGCAAACCATGTGCCTCCTCAACCAAACTATCTAACAGTCTGGATCTTACACCTTATCGTCGTTTTGTTGGCGCCTTACAGTACTTCTGACTTTATTAGATCTTAATTTCTTCATGAACAAAATATCTCAATTCTTGCAAGCGTTGATTGCCGATCATTGGGCCACCGTTAAGAAACTTCTCCAATAACTAAAATACTCGATAAATTTCACTACACGGATTCAACACGTCTCCAATATCACCTTACAAGTTTACTATGATCCTGACTAGGCTGGCTGCCTAGATGACAAACAATTCACTATTGGTACATCATCATTCTTGGTTTATCCCCGGTCTTTCTCAAGCACCGAAGCTACTACAAGTGAAACACAGTAGAAACATTTTCTTTGGAAGAACTTGGATTCACATTATTACTAGCTCCCATGATCTGGTGTGATAACGTTGAAACCACATATCTTGCATACTACTTAGTTTTTATTCTCGTATGAAGCATAAGCAAGTGATTATTTTTGTTTGAGAACTGAAAGTCAACCGCAACCTACAAACCCTATATATTTCTACCACTCACCAACTAGCAGATGACTTGACCAAACCACTCAATTTACACTGCTTTCATCAACTCACAAACAGACTTATTGCGATACACCGCCTTAAATATGATGGGGCATATTATTATATCACCAAAATTCCCTCATTGAGATTCTCTATACGTATATATACATATATCTAATATCGTTGTACAAAAGCAGGACTGCCACACAACTATCATAGCTAGAGCTGCAATACTTTTGGTTCTGTTCCATTTACACTTTGCTTAGGCATCTATACCTTTAATTGAATTAGGCATATTATACAGCCTATAGAAAATCCAAGTAAGTAAGAAGACTTTCTCTAGGAAAATTGAAGGCACTCCAGCACTGCCACAAATAAACTCATTCCAACTGATTATAACTAAAGATGAAGTACACAATGATATTTTATTGATTGGTTATAAGCTTGTACTAATAAATAAATTTCAGCTAATGATTCTTGTGGATGATGCCGGCGGTATTTTTCCTTTTCTGAATCATTCCCCGTGGGACGGAGTGGCCATTGCTGATTTCGTTATGCCTTTCTTCTTGTTCATTGTTGGGGTGTCCCTGGGATTGACGTGCAAGGTAGGTACCGTCCCCATGCTTTTTTTTTACCTCCAATATTGGTCTATTAATGCAGCTTCCTAAGAGCATATATGATAAATAAGCCTGCTTACAGAGAGTTTCAAATAGAATAACTGCAACCAGGAATGTGCTCTTCAGAGCACTCAAATTGTTCGCCATGGGACTTTTGCTCCAGGGTAAGAAATCACCGGCTCAGCTGCTTTTTTCTTTTCTTTTATTTCAGGATTTAAATAAAATGCTTGGGTTGAAATCAGGTGGATATTTTCATGGTGTTCGAGACTTAACCTTCGGTGTTGATTTGCTCCATATTCGCTTCATGGGAGTGCTTCAGGTTATAGCATAATGGATCTATGTGGGTTTTTCATGCGTCTATTTTCTTCTGCTTTCAAAATCTTTTCTTTCATCTGTAGAGAATAGCCATAGCCTATCTCTTGGCTGCATTGTGCGAGGTTTGGCACAGAAGTTCAGTCTTGGTGGATTCCGGACACTCCCTAATCAAAAGATACAAAGTACAACTGTACGTTTTCTAAGCCTATATATATATATATATTTTATGTGTGACTAATAAAATTTGAATCATAACAAATCCTGAGCTTCAACTTAAGGCTACAACACTATTTAAATATATATATATATATACTCTTACACGGGATATATCATCAGGTTGATTGTGGCTCTGCTAACTGCTGCGTACATATTCCTTGTGTATGGTCTGTTTGTACCTGATTGGGACTACAATATAACATTGCCGAACGGCAATAGCAAGTCTTACTCAGTTAAGTCGCATTAATCTCAGATATGCATATATATCTGTATTATAAATTAAATATTTTGAAATGATTGTTTTTTGGTATAATGATGATGGCCAGGTGAAATGCGGGGTGAGGGGCTACACGAGCCCTGCTTGCAATGCCGCAGGGATGATCGACCGCAAGCTGCTAGGCGCCGACCATCTGTACAAAAGGCCGGTATATGGAAGAACAAAGGTCAGCTGATAGAATCTTCGACATAATTTAAGTGACGTAAAAAGAAATGAATTTGGATTTTCATGGCGAACAGGAATGCAGTGTTAACTCCCCTCGCAGCGGCCCGCTTCCGGAGGGCGCTCCGGCATGGTGCAAAGCCCCCTTCGATCCCGAAGGCTTCCTCAGGTCTGCCTCCTTCTAAATGTAAAGGCAAATCATGAATGAATAAACAAACTGATTGTTTGTTCTTTTTGCAGCACCATTATGGCCGTCGTCACCTGCTTCGTCGGCCTCCACTATGGCCACGTCATCGTGCACTTCAAGGTGAGCATTCCATGGAATGCTTATACATAATAAGCAGCACAAATGATCATGTTTTGTATCAGCATGGCAAGGACAGGATGGTCCAATGGATGATTCCCTCTGTGTTTCTGCAGGCGCTCGCCTTCTGTCTGCATTTCTGCGGTAAGCTGTGAGATGGTTAAAAGTTGCAGGTTTTAGTAGTAGTGTTGTTACTTTTTCGACACTGGATGGCAGGAATGAGGATGAACAAAGCGCTGTACAGCGCGAGCTACGCTTGCGTTACGGCTGGCGCGTCGGGGCTCCTCCTGGCTGGAATCTATCTTCTGGTGCGTAATGGCAGGTCATGGGATCTGAATCTTTGATCTTTCAAGGATTCAAATAAGAACTCAGTTACTGAATCATACCCTTTCTGTTGCTTTGGAGCTAATGATAGGAACTAACTGATCGAATAAATTGGGTTTGGTGCAGGTGGATGTTTGCGAGCTGAGGAGGCCGATGCTGGTGCTGGAGTGGATGGGGAAGCATGCTCTGGCGATCTATGTGCTGGTGGCTTGCAACTTGCTCCCTTTCTTCATTCAGGGATTTTATTGGAAGCAGCCTGCATATAATCTGGTGAGCCTTTCCACCCCCTCCTATTTATGCATATATTATTTATATAGCTGTTGAAGGAATCTGCTGCCTTATATTAAATCACCAATACAAGATAATTCAAACACAGCAATAACGGTTATAGAAATGGAAGTTGCTACAGCACCCTTCTAGTATTTTATTCGGTATTTAAATATCATTACTATATATATTATATATATACTTAGTATTTACTTATTATAATCAAGATTGATTAGTTAAATTGTGATTATAAAATTATTAAAAACATGCAAAATCTGCTGCTTATACTGTATTTATAAAGTTGAGTGCAATTGATCTTTGAACAGTTGAGCTTGATTGGGATTGTGGATCATCATAATGGCTAACACAGCCTGATACTGAATTTTCATGATATAGACTGCCCTTCGAAGTTGCTGTGAAGAAGAGACTAAAATATCAGCTTGGATAATAATGATAGTCTTATTTATTTATAGTTTAAAGGCTATTGTAATAGGTTTCTATTTTATATTATAAATTGTAAGGGGCTTTCAACTAATTTAATTGATTTGAAATTACGGTTGGATTCTTTTCTCTCCATTGGATTGAAGGTCAGTTCAAGTGCCCACAATTATCAGGCTTTTGTTTTTTAAAAATATTATTTGGATGAATTAATGTTGTATTTAAAATATATATTTTAATGATTTTCACATACAAAATAAATTTGATGTTGATTTTTGTTGAGATAAAAAAATTATTTAAAAATATTATTTGGATTAATTAAAAAATTTGATGCCATTTATATGAAAATTCAAAGAACTAAATAATAATTACTAAGCTACACGAGAGATTTAACTCTCTTCATGGGCTCATAACTTTCCTAGCTCTCCTCACACCATCATAGCCCATTGCCACCACATCTTCAGCCTCCAAGCACTCAACATACTACACACAACACTCACCCACTTACATAAACCTTAGCATAGTATGTATTTATAGGCTTTCAAACAACCTCTAAACCCTCCATCTGGCCCAAGGAGTTTTTGAATGATAGTCATGTGCCTAGAATGCTTCTCCTGAACAATCATTGTCCGAAGAAGTGGACATGACTAAGCGCTCAAATTTCTGTTTGCCAAATAAATTCAGTGCTTTCAGCGCTTGGTTGTGCCTAAGCACACAGGCCTTCAAGTTATGTTAACTACGAGAACATCTTCATCATTGCTCGGACGTGCACGAGCTTCTGTCTACTTGAATTAAGTAGCGAGCTTTGTCTAATTGAATTAAGTAGCACACTTATATTGAAGGTTGATGCATGGGCAAGACTTCGGCATTCTTGCCTTCTAATTGTTCAAGATTATATAACAGGATTGTCCTGGCACTTCGGCACCCCAAAAAGTTAGCTTATTTGCAGGATTTAATTTGAATTTTAATTATTTGAAATTATAGAAAATTCTAGAAATTTAATTTTGAATATATTTTATGTATTTTAATTCATTTTAATTTCAAATTTGATGAAATTTTAAATGATAAGGTATTTAATATGAATAATCTAAATCTAAAAGTATTTTTGAGTTTTGCCCATTAATTTATTTTTAATAAATTTCAAAGTATTTTTCTTATCAAATTTATATAGTTTTTCCCATGTATCTTCTTCACATTTTAGGATTTTTCATTCTCAATATTTATATTATTTAACAAAAATATTCATTCATTTACTTTTGATATATAAGTATTTAATTAAGCTTAATTAGTTTGATAACAACCATAGGTTGGTAGAGATGCATCACTTCACAAGTAAGGTTTCACATGGAACCATTATAAATTTTATATAAAACTTATTTGTAGTGCAACTAAAATAGTGGCAAGCAATCATTCTAACTCCCACAAAAAACAAGTATGCAAGAATCATGAAGATCCTGCAAATATTGAGAGGTGAAACTTTCTACCTGCTCTAACATGATTATCATAGAATTCTCGTGCAGTCTCACATTCTCCTTAACATAAAGCCTTGCAAGTTAATCAGCTGAATCAAAGTGCTTGATTAGTAGTGTGGGGACCCGATGCTAGGTTAGCAAGAACTAGTGCAGCAATTGTGCGGTGAATCCTCTAGATGTATGATCATATTGAGCGATTTCACCAAACAGTGCTCATTTATTTATAGAATAAAATATATCGATGATATAGCTTTGATCACAAGTATCTAAAATATAACAACTTTCTAAGAAAATAGAAAAAAAAAAACGCAATATTGACAATAGCAAGTTGATGCAGCAGTAGCATTTGATATTGGGACTTTATTCTAGATCCTAACAAGCACACACATTTCAAAAGTACGGGTATTTAAATATTAGTTAGTTATGAAACTAAGCATTGATGTATATCAATTTTATAATTGTTAAATAATAAGCAGAATAATCAAATTGACATAAATTAAAAAGAAATTGACATTATTCCTGCAAAACCTATTTCAATTACATTGAAATTTTAGCATAAAGAGAATTATTGTCAAAAAAATAAATATAGAATTGTAGCATTTGATATTAGGCACAAATATATGATTTTATTGGAAAAGTACAAAACTGATGAAAATGGCGGTTCAATTTAGTGTTACATAATAATCGTAACTTCCCTCTATATCTGTCATCTCAAAGGCTTAGCAATATAGACTCCTTATGCCCCCCGCTGTCGAACAATCCCGTAATAGTAGTTGTCTTATCAGACTAAAAATAGATTTACAGTGAACCCAAGTTATTCAATTATCAAAAAAATTTTACATATCTATTGATGTTTTTAAAACACTTTTCTTAATTTTATGCGATGCTGAGCGTAAAAACATACAAATCCAGAATAAAGAAAGATATCTGGTATTCTTTCTAGTGCGCTTGTCAAAAAATCAAAAGTCAAGTATATATGCACAATTCTGTATATATTTACTTAGCATTTATTCGAGAATAATAAGTTACCATTTCAAATAATATTTTATCATTTGTGAATTAAATGAAAACAAAAATAATATGATAAAATTTTCATAGGAGAATAACAATAATAGAAATAAAATAATAATGATGATAATATGAATATAAGATAATTTTATAATAATATATAAGAGAAAATGATCTCTCTCTTTTTTTCTCTCTCTCTTTCTATTTTTTTATTCTATTATCTCTTTTTCATAACTTTCTTCTCTTATCTTTTTATTCTTTCTTTCTCTTCATTACCTCTATTTTTCTCTTTTTCACTTTCTCTTATTTCTCTCTTTATTTTTTTTTTATTATCTTTTTCTTATATACTTCTCTTTCTCTTATATAAATAATAATAACAATATTAATAATAATAAGATTTTATTATTATAAATGTTATGTAAAGATAATAATAATAATAGTAATATTTGACAGAAAGAAAATGATTGAAATTAAAATTTCAAAAATTAATATAATAGTAATATTTGCATAACTAAATAAAATGAATATTATTAATACTAATAATAAATTAGTATTAATGATCTAATACTACTTTATATATTTTATATTAATATACTCTTTTCTTCTTCTTCTTATTTTATCCTCCTCTCTTCTTCTCTCCCTCTCAATCCTCTCCTCCTCCTCTTCTTCTTCTTCTTCTTCTTCCCCTTCTCCTTCTCCTTCTTATCCCCCTCTTCCCCCCCTGCCCCGCCCGCCCCTTTCCCCCTTCCTTCCTCTCTCTCTTTCTCTCTCTCCTCTTAGGGCGATGGCCAACGAGGCTAGGGAAGGAAATGGTGGCTGGTTATGTGACGAGAAAGGGCAGGGGTAGGAGTCCTATTTATAGGCAAAAGGAGGTGAAAAGAAGGGGAGGGGAGGGCATGTCGGCGGGCTGGGGCAAGTCGGTCGGTCGGTCGTCATGGGGCCTGTTGGCCATTAGCACTGCCAAGGACGGAGCCGTGCGCTGCACTGTGCCATGCTGTCACTGTCACCCGCGTGCGTGCACTAGGGCCCACGGGCGATGGGGATGCTGGCCGCGTGGAGGGGGAACGAGGAGAAGACAGAAAATCAAATGATTTTGAAATAATTAATTTCAATTTAATTTTTTCTATTTTTTCATCGTTTGATTTTCAAAAATTAACTAAACTTGACTCGGAGGTGTATCTCACTGAGACGAATACACTTGTACCAAAATTTCTTGATAGAGTTATATTTTATTTTATATTAATCTTCAAAGATTAAAATTTCAAAAATTAATTATGATTAATCTGAGACTACAAATTAGATGAAACTTTTTGTGTAACATTAATAATCCAATGACACTAAATAATTTCAACCTAGTCCAATGTGAGAAGTTATAATATAATATATTATACAACCTTCTCTTATCTCTAATTAATGCAACTTAAGGTTAATTAATTGGACTAACAACCTTGAGTTGTTACACTCCTGATACGCCTACTTTAGAAAGTTTTTCTTTTCCAGAAATCCACTCAACCAATGAGTCACTCCTTTTTTGATCATTTATTAAGCGAAGAAGTCTTCTTTCATTTTTGCAAAGCTTGGTCGTAAAGTAGCTGAACCTTCCCTCTTTCCCAGACTTTGATATAAGTGGAGCCACCTAAGAAACTTATTGTATAATCGTGAGCATTATATTTTATTGGGTGATCTGTTTAGTGACAAGCATGAGGATTATATTTTATTCTTTTTATTGAGACAAAGAGTACTTTTTCTAAGAGTTTAGACCCTATTCAATCATAGGATATCAACATCCAATTTATATTTTATTTTATCTCTCGCACAAGATCAATTGTAACAACTCAAAGCTTGTTAATCAGTATTTACCAGTCAAATCAGCTCATAATCTTCTCAATCATTAGTTTTCGTAAGGTGTTCAGACCAAACTCTGTAAATTTGGGGCGATTCGGAGCTCAATCAAATATTATGTATATTTTAATATTTTAATTAATTATAAAATTGAGATAATTAATTTGACTTCAAAATTGAAATTCGACTTCGTCATTAAGCTCGTCACCCCAAATTAAACAGGGGGATGTTTGGAAAATTTTGAAAGTCTTCGGAATTTATCGAATATTTTAATATATTTAAATGCCCTAAAAATTAGGATAATTAAATTGATCTTCAAATTAAAATTCTATTTTGCCGCTGAGTTCTTCACCCCCAAATAAGCTAGGGGTGAATTTTTGAAATTTTTTGGAGCTCGTTTATCGATCCAATTTTTAATTTGGAAAATGTGTTAATTAAAATTAGAAAATGATTAATTAAAATTTCAAATTCCTTTATTTTCCATTTTTCCTAAGTGGGGACTCACTCCTCCTGTGTGCGCTCCTTCCTCTTTACATGCGTACGCTAGCCTCCCTCTCTTTCCCCATGCTACTGATGGGAGAGGACTTTCTCCCTCTCCCAGCCAATGCCTCAATTCCCCCTACTGAAGCCATCCCCCTCCTTTCCTTACCTTACTCCTTTGGACTCAACTCCCATCTCCATTTGCTAGCAGCTGAAGCTTCTCCTCCCAAGCTCCATCTCAAGCTAAATAAGAAGATCATTCCTTCCAAGCTCTATCCCAAGTTGAAGAAGAGGCTTCTTCCGCTCAAGCTTCCAATGAATCCCTAGAAGAAAACCTCCATTTTGCAAGCCAAAGTACCTTTATCTGTACCTAACATTTTCCCTCATTAGTTTGATCCAGTGGCTACTTCATTTCGTATGTATGCTTAATACTTTCTCTTAAGAACCTGTATTTGAGCGATCGAGCTCAATAGAGCTTGATCAGAATCCATTTTAAAGAGAAGATGAATTGTGCTGTGTAGTGAGAAACTTGCGCAGGTAGCTAGAGAATCATTGTTTGCATTATTAGAATGATATTTTGGTGTCAATTTTGGTACCCATGGAAAGGCATTTTAAGACATTTCTATCGGTATATGGCACCGTACTTAAGGTGTCCTAGTATTTGGGTACAATAGAGGATACATCCCATTTTTCATCCGGCAAAATGATCGTCGAGTGCTACAACGTGTCGTAGCGCCAGGCTCTCGGCAGGCAAGCCCTCCAGCGCGTCGTAGCTCCTGAAAGCGCTGCATCATTCTGCAGCTCTCGCGCCTCTGGGAATCTTGTGCTACAGTGCTCCATAGCGTCTGGCTCTTTGTAACAACTCAAGGTTGTTACCCAATCAATTTAACCTAAATTTGATCAAATTAAGTTGAAATTTAGATCCTGATTTAAGTCAAATAAAATTAAATAAAAATATCCTTAAGTAAAGCATATTGAGGGGATCTTTCTACCAAAATTTGAGCGTAATCGAGATCCCGAATCGTCTTAAATAAATTCGAGAAGTTTAAACTTCTAGAATTAATAATTGATAAAATATAAGTCGGAATTTCAAATGTTTTTGTATATTTAAGTAAAGCATGATATAAGGATGCTATGTTTTGAGTTTCACAAATTTTTGAGCTCCGGATTAATCGTAACAAATTATTTTTTAGTTTTTCCTTTAAAAATTAATATAAAAAAAAATACTTATCCAAATTCAAAAAAATTTAGATGCTTGCGTTCGTCTCATCGAGACGCTCATTTCGGTACCAAGTTTGTAATTTTTGGAGTTTGTTTGGCCATCGATCTGGGCTCGAGAATTTTCAGCCACCCTATTTAAATCCAATGGCTGATTATGATTAGAGTTGCATTAAATGTATCCATAAATACCAAAACCTAAACCTACTCCTTTTCCTCCCAGCCGAAATCTGCTCCTCTCCATCTCTTCACCTCTCCATCTCTCCACCTTTCCACCTCTCTCCACCTCCTAGGCTGAACCCCCCATCCAGCCGAGAGCAGCCATCTCCTCTCCTTTCGACTTGGCCGAAAGCTCCTTCTAGTGCCATCAAGTCGGCTCTCTCAATCGAGGGGGGCGGCTCTCCTTCTTCTCACCCTGGCCGAACCTCCCTTCAAGCGTCTTCTTCCACGAACGTCGCCGGCGAGGTACTCCACTTTCCACCTTCTTCTTGTTTCAACATAATCTAATATCTCTAGCATGCTCAAGTACCTCCCCAACATCTAAATCTTGTTCACAAGCGCTATATCGTTTAACTTTGTGATTATTGGCACCCTCATGATCGATCCCTGGCGTAGCCTCCATGAGAAAAATTAGGGTTTGCTTGTGCGCGAACCCTCGGGAAGACGAGGAGTCTTCCGACGGGTCGCATATCGCCCGACCTGCTCCCTCGTCTTCGGGTCGGCGCCGTTGGGTTCACCCGACCCACGAAGTATCCGGGCGGGCCGAAGGCGAGTCGCGCGTTCATTCACGTGGTGCCCACCGCCTTTAATTTTTCTGCTAAATAAATGGTTATATATATATATAGCTTAGTTATCTGATTAGTTAGGTATTAACTAAGAGGTTAATTGATCCTCTAATTATTAACAGTAAATTAGTATTAATCGGCTAAAGTTTAGTTAATTAATTAGATTAGTTCATTCCTAATGCATAAATATATATAGGGTCGAACAGAAAATAATATATATATATATATATATTGATATAATTATGTTTAATTGATGTGACTTGTCAAATCAACCATTTAATAATTATTAAATTAATTAATCAAATAACTTAATAATTAAATCTAATAAATATGAGAATTTAATTAACCATTATTTGTCATTAGCTTAAAGTTTATGATTTAATCACTAAAATCAGTAAGATAACTGATTTAAAATCAATTTTGAATCTTTTAGACTCGTTAATTTAATATTTTAAGTAAAACTATATTTTCCTCTTAAATTCTCCTAAGTCTTAAATTAAGCTTCATAAGGTGAATTTAGTTCACCTTATGCCTTCCATAAATTAATCATCAGAAAATTTATATAGTTAAGATTAATTATCATTAATGCTTAAACTTTTTCTTTTCTAAATCATTTTCTTAGGATTTTCCTTTACTTTAGGATCTCCTTCCTTATGGAATAGTGATAGATTTAGGTTATATTTTATTCATTGAGTAAATGGGTTACTCAAACTTTCATTTTATTAGTTTCTAAATTTCTTCTTTTATTATAATTATTTTGAATTTAAACTTTAATCTAGTTTAGAAATTCATCTTATTAAGCTTAAATTTGCTTGATAAGATAACTTTAACATGTAGAACATGATAAATAGAATTTAAACCTTAGCCTCTAAAATCCTCTTTGGATTAAAGGATTAAACCATAATATTTAGAGTTTAATTCTTAATATATCAATATTAATTTATCTTAATCAAGATTGGTTTGGGTTAATATAAATCATTAATTATGACATTTTGATTTATTATTATTAAGTTATGTAAGTGTCACTGATTAAATTCTATTGGAACTTGATCTGTTCTAAATGCTTTTAACCTTATAAGTCTATGAATCTGAGTCTGATATTATGTTATTGGAGATCCTGAGCTTGTATAAACTCAGAATAGTTAGAATGGATAAATTAGACAATAACAGATATCACCTATGTTTAGTAGAGTCTCTTGATTATTATTGAACTTTGATGCTTTGCATTCCTTATATTTTGAGCCTTTTACCTTGAGCATATCATACAAGACAATATTGGTGCATGGAATGAAAAACACCTCAGTCTTGTAGATGTACTTGACTCCTCAACTACTTCTGGATGTGTCAACGGGAGAAAGTAAAATAGCTAAAATTTACTGCATATGTATTTTTGCCTCTTCAGTTCAGACAATTTTTTGCCTTAGCTTTGAGAAGCTAAATGATATGATATGATACAGTTCAGTTATAGTTCAGTGGCTTGTTTAGTTAATTTTTTTGATATGACAACAATACATGTTACTTTTTTTTTCTACTTTCTATTTACTTTTACTGCAGTTCAGCTTTTGTTCAGTACTTGCTTATTTATATATATGCTAGGATGCTAGTTGTAAACTCAGCTTACTTATATATTTCACAGTTTAATTTACTTTCTATTAATCTGTATAATTTCATATGATTATCAGCATGTTATAATGAATCTTCTTTTCAGTATTTATAATTTATTATACATATATATTGCTTAACCTTATTACAGCTATGGGTTGAGATATGTCATTTTACCTTACATTTTGTTTAAGTTATAAATATTATATTTATTGCTTTTCCAGTTCCTTGTTGCTTATTGCTCCTTGTTGCTTGGTTTAGTTGTTAAGAGTCTAAGGTGATGTCCTAAAATAATATGAAATAATCAGCCCAAAATACTTAGATAATATGTTTAACCATTTTTTCTTTATTTTTAGTTGGGCCCTATCATTATGAAACCGACAATAGCAGATCCAGAGCTGTAACAACTCAGGTTGTTACTTAGGTTAATTAAGACTAATCTAATTCTTAATTATATTTTTAGTACACTAAATAGGTCATTTAGAACTTATCTCTAAGATCTAAAATAAATCAGGAATCAACTGGATCAAATCCTGATTTTGTTGATTTCCAAAAACCTAACAATGGACCTATTTAAATTAACCTCAAATCAAAAATTTGACTTTGTCATTGCGTTCACCACCCCTAAATTAGCTAGGGGTGAAGTTTAGGAGGCATTTGGAAGTCGTTGAATGTTCGTCGGACATTTTAATATTATTTAAATACCAAAAATATCAAATAATTAAATATTCATCGAAACAAAAATTCAATTGCGCCGTTGCGTTCCTTACCCCTCAATTAGCTAGGGGTGATATTTTAGAAGTTTTTTGAATATAAAATTTTGATTAATAAAATCAAATAATGAAATATTTAAATAATAACTAATTTAATAAATTATTTAGTAAATAACGACGTCGTCCAACTTAAAGTAATGCCGTCAAGATTTTTATTTGCTTCGCTGTTTGATCGCGGATCAGAAGATCCGTCCGATCTGGAGAATCTGATGGACGGATCATCCATCTTCTCCGCATGGGCAGGCAGACCTGTGCGTGTCGTAGGGATCGACGTGTGTCACCCTGCAGCGATGCCAGGCACTTTCCGCCACTCTTTGGCCTCCCTACCTACTTGTAATAACCCAAGGTTGTTACCCAGCTTAATTTGAGCCTAATCAGATCTTGATTATCATTCTGTTAATTTTATCTAGCTATTAGAATCAATCCCTAAAGATTTGTCGCGATTCGAAGCTAAATTCAACATTTTGGATTATTTTAATATTTAATTAATTAGAAAATTGAGGTATTTATTTTGACCTCAAAATCGAAATCCGACTTCACCGTTGCGATCATCACCCCCAAATTAGCTAGGGGTGATGTTTTGGACGCATTTGGAAGTTGTTGGATTTTCGTGAATATTTTAATATAATTAAATACCCCAAAAATTAGCATAATTAAATAATCATCAGAATTGAAATCCAACTTTGCTGTTGAATTCCTCGCCCCCAAAATAGTTAGGGGTGAATTTTTAGGATTTTTCGGAGCACGTTTGATTAATCCGAATTTTTAATAAATTAAAAATTAGGAATAATAATTAATTATTCCTTAAATTGCATTTATCTCCTCTCTCTCTCTCTCTTCCCTTGCATTTCGGCTGGCCATCCTCCAATTTATCTCCTATGCAAGCAGCTCAAGGCCACTCCTTCTACTCCATGCTTTGATGTGAGGTCACATCCTCATCCCCTCATCCTAGCTCCCTAGCCTCCCTATCTCATGATAGAGCCTCCCTCTCACTCTCCTCCTTTAAGAGGAGAGCACAACCCCTCTCTCTTGCTTGTTGATTTTTTCTCATCTTCCTTCTCCATTGATCCCTTGTGCCGAAAAAGAAGGAGCTCATCTCTAAGGCTTTGAAGAAAGGCAAATGTTCCTTCTTCCTCCACCCCTTGTAAGGCTAAGGTACCCATTTGTTCCTCTCCCTGTCTCCTTCATGTTACTACAATACTTGAATGCATCTCTAAAAGTCTATAAACATGTATGGAAGCCATTAAGGCTCATTAAGGTAGCTCATTTATTCGGAAAATGCATGCTCTATTTTCGTCCATTTTGTATACCCTATCCTTTATCCACATTTTTTATATAGATAGGATGCTCCGTTTGTGCTGATTTTGATGTTGATGGAAAGGTATTGGAAAGACCTTTTCATTGATATATGGCACCGCTAATGGAATGCTCTAGATTGGGAGTATTTGAGCTCAAAAGTAGGTCATACAGGTTTAATCCTAGTGAAATTATCTTCTGGCGCTGCAGCGCGCTGCAGCGCCCAAAGTTGCAAAACGGGCCGTAGCAGTGGTATTTCAGCAGAAACCATATAAAATTAAGTATTAAACAGTAAATCGCAAGTTGGACAGCTGCAGCGCGTCAGAGCGCGCTGTAGCGGAATTTCGGGAAAACTTTAGGAAATGTCAAAAATAAATTAATTAAACAGTTATTTCACAAGTTGGTTTGCTGCAGCATGCCATAGCGCGCCACAGCGGGCCATAGTGCGCCACAGTGGGCCATAGCACGCCACAGTGGGCTGCAGCACTGAGAGCGCTACTGCGCGTTGTCGCGCTAAAAGCGCCATAGCACGCGGCAGCGCTAAAACGCCACAGCGCATTGCAGCGGCAGAAGCACCACAGCGCGCTCCAGTGCCAAAAGCACTGTAGCGCGCTGTGAGCCCAAAATTGTAAAAACTGCCCAGTTTTTTTTGAAATCGCCAAAACTTCTCCATTTTTGCATTTTAAGGTCCCTAGGACCCTAGTGGGACTAAGTTATATCAAGTTTGAAACTTTGTTTTTTTTTATCAAGTGCTCAAAACCTACTATGTACTTGAAATATATGTTATGTCAAATGCTAAGTAATAGGATTTTAGGTGCTTGTATCGAATAGGTATATCTTAACAACTTAATGACATGAAACCTAAGTCTTTCAGAATTGTAATCAAGTGCTAACCCCTTTGCTTTGATTTAGAATTTGGTTAGCCTTAATTACTTCTTTATTCTATGTCATCTTTATATTTAGATGCTTTCATGATATTATGTTGTATATTAGAAAACTCTAAATATCTATTTGGACACTTAATCATGTGTAAATGACATTAAACTACAGTTAAACATAAGAATCTTACTAACTTGATTAAGTATATGATACTTAATCCTAAACCTAAAATTTGACATCAATAATGCACTAATAACATATTGATTTATCATTGACCTATAAATTAACTTTTGGTCTTAATGGTAGAAGGGTTAGGAGTTAACCTTAACTTATCTTGATTAAGATCTAAGCCTTAATCACTTAATCAATTAACTTGATTGTAAGATAATTTAATTGACATTGTTCCAATAATATATAATTCAGTATCAATCTTAAATAATTAAATTAGAAGTGCTAAAGTTAATATCAAATATGTGTGATTGAATTATCTGAATCTAAACTTTAGATATTTGATTTTCTCTTATATAAGATTATTAGCATAAGATGAAAATAAAATTATAATGATTTATGAAATGATCTAACTCTAATAAGATCTTTGATTTTATCCCATGATTATAATAAGAAAGGATTAAATGGATTTTATTCATCTGATCAGATCACTTCAATCCAAGACTAATAAGTAAACTTTGAATGTTAGCTTAAGAAGTAGAAAAGTGAGATCTTAAGGGTCTTGCTATAGGATCGTTATTGAAATATTTGAGGATCTTAATTATTGATACCTTAAGGTAAGAAGAGCTTTTGTAACTTATTGATTTAGAAACTTAGATGATCCTTCATAACTGTAGAAGTTGAACTTGATACCTTGTGGTAGGAATCACCCAAAGTGCTTAGAATATGACTTATTCCTTGTGGTAGCAATCAATATTGAATGATCCTTTGATCACATCCTTGGAGCCTTGTATATGGTACACCTAATTAGAGTAAGGATTAATTGCTTTGATAAATCCTTGATTGATTAAATAGAATCTTCTGAACCCAGATTATTGGTTGGGTATAGTAGGGTATACCCATATTACTGGATTATTTCAGTAGTATTCATGATTAGTTTATTCACTCCAATGTGAACTTATGACCAGGTGCTATCCTGAGGGATTAGACGAATACAGTCCCGTTAGAGTAAATCCTCTAATACTAAGAGTGTTACAATTAGTGAATAAGATCCTCAGTTTGAGATATAAACTGCAACCGGGTTCTGCCTCCTATCGTAGTGCGCTTCGATAAGTACAGTTTATGCAAACTAAGTAACTTAAATCACTTTACGTAGCACACTAAGTATGCTTATAATTAGGACATTTAACGGCTTAGCTTGAGATATAAACTGTGACCGGGTTCTGCCTCCTATCGTAGTGTGCTTCGATAAGTGCAGTTTAAATAAGCTAAGGGTTAAATCCATCTTTCTTGCAAATATGCCAAATATGTATATACAATCATCAAAGCTAATGATTTTTAAGTAAACCCTCAACTTTAATCAATTATCGAAGTTAGAATTTTAGGAGTCAGAATCCTTTTAGTAAGATTCTGCATAATGGAGACCTTGAATTCATTATCGAATTTCAAGCATTTCCTGATTTTGGATTTATTTCATATAGCTAAAAGCATGAGCATCAGCATAAAAGCATGACATGTGAGTATCAGAATGATGTATGCGTATTAGTGATGATTTATGGGTTACAAAATATTGCATACATTGACTGGGGAATTTCAGGATGCATCGGCATCATCAGTAAACAGTATTCCTAACTGGATGTATGTATATTGGACCGTACTACTCATAGCAGTTCAGTGATATTTTAGTTGTATATGAGTAGTATACAGTGTTGTGGCATATTTAGATGTACAATTTCAATGACATACAACATAGTTTTGCATATGATTACTCAATTTTAGATTCATTACTATTTTGATTTACTTTCAGTATTCAGTATAGTTTAGCTTCTTTTACACTACTTCAGTTTTATACAATTTTATACAATTTTATGCTTTCAGCTATCTTTATAGTATTTCTGTATATTTAACTATATTATAAATGTTAAATGAATAACTAGAACTATTTAGATTAGTTTCGATGTGTTAGACTTATTGTTTAACACGATGTACTTTTGGGATCCGGCAATTTGCTAGATCTTGAGCATTGTATTGAGCCAGGTTAGGAGGACGCCCAGGAGATTCAGGAGGAGCCCGTGGAGCACTAGTGGACTCTTCTTCAATTTTATTTTTCTGCTTAATATTTTAAGTTCAATACTTAGTTTTATGTCTATTTTAGTAAACTATTTATAATAATTCTGGATGTATTTTCTTTTCTTTTCTGAGATGAATATTTTCATACAGCTTCTGTGATGAATATTTTTGGATATTTGCTTTAGGCTTCTGCACTCTATTATATACTACTTAAACTTAGTATTGTGATGTGATCAGTATACTGGAAATACTGATATATTATACATATTGGATTCCTATTGTATTTTAAATCTAATGTATGTAATTATCTAATACTTAGGATAAGGATACTACTCTTATCTTAAGTATTAGCTCTCAACCCTCATTGAGGTTGAGTTAGCAGCCCTTCAGATGGGCTTAATTTTCAACTATTCGGGGAGACGGGATATTCCTCCCCGAGTGGCGCGCCGCTCCGCCGCCAAAATTGATCATAACCGTCTTTTTGTGCGCGGTGACGGGGCGGGGCGCTACACTTCTCCTTTAAGTGTCGTAGTCAGCACCAAGTTTCAGGTTTTTCACCGATCAAACCCTAGTTGCAGTCGAAAAAGCCATTCGATCCATTCAAGCTCGCCAACAGTTCATCTTCAGGTATCTCTACTTTCTAATATACTCAACTAATTACTATGGTATTATTTTGATTATCAGTTTCGTAAGCTAGATTGAAATTTTTGTGGGCTAGATCACGTCGGTCGCTGTTGATCGACTCGAATTTGGTCAAGTATATACAGTACTTACCGTTAGATGTAAATCCCTTCTATATGTCTTCCTAGGTTAGAGATTGTGTGCTGGTTAGGTCACCCCAATTGTCGAACCCTGTGTCATTAGCTAGGCCTTGACCACCTCTTCGCGTTGCCATGCGGGATGAGTCCTATCGTCGCCGAAAGAGCCGCAAAACAGGTGCCCTAGGTGCGTGGCTTGGAGTAAGGAAGATGGAGCTCGGTCTGGCTGGGTCGACTGACCGCATTCAGGTCCGGGTGTGCGTGTGTCAAAGTGCGGGGTCCGCTAGTGCGCGCTGTCCAGCTTCCGGAACTGCATGTGTGGAAGCGTGGGGCCCACGTGTGGCGGCCGCCCCTTCTAATCACAAGGCTTAAGGAGTGGTCATCACTAAGAACATCTCATACTTAACATTATGTTGGAATTAAGACTCCAATCCAATCTTAAGAAAAGAGGTGCTTTTCTAGATAAGGTAAAGATTAACAATCACTTAATGAGTATCAAAGTGCGGAAGAAGAAAAGTAGCAACTGAAATAAACATCCATACTATAAAAGAAATACATCTAGCTCAGCATATATACAATGTAGGAAAGTAAAGTACAAATAGTTCTTGTATTTATTACAAATGGTTTAAAGTTTAAAAGCTGAAATGAAAAGAGTCTCTCATCTTCACAAAGTAAAAGTAAGTAAACTAGTAAGTAGACTAAGGTTCCTCAGTAGTCTGGACCTCCTCCTGAATCTGCTCCTCTATAGGCTCAATCTCTTCAAAAAGCTTAGAATCTTACCATTATCAATTTCATAATGGTAGGGCCCCAGCCAACAAAATAAAAATCTTGTTATATAAAATGTCTAAGTACATTTAAGGTAATGAATTTTAATGTATTTTTAATGACATCACAACTTAAGTTAAGCAAAATATAGCGGTAAAGCACAAAGAAAGGCAAGAATAAGTCATGAGGTAGAAACATACCTCAACTCAGGCTGCAAAACAAGGTAAATAAAGTACACAAATAATTCTACTAAGTACAAGGAAAAGTCCTAAAGAATATGATCAAACTAACATGCCAGTATAGTATAAGTAAAAGTACTGTACTGAAGTATAAGACTAGCATCCTAACATGCTCTCAAATAGGTAAAACGACTGACATACAAAAAGTTCTGAAATGTAACGGAACTGCAGAAAATAAAAAATATGAAAGAAAGAAAAATGTACTGAAACAGTAAAGTAAAGTAAGTCTGAAATATAAGGAAAGTATGTAAGGTACTGTAAAATGTCTGAAATGTAAATGTAAGTAATATTATTAATTTGTTGTACTTGTGTGATATTCTTACTTAGTCTGCCAAAAAGTAAAGTCCGTTTGGTAATCTAGGAGAAACATCCCAGATTAAAGTAAAGTTCATCCAAAAGAGGCATCTAGGAGAAAACATCCCAGATCCTAAA
The DNA here is from genome assembly GCA_016760335.1 of Gastrodia elata. Lineage (NCBI taxonomy): Eukaryota > Viridiplantae > Streptophyta > Magnoliopsida > Asparagales > Orchidaceae > Gastrodia > Gastrodia elata. The sequence goes on along the minus strand of CM028678.1, from coordinate 4,340,610 downwards.
GTAACTCCACAAAGTATCTAAAGGGCAAATGGGGAGAAATATCCCAATGCCAAAGTAAAGTACCATAGGGGAAATTCCTTAGGCAAAAGCAGTCCTAAAGTAAAGTCATACTAAGTGGCAGGTTAAGTAAAATATAAATCACAAGTAAAATGTTGGTTATTAATATTTCTTTTTAAAATTATGCATATGAAATGTGAATGAAACTCAAAGTATGATATAAAGTAAGTAACAAGTATTTAAGTATGTCTCAAGGTATAAAAAGGCTCAAATGACAAGGAAGCATGGCAGTTCAAATAAATAATTAGTACTATACAAACTTGTGACATCATCTGTTTTCTAATTTAAACGTTCTAACTACTCTAAGTTACATAAGTTTTAGAATCAATAATTCCTATACTGTCTGTAACTTAGAATCACGAACCTATATGTTGAAGATAATTAGGATAGCTACGTCCTAACTATAAGTGAATCAAATGTCGCCTATAAAGTTACATAAGTAAATCAATCATCCTAATTTGTTATTTTATAAACTCCCAAACTAAATCTTGATTAGCCAAATCAAGATTGAGATGATTAAGAATCAAACTCCAAAGAATGAAGTTTAATTTTAAATCTCAAGGTTATCCTAATGGGCTAACGTTTAATCCCATCTTACTGATTAAAGGTTAAGGCAAATCCTATTGAATTAAGTCATATTCAATAGGATAGATTTTTAAAACCTAATTCTAATATTAAAAGATCAATAATCAATTAATAAACTATGAAAATCGAAATAAACTAAAAAAATCAAGGTTTCACCTTAATGAGTAACCCAATTTACCCATTAAATGAGTTCTAACCTAAGATCTAATCTTAATCTTAGGAATTAAAGCTCTTAGATACTAAGAGTATCACTCTGATGCACATCCTAACTAAGGTTATAAGACCTAAATGATGACCTAAGAATTTCAAAGGAATGGGAAGAAATCATCTTTACTTAAGATTTTCACTTATGGTTAAATTTAGGGTTTTCCTTCTAATATCTAATTTAAGACTTAGAATTATTTAAATCATAGTTTAAATCACTTAAATTACTATTTGATATGATTTATAGATGAAATTAAGTTTTAATTTCATTAAACCCTAATTTTGGGCAAAAAGACCATTTTGCCCCTCCTTAAGGTCTAAATCTCAACTTTATAAATTAACACTAAATTTTTGGATTTTAATAATATGAAATGATTACTTACTGTCTAATATGAGTTTAGACAGTGAGTTCTCTAAATTTGGTTAAGTATTAAGTCTTATAGGGTCAAATTAAGGAATTTGACCTATAAGGGCATTTTGGTAATTTTACCCTAATGACATATAATTTTTCTGTCAGTTTATTAAAGGTTATATTCTAAGGTTTCTATAGAATCTAAATTTATTGAATTCGGATGTGTATTGGTTAAGTTATGGCCAAAACAAGTTTTAGGGTTAAAAGGGTAATTAAGGATTCTTAATTAAGGGTCAAAACCCTAACTTTGTCATTTGGTGTCCAAATTGAATAATTTCAGTGGCTGTATGTTACAATTGATCCACTGATTATAATGGCTAGTGGTAAGTTCAATTTGGACTCCAATTGGCTAAGTTATGGCTTAATTAGGATTTAGGGTGATTAGTAAATGATTAGTGAAATTAATCACCCAATCACTAATCCAACCATATAGTTAGGTTCTAATAGGTTCTAGGAGTTCTCTAAAACTTAGTTTGTTCAATTTGGATTATTAATTTACTAATATTCAGTAATCAAGTTTTTAGGTTAATTAGGGGTGATTAGCAAATTTAACCGTTGGATCCTAAATATTTTTGTAGATCTCTGTAGATTAGGTTTTGCTGATCTAAATTAGTGTTTGGATCACCTAATTTGGAGCTAAGATGACCAACTTATGGTCATTTGAATAACTAGGACAAATTAGGCTAATTAGGGTTAGGTCCTAAATGTCATTAGTCAAATACTAATCCAAACAACAAGATTAACCCTATTAAAGTGTTCCTTAAGATTTTGTGAGTATTTTAAGACCCATATTCAGTAAGTTTGGATTAGTGTATGCAAAGTTATGATATTTTGAAGTTTTGTAACAATTAGGGCTTTATTATGGTTTCTTAAGTATCATTATGTTAAATATTGATCCAAATAAAAATTTGATAGTTCCATATTAATCCTCTATTTTTGCTGATCGAAATGACATATAATATTGCAATATTGGATTATTGGATTGAAATCTACAAGTGTTTAAAGTTTGCAAATTAATTGATTTAATTAAATCAGATTATATTTATATTACTATTTTAATTTAATTAAACAGATTTCTTTAATTAAATTTTAACCATTTTATATATATATTTATTATTAAAATTTTCTCTGCAGGTAGGTGGGTCCCAGAGCGTCCACGTGTCGGCTTCAGATTGGGAAGAGGACAGATGCTGGGTCCCACCTCTACCTTGTATGCGACGGGAAGGATTCGATTGCTCAACGGTGGGCCCCAACCCAAACGCACAGCCACTAGGATCGCTCCACGTCACAGCCTGTTATGCAAGCCCAAAAACGTGGGTCGGGCCTGGGTCGACCCGGCCCGGCCCAAACTCTTAGTCTTCTTTCCGCCAGATCACCAAGGACTCAAAGCTAGGGTTCCAGTTTCCGGTGGATTTCGACGGCAATAGATCTCCACACGCACGGCAATGGATCGACTATGAAGAGATCTACACGTCAGTGGTGGAGTTAAGACCTACGGTAGCCTAGATCGAACACAATATTCAACCCTAGCCAACCCTAACGCGGACGGCTTCTCTTATAACGGTAATCACTGTGGCGATGCAATCAAATTGAAACGATCGGGTTTGATCGGACTCAATCAAACCCGATCAAAGTTTAATCTAAGCATTGAAATAGATGTGCAATAATTGAAGTTGAAGATCTATAACTTAGATTGGGAAGGATTCGCACCTAAGGTTCGACGGCTGGGTGAATTTCTCGAACTGACGGTTCCTTCTTTTCAGAAACTTGATTTGAATGGTAAAAATAAAGAACTGATAGTGGAGATGATGAATTACTGGTCTTATCGAGCGTCTAAAGCAGTGGAGTGACGCCTGTGCGATCGAGGGGGTGCCGCGTGCGAGCTCGAGGCAACGCGGACGCCTTCCGGGGACGAAAGGCCTGGACCGTTCGATCGATCGATTGAACGGTCCAAAACTGCCGTTGAATCAAACGGTCGGTTGCGAAAAGGAAGACGGCGGCTGAGGGTTTTGGATGGCGTCGTTACTGCTTAAAATTTAATATTATTATTTAATTCATATTATACATATTTAATTAATCAAATTTACCCTATTAAATGTATCCCAAAAATTCTCAATAAATCATCCCTAGCTAATTGAGGGGTGAGGAATGCAATGGTGCACTCGGATTTTTGATCCGATGAGTATTTAATTACTTGAATTTTCATATATTTAAATAATATTAAAATATTCGACGAAAAATCAACTACTTCCAAATGCATCCAAAACATCACCCCTAGCTAATTTGGGTGTTCTGAATGCAATGGCGAAGTCAGATTTTCAATCTGAGGTCTAGATATAAAGTCAATTTCTAGGTTTTTTTGAGGTTTTTCCAGAAATCAGGTTTTGATCTATTTGATCCCTGATTTGATCTAAATCCTAGGGATAGGTTCTAAATGACTTAATTAAGCTATTAGAATCATAATTAAGACTTAAATCAATCTTAATTGACCTAAGTAACAACTTGGGTTGTTACACCACGTCACTTCATCTGGTCGCGTCGTTTCTGCTGGCAGCGGCAGTAAGTGGGACCCACCCGAGGGCTCTTCCTCCGTAGAATCATGTCGCGTGGCAGTGGAGCCACCGCTGTCCAAATCTACATAAATTATAAGTTAATTAATTAAATTAAAAATTAATATAATTTAAATTAATTCAATTAATCATCAAACCTTTAAATACTCATATCTTACAAAATACAAACCCAAACAATGCCAATAAATATATCATTTTTATCAGCAAAAATCAAGGAATATTTTGAGGCTGTCCAAATTTCAGTAGGATCATTATTTTACCTAGTGATATTTAGGACCCCTAATTAAGTCCTAAATTACACAAAACTTCACTTAGTCATAACTTTGCACACACTTATCCAAATATACCCAATATGGGTCTCAAAGTAATCAGCAAAGCCTAAGGATTAATTTAGTAGTGTTGATTTTGCTGTTTGAAATATAATTTGACTAATCATTTTTTGACACAAACCCTAATCTTCCTAAGCTCATAACTTTGTAGCCTCTAGTTCAAACATAGACAATATGGGTCTTAAAATGATCAGTAGAACATGTAGAATAACCTATCAGTGTTCAACTCTCTATTTATATTAATTTGAGCTTAATCACTTTTATGACATAACCCTAATTACCCTAATTAATCCTAGATCTCAACTGACCATAAGTTGGTCAATTGAACTCCAAATTAGGTCATCCATATATCCATTTTGATCAGGGAAACATAATTAACAGTAAACTATAAAAATATTTAGGATCCAACAGTTAGATTCTTAATCAATCATAATTATCTTAAATCTTAATTAGTGAAGATTAACAAATTTAGAGATCCAAATTGAGTGATTTAAATTTTAGAGAGCTTCTTGAGTATATTAGAATCTAGTAGTGTAGTTAGTTTAGTGACTTGGTGATTAATTCCACTAATCAATTACTAATTACCTAAACCTTAATTAGGTCATAACTTAGCCAATTATAGTTTAAATTGAGCCTACCATTAGTTATTGTGATTAGTGAGTCATTTGTGATATACAACCACTAATATTACTCAATTTGGACACCAATTAGAGAAGTTAGGATTTTTGGACCTTAATTAAGAAAACCTAAATTACCTTTTTACCCCTTAGCTTGTATTAGCTATAACTTAGCAAATACTTATCGAAATTTAATGATTTTAGGTTCCATGGAAACCTTAGACAATAAGCAACAATAAACGGATAGAAAATTTAGATTCCATTAAGTCAAATTACCAAAATGCCCCTATGAGTCAAATTCATTAATTTGATCTCATGGAGCTTAATAATCACCCAAAATTAATGTAATTGCCGTCTAATCATATATTAGATAGCAAGAAATACTTTGCCACTGAAAATTTCAGATTTGGATTCCTTGATCAAAATTTGATCTTTTAGATCCTTAAGTAGGGGCAACATTATCATTTTGCCCAAATTTAGGGTTAAGCATTTTTAAGCTTTAAATTCTTGTTATAATAATTAAAATCAGTAAGTAAAGTAATTTAGATTGTAATTTTAATTATTTAATTCATTAGTTAAGTTTAGATCTAAAACTCTAATTTCCCTTCCTTAAGAAATTCATAAGCAATTTATTAGTTATATGATGTGAGATAAATCTCACATCATACCTCTCCTTTAACCTTCCTAATCCATTCTTAATCCTTCATAATAACATTAGTTAGGATTGGAGCTTGAGTGTTCATCTTAGTGTTTTAGAACTCATCTCTTAGGAATTAGGATTAACTCTTAAGTTAGAATTTATTTATTGAGTAAATTGGGTTACTCAATAAGTGAAGTTTTAGTTTTAATAGTTTATTGTTGATTATTCAATCTCTTAACTTTAGATGTAAGAGTAGAGATCCATCCTATTAAGTATGACTTCACTTAATATGATTTGCCTTAAATCTTAATCTGTGAGTTTGGGTATTTGAAACTTAGTCCTTTAGGATCACCATTTGGACTAAGTAGTTAAACCCCAATATTTGGAGTTTAATTCTTAATCCTTTCATCTTGAATTGGCTAATCAAGATGGCTTGGGATTGCTTAAATTATTAAAATAGGTTGATTGACTTACTTATTTAACTTATAGTCGCCAGTGATTTAATCAATTAGGACTTTGCCAGTTCTAATTATTTTAAACTTATAAGGTCATAAATCTGAGTTAACTCGATAGTAGGAATTGGAGATCCTGAACTTGTGTAACTTAGAGTAGATATAACAATTAAATTAGATAACAAATGAATATCACTTGTGTCATAATAGAGTTTCTTGCTCATTTTGACATTTGATGCTACGCTTTCCTTATTTTTTAGCCTTATACCTTGTTCACATGTATTAGGTATTAGACATTTGAAAAGTGTTTCATGTCAAACGTGTTTTGCATAGTAGCATTTGCATATGTCATTATCATTGTTGAGTTGAACATATGGTTATTAGAATGTAGCCTAATTAGTATGCCTTTTTCTGTACCTATCCTTTAGTACAAACCAATCCTAGACTTATGATTGGCTAGGATGGTATTCGTCTGTCTAAAGCAAGTCTAACCAAGCCTAGACCTAAGACCGGTTAGGATGGTATTCGCTAGACTTCAGCATTCATATCCTTTTTCTCCATTTGTTGGCAATACTAATTTAGGTGCATTTTTATTTTAAGTTGATTATCATGTTTAAGTCATAATAATTTCAATTTCATACTTTTTGTTTCAGTTTACATTTCAGCACTTTCTTATTTACTATTTTTCTGCATTTATTAGCTTTATTTCTACTTATAGTATGCTAGTCATACTTATTGTTTACACTTATTAGGATGTTAGTCTCACATTCAGTTACTTTATTATTTCATATGTGCTTTTACTTTATGTCAATTAGCATATATTTTATTGATCATAAGCATATTTAGGTTGAGTTTTCTTTCAGTTATATTAGTACTTAGTCTTTATGTTTATAACTAACCTTATTGCAGCTATGCTTGGAGATATGTATTTACTTCCTAGTTATTTAAGTTATAAACTAGTTGTTTATAGCTTTACCCTATTTGTTTCTTATGCATTTCTGCTCCTATTTATATGCTTTTGTACTTAATATTAATGGTGATATCTAATGAACATAATAAATTGCAGCCTAAAATGTACTTAGACATTTTGTATAATTAAGATTTTTTTTTGTTAGCTGGGGCCCTATCATTATAAAACCGATAATGATAGGTTTAGAATTATTTGAAGCAGTTGATCCAGTGGAAGACTTGCCATTGGAGGAGGGGTGTGTACCTGAAGATCCTTAGACTTAGTCTATCTTTATTTATTGCATTGTGAGGCCGAGTGTTTATTTCCTTTCTTATAAACTGTTTAAATGTTGTAATAATACATGTTAAATCTTTATTTTCTGCACTTTACTTATTCTGAGATATTGTATTTATATATGATGGATGGATGTTTGTATTTATGCTTCCGCACTCTGTTCTCCTTATATTTACATTTAGTGATGACTTCTTTGGGTAATGATAAGGTCTTTGATTATAATGGGTTAGTATTTGTTACTAACCTAATCATAAGTAGGGACCCTGTCATTTGGTGAACGCCTCACCGTAATCATGTTAACTTAAGGGTTAACAGGACCACGGTGGGGATCGGGACACCACATTATGAAATTGACAATAGTAGATCTAGAGCATTTTGAGGAGTTCGCATTCGTGGAGGAGCGGTTCCAGGAGGAGGAACACCTTGGAGCTGAGCAGCCTTAGTCTAGGTTGCTTACTTTTATTTAAGTGAGGATGAGTGTCATTTATTTCTAATTAGAATATATTTAAAATGTTGCAATAATACAAGTACCCATTGTATTTTCCTTTACTGCATACTTTCTTCTGAGCTGCATGTTTTCTATTTCTGCATTATGATCTCAATAGATGTAAACTTACTACTTACTTCTTCCGCACTCAAATTATTATATCCATTATTTAGTGAATAACTCATCAGTTACATAATGCACATCCTTCCATTATTAATGGATTGGCATAGGTCGCCACATATACTAATCGTGCATATGTACTCTTTGCCTATGATAAATTAGGATGTTGTCATGAAAGAAACATAGACTTTAGTGAAATTAGAACAGAATTAGATAGTTCATTTAGCTAAATTTTGAAATATGGAGACAAATGGATTACTTGGTTTTAATCATTTTCTGGTTTTCAATAATTTATAAGCATTTAGTTATTAAACCTTGGCATATCACGAATTGCATAAAACATATCACTGCATTAGCGAAGCGTTGTCCTCACTTAGGATTTGTAAGCGGAGCATCTACTCACCTAGGATTCTATAGGATGTCATATGACATCTAGTTATTCATATTTAATGCATAAAGTTCTGTGGCATATTTAGGTATATATACATATATTCAGTGACATACATCATAATTATATCTTAATATTTTATTTAGCTTCAGTTTCTTTATAGCTTGCCATTTTTAGAACTTAGTCTTTCAGCTACTATTTTACTTCCTATTTGTTCAGTGCGGTTTTATACTTTTCAGCTTTTCAATGCTTTTCTATGATATTATTTTGTTTATTTAAATAATAATCTCTTAAAACTATAAGAAAATATCTTTCATAAGCCTTTCTTATGATGGCTCCTCCCTCTATGAGAACCCTAGAACCTTCTAAAATATTTGATGATCCTACATTAAACCTTAGTGCCTTTTGTCAATGCTCAGAATCCAATAAATTCTTTGTAAAGACAATGCTTTAACATTTTCCATTGGAGAAGTGATCTAATATGTGTCAAGCCCATTGTGAAGGTTGTAACTAACTCTTAGACTCTGGAGCACCCTTTAATACTTTTGGTCTATCCAAGGCTAACATAGGATTTGCAAGCTGAGCCCATATACGAGAGCCTCAATATGGTAATTTCTCTCCATTTCTTCATTGATTAAGCTTGTAATTAAGGTTTTAGCATGCTAAGTAATATAGCCTTAATTGTATGTATCTTGTAATATTAAGTTTATATTATATATTATATCTTTCCTATATTATTTTATGCTTAATTAAGATGTAAGTAATTGGGCATATGATGATAATTTCAATGGACAAGGTATGGCATAAATGAATTTAGGCATATGCAATGTTCTTCTATGTTCTTACTCATATGTATTTATGTTTATCCTCTTTATCAAAAGGTTTTTTGATATCACCTTATGAACCTGTATATGCTTTAATAAATTATGCTGATTAATTTGATTGATTTTGACTTGGTAGATGTAACGACCCGGAGATCAAGATTGAGAGATTTCAAGTAATAATTCAAGAATAACATTCATCATAAAAATTACTAAATAAAATAATATACATACCTCACCTAATCATAAATTTAAATTAAAATTATACAAATTATCTTAACTTAAATATATATAAAATAATATAAAATTTAATAATAAGTCTCAATCTCACTCTTAATAATAGAATCCTTTTTAGCTCTTAAAATCATGTTGCTTCTGCTTCTAATTCTTATGACCTGTATTAATTATTAAAATTATCAATCAGGCAAAAGTATGCATGGCATCTAAAAGTTTTAATTTCTAACATATTTTATATATTACAAAATCAATGCAACAACGTGTGAAGGAAATATTATCATTACAATTTGAGGATTATGCTAATTTCAACAATAAATAACTAGCAATGCTCAAGTGACTTAAATAATTTCAAAGTAAGAATATAGATTGACATGAAAGGAAATAACTTACCATAAATTATTATGTTGCATAAATATATCATTTTGGGCCTAAGACCCCCAAGCTTTACTAGAAGACCTAAATATTAGCATCAAAATTATTCTATGAAGGTATAATTACCCATCAGTAATTGTTCACATAAATATTATTTTGATGAATCTTTCTTCTAGATATTTTGCCCCTTTCTAATATACTAGATTCCTCCTTATATTTTTATGGGGTGGTAGCAAATCATACTTATACAGGTTCAATTTTGTTCAACCTCCAAAAATTCTCACCACATATATTTATCACAAATATATATGGAAAGTAAAAATGCAATTTAACTTAGCATAATATTGGGTACATGCAAAGGTTATATACAGTCAAAGGAATTAAGCTCAAATAATGCTAAAAATAATATAATTAGAATAACTATACGTGTCTGATCCATTTGTTTACTCCGCAAAACTTTCATTATATAAACTTGTTAACAATTAATTCTTATATACTAATCTACTATTTAAGAATCTATGAAATGATAATATAAATGTTTTGGGTTAATATTACAAAATTTGAGTGAAAACCCAAAAATTAGTCAGGTGATGTGATTATGAGTTTTAGTGAACTTTGGATACCAAGATGAAGGTCTAAATTATATTTTTAGCTACTGATATCTAAATGAAAGTTGTTCATAATAGATTTGAGATCAGGCATGCCTAATTTCAACTACTAATTCAAAGTATTGTAAAAGTTATGAATGTGCAAAATTTAGAAAAAATGTTAAACTGTTTTCTAAAATTTTATAAGAAACAATCATATTATTTGCAGACTTTTGGACATAAACATGAAGAGTTAAATGACAAAATTAGGTTATGTTTTTGAACAGTGAAGTTGTTCCTAACATAATAACGAGTAATTATACCAAAAATTAGCTAAATTTAACAGTTAGATCAAAAATTATTATATCAACAACATTGAAATTTTTTTCTTAAAATCTGTTTAAACTATTTTCTGAATTTTAATGGGTGTTTGTTGATGTTTGAGTGCATAAATGTTGACCTTACAATCCAAATGGACCAGTATGGTCTTTTGTGAAATTGTTTACAAAATATAATAGAGTAAATTTGCAAAGTTACTACACTCAGATACTAGTGGTTGAAAAGTTACAGCTCTTCAAAGTTGATAAAAAAAATAGAAATTTCTAAAAAATATATTTAATAAAAACAAAAAAAAAATTCACAATTTTGGAGTGATTTTTGGACATTTTAGAGGCAAAAATAAGGCGTGGAATTTACTGGTAATTTGTTAACAACGCATAAGAGAATATTTTGCAAAAACTTATGATATATCAGTGACAAAAATACAAGTTATGATGGTGCAAATTTGAAGAAAAATAACAAAATTTAAAAAAATATTTTTGAGAATAATCACTAAATGAAAATCATGTGAGTATTAAGTGATAAATAACATAAATCATCTAAACATTCTTCTCAAGGAAAAAAATAAAATAAGAGAGGGAAATCATTAAAATCTTGAGATTTTATACTAAAAATCAATAAGTTTATAATTAATTAGAAAGCAACAAGTTTGCAATTAATTTAATTATCAAACCATGCTTGTAACATCATATTTTACTTAGAAATCATGTTAACATAATTGATTGTATACTCACATGATCATTGTGGGGTGAAATATTTACTTATTAATGATGATTCCAAGACTTAAAAACTTGAAATCATATTTATAACCTTAATTTATAGCAACTTAAACCATGGTTTGCGAGATAACTAAAAGCTTAGCCAAATTAAGCCACTTATTGTAAATCACTAAAGGAGTTTGAAATATTTAAAAATTAGTGCTCAAGTGGTTGGATTATAACTTAATACCATCATTCTTACCATTTTACTCTATATTTAACATATAATAATTAGTACTTGTAATATCCCCTAATTCTCGAATTGACAAAAGCTGGATTTATGGTTATCTGACTTACCAGGATGGTAATATGAAAAAGGATTTAGGGTTTAGGGTTTATGGATATTGAAATATGAAAAATGATATTTAATTTTAATATTTTATAATATCATTACATTAGTACATCTATCTTTATTTGAATAGATAGATAGCTAAAAAGTGTAAAATAATATAAAAGTGCAGTCATTGAATATCTTAGGGTTTATCTAATTCTTTCTCAAAATCTTGACATGACATTTACAACAAAAATTCCTGGGTTGAACACCCGTTTGAGAATACTCTAAGTATATATCATTAATTACATCATACATAATCGGTAAACAAACAAGCAAATGTTTGTATGATATAATAAAGTTAAAAATTTTGCATTATATTTCCTCAAAAACAAAGATCAATAGATGATAATATACAACAAGTGAAGATGTACAATTACAATATAAATAATTCATTTATTGTCACAATAGATAATTATCACTATTTAAGAATATTGAAAATATGTCTCACATATCACCAGCAAATTTTTGTGTTCTATTTAGGCAACAGTATATATAACAGAAAGAATAAGGTACGTCTACTGATCTAGTAATTTGTTCATTATATTTTACTTTAACCAATACCAACCCACTTTAGGACAATGATAAGGTCTCCTTATATTTTCCCAGTGGGTCTGCATAATTTAGTACATGTACAAGTCTAGTAAAAAAGAATCTTGTTTTTTTGGAATATTTATTTTAATAATATAGCTTCATATAAGTTATTATAATTTTTCTCAAAATGTGTGATAAATAATATTAAAGTGATTATAAATTCAATAGCAGATTCCAAAACTGATTATCAACTACCCAAAAATAAAAAATTTGAGGCTCAATACGAAGCAGTAGTAAGTAATACAATCAGCATATAATGTACTTCATGATATTATGGTACTTATTTTTCTTACTAAGTTAATCTCAAATAAACATGTGTGTAAAATTTTTATTAGCAAAGTATAAAAGATTTTTCATAAAAATTTTTATTATCATCTCTCTATTTTATTAATAAGAAGAATAAACGTAAATATGGAGAGAAGATGATGATTTAAATGATGCAAAAGCAGGATAACATAAATAGCAATAAGAATAATGATGGCAAGAAATTGTGATAATAATAATATTAATAATAATAATAATATTATTATTATTATTAGTAACATTATTATTATTTTATATTTATAAAATATGAATATTATATAAAAAAGGGAATGTTATTATGATTAAGAGTGAGAATAATATATATATATATATATATATATATATATATATATATATGTGTGTGTGTGTGTGTGTGTGTGTGTGTGTGTGTGTGTTTAGAAAAGTTGAGATAATAATCAAGGATAATGATTATAATAATAATATTGTATTATTTTTATTATCATATTATCATTTATATGATACTTTACACGTATAGAGTATTATTATTATTTATCATGTTGCGAGAATACGATAATGAGAAGAAAATAATGTTGTTTATTTTTATGATAATTTTATACGCATATATCTATTTAGAGAGAGAATATTATGATAATTATATAATAAAAATAACTATTATTATTATCATTATTAATAAGATGATAATATTAATAATAATAATAATAATATGTATAATTGTATTATTATTTAACAAAGTGGAAAGATAATAATATAATAATATTATTAGCAGTATGGTTATAATTAAATGATAATAATAATAATAAGTAAAATAATATATTTATTATTATTATTATTATTATTAGAAGATATAGTAGAGAGAATAATATAATAATATTAATAAGAAATAATTATAATAGTATCTAATAATGATAAGAATAATAATAATAATAATGTTATTATTATCACTATATGTGTAATAATAAGTATAATAATTTATATACTTATTATTATTATGATTTATCATTATTTTTAGTAATAATGATAATATGGCAATAATAAAATTATTTATTTATTATTATTATCTAATAATAATAATAATAATAATAATAATAATAATAATAATAAGAACAAATTAATATTATTATTATTATAGAATAATATAAAATAATAATATAATTATAATATTATATAATAATTATGTAATAATCATAAATAAATAAAATAAAATCGTAAAAAAATTGCATAAAAAGATTGTTATAAGCAGAAATAAAAGTTATGAACAAAAATAAAATAATTTGTAATAAGTTAATAATGTTATGAGTCAAAATTAATATTTAATTATCTTTATCTTTCATTTAAAATTTTAATATTTCGATTTGTCCATAAGAATATCCTCACTCGCCGTTTTATTTTTAATTTTATATTCCTTCCCGTTCAAAAGGGGTTCACCGCGGGAAAGCGACGATTTGCCAAGAAGGTGGGGAATGACTAGGGAGAAGTTTGGCAGGGTACCAGCAATGTGTCAACAAGGCGATGAAGAGCGATGGATGGCCATTGGTCGAGGAAGGAGGATAAGAGGGGAATATGGGGGAGGCTTTGGCGTAGCCGAGAGGCAAAAGGGAAGTTGGGACTTGCATGCGAGGTAGGGAGGAGGGGGAAATAGTTCGGTGGCCAACCGGAGGGGCGGATTGGAGAGAAAATTGGGGGGAGGGGGCTCTTTATCTATAGGAGAAGGAGGGGAGAGAGGGCGCTGCCCGCCTGGCGCCGAGCAACCTCCGAGCAGGGGCAGCGTGGCCACCCAACCTCTGTCGCCGCGTGCAAGGGCATGAAGGGGAGGGGCGATCCGAAGAAAAAAAAAAGGGAGCAGGAAAGGAAGGAGAGAGGAGAGAGAAAGGGAGGAAATTAAATAGAAAATATTAATTAAATTTTTATATCGTCGTCCGATTTCCAAATTTAACAAAACTTGACCGGTTCGTCCGTCTTGACGAGAGGAACGTTCTCAAAAAATTTCTCAATTTGGAGTTTTAATTTTTTTAATTAATTTGAAGGTAAGAACTTCAAAAATTAATTATGGATAATCCGGCGCTCAAAATTCAACAAAAAATTTTGTGTATCATTCTTATATTATTTCGAATCCAAACGACACCAAAATTTTTGAATTTAGACTTATATTTTATTTTCTAATTTTTTGTATTTAAAAAATTAAAAAATTAATGCATGAGTATCTATTAGTCAGATTGCGTCAAAATATGAGTATTACGATCACAAAAATATACTCTTTCCAATGGTATATTTGGTTCGGCCTAATTTTGAACTTTTTCAAAATTTTGACTTTTCCAAACATTGAATAAAAACTATGTATATACTAATTGGGATGTCTAAGAAGTAGAAATATACAAAAGAATAAAATAAAGTTATGATCATGCACTATTTCTTAGACCAGCCATAGCCGTCTATTTGGGATGAATATAAGGATTTCCCCCTAATAGGGCTCTTTGGCTTTTAGATAAGTTGCAAGTTCATCCCAAATAGTTAGTTTGTAAGCCCAATATATGAACTACCAATCCATATATATCTGGATCTAGCAACTCCTTTTATACGTCTAATTCTCTAAATGAAAGAAATCATAAATTATAAAGAATAAAACTTTACCTTGGACATGTTATACTTGATTTTAGATTCTCTTATTTATTATTAGACTATAATATTACATTTACCAATTTACTTTATAGCTTTTACCTTTTACATTTGTTTGCCACTTAAGAATACATTATGGCAATTAGAACCTAATAATACACACTTTAAATTTTATGTAGTTCAAAATAAATTGATTATGTTAACATTTTTAAGTGTCAAGCATTGTTAGATGTTTCTTTTAGAAAATGAGGTTACTACTAGCTTTGAGAGTATGGTGACTTTGTGTGTTTTTTTCCTTATTTCAATTGTAGTAATGTGTTGTATCAATTCCTTGTATTATGTGACGTGTGAGCTGAGATGTGAATGTTAGTGGCTATGTGATGCTTATATGAATTTTAGTGAAATTTAATGAAAAGTTTTATTTCAAATTTTAAAGTTTGAATATTAGTTTCCTTTCCTAGATTTAATCTCATTTTATTATCGTGTTAATCCCCAATCTATGCATGTCAAAGCTAATGTTGATTTAGGTTTATTTATTTGCAAAGATTAAATTATAAAAGCCTTATATAATGTTAGTATGGAATCAAAGATTTCCCTCATTGCTTAATAATTGAGCCAAATATCATATCATTAATGCAAACTTATTGAGATAGCATTGCTTGTTATTGTCATTTTTTTTTTCTTTTGCTAAGGATGTTCTCTTTTCTATCTTCAAGCATTTCATTGAGAATCACCTCTTCTAATTAATTGTTTGTTCTCATTTCTTATTTGTTGATAATCTCTTATGATCTAGAATTGTTACAATTCGCAGCATATCTTGTTTAAAAGACGTTTAGATATGTCCAACAGTTGTTCTGAGCTAACGCAGAGCGAGAAACCAAATTGAGTATTATATTTTTAAATGTTGTTCTTGATCAGCATCACTTTGCCATTGATCATTACCTTACTATTTCTAAATAAATAAGGGTGTCCTCCTTGTAGACAAAGTTTGGGCTTGGATCAATGAATGTAGTTAGTATTCTCTTTATTGGGGGAAATCAATCCATATTCTTGATTATATTGTGACACCTTATGCAAATCAAAATAAGAAATTGCGCCTCATCAGTTGAGATTCAGCTGCATATCGTATAACAATTGGTCACCCTAGGTTTTCATTTGAAAAGGCTTTAAATGCTCAATCTCTAGGAATAGCACCATTGTCACACACTTTGTTATAGAAGGCACCATTGTTAGCTTGGACCCTCATGGCTTTCCTTCTATTACTATCACTAGTTAACAAATTCTTTGCTTTGCTAAAGTTCATGTTACACACTCTTGGCAAGAAACATAAGTTGATTTGGTTTAAAGGATAAAATCAAATTACTCATTTTATGTGGTAGTGCTTTCAAAATGCTTTGATAGTGTAGATAAAATTTGTGGCATACTATTTATGAAGAATCCCAATATCATATCATCTTCAACTATGCTTGCTCATTTTTTACCTTAAAGATGTTTAAGGAACTTGTTTCATCTCACCTTTTACACCCAATATTAGGGTTGAATTCGATTCGAGCTCGATTAAGTTAACTCAAACTCGAACTCAATTTTTGAATTGAGTTTGGCTCAGTATTAATAATCAATTTTGATTCAAAAAAGTTATAAAAAAATCTCTGCAGGGATGAAACTGAGACAGCTTTGCGACTAGGCCAAGTAATTTCTTTTGCAGATGCTATACATTTTTTTATTTTATATATATTTCAAATGACTGGATTTTAAGTTCGAATCAGAAGATACCCAACTTGAACTCAACTCAAATTGAGTTCGAATCAATCCGTCAACTAAGAACTAAAAAGCCGAGATCGAGTACTCAAACAATATACATGTCGAATATCAGCGAAAATGTTTTCATAATTTATTCAAAAATTACATTCAATAAAATGTTTTATTTAGCACATGTTATGGCCATCGCACAACTACGTGATATATATATATATATATATATATATATATATATATATATATATATGAGAACTTCAAGCTTGCCCCTCGAATCTTTCTTATTTATAATTTACAAAATTACCATATGAATACTTATTATTACACTGATATTATCACTCCATTTATCAAATGAATAGATTTCTATGATCAAGTGTTAGATATGTAAATACTAAGCACTCGGGTGTCATGCAAGTAAGTATCCCAAGAGATTTTTACACCCATAACATAAACGTATTCCTATTATACACATTTAACACCATTTTTTTTAAATATTACCAAAAAACTATTTTTAAACTCAAACTGCTAAGGCAGTCGAGCTCGGGATTGAGCACCCGACGGTGATGGGAGAGTTTGGGTTTAAATATGTTTTTTTTTATTATTTTAATCTGTGGTTTTTATGTAATATTTAATAAAATTACGATAAATATGTAAAATAAAGAATAAGTTGGTGTTATGTATAGAACTACAGGAGGGAAAGGTAAGAGCGTTACCTGGAGAGACTGCGCCTGGAGAGACTTCGCATTACTTTCTTCAAGCTCAAAAACTGACCCTCCAGTTGGGCGACCTTAGACTGTATCTGTTCCATGTCGTCTTTGAGGTCCTGGTTCCCTCGAGAAACAGAAACCCATCCTCCTCTGTCCAGAATAAACTCGCCGGAAATTTCGTCGGAAGCTGCGGCCGCATTATTTAAGTTGCCGGCGGCGTCAACCAGGTTCAGTCTGGAGAGGGCGGAGCGGAGCTGCCGCTGCTCGAAGAACAGAACCTGGAGGACGTACCTGAGCGGAAGGCTCTCGTTCTGCGACGCGTGGATGCACGCATCCGCCGAAAGCTTGCCGAAATTTATGGCGCGGCAGAGCTGCTCCCTCTCGTCTTCTCGAAGCTGCGGATGCTCCTGAGGAAGGCACGGCGGTGAGGTTCATTGATGCCGGGAAATTGCACTTTGTGCTTTCAAAAAAATTATGCAAGCCTCCATTTTTCGAAATGATAGAGAGTTTTATATATTGAAAATATTACTATTCGTATATTTAGATGAGTTCAATTTCCCAAAAAATACAAAAAATAAATTTCTTACAAAAAAACCATGATAAAATGCGTTTTTGACCCGCTAAAAACCCAAATTTTAAATATGCAAATCCTAATCATCTGTACATTTTGGGAGTTATTTAGAACATCTAACTTTTTTTTATTTACATTAACCTAATGTAAAATAACAACATATATAAGCCAAAAACCTAACTTAAAACCGATCTATCTGAAGTTAATTCGAATCTTATCTAGGTCAGGCTAATCTTTACTAACTTCAAGTAGTTAACTTATGCTGAGAATCTTATTTTAGGTGAGGAATAGTACTAACCTAAGTAAAACAGTATTCTTCAATACCATGTATTTGTATATATATATATATATATATATATATATATATATAATATTACAAGGATTGAACCCCTGGAACCCAAAAAGAATATTCAGAATGAACCACAAGATGATGGAAGATAGCGGCATGAATAGGGTTGGCTTGGAGAACATCCAGATGCAGCAATAACAATAAAATAAAATGACACTAAATGCGAGAGCTCAAAAAATTAAAGACACCTGAAGTTTTCTTCTACAAGATTCATGTCCATAAATATATATCTGCCTGAATTTTATATAAATTTATCAAAGGATAAATTGTCATAGAGAGGATTTGGGGACCTTCACAATCAAGATTTCCAGCTCTAGAAGATAGGTTTTACAAGAAATTCAACCTTTACAAAGCCCACATGATGAACAATAAGAAAAAAGCACAGCAACCGAAGGCAAGTATAGGCATATGAATATTGCAAAATATGAAAGAAGTTCTTTTAACCAAGAAGAACAAGCAAAAGAAAAAATGGTTGTCAACATTAAAATTACATTATTATACTGCCAAAACATATTTTAGGTTGTTTGATCAATGAGTTCCATTTGCCATCAAATTATAATTCTCCTAACATTAATATTTTGAAGCACAAGAGCCTAAAACATATTAAACAAAATAAGCGAGACCACAAATAAATAGCCGCCATGTACCCAATAACCTCTTTGAGCATATCCACACATAAATAATGAATCTATTAAGAATCTCTATCTCAGGAAAAAATAATTTAATAATATTTCATCAGCCAAAAAATTTATTATTTCAAAACATAAGAGATTGCATCCATAAGATCAACAAACCAAAATAAGTAGAAAAAGTAAGAAAAAAATATCATAGAAAATTCTTCAAAAGTTTTAAGCAATTGTTTTTGAATTTTAATGTGCAAAAAGATAAATAACATACAAACCAACACAATGTAAAATTTGAAAACTTCATGTGTTCATGAAAGCATTTGTTGAATACAAGCATACGGATACGCCTTTCAGTCGAGCGTTTCTCCAAGATCCTTGAAAGTTCATAAAAAAACATTTTATCGTGAATATCATATTTCCATTTAAGAGGTCATTTGTTTGCCAGTATTCATAATGTAAAGTTTAGCACGAGTTTTTAGACATTTGATTGCAATAAAATTTAAATTTTGATGCAAAAGGAGCAACATACTAAAATGCATGACTACTTCAATTTGTTCAATGCAGTCACAATTTATTGAATCTCCCAAATGTACTTTATGGTTTGGAAAAACTAAACTGGATAAATTTAAATAATATATAAACTAAAATTGGTCAAACTCAAATGCGTGAGGGACTATTATGACAAATTACCTCAAAAGGTCATTAAAAAAATAAAGATATTTTGAGTTTATTCAAAGCTTCCCAATCTATTCTGACAATTCTCATAAAATGCCATTAGAGTTGTAATTAAAATTAATAACCCATTTACAACCTATAATTTTTGCAGAATGTGGCAATGAGACGAGGTACATGTATGATTCCTCTTAAAAGAAACAATTTCAACCATAATTAATTGTCATATGGCTATTTTGCAGCTTCTTTACAGGTTTTATGATCAGTGTTGTGATGGGAGAGTAGTTGTCGTGAGGCAAAGCTTTTGCATGTGCTTGGTAATACCTGATTTGGATTTTAGCTTGCATGGAATGGGTTGGCAGGTTTGAGGTAAGACTGAAAATTTTTCATTAAGGTGACGTGTAGAAAGGTTTAAAATGTGGAATTATTCAAAATGTAAAAGAATGAAATATGGGTGGAATGTTGTTATCTGAGTCTAGCTGAATGTTATGCTGCGGAGAGGTGGTAGATTTTTATATAAAAAAGAAATGTCAATGTGCATGGTGCAATATCTTTGACGAGGTTTTAAGGTGAGAAAAATTAGAATGATTTCATTTGCAAAGGAACAAGAAAATTCATCAAAATAGCATATTGAGAGATTAAGATTTTTCCATTAGTTATATTAAGACAAGGAAACCCATTATGTTTAGAACTGTATCCCAAAAAGAAGCATATAGTAATAACAACCAGTGCAATGATGTCTCTACCCCCAACTAAAATTTATTATTATATAGTAAATCACTATCATTTTGTGTAGCAACTCGCATATTAGCCTCTGATTCTGTACACACCGAGCATATATTACTCAAAGATTTTTTGTCATTAACATACAAAAACATTCCGCTTAATTCTCCTCTTTCTTTCCTCTGTGTGTGTGTGAGCTTCTAACATGGTATAAGAGCGGCAAGATCCAGATCCCGATCCAATGTGAGGAATTCCGTCAATTCTGCAACACAGATGGAGTCGCAATCTTCTAGGCAGTCTTCCGCGCCTACAGATCATCAGTCGCAATCCTCTACCATCGCAGATCCATTCTATCCCGCCCTAGCTACTGTTCATCATCTTCTTCCAGTGAAACTAGAAGGAACAAACAACACCCTATGGAGTCTCAATTCCTACCCATCTTCCAATCACATGGCCTTATCCGATGCATGACAGTTCCAGTTCTCCTTCGCCTACGGATGAGAACCATACCCACAATCATAAAGCAATTTCTAGGTATAAGCAAGATCAACTGATTTTAAGTTGGTTGATCTCCTCTCTCACCGCAAAAGTCTTCGCACAAAGTTGTTTTGTTCAAATCTATCGTGGCAATGTGATCGGCACTTGATTCGATCTACGCATCTTCGTCTTAGGTTTGCCTCTAACAGTTGGAACTTCAACTGCAAAGCCTTAAAAAGGGCTCAATGAAGATAGCAAACTTCATCCAGCAAGCCAAAGATTTTGCTCACCAACTCACGGTTGCAGGTAACGGAGCAGTAAATCATTCTAAGTATCTTGACAGGGTTGGGACCAGACTTCGTTTCAATCACCACTGCCATTACAGCCCGTATAACCCAATCAAATTAAATTGAGCTCAATGGTATTCTCTTAAACCATGAGCTAATGTATTTAGAACCTTGCACTGAGTCCATTCTCATTCCCGTGCTAGTCAATACTGTGCAAGTCAACCGTATCGCAACCACTCAAGTCAACAGATCAGCTCCATTTCATGGTCGTGGCAAAACAATGGCAAAGGGAGATCTATCATACAATGCCAACTTTGCAACAAATACGAACACACAACAGTAAACTGTTTTCATAGATAGAATTGTACTATGTATCCAAGTAAACAACCTGCTACATCATTGAATCCTCCTTAATACTATACATCAGCGACCGATCATTGGTTCTTGGATTCCGGTGCTACACATCATGCGCAACCATGCAATGACACCGAAAGATAACAAGTTGGTGATGAACGTTCCTTACCTATAACCCACAAATTATACCATCCTCGCATCCCTTTCAAACATATTTCGTTTAAATCAAGATTTTACATGTCCCAAATATTTCAAAAAAACTTGTTTTATCAGTCACTTCACCCTTGACAATAATGTTTATATTGAATTTCAGCCCTCCTTTTGTGTAGTCAAGTATCTAATTACGAAACAAAAACTCCATCGGGGCACATTCATTAATGGACTCTACACTCTTTCAATCCATTCCAGTCCATACTACAATCTCAGCCATGCGGAATCATCAGATAGTTAGCATCGCCATCCCTGCCATCCAGAACCCGACAAACTTCAGTACTCACCACCGCTTTACATATAAAAAGAAAACCTATCTCTAGTCGTATTACATGTCATATGTCAATGCAACTTGGATTGCATTTACCTCTTGCTGATTCAGGGTCTCAAAAACCTTTTCATGTTAGTATTTCTGATATTTGAGGGCCCACCCCTACAGAGTCATTATTATATTATTTTTGTTGATGCTTTTTCAAATTTCACTTGGATGTATCCTATATATAGAAAATTTGAAGCACTTAATACTTTTCTCACCTATAAAAAATAATTGAAAACACCCTATCCTCAAAAATCGTGATATTTCAATCTGATAGAGATGGAGAGTATAAAAAATTCACTACCACTTGCAGCTCTTGGTATCCAACACCACTTGTTCGCTCCGTACACACTTGAACAAATGGCAAAACTGGTCGGGCCCTACTTTTACATGCAAATCTCCATACCACCTTCTGGACCCATGCATTCCAAACCACCATGTATCTCATAAATCGCCTTCCTTACCCCAAACTTCACCAAAAATCTCCATACAAATTTCAGTTCAACCATCCTCCTGGTTCACTTCCTAAAGAAGTTTGACTGCCTTTGTTTTCCTTAATTAAAACCATTTGCGGTAAATAAGTTGGAACCTAGATCATTACCGTGTGTTTTTCTTGGTTATAGTGGGCAACACAAAGCGATATTTGCTATCACATTAGCTCCAAGAAGTTCTACATCTCTTAGCATATAACATTTAATAAAGGTGACTTTTTGTACAACAATCTTCCTGCCACAGAAAACTCAAAATCAAGCTGCAGATCCGGCTCGACAATTACTGTCCCAGTCTGGATTTGGGACGGTCAGACCACTAACACTGCTTCTATTAACAGCAGCTCACTGACAACAGCCTCAAATTCCTCTTTGGACTCTAATGGAACTGGCACTGTGGTGCCACCTTCTACACTGCAATCTAAAAGAGACCCACCTGCACCTTCTACACAAAGTGTGCCTGCCCAACAATCTCATCACAGCAGCATTGTTCATCCAATGCTTACCTATTCCAAAACAGGACATCTGAAGTCAAAGGATTTTTCGGTGGTTGTCCCTCCTACCACTTCGATTCCATCTACATATCAGCCATCCCTTATAAACCCACACTGGGTTCAAGCTATGATGATGAACTATCCACCTTACACAACAACAGCACTTGGACTTTAGTTCAACATTTGGCAACTACAAACGTTGTCAGCTGCAAATGGCTCTTCAAGCTCAAATACAACCGTGACGGTTCTATTGCTAGTTACAAAGCGCATCTAGTTGTCCATGGATTCACTCAAAAAGATGGTATTAATTATTCTGAAACCTTTAGTCCAATTGTCAAACCGGTCACAATCCGACTTGTCCTTACACTCGTCACCTTCAAATGGCAAATCAGACAACTTGACTTCGATAACACCTTTCTAAATGGTGATCTTGATGATAATATCTACATTGATCAACCTCCAGGTTTTACTTCAAAAGTCCATAAAGACTATGTTCGGCATCTTCATCGCACTCTCTGTGGGTTAAAACAACCCCATAGAGCTTGGCATCGCAAATTATCC
The DNA here is from genome assembly GCA_016760335.1 of Gastrodia elata. NCBI lineage: Eukaryota > Viridiplantae > Streptophyta > Magnoliopsida > Asparagales > Orchidaceae > Gastrodia > Gastrodia elata. Next base: position 4,316,979 of record CM028678.1, on the reverse strand, counting down.
ACTGCCCTGGAGTCGTTCGGTTTCCGCAATACCGTAAACGACACTTCTATATTTTTATGCAGATGCGGCAATGATATCTTGGTGTTCCTTGTCTACGTTGATGGCGTACTACTTACGGGCAACAATTGATAGCCTTCCTTGCAGCTCAATTCTCCCTCAAAGACACGGGATTTTTTCATCACTTCCTCAATATCAACATCACTCGATAATCAAATCACCATGTTTTAACCCAAGGACATTATGTTCAAGATATTCTGCACAGTCTCGGCCTATAATACTCCAATCTCACATTCACTTCAATAATTGTGCAAATTAAACCAAGTGAGATGACCGAAGAAGACTTTTTGGATCTCAAACTATTCCGCAATATTGTTGGTGTACTCCAGTACCTCCAACACACCAGACCAAATGTCACCTTCAAAGTGAATAAAGAATGTCAATCCATGCACCAACCAGCTACCTCCGATTGGCAAACCGTCAAAAGCATATTTTTCGCTATCTACGTTACACTACCTACTCCGGCATTCATCTACAATCGCTTTCACAACTTATTCTTTAGGCCTTTTGTGACCCGGATTGGGCTGGTAACCCAAGCGATCCCAAGTTCACATTGGGTTACCATATTTTCATTGGTTTGACCCTCATCTCTTAGTCATCTAAGAATCAGCAATATGTGGCACGATCCAGCACGAAATCCAATACAAGGCCATTGCCAATACAGCTAGCGAAGTTATGTGAATTATGTATGTACTCACCGAGCTTGGCATCCCTGCCAGCAATTTTATGTGACAACTTGAGCTCCACCTACCTTGCAGCTTGTAATGATCTTTAGTCAATTACTAGGAAAGACGTTAGCTTTCCCACTAAATTCTGTTTTTCGTCAAATACTCGCTAAAATTTATTTTATGTTTATTACCCGCTAAATTTCTGTTTTTTGTTAATTTCCCTGCCAACTTCCGTTTTATATTAACTTCCCGCTGATTTTCATTTCGCACTGTAACTATCTATGGTCATTATGGACTAATCAAAATTATAGTAGTGAAACTCTCTAATTTAGAAAGACAGTAAAGAAGAAAATTAAATTAGCACTCGAAATTCAAATAATAATTGCATTTTTGAATCCCTTATATCCAAATTAACTAGGAGTAAAGATTTCATAAAAATTGGACTTAAATGGAGGATATATGGGATTGGAAATGAAATTAATATATACAACTAAATGTAAATAATATTAATAAGTAATAACGGTAATAAAAACTAGAGAAAGGAACGACTGATTCACTCCTTGCACATCGTCGAGTCGCGGTGTCTCCTGCAAATAGGCACATTGCTTTGAAACGTTTGCAGAAGGCGGTGTAGAACCCCCACTGCGCCTCATGTTTTGCCAGAACCCCCATTCCCTCGACTTATCCTCCACTCTCGGTGATGTGCGAGAGCCTTTTCTCGTAACCTACGAAAGCAGATCGACGTCTTCCTCTCGCATAATTAACATCATTCCTACTTCCCCCTTCTAGGAACCATCGGCAATTAAGTCGACGGCTTCTAATGGAATGCCAAAAATTTCCAAGGGTCACACAAGCTGCCTCTTCTAATACTGAAATCGTCGACAACACACTAGTGTTTCCAAAGGTTAGTTGGCCTTCCCAATCTCAAGAGAGAGATCTATTTAGGGCTCAAGAAATCCCCACGAACCTCTCGCAAAATTTTAAAACCATCTCAATCTCCAAAAGAATCGTTGGCATCTATGTTGGACCCTTCCTCCTCACCCGATGAACCGTCGACCGCTGGCAACTTAAGGAGAGAGAAAGGAGAGCCCTAGCATTCCCGCATCAACTGACGACCACGCTCACCTCTTGATCTTGCCACTCCACTCATAGTGTTCTACGAGACACCTTCCAATTTCTTACTTTCTGATCCCTAGAGCTTTGCACGATCGTTGAAGTTATCATTTCTTTGAACTTTTTATCATAGATTTAGAAATTCCTTGCAGGTAATTTTGAAAAGGATCAAGTATATTAGAGGTTTAAAAAATGTTGCACGTGAAACACATGGAAGTTGCAATTTGTATTTGATCTCCAACTAAGTTAAATTCAGCAAATTAATAAAGTCGGGTTCACATATTTTATATTTCCTATCAACAGCAACTAATAGTTTTGATTCTTAATTTGGGTTGAATGGGTTGTGAAATATTTTCATAGAATTGTGCACTTAGTTTTATCTGCAAGACATCCATTCTAAAATGAATGCAAGAGATATTTTTCTAATTCGAGCTAAGCATTGGAAATTCACTTTTGTTGAAATTATGATATCAATATAATTACGGTTTTTCGAAACTCTACAATTCTTAGAGTAAAATAGAGCTATTCATTTGCTGTAATTGGAATTGCTTTTGTTCCTAAGCTATTTTTTATATTTTAATATGGAAAATATATATTGATAAGGATATGCTTCTAATATATCTATGGGACTATTTAAGGGTAGATTTAGAGCATGTTTTTGCTAAAGCTAGGATTGCTGGAAGTGAAAAATGGATCTAGTTAAGGCAGCATATCAATGGGAATTGGGGAGATAACTAAACTAGGATCTAGGAGAGATGAATTGGAGATAGCAAGAATTTATTTAGATTAGAAATATGTGATTAAGATTTTAAAATTTGAATAATAAGGGTAAGTTTATATAGGATTTCACGCAGTATGGAATTATTAAGATTAGTTGAAGTTTTTCAAAATTTTAGAGAGTTTTTAAAAGAGAGATCAAGGTTTGTACTAAAAGTAGTTTAGGGGTTTTCAGATTTAATTAATGCAGAAACTTTAGAGAGTATATATTTTAATAATGCAAATCCTCATTTTCAAAGGCTAGTAAGATTAAAAATATAACTTTTTTTCAGACGTATCAGATTTGAGTACTTTCTCAACGGTCGAACACGAGTACCCAGAATATTACTTTTTGCCCTTATTTGCTTTTACTGCTACTATAGCTTTGCATCTTTGAGCCTTGTTTATATTATTGATGCTTTGCCATGTATTATATGTAAATTGCAAATTTATGTCAATTATCAAAAAGTATGAATAAGATGTCTTGTTATGAAAAGATTTGTATCATATGTTACAAAAGGGAGTATATTTACGATCTGTACAGATATACGAAGATAGGGAAAGTACTATATCATGAGAGATAAGGAAGCTATACCTAGCCTTGAGGGGGCAGGTTTAGAAACATGATGTATATTGAACCTAACTACAATAATCAAGCATATGTGTTTTTCTTCAGTTTTGTTTTGCCCAACAGGACAATGATGAAAAATATATGATTAATGCTTATGATGCAGACATACTTTATCTGTTTTCTTATATGTGGCAAAATTATGGCATGAAACATTTACTGTTGTCAAATAATTAGTGTGCATGAATTTATAACATCTTTATGATTTACTGAAGGCTTACTGTAATTTTTATTATTAATTCCCTTTTGCATATTGCTTTTGATACTAGAAAAAGTGTAACATTTGATATCTTTTGGTATTTAGAGTATTCTCTATTCACCGGGAATTCAAATCCCAGCATTGTTTTAGAATGATGCCACCAAGGCAGATACAGTTGAAGGGCGCTTAGCTAGCTTAAAGGGAAAACGATTGAAGAAATCATATCAAGGATTTGGAGAAATTGTTCTAGTTTAAAGTATTTTATGTTATAATTAAATAAATTGTAAGGACCAATTGATGGATCATTCATTTTAGGATGTTGATCTTATGGATATATTATTCTAAATACGTTTATGTTAAATTGAACAAAATTTATTTTCTTTATTTTATATGTACCTGAATGAATTATATAATTGTATGCTATTTTACTTAACTGTTCAATATGATACGGAGGGATATGTACCTAAAATCGGGTCATCACACAACTAAACATATACTTCACACTAGCATGAAGCACGTTGAGGTGGACAGTCATTTTTTTCGTGACCTAGTCAAATTCAAGAAGCTCATCGTTTAGCACATTCCAGACGAAGATCAGCTCATCGACATTCAGACAAAACCATTTTCAGCTGCCTTGCATCCAGGATTACCAACAACCTCATCATCTCACCAACATTGAACTTGCGGGGTAGTAATAACAACCTGTGCAATGATGTTTCTACCCCTAACTAAAATTGGTTATTATATAGTAAAAAATCGCTACCATTGTTGAGTTATAACTCGCATATTAGTCACCAATTTTGTACCCACCGAGTCTATACAACTCGCTTATTAATGCTTATGATGTAGACATTCTTTATCTGTTTTCTTACATGTGACATAATTATCGCACGGTATATTTACTGTTGTTGAATAATCTGTGTGCATAAATTTAAGAAAACGTTATGCTTTACCCAAGGGTTCCTGTAATTTTTATCATTTATTCCCTTATATTTGCATATTGCTTTTGCCACTTGAAAAAGTGTAACATTTGATATCCTTATTTATTCACTGGGAATTCAAATTCTGACATTGTTTTAAAATGATGCCACCAGGTCAGGTATTTTGGAGGACGTTGAGCTAGCTTAAAGGGCAAACGATCGAAAAAACCAATGCAAGGATTTGGAGAATTTGTTCTAGTTTAAAGTATTTTATGTTATAATTAAACAAGTTATAAGGACCAATTGATGGTTCATTTATTTTGGGAAGTTGATTTTATGAATATATTATTATGAATACTTTTATGTTAAATGGAATAAAAATTATTAGCTTTGTTTTATATGGATCTGGATGAATTATAAAATTTGTATGCTATTTTACTCAACTATTCAATATGATTCTGTGGGAAATGTACCTAATATTAAATTAATTTTTACTAACCTAACATCGGGTCATCACACAACTAAACCTATACTTCACATACATGAAGCACATTGAGGTGAACTATCACTTTGTTCATGACCTAGTCAAATTCAAGAAGCTCACCGTTCAGCACATTCCAGCCGAAGATCAGCTTGCGAACATTCTGACAAAACCACTTTCAGCTGCCTCGCATCACAGCATTATCAGCAACCTCATCGTCTCACCAACGTTGAACTTGCGGGGCAGTAATAACAGCCTGTGCAATAATGTTTCTACCCCTAACTAAAACTTGTTATTATATAGTAAATCAATACCATTGTTGTGTTACAACTCGCATATTAGTCACTAGTTTTGTACCCACCGAGTCGATATTACTCTGGGGTTTTTCGCCTTTAACATACGAAAAAAATTCCACTTAATTCTCCTCTTTTTCTTCTGTGTGGATCTATATTCGAGCTTATATTTGTTAAACGGTTTTATATATGAGAAACTTGTGATTCCAAAAACTCTTAATCATTTAGAATCTCATATGAAGTTTTGAAGTCATTAGTAAAGGTTGGGAATCTGTTGATAAGCTAGAAAGCTGATTATACAGCAAAGAGCCGGAAGATGAGCGGTCAAGAAGCAGTTTGTAATAGTGGAAAACCAACCTCAATTATTAATTGATGCTTGCGCTATAGTCTTCCATTTTGTTGAGAGGTAAATCTATGTGGAATTCCATTGCTTTCAAAAGAATTAGTAAAGGCTTGATTCTCCATTTCAATGCTTTGATTTAAATTTCAAATTTTTTCTTTAGCATAGCTTTGAAATGCAGGAAGGCAGATAAAGCTTACTCTTATCTTGCAAAAAATACAACCAAAAAAACCTTGCATGATCATCAAGAAATAAAACAAACTATCTTGAGCCATTTATTCCAATATCAAGTGAGGGGCCAGACATATCCGAGTGTAAATGATCAAGGGGAATAATAGAATGAGAAAATGGAGGAAAATGGTAGTATACGTCTTTTGGCCATTTTACAACATACAGACATTGTGTGGGATTTGCCAAAGCATTGCCAATATCAGACTTTGTAAACAATTAATTGAGCCAGCTGACTAAGGCGTCTGTGATCATAGCTAAAAGGTTGAACTTTTGGTACTGTCAATAAGGAGGATGCTATTAAAGTATAGCTTGGCCTTTGATCTTCAAGATGCTGGGGAGAGATACTTCTGCTACTGATCTTGTATAGCCCGTGCTCAGCTTGGATGAGGAGTGATTTCTTTGAACGAAGATCCTTGACAACAAAGCCATTAGCGTTAAATTCAACAATAACATTATTGTCAAAACACAATCATTGAACATTAACCAAATTAGCGACAATCATGGAAACATCTAGGATACTTCTGAGATGTAAATGTTTATTTGAAAAAGAAATGGCCGTGTCTCAAAATTGGAGATGGGTAAGGAAGTTCTATTACCAATGGTTACCTTCAACACTGGAGAAAGAGTTTGTCAAGGCTAAGTTGTCAGAGTGGGGTAATGTGATGTGTAGCACCTATATATACAAACCAACTAAGTATGTTGGTGTTGAAGTCGCTAACAATGCATCAGAGAGCTGAGTTGGAGCAGAAGTCCTCCTTTAGAGTTCTGATCAAAAAGGTGCCCAGCAATTAAAAGCATTCTGGCCAATTTTTTCACACGCTTGTGATACTTTATTCGTCCGTCCATATGTGAAGTGAAGCTGCAAGGAGGATAAGAAATGAAAAATGGTCCTCCTCTTTCCCTCTCATTGTGAAGCAGGCCACAGTTTGCATAATTGTGATTGAAATTTGATTTGAAGGAATTGTTGGGGTTGTGATATCTTTGGTTATTAAAGATTTGGCAGTGAATAGCTACATTTTCTTGTATTTATTATTTTGTTTCAGCTGTGTTTTGTTGTTTAGCCCTGTCTCATGGGCTACAACAATCTATGTATTTCTTCAAGGCAAAGGAGCTCATGTCTTTAGGTAATTGAGATAACAAAGTTGTAGTTATCTCCTAAGCCACCTTATAGGTAGAGAATCTGATCCGACAGAGTCCCAATTGCAGCAAGATTATTTGCAATTGATTTTAGTTTGAACACATAATCCATAGTCCATAGTCCTCCTACATTGATGGCTTGCGGCTGGAGATATAATGGTATGATCCTTCAAATTGTGCAGCAAGTTCTGATTTATGATGGAAAATTGAGGAAGAGATTCACAGCTTGATATAAATACCTTGCAGCTTAATTTAGAAGATATCTGCAGCTTAATTTGTATTTTGCAGATAGAAAGGATCGCGTTGAAGGATACAGACACTCTAAAAGGCTTGGGAAAGCTCTGATACCGAGTTAGATAAGAAAAAGTAGCCAGGTTTCACTAGAAGTCAATTGTTATATATGACAGCAGTTATATCACTCGACAAATAATATATATATATATGGTAGAGAACCTATTTCACGCAGGAAACCCACAACTAATTCAGGTACAAGTTAGTTAAAACAGATGCTACAACAATTTATTAGTTGCAGGTTCGTTATAACATTAGCATTTCATCATCCAAAATCTAGGGTTTTGAAACAAAAGTGGCCAAATAATTAGATTAATTTTAAAAATAATTTCAATTTAGCATCATCAGATCTTATTACAATTGCACTGATATCTTGCCACTTAAAATATGCACCTGCACTTGGCTAAGGAGTAAAGAAGATGATTTCTGCTCAAATACTGTCATGGCATTGTGCTTCCATCTGCTAAAAATTTCCAACTGTGCATCAATAACAATTACTTGAATTTATGATTAATCAATCCATTTCTTCCAGGTTTAAGTTCTCAAGAACTACTTAAAAGTAATCTAAAATTTAGTACTGAAGCCACAAACAATTATGCGAATGAAGAATTAAATGGCAGATAAGCATGACTAAAAAGATGCAAACCTTAAAATATATATCAAGTGCTCGATAAATTCCATCATCCAATTTGCGCAAGTAATCTGGGAAAACCTCTAGAATGGACTGCATTTTCTGCGGCTTCAAGTTTATGTCAGGGGCAACTTCAGCAATATAATCATCGACAACCTTTGATGCCTTTTCTGAAATACCGGAGGACAACTGAATAGTAGGATTAGATGATAGTGCTGAAACTGGTACAATTTTCAGGGACTGAAAAGACAAGAAATGTCGAATAATGCGTTCAATACAATCAGTATCATATAAATTATCTGAGCCTGAAAAATTAGGAATCAAGATACTATCCAGTGTCACCAGTTCAAACTGCATCCCTATTTTCCTCTCCAAAGACTCCTTACATGATTGGTCAACATCTAGTATTGTTGCTAGACGTAAAAGTCCCAACAAGAAGCGGCAAAAAGATTTTTCCTTTTTTTCTGGAAAAAGCTCTACAATGCTTTTAAGTAAAACTTTTTGATGAACGACTTCTGAATCAATTGATAAACTTCTGATTTTCCTTCTACCTTGCTGGTTCTGCCACCTACCAAGACCAGGCAAATGCTTTGTAGCAAAGAACATCAGTACATCAGCTAAATTTAGTGATCTGATGCCACGGTTGTTGATTGTTTCAATAAATTTCTTGAATATTGGAAAAGAGAGATGGGAAACATCTTCAAACCACCAATCAGATGAAGTGTTTCTAACTCTGGCTCCAGTGTCTATTCCATTCCAGAGAATACTTCCACCAGGACTATGTAAGCTTCCATACATATTGCCAGTAAAACTAGGATCCCGGCATGCCATTAGTGCCACAGCATTAAGACACTTCTGCACAATTGGATAATTTTCAGCTTCTAAAATACAATCCTGAAAGCTCTGAAGAGCGGACATACAGTCATTCCAGTTCCGAAGGATTACTTTATGAATAAAACGTTCTGCCAGCATCAACAAATTATCTTCACTGTATTCCTCTGTCATTTCAAGAAAATCAGCAAGCAAATGCACCATCAAAATGTTTTCAGGCTTAAGCTCCACTTTGCCCTCATAGCAAAATCTAGCAGCAATCAAGAACCAATTTGACCCTCCAGGACATTCCAATAATGTATGAACTCCATCTTTTGAATCTAACGAACAGTTGACTATGCGTGCAATCTTCCCACATTTTGAAATAAGAGGAAACTAAACGACAAAAGTAATCATCCTTAATTTGTAACAAACGTGAAACTTATGAACTAACTCAAAAATAAAAATAAATTCAAGCACAAAAAATCAGTATCAACAACTACAAGAAAACAACACAACTTTTTTCAGTGCAGAAATGGAAATACATGGCAATTAAATACTCCAAAAGGTAGGGATTTAATGCGTTTTATTTAATATTTCTAATTCAAAAAAACTGCTATTCTAGTGCATGTAATTTGTACTTATTACAGTAATCATTCCTATATATATACATATATATATATATATATATATGTTTTTTATTAAATACATTTATAATGACTTGTTACCAATTTATAATTTTTGCATGATATTTTTGTAAATATAACAAAATTAGTACGTTGAAAATATCCAAAAAGAACTTTATAGAACTTAATCATAGGGTAAGAATTAAAAAACAAAATAATTGCTTCTACAAATAAAAATATGAAATATTTGTGATTTATGATCTCTTGAGGGTAATCTCACCTATCAATTCTAGAAACACTGTCCTAAAGATTACCTCAAGATAAACAAAAATAAAACTTATTTTTCATAAAAGTTTTACATGTTGCTAAATAGTAAGTCAATATGATTACACTTTGTGATTTATGATCTCTCGGAGGTAATCTCACCTATCAATTTCTATAAACACTGTCCTAAAGATTACCTCAAGCTAAACAAAAAAATTCCTTATTTTCATAAAAGTTTTATATGTTACTATATAGTAAGTCAATATGATTACACTAATAATTACTTTACTATGCAATCAATCCCTATTGCGTTTAAAATCTAGCAAACCAAGTTGCCCAAGCATGTTTAAGGCGTCATGTGATGAATTTTGATTATGATATTGCACATTATGCCATGCAAGTATGAATACATTAAGGAATATTTCAAAATTAAGATCAATTGATATATACTTAGGTTAAATTTTCAAATAAATCAAAAGATAACTTGTGCTAATGGTTTCAACCAAATCAAAGGTGTTGATTAAAAGAGACATGTGCACCAGTTGTATGCTTAAATAAAATTAAATTATCATTCACATATGCATTTAATCATAACTTCAAATAAATCCAAATGAACACTAAGAGTATTTTCTTTAATGATAACATTGAAAATAATATTAAGTCGAGTGATCCCCACATTTTAAAAGCATGGACATCATAATCAAGTGTTAAATAAAAAAAGCTATTTATAGCATAAAATACGCATCATAAACATGGTATGAATGTCTTAATACATTTCTTGCATAGAAAACATTACATTTCTTGCATAGAAAAGATTCATGAGATGAACCATAATATTCCCTTTTAAGAGAATAATAATGCTACTTTTTATTTTTTTCAGATTTATGCAAATGATATTTTTATGGTTCACTGAATACCACATTATGCACACAAAAATTGTTACTCTCACGAGTAAGAAATTCAAACTAAGCGCAACGGACGAGTTAATTTTTTTGTTATAATTATAAATTAAACAAAATGCACATAACCTTTTCTTATCACAAAACAAACTATTCTTGATCAGCCCTCCTGTGTCATGCCTAACTTGTAGCTGAGTTCATTGACGATGCTCATGTCATTTGGTCCATCCTGAGACATGCTCTCATACCCAAAGTGATTTGAAGAACAATGCACTCATGTTGACTCTAGAAGTCACATGCACATCCAGTGTCCTGCTATTGATGATAACAAACCTTTAGAATTACTTTTGATACTGATGATTTTATATTGAATATTGTTGAAATTTAGTTAGAGTATGCTTAGTTCCAGGTTTAGCTACTCAGCATGATAAAGGAGCTCGATGATCAAGCCTTGCAGAAGCATTTGAAGTCATAAAAAAAGCAAGACTTGAAGTTAGCAAAGAATGGCACTACAGCTTAGAAGCAGCACTACAAGGACTTGAAGCCATAGAATGAAGATTGAAGCAGCAACCTTAATTTAATAAGTTTCATTTTCTTGTATTTGAATTTTATAATTGATTCATGAACTTGTTGGCTTTTGAGCTTTGATAGAACTACCCAAGAGGGGGCTGTGCATTGGAGTTGATTTAAGAAATTTGAAAATATAAATTTATTTTGGGATAATTATAAGACAGATAATAAAAATAACAAAGTGTAGAAAAGAAAAATATTGTAACAAACAATCAAACACAAGCAAATTTATGGTGGTTCGGAGCCTCCTGTTCTTTCGACCACTCTTAGAAGATTCTCCTATGAAATCCCACTCATATAGCCTCTCCTTCGCACTTCCTGCAAGCAGAAAAACCTTCCATCTTTTACAAAATTTGGCAACAAAGCTGTGGTACAATCCCTCATTCCCAAGTCTTTGTCTTAGTAGAGCTACCTAAACGCTTTTCTCTAGCACAAGTTCAGGTAGAGAGGCTAAAAACAAAATAGGAAGCAACAAAAAACTCACAAAAATCTAAAAAGTGATTTCCCAAAAGCCTACTATTTTTTGAGATGAAAAAGAGAGCTTAAAGAGCTATTAGAATCACTTTAACTTTGTATCCTTTTCATTAATGCCTCTTGAAAAGGTAAGAAGGTTCTAATTCAATTGAGGTGCTTAGGGATGTTGGACCAAATCCCTTTTATAGTGGAATTGAAGCAGTGCAAAATATGGTAACAAATATTTTTTAAAATATGGAATGCACCTGGGCGCATGCTCTTAACGCGATCCGTGGCCCAACCCTTTCCTTTTCATGTCTATCTAGGTAGGACTCAAAAGGCACGATCTCGCCTACAAGTGCCTACAAGCATAGCGCCTAAACGTGTCAATCCATGCGTCTAGACACAAGACTAGAAATCATTCACTTAATGCTTTGTATTATTTAGGCTCCTAGTTATCTATCCTAATCTCAAAGCTTAGCAGCTTTTATATGTATAAAACCTAATTCTAATTACATGATACAAAAATATAACATAAAAATAATTAGTCTTCTAAATAATTAACAAATAATTTCTTGATGGATACATCTCCCTAGATGTTGCTTCTAAGCAATGCAATGTCATCCAATTTTCAAGTTTTCTTTTTCCAAATCTTCTTATTTAATTGTATAGAGTTATTTGACAGTTCTTGTATCCTATCCTAAAAAAACTATGTATTTCCTGAAACTCAATAGAAATATATTAGTATTAAACTTACCTTGATATATTTTATATTCATCAAAAATAAGACATCCACTAAATTGGATGTGATTAGACTCCTAGAGTCAACAGTACTTAGATTTAGGCTAGTATAAGCTTGTATGTAGTGCTTCATTTTGAGATTAGATTGAGCAAGGATGAGCAAGAATTTAAGTTAGAGGTTTTTGGAATTGGATGATCACACACCAGATACATGGTCTATGTGATGACCCGATGTCTATTTAGCGGAAACCGTTCCGACATCGGGTGTTCACTTACCGATGATCATATTGAGTAATGAAAGAAAAGGGACACATAAAAAAATCAAGAATATTTCTCATTTATTTCAATAGTTCATATTACAAGATTTTTCATCGTACTCGTACAAAAATGAAAAATAAATAAAAAATAAGCAAAATAACGTCGTCGTAAATCCATTGGCAGATTGAAAATTTTAAGTATTAGGGTTCTTGTTTAAGCTCTCCCAGAAGTATCTGACCTGGTATTATACATAAAATTACCAAGATTGGAATTCCCAGTAATTAGAGAATACTCTAAGTAATGCAGTAAACAATGAAGTATTACATTTTATAATAGCAGAAATGTGAATTGCGAAAGAGATGCAGGAATAATAAAGTGAAAGCACAAATGAAATAATTAATTTCCTGCAAAAGATATTAGCTCGAAGATATATGTTACTGATCTCGTTTTCCAGTAACCCACCACGAATATTGTTACTGATGTTATTTTCCAGTAACAACCCATGAATGCTATTACCGATATCATTTTTTCAGTAATTAGCCACGAATGCCGTTACTGATGTCATTTTTCCAATAACTTATCACAAATGCTATTATTGATGTCTTCTTTCCAATAATTAGCCACGAATTCTGCTACTAATATTATTTTTCTAGTAACTAGCCACGAATGTTGCCACGTTGGTTCCGAACAACTAACCAAGCTTCAAATTGAAATTTTGGCCCAAAACAATTAAAAGCTAAGCAGTGGTAACATTACAAAATGTAATACTTATCATATACTGGGTACATTTTGTCTTTTAAGTTTGGATGAGTGACAGTTCGCTCAATCTGCATTTTTTTTTACGTTTTAGCAATTAGCCAATGATTTTAGAGATATTAATTAAGTATTTTCTTACATTTTTCTTTTCTGTCCTTTTCTTTCATATTCTTATTATGATATAAGTTCGTATTTATTAAGTCAGTTATTGTAATCATATTTTATTATTATGATCATATTAATGTTATGAAAGAATAAAGATAGAAATAAAAATGAAAAGAAATACTTAAATAAAAATAGTAGTTATTTTATAATATTTGAATTGTTCTCATTATTAATTAATGAGAATGATAAAAATGTGAATAACTAAATATAAATTTTCATAAAAATGTATAGAGTTATAAGTTTTAGCAAAATATTTTCCTTCCATTTTCTTCCTTTCCAACATCTCTCACCTTAGGATTAAAATTGCTTGGAAAACGAAGGAAGTCGAAATGGATGACCGGACGGTTAACCGAGGTTGCTGCAGCAAGAGGGCTGGCTGGCGGCAGTAAGAGAGAGTTGTTGGGTGGCTGGCAGCTTGCTGGCTGCTGTGGGCTAAAGGAGAAGCTGCTGTGGGGGCTGGTATGGGCTGAGAAAGGAGCTGGCAGCTTGTTGGCTGCTATGGGCTGAGGGAGGAGCTGTTGTGGGGGCTGGTAAGGGCTGAGGAAGGAGCTGGCAGCTTGTTGGCTGCTGTGGGCTGAGGGAGGAGCTGTTGTGTGGGGAGAAGTGGGAGGAAGGGATGCTGTTTGGAGAGGAGAAGGAGGGCTGCTGTGTGGGGAAAAGAGGGAGGAAGGGCTGCTATTTGGAGAGGAGAAGGAGGGCTGCTGTGTTGGGAAAAGAGGGAGGAAGGGCTGCTGTTTGGAGAGGAGAAGGAGGGCTTCTGTGTAGGGAAAAGAGGGGGGAAGAGCTGCTGTTTGGAGAGGAGAAGGAGAGCTGCTGTGTGGGGAGAAGAGGGAGGAAGAGCTACTGTTTGGAGAAGAGAATGAGGGCTGCTGTGTGGGGAGAAGAGGGCTGGCTGTGGGGCTGAGGAGGAGGGGCTGCTGTGGGCTGGCTGGGAGAGAAAGGAAGAGGGAGCTGGGAGCTGCTGTTGGCACATGTATACAAGACTACCAAAGATCATCACTATCTTGCATATCTTGGGTAAAACCATTTCAAATCAAGAAATTGCCAACTAGGTTCCAAAGGTCCTAGCTATTTTGAAAGATAAAGACCTCAAGACCTATTGTCTTAAATTATTACTTGGTTCTCTTACCGTTAATGAATAAGTCTTAGCAAAGTATGAAGAACTAGAAGAGCCAAAAAAGAACAAAAAAAGTAGTTTTGAACATTGAGGAGATCAGCAGTAATGATAACAAAAACTACAACATGGATGAAGAGGAACTAGCCTTCATGACAAGGCTGTACTGATTAATAATGAAAAAGAAAGGAAAAAAAATCTAGGAACATGGCCACCTCGATAGAACAATAAAAGAGGTAAAATTTTAAACTCATCCAAATTTGAAAATGATGTTCTAAGCGATGAATGTAAAGAGAAATAACACATCGACACAGAGTGTGACCAAAATTAAGAGAATAAAAGAGGAGCGCAGTTGCGAGAAGCCAATAAAGAAGAAATACAAAAAGATGGTTTTAAGGGCAAACTCAAAATTTTGAGAGCAGCTCAAAATCAGAAGAAGCATATTTGTGTTTGATGATGACAAGCAATGAAAGTATGCACACAACTTCATCAGTTGACAAGATAAATGAATCATATATTGAACTAGACAGTATATTCGATGAATTATGTTATGCCTACAACAATCTTTAAAAATCAAATAAATATCTAAAAAAAGCTACAAGAATGTAAATTTCTAAGTGAGTCGCAAAACGATAAGTAAACTTATTAAAGAGTCAACTTAGGAATTTAGATTCTATACTAACGAAGGATTTAATGAAGTCATTAACACAAAAGATTTTAAGGCTTAGTAATCAAGTTATTGAACTTAAATTCATCTATAAATATTTATAGAATAAATTGAAAGATTACGAACTAAAACATAAGTTTACTAAACAAGCATGTTCTAGAAATATAAAAAGGAATTATATTTTTTAAATTCATTTTCAAATAAACAATATTTACGTGCAAGTTATTTGGCCATGTTTCTAGCATAAATCAATCTAGTTGAAATAAAACTTCATGATAGTTAACCAAAAATAAAAATGTTTCTATTATAGAAAATAGACTTGACTTTAAGCAAGTTCATCCTTCTAGTATTTGATTTTGTTATTGCAGTGTGATGTCCCGATGCTAGCTCAGCGGAAATTATCCCGGCATTCAGGTGTTCACATAACGCTGGATCATATTGAGCAATTTGAGAGAAATGAAAATACACATAAAAAAGCCAAAGATATTTCTCATTCATTTAATACTACATATTATAAAAATTTTCCAACGTTCCTTTTTACAAAGTTCATCTAAGAGGAACTGAAACAAAAGGAATAGTAAAAATAAAAATAAAAGCAAAAGTAGGATAGTGCCTAGATCCATTTGGCAGTTTGATAATTTAAATTTTAAAATTCTTCTTCAAGCTCCCCAGAGGTACTTGACCTGGTATTGTTCAGAAAATAATACCAAGATTGAAATTCTCAGTAATTAAAGAATACTCTAAGTAACACACAGTAACCCACCACGAATGTCACTGATGTCATTTTTTCAATGACCCACGAATATTGTTGATGTCATTTTTCCAACAACCCACAAATGAAAAGAATGTTGATTTCTAACAACCAACCAAGCATTAATGTTACTGATGTCATTTTTCAGTAACCCACAAATGTTACTGATGTCATTTTCCAGCAACTCACGAATGAAAAAAATATTGGTTTCTAACAATCAGTCAAGCATTAATGTTACTGATATCATTTTCCAGTAACCAACGAATGTTACGTTGGTTTCGAACAACCAACCAAGCTTCAATATAAATTTTGGCTCAAAGCGAAGAAGCGAAGCTAAGCAACAGTAAAGTATAAAAAATAATATGGCATGTACTGGGTACCTTTGTTCTTTAAGATCCAACGTTTAACAGTTCGACTTTTGGATCTGCACTTAGATTTGGGCATTTTTAAATTAGCTTTTAGCCAATATTCTTAGGAGTAATTACTATCTTCTTTTCCATTATATTTTTCTTTCGCTTTTACATTAGGTTGGCGTTATTATTATGATAATAATAATAATATACGAAAATAAAAGACAGAATATAAATAACATAAATTAAATTGCATAAAGTAATAATAATAATAAAGTGTTATAATGAAAAGTGACTTAATGGAAATAATAGTCATCTTAAAATATATACATTGTTTATCATTATTGATTAATGATAACAATGCTAATGTGATGACATAATCTTATCATATTATTTTCATAATAATGATATATTAAGTATATAATAATGCTAGCAAAATCTCATCATTTCTACCTCATTTACCTCTTCTCTTACCTAGGATAGTGTTGCAAGAAAGCTGAGGGAGGACTGCAGCATGAGAGAGCTGGCTGCTATGCGGCCGGCTACTGCTGCAGGAGGCTGGTTGGCAGGGAGGGGAGGGCTGGCAGGAAGGGGAAGGTTGCTGCTGTTGGGAGTGGTTTGAGAGGGGTGAGAAGGGTTATTGCTATTGGGAGGGGGGTTGAAAGGGGTGAGGGGGGTGAGGGGGGGCTGCTGTTGTTGGAAGGGGGTGAGGGGGGTTTTGTTGGGGGAAAGAGGGAGGGAAGGGGGTTTAAATATTGGGAGAAAGGGGGGGGGGGAGAGAAATGGTCGAACAAGGAAGGTGGGGCTCTCCCAGGTGATGAACAGGCGCAGGTTCCGCCTGGGGAGCGAATGGAAATCGGGGGGGGGGGGGGGGATGGTGAGAAGGAACCTTATGGAAACTCAAATAAATTATTTAAATTTAAATTTTTCGCATTTTCCTGCACGAGGTGTGTTATGATGTAATGAACACCCTCGCGCCGAAAATTTTTTATTCAGAGCAAAATTTTATTTTTAATTAATTTTTGAAATTTTAAACTTCAAAAATTAATTTAGATCGAACCGACTATCCAAAATTGATGAATCTTCACGACCAACTTTTAAATAATGTACTCAACATAATGACACAAAAAATAATAAATTCAGACACATATTTCACTATTTTTTATTTAATGAATTTAAAAAATTTAGAAAAATAAAGCGAGAGTTTCCGTTATCCAAATTTCTCCCAAACTAAGGCACTTTGATCTAAAATTTATTCTCATCTAAGGGTATTTTTGTTTGCCCTAATTCTAAATTCCTCAGAATCCTGATTTCTGAAGCAATATTTGACCTAATTTACAAAGTAACGACATTGGGTCGTTATATGCAGTCATGCCCTCATAGAGGGAGCATTGAGGACATGTACCTTGATAACGAATTGTGATGTCCCGACATTCGGGTGGTCACATACCACAGCATCATATTGAGCAATTTGAGAGAAGAGAGCATACACATACAAAAGCCAATGATATTTCTCATTCATTTTAAAATTTCACATTACAAAAAAAAGTTCTTCATCGTACATCACGAACATTGTTCAACAAAAGAGAAAATAAAGAGATAAAAAGTTAAAGTGGCACCGTCGTAGATCCATCGACAGTTTGATAATTTATGTTTTTAAAGTTTTTCTTTGAGCTCCTCCAGAAGTACATGACCTGGTATTGTTCAAAAAATGATATCATAATTGAAATTCTCAGTAATTAGAGAATACTCTAAGTAACACAGTAAACAATATAATAATACATTTTTTATAAAAGCAAAAATACGATTAGCGGAAATAAGGAAAAGAATGCAGGAAAAGTAAGGTAACAACGCAAACGAAATAAATAATTTCCTGAAAAAACAATATCAGCACAAAGATGCACATTACCGATGTCATTTTTCCAGTAACCCACCATGAATGTTGTTATCAATGTCCTTTTTCCAGTAACAACCCACGAATGCTGTTACTGATATCATTTTTCCAGTAACTAATCACGAATGTTATTACTGATATCTTTTTTCCAGTAATAACCCATGAATGTTGTTACCGATGTCTTTTTTCAGTAACAACCCACGAATGTTGTTACTGATGTTATTTTTCCGCTAACTAGCCATGAATATTATTACTGATGTCTTTTTTCCTGTAATAACTCCTGAATAGTATCACGTTGGTTCCGAACAACCAACTAAGCTTCAAATGAATTTGGCTCAAAGCAAATAAACGAAGCTAAGCAGCAATAAATTATAAAAAATAATACATGTCATATACTGGGTATATTTGTTCTTTAAGATCCAAAGTTTGATAGTTCGACTTTTGGATCTACATTTAGATTTTAGATATTTTTAAATTAGCCTTTTTAATGCAATGTTCTTAGGAGTAATTACTATCTTCTTTTCCATTCTGTTTTTCTTACGCTTTTACATTAGGTTAGTGATTTATGATAATAATAATAATAATATACAAATGTAAAAGACAAAATGAAAATATAAGAAAAATTAAATTGCAGAAAATAATAATATAATAATACGTTAGAATGAAAAAGTGCCTGAATGGAAACATAAACATCTTATAACATATGCACTTGTTTATCATTATTGATTAATGACAACAATGCTAATGTGATGACATAAGATTTATCATATTTATTTTCATAATAATAATTATTGTATATATGAAAAGAATATATAATAGTGAAAATCTCCTCATTTCTATCTCATTTTCCTCTCCTCTTACCTAGGATAGTATTGTCGGGAGGCTGAGAGGGCCGGACGACTGCAGGAGGTGGCCGGCAAGAGGAGGGCTGCTGCTGGAAGGGGAGGGTTGTTGTTGTTGGCAGGGGTTTGAGAGGGGTGAGGAGGGCTGCTGCTGTTTTGGAGAGCCGAGAAGGGGGCAGGTTGGGTTGGAGGGTCCGAATGGGGTGCCGGGATGGCTGACTGTTGGCTGTGAGAGGAGAGGGAGCTGCTAGTTGGGAGAGGGGAGGGGCTGCTAGTTGGGAGAGGAGAGGGGACTGCTAGTTGGGAGAGGGGACGAAAGAGGATTTAAATAAAAAGAGAAGGGGGGAGAGAAGAAGATGAAGGGTCAAATAATGGGGGGAAAAAGAAAAACTTCATGAATTATTTAAAATTTACTTAAAGTTAAATTTTTTGCATTTTTTTGTCGTTTGGCGTCCAAATACAACGAAAATTATCACCGATGCGCGTTATGATGTAATGAACATCATCGCGCCAAAAATTTTTGATTCAGACAAATATTTTATTTTATAAAAATTTCTGAATTTTTAAACTTCAAAAATTAATTTAGGTTAAACTAACGATCCAAAATTGATGAAATTTCAGGAGCAGCTTTTTAAATAATGTTCTTAACATGATGACATAAAAATTGATGAATTCGGACATGTATTTCAATGTTCTTAATTTTTACTGAATTTAAAAAGTTCAAAAAAATTACGTGGGACTTTCCGTTATCCGAATTTCTCTCAAATTATGACACTTTGATCTAAAAATTTGTTTCTATCTAAAGGTATTTTGTTTGCCCTAATTCAAACTTCTCCAGGATCCTGATTTCTAAGGCAAAATTTGACCTAGTTTGCAAAGTAACAACCTCGAGTCGTTACACGAATGCTCCAACCACATGATGAAGAATAAAGCCAAATTTAATAAACTAGAACCAAAAAGCGAGAAACTTGCCATGGGCGATAATACAAATGAAAATTAAAGGAATCAGTAAAACAGGTATGCCTAAAACCTTATTTGCTGATAATATGATGTATGTGGATATTTATAGCATAACCTGTTTAGTATTAATCTATTATGTGATTAAAAGTTTTATGTTGATTTTCATATCAACAATGTGTTAATAAAGAAAGATATGTATGTCTAACTTAAACCTTTGTTAACTAATTAACTCAAAAATAAGATATTTCAAAGTTGAAATCAATGACTTATGGTTATAGCATAAAAGACTATCAAAATAGCTTCCACACACAACTGATGATTTTGATATTAGATTTAGTTTCTAATTTTCCTCAATTAGATTATTCAAAATCTAATGTCTGCCAATTTGTTAAGCAAACAATAAATAATTTTTCTTTTTGACATTTAAAGAGCACTACACGATTAATCCAAGTTCTGCACATGGATTTGTTTAATCCAATTAATCTTGCGAGCTTAAGAGATTCTAAATTTGGATTTGTAATTGTAGTTGATCATTCCAAGTTTATTTGGGTTAAATTCACAATCTAAAAACAAGATCTACAGTAAATTTGAGATATTTGTGAAATGGATTATGAAAAATCTGTATAATATGATTTCAAAATTTTATTCTAATCATGATGGTGAGTTTGAAAATAAATTTTTTAATTATATTGTCCTGCAAATGGTATTCGATATAGTTTTCATACCAAAGAAGCCACAATAAAATGTATTTATATAATGTGGAAATAAGACCCTATGTGAGATGGTTAGGTCCAAGATACTGGAGTACCACTTACTAAGTATTTTTAGGTTGAAGGAGTTAATATTGCATACTATGTCTTGAACAGATTTGTGCTCAAAAGACATAGGAAAACTCCATTTAAATCGTCAAAAAAATTGAAACCAAAAGTGCTATGTTTTTATATTTCTGGATGTAGATGCATGGTGCTTATTGAAAGTGAAGGCATGTTTTACTCATGATCAGATGAGGTAATCTTTGTTGGATACTCTAGCAAAACATTGAAGGTTTTCAATAAGAGGAAATGGAAATTGGAAGAATCAATGTTCTTTTCGATGAATCAAAATTTGAACCTCATGTTAGATATTAAGATGATGAGATTGAAAATGATTTAATAATATGAATTTAGGAAGAGAAGTTGGATCTAGAGATGATTTGCTTAGAGAAGGTTGGCATATGCGTAGCCACCCTCGAGAGTAAATCATAGAGGATCCTTCCCGAGGCATTAAGACTAGAGGATCACTTAGAGTGAAATTAATCATTTAGTATTTTTGTCTTTAGTAGAACCCAAGGATGTTGAGTAAGCACTACTTGATGCTAGTTGGATTTTAATTATGCAAGATGAATTAAATCAATTTAAGAGAAATTATGTTTGGGATTTAGTCCCAAGACTTGATTCTTGTAATGTAATTGAAATCAAATGAGTCTTTAAGAGCAAGTTAAATAATTACATGTTAGTGATTAGAAATAAGACTCACTTAGTGTCTGAGAGATTTAAGCAAGTCGAAGGTGTAGATTTTGAATAGGAATTTGCACCAGTAGCATGGTTTGAAGCATTAGGCTTTTATTTGTATTTACATCTCACTATAACTTCAAACTACACTAAATTAATGTGATAAGTGTATTTCTCAATGGATACATTGATCAAAATATCTACCTTGATTAACCCCTTGGGTTTGAGAGCTTAAATTATCATAATTATGTGTATAAATTAAAAAAACACTTGATGTTTGAAGCAAGCATTTAGAGCATGGTACGATAGGCTAAGCACATCCCTTATATATAATATTTTTACCAGTACATTTTTCCTTAAGAAACTCTAACTAATATTATGTCAGTTCAAATTTATGTAAATGATATCTTATTTGGTTCCACTAGTACTACCACTCTATGTGAGGAATTAGTTCACTCATAAGCAAAGAACTCAAAATGAGTTTAATGAGAAAATTAAGTTTCTTTCTAGGATTATAAATCAAACAAGTACATGTGACATCTTTATATCACAAACAAAATCCATTAGAGAATTACTTAGGTGTTTTAAGTTCAATAATAGCAAACTCAAAGACACCTCCATGAGTTCAGCCATTGTTATAGACTCCTCATTCAATAGTAAAGATCGTAGATAAAAAGCTTTACTATAGTACGATATAATCATTGTTGTATCTAATAGCAAATAGGCTTAACATTATGTTCAGTATTTCCTTGTGTGTGAGATTTCAAGCTGACCTTAAAAACACTCACTTGGTTGCAATTAGCATATCTTTTGATACTCTAATGGCATCCAGACCTTAAGAATTTAACACCCTCACAAAAGGTCATCTTTTAATCTTATTGATTTCTCTTATTCAAATTTTGCTAAATCAAGAGTTGATAAGAAGAGCCCATTCGGTACTCATCAGAATTTTATAGTGTATTGGTTTCTTATTTAAGTTGGAAGCAGAATTTATTTTTTTATCTACAAATATAAGGGAAAATGCATATCATCTAGGAGTTGTGTTGCTAAGATCTTTTGGCCTAAGCAACACCTATTATATTTGAGATCAAACTACAAAAGATTCCTATCAAGTGTGACAATACTAGCATTATTAGTTTCATAGGAATCCTGTCCAGCATTCACGCATCAAACACATTGAGGTTAGGCACACTTCATTAGAGATCACGTAGCTAGAGGCAATGTAGAGCTATAATTCATCAACGTCGAGTACCAACTAGCAAATATATTTACAAAGTTATTATCCCGAGGGAGATTAACCACTTGAGATGTGAATTAAAAATAATTTATCCACCTTAGATACAATATTTTATATTCTCTTTTATTATGATAAAAAAGAGAATATTCTAATTTATATTATGAACAAAGGAGATAATTATTTATTATGCAACTTTTATACAACATATTTTTGGGAGAAGTTAGTTTTAAATGGAGTATGTGAATTTTAATGTTTATTTATTTTAATCATATTATTTAATTTAAATTAAGATTTTGTTTATCCATTTTATTTTATTTATCCAAAAATTATGATAGCACTTTACCATTATCAAAAAAGCAAAGATTATTTAACTCTATGAGTCACATACACAATCAACTTTGTAGATGACCCACTTTTGAAGAAAACAAAGTTTTAAAATAACTTTTGATACAAATATTTTTATTCCAAGTTTTTTTAGTTCAACTGGAATGTGCTTAGTTCCAAGTTTAGCTAGTTCGCATAATACAATAGCAAGATAATCAAGCCTTGTTGAAGCATTTGAAGATATAGAAAAAAGCAAGCTAAAAGTTAGCAAAGGATGGCACTACAACTTGAAAGCAATAGCTAGAAGAAGTTAAAGCCATCATGATAAGGATTGGAGCAGTAGCCTTAATTTAATTTGTTTCATTTTCTTATATTTTGTATTTTTGTATTTGAATTCAAGTACTTAAACTAAGGATAATCAAGGCTTTGTATTCTGCTTCATTTTGAGATTATGTTAAGCTAAGATGAGTCAAGAATTGAGTTAAGGGTTTTTGGAACTGGTAGATCGTGCGCCCAAACACATGGTCTGACATGCTCAGGCGTTCTAAACCACGCATGTAGGCGTGTCTAAGAGGGATCGTGCCTTTTGACCATGCCTCTAATGACCTAATCAAGTAAGACCTTAGCCACAAATAGTGTCGCATGCCCACACATGTGCTGGTCGTCCCCAAGCATGACCCAGGTTTTCAAAAACTATTCTTTATATTGAACTGCCCTGTTTCCCTATAAAAATAGAAGTCATGAATAGCCTCTCAAAATCACCTATCAAGCTTAAAAGCAATTAAAATCTTCTTGCTTTCAAGTGGTCAAATAAAAATCTCAAAACCTAGGAGCTTTCTAAAGACTTCATTCTAAAATTTTCTCCTCCTATGCAAAAGTTTTGGGAATGTGGGAAACTCCACTACTCCCAAGTATATAAAATTTTCTAAATTCCAAAACGTATCAATTCACTCCCCCTCTTAGTAATGTTATTTGAGCTTCATTAGCGAATACCCCTATCTCTCTCTCTCCTATGCAACCTACCTCATGATATCACAACCCGTAAATTCCATTGAGATTGTCTACACACTCTGCTAATCATCGACACATGTTTTTGTCGCTATCCCAACGTGTGCTTCAGCATTACCATTGTGCCACCCTTTCTTGCAAGTATAAGATTACATTTTGTGACCCCACTAGCTAATCAAATCTTTCCACTAAAACAACTCACATTATTTCACATCAACAGAGTTGCACCAGTTCTGCTCCCACCCCTTGAACAAAGAAGAAGAAGAAACCAAGCCAATCACAGTTGAAGAAGAAGAACAGTGTCTAGCACTAATCCCCAAGACTGGTGAGTCTTCTTGATGAAGATGTAAAAAAGACATTCTTTTTCACCTTGTTCAATCATAATGAGTAGCTAGACCATCCATTCATTTGTCATGAGACTACCTGAAATGCTTGTTGAGAGTCCATTTATCAAAGGCTCAATGCCATCACAACTACAAAGGGGGAGATAGTTTAACAGCTAGCATTTTGTTATTTCATTTTGATTTTTTTCTTTTTGATTTTAGTAGTATCTTTATATTTATTTTAAATGTTAGTAAAATAGAATTTTAGCTTGACCTTAAATGTAACTTAAATGAAATTTTAGTTAGAATTAAACTTTGACTCCATCTATTTTTTAAATGAGCACTTACTCAAAGGGGAGCTAATTCTCAAAAAAAAAAATCAAAAATTACAATCATAAAAAAGGAGAAAATTGATGACCCCATAAAAGTACTTAGCCAACTCTAATGGCTTAATTTGATCATTGAGCTTGTACTTTTGTTTTGGGATATTAATAAGATTTTAGTTAATAAGTTGATTTCAAGGTATAGCATGTTCAACATCAAACATAAACCATATTAAATCAATTGGATCAAGACACTTGAGAATAAACTTAAAAGATCTAGAAAATCACTCAAACAAATTTTAAAGGATCAAGCTAGGAGACCATCTTGAAGATATTAGGATTTGTTTTTTATTTATTTTCTAATTATAATAATAATAAGGCACATTAAAAGTAGTAGTAGAAAGCTAAATAACTCAAATAAATTTTTTAGGATGTCCTTGAACAGACCTATGTTTGCCTACAATAAGTTTTTACATGATCTAGGGCAGTTTGACAATTATATTTAATTTTTAATTAAACAGTTATTTCATTAAATGATCCTATAATCATTCACTTAACAAACTAGCACAGACTATTGCAGACGATTGTCGTATCATTAAAGTGGCTGTTAGTATTTAACGTGATATTTAAGAGATCTGACAGTTATTATCTAAAGGTCAATTAGTTGTTAATTATCAAAAGCTTGCGAATTTATTCAAAATCATTAAATGAATGATTATGCATTCGTTAAACAATCCTAACATAAATAGAACCATTATTCTTTGTAAATATCCCTCATTTGAAAGAGTTTACATCGTTTAATACTTGGCAAATATTTCATATCTTAGCTCTCAGTACTCTCAAGTTCTAAATACTAATTTCTCAATTTAGCTTAAAGATCATTCAAGATATAAAACCCATTTCTTTTATTTTGATCTATAACCTAGTTTGCAGGTTGTGCAAAAGAGATTGGTGGCTCAGTATTTAAAACTTCCAAGTAGTAAACTAGTCTTATTTTCTGCATGTAAATTCTTATGATTCCAATTCCAATTATTATTGTTATGGTATATTAGTAAATAAATTTAGGACTAGTTATGGATTGTTAGGTTTTTTAGTGGCTATTATGCATATTAATGAGTGTTAGAGTTTGTCAATTGATTCTATGCTAGTGGCTTAGGTGAGAGGAAAAAATACAATATGTTTGGTGATAGCAAAATCAGAAATCTTGTTTGACCAAATCCCTCTAACCTCCTACTTCTTTTTTAAACATTCACCTACCGTCTTTTGTTTTCCAATAATTGCTCTATTTTCTTCTTGTTCTTCGTTCTAATCGGTTCCACATATACGTATCTACATGTTATATTATACTAGAGCTGAAGGCTCACAACATTTTGAGATTGAAGTGCATGAATTTTCATTCTTATAACAATGTGATCATCGAAGCTGTGAAACCACGGTTAGTTGCATTCGTCACTATACACCATTGATATGTTTAAACACACTCAAAACCTGCTCTAGTTCTCAATTCTCCCCCCAACAAACTTAGAATTTGCAAGTTTTAGTCATGCACATCAAAATCACCAAATCAACAGCCACTATGGTTTCATGCCCAGCATTCTTCGTGCCTGCATCATATTGAAATCCTGTCTATAACCTATTTAATAAAATTCCACATTCAAAGCTCCTTTCTGCTCTGGACAGCAGTATGTTTGCTACAAAGTGCTCAACAAAATTCCTTAACTGTGAATGACCACAACCTTTTTCTATGGCCTCCTACCTTCATCAACTACTTTGCAATGCTTCATGAGATCATAAGCATGGTCTTTCCATAGCAAGGAAAGTGAATAGCGCCTAGATCACACCCAAGCAGTGTAATGGGTCAAAACCTGTCGATTAAGGGTATTTTGGGGTTGTTTGTGTTGGGATATAAGAGCCCATAGTAAGTAGGGTTATAAGTATGCATGCATGAGAGTTTTGACTGCAAAGTGTGTGTGATTGTGAGGCTGCCTGTGTTATCTTATAAAAGCAGAAAAACCCTAGCGCTATGCAAAAAAGGTGGCTGCTACAATTCCTACATTCATAATGGAAATTTCTCGTGATGATGGCTCTGTGAATTTTCCCCACAACATGTTTTTCACATAAAATCGATGTTTTCTATGTGTTTGTTTTTTTTAGTTTTGTTTGTGCGAATATTTTGGATTCTTCTTGCTTGTTGCTTCTGGAGTGACGAAATCGGAAACCCTCACAGAGTTATTTCCATTACATGGCAAAGTAATAACCAAATACTTATATTTTAGATAATAAAGTGTTACTAAATTAAATATAAGTATTATAAAATTAAAACTTATAAGTAAATAAATAATTTAGTAATAAAATTAATAAACTTTAATAATTATTTGCTTCAATAATAGGATAAATATCTATATAAATTAAAGATTTTGTCCCGATCACTAGTAAACTCATATTATCAAAATTAGTTTGGAAAAACTCATTAGTCGACTACCAAAGTTCACTTTAGATCACTCCTCAACATTAATATATATATTTATGATTAAGATACTAAATAACCATTTTACTTTTTTCTCAAGTAATAATATTATTCTAAAAATATTGTATAATTGGATGTGTAAAAGTTCCTTGGTGATGTTCTTGTGATACTTCCTTGTGAAGCAATTGTGCAAAAGTTTTATTTAGAATATTCTAGTCATTTTTAGAGGCACAATATTGCCCCCTCTAGGCTATATAAGAAAACTATCATATCATACCTTAAAATGATGAAAACAAGGAGGCAGTGCATATATGATTTATAAGAATATTTACTAGGTAGAAGTGGATATGTTTATGTCCATCTTAAGCTTTAGCTGCAGTTTTAAGTAAACATGCCGATTGGCAATGCTATATTTCCTTATTTTACTATTTTATTTGCTAAAGTTTAGTAATGCTAATTATTCATATCATACCTTAAAATGATGAAAACAGAGAAGTGACGCATAGATGAATTAAAAAAATAGTTACGCATCCTCTTTTACACTGCAGAAGTGGATATGTTTATTCCCACATTAAGCTTTAGACGCTGCAATTTTTTAAATGAACACATCAATTGGCAATGCTATATTTCCTTATTTTACTAGTTTATTTGCTTATGTTTAGTAATGTTAATAATTCACATGCATTTTTTTTTATCAAAATAGTATTTAAATTTATAAACCCATCAATTGCTAACATAGTATTGTAATACATTTCAGGAAAAAGAGCAATCTTAGCAGATAGCTGAACCAGATTCAAGGTATGTCTAAAGAACAAGCAGATATATTAAAAAATTTATTAGTGTGTGTGTATAAAATAAACAAAAATGTAATATTGCATGAAAATAAAAAAGATGATTATACAGGAGTATGGCTCTAATGTAATTTGTACCTAGTAATGTTATACTATATGAATGAACAAATTATAAAAATAATAAAATAACTCATATTTAAACCTTATTTTTTGACCAAATACCTCGGTAACTCATTTTGGTTACTGTCAAAAAATAAATCAAATTCTAAGGTTACAAAAAGTCATTTATCATGTAATATACTTCAAAAAAGTATTTAAACATCGATGAACTCATTGAGCCTATGAGGCCAATATTGTATTATCATAATCTTATCAAGGTTAGTTCATGATTCATAGCTTTAGAAATGGCTAGAGAGGACAAAAACTTTGCGTCATTGCCATCAAGAATTCCATTTATTCAATGTGGTAGTTCATCCAACAAGAAAGAGAGTCCGAGTTTCTAAGCAATAATTATAGAAATAATGGGTAACACCTTTAGTGGGCTATATTAATAAACAAATAGAACAGTGTCCCTATTTTGAATCATAGTTTTCATCTTCTTTATGATCAAATATGTCCTATTCTTAGGAGCATATTCAACGATCTCCTAGACAGTAAACTTCTATGTTCTTAATATCCCTTCTTAGTAGGCCATATCCACCCAAATTAAAGAGCATCATTAATCCCCTACATGATCTCCTATGTAATTTACAGGAACAAAAGTAGAGGTTGTGAGTATGATGATCAACAGCAGTCCCCTGACAAACCCCACATAGCTTGCAATAAGCTATATTCATCATCAAAATTCGGGTAGCCATTTAACACTTGTGAACCTCAATAACACAACATTTTATCATATTGCCCTAACATGCATCTACGTGCAAGAGGATTTGTGAGCTGCAGAATTTTGAAGTGGGCTCTGTACTTGCTGCTTGTATTAACTTGTGCAAACTCCAAATTTCATTCATTGTTATCATTCATTCATCAATGTTCAAAATTATTTAGAAAAAAGATGAAAAAACAGTGAACAGTCGGATCATAATTCCAAGAAAACATTAGAGAGACTATAGGTATGGCAACAGAAGCCTTGACGCATTTAATAAATGGACAAAATTGAAAACTCAGACCAAGGTCACGCATGCCTCTATTGGTTATGTGATTATTTATTTGACTATTACACAATCAATTCAATGTCCGATCCCTACCCGGTCCATGCTAAATGACAACGTAATGCAACCTAAAAGGTCATTTTATTTGTGCATTTTATTTACCATAGGAACGTGTTGGTGACAAATGAGTATAGATTGGAACAGACATTAAATGAGAAATTAAAAATAAAGCAATTGCGTTGACCAACTCAGACTTGGGTATGCATACCTTGTGAAGATGAAAAAGGGTTTCCTCAACTTCAATAGCGATATCACTTTGAAGACTAGAACTACAAAACCTGGAATGCATAAAAATATAAAACACTAAGAGATTGAAATTTGCTTTACAATGTATGTATAAGAACTATCACGATACCAAGTCCCAGCATCAAAAATCAAAGTTTATCTGATCATTATGTGGTTGTTTGATGAATTGAAACTCGGAAAGGCTATTGCAAGAACAAAATAAACATCTTTTCATTTCCTCTGTTTGCTAGTCCAATTAATAACCCAGTAAACTAGCAACTGTAACAGAGAACTCGTTTGTGTTTTGATTTCAGTATATGCTCATATGAATGTGGACATATAATGACAAATACACATGTGCCTAACATCATCAAAGTCATTAGCTCTCCACTAAAATGATAACAGTTAACTGAGCAACAAAGTTCGAAACTGTAAAATAAAAACATGAAGATATTGAAGCTCAGAGTTGAAATTTATTTTTCATTTGGAGGCATGACTATATCAGACATTATAGAACAAATGATAATCATTAGAAAATAGTAATCACAAAGAAAGAAACTCATTTGTTCCTAGCCTTATGATTTGCATATATAAACTAAGCCACATGAAAATTGAACTTTATAAACTCAAACCTTTACCATGAAGGTATCAGCACAAAGCACTTTGTTAAGAAAGCTAATAAAAATTATATATATAAGCTCATTGTATGTCATCTACAACTATCTTGTTCGAGTCACCCTGCCCCGAAGAAACTGAGATGAAGCCTCCCTTGTGTATAAAGGGCATGCAAGCACGTATACATGTATACATGCACACAACATTCCCTGTACATACGCTAAGGCACTAGCAGAATTACTACACACATACAGTCCCTCCATCGCACATCAGCACAGGTGTACACACACATTGCAAGTTATCCATTAATACATGCTACAACAAGTCTTAGTCCAACTAGGTGGGATTGGCTGCCAATCACGCATGCTAATGCTTATGTTGAATTAAAATAAAATAAAATAACTTTAAATACTTGACTTTTACATCATGTCCATTAGTGTTTTTAATTTTGGATGTGCCATTATCTTAAATTCTAAGAAGAATAACAACAATAAATTTATTTCCTCTGATTTGCTACATAAATTACCTGCTCGTTTACAGTAAAACCAATAATAATTTAACTCATTTCTATATTTTTATCATCCCTTTCAGAACAAGAGTAATAGCTCATTCACTTAGAGTGTTCAATGAATTTTTCTAGTCATCATCTCATCTCGCTGTTGTATTATACTCCACAATATATAATCCCAACAGAACAAATTTTTCAGCACTTTAACAAATTTAAGCTCGCACAACTTCAACACTAACTAGTAAACCATGTTAATTAACTCTAAAAGATTTAATAGTCATCTGAATTCAAGTGTCAAATATTTAATTTTACGAGGTTAAGAGACTTAAATTTACAAAATTAAGTTTGAGTCATTATTTTGGAGCTACTTATACGTAATTGTAATAAGTTATATTAATAATTTTGCGGTATAGGAGTATTATGAAGTGGAGCATTTTCATGAAGGCACTATTTAGAAGCCAAGAGGCGTTAGACGTAATTGAAGAAAACTATTGAGAGACAACAGCAGCAGATGAAGCTCCATGACGAATGTCGAAAAAATATTTTAATGAGCAAAGAAAAATGAACAAGAAGGCATTGTTTTTCAACTATCAAGGATTAGATGAAGGTGATATCGAAATGATGACCATAGAGTACTTCTAAGGAAGCTTTGAAAATTCTAAAAGGGCGTAGAAAAAAATATGGAGGATTAAATCAAATGTTAAAATGTGAATTTAAGACATTGAGCATGAAGAAATCTAAAATGATCAAGATTATTTCATACAATTACTTTATGTGGGAAATCAGCTTAAAGGAAATGGAGAATAATTTGAAGATCTCCAAGTTATAAAAAAGTACTAAGACCATTGACGATCAAATATGAATGGCAATCAATAATCTCATGGGATCTCTTCAAGTTCATAAACAACAAAACAAAAAAGAAAATAACTGATGTTCATTACAAACCAAGATCTCCCTTACAAATAAAATAAACAAGATGATCATACAAGAAATCGAAGAGCTCACTGCAAACACAATTTTGGAAGAGAACATGGAATTGGAAAATAGAAAGATTTAAATAATGATAAAGTTGGAGAGGGTCATCATTACTAATGGAAGAGATTGTTGTCATAGAACTATGATTAAATCTGCAATTTAGGTATCTAAGAAATTTTGCCATTATGCAAATGATAACTGGTATCAAGTAATAATAAAAAAGAAATGGTGTGTCATATTGAAAAATCGAACGAACAAGAGTGATGGTTCTCGTTTGTTGTACACTTTGATAAAAAAAAATTATGCTCTCAATACATTTCTCTCATTTAAGACCATGGTTGAACATAGCCTTAACTTCAAATTAATCTCCTTCAAATCCAATGACGGTGGTGTATACATGAAATTCACAAAAACTCTCGAGCAATTTGGCATCCAGCACAGATTTTCTGCCCCTTGCACCCCTGAGCAAAATGGAAAAGCTGAGCGGAAACACCGGCAAATTATCGAAACCGGCCGTGCACTACTCTTCCATGCATCCTTACCAAAAAACTTCTTGGCCCACGCATTTCAAACGACATCCTATCTCATTAATAATCTTCCCTCCCAAACACTACAAAACAAAAACCCCTTCAAAATTTTCTTTCATCGTGTTCCTGATTATCACTTTCTTAAAAATTTGGGTGCTTGTGTTGTCCATGGCTTCATCTGCATGCTCAAACAAACTTGGTCCATGATCACATCCCTATATATTCATCAGGTATAGCGGAAATCATAAAGCCTAATTATAAATTATAATATCAAAAATGATAAGGTCTATATTGTGAGGCATGTTTCCTATTATGATGAGCTTGCATTTCCTTTTCATAAATCAACAATTCAAATGCCTCAAATATACATTCACCATCTCCCGGAATAACTCTTCTGGCCCCTCCATTGCTCGAGCCAGGCGTCTCTCAACTGCCCAACAGGTCGGCCCCTAATGGCAAACCTCTTTAAGTTTACTTCAAACAACCTACTCAACATCAGCAGTCGACACCCCTTCCAGCTCCATCTAACCCGCCAATACCACAACTTCAGCCATCCATTGTAACCCCAGCTACTCCTCGCCCCCCATCCAACCAGAATTCTCACCCAATGCAAAACCGAACACCTCATTCCTAAGGTCTCCATCGCCCTTCCATCCCTTCCATGGACCCCATTACATTTCATCAATCCCAAAAACAGCCTAAATGGATTGAAGCAATGCAGCAAGAGCTTCAAGCATTGATCTCTTGTGTTAGACCGAACAGTTCCATCATTGTTGGATGCAAATAGTTGTACAAACTGAAACTCAATTGTTACATATCCTTAGCTCGCCATAAAGCTCGTCTTGTTGTCAAAGGATTCACACAAAAGGAAGGCATTGACTACTATGAAACAAATACTATTAGCGATCCTGCCTTGATCTCTTTTGGATTCACAAATGCTATCAATGATCCTGCCATGCTTGACAAACTTGCCACTTTTTTAGCAACACAATTTGTTCTTAAGGATTTGGGAAAATATTCATCAGTTTCTGAACATCAATGTGCAATCCTCCTCAACCTCGTTGCTCCTATCCCAACAACACTACATCACCGATCTGCTCACTACTGCTGACATACAGACCTCCAAGTCGACTCCAGCACCGATGGCAGAACCAAACAGCTATGACATCTCTAATAGCACACCATTCTCAGATGGAACCCTCTATCGAAGTGTTGTTGGGGCACTTTATTACCTGCAACACGCTCACCCGGACACTATCTTTAGTGTGAATAAAGCTTGCCAAGCCATGCATAGCCCGACCAACTCTGATTGGTTCAAAATCAAATGCATCCTCCGCTACTTATAGAATACAACATCGTGCGGTCTCTTACTCAAACATCTTTCTATGTTCACCATCTCAGCATTTTGTAATTCAGACTGGGCAGGTGACTCCTCTAATCGCAAAACCACTTTCGGATATTATGTGTTTTTTGGGGATACCGTAGTATCGTGGTCCTCTAAGAAACAGCAAACCTTGGCTAAATGCAATACCAAAGTAGAGTACAATTCCATAGCCATTGCCACCAACGAGGTCCTCTGGATCACATCTCTCCTGTAAGAGCTTGGCTTCCCTCTAAGGACCGCTCCCATAATCTACTGTGACAACCTCAGCTCCACCTACCTCACCGCAAAGCGAATTCTACATACACGAATGAAGCATGTGGAAGTGAACTACCACTTCATTCGTGATATGGTCCACCTTAATGTCTGACATGTCTTGAATAACTAACAAATAAATGATATCCTCACAAAGTCTCTATCAATCACAAAGTTTCAAAAAATTGCGGACACGATCATCCACGAACATGCAATGACCTTATTAGTTTGCCCCTTTTTATTTTTACCGACTAACTATAACCGCTCGGCTCCTCCTGTATAAACGAGTCTCTCCCCTGCTGTAATATTAATCCCGATTGAAATGTTTTCATTGTATCTCTCTCGCTTACAAAAGCAAGGGAAGATTCAATAAACCGTTAAATTTTAATATAATCAGCCAATCATAATTGGTACGAAGACTCCTTGAACACCATCAGAATTGGAAATCCAACGCTGAAATCTGTGAGCCCCTTGGGCGCAAGAGATAGATTGAAGCCCTCCATGTTATCTCGATCTCTCTTCCTCACAAGCTTCCTCTATGTCCTACTCTCCCACCCTTACCTCATGGCCACACAAAAGCTAGCTGCGTCACACCTTGGCCAACCCCGAGCTATGGCCAAACCCTAGTTATGGTCAAACCCTAGACGGACTTTAGCTTTAGTCTATCGACCTTTCTAACCTCTCCACCTCCACAAATCAGCCACCAAACATCCCATGGATGAACCCTAGCCACTATCCTTTTCTTCCAAACACCTCAAACAGCTTCAAAAACTCATAAACACTTTCCAAACAGCCCCAAACACCTTTTAAACAATCCCAACAGCCTCGAGAACCCATAAGCCGCTACCGAGCATCTCTAGAAAACTTCAAACACTTCCAAATAGCTACAGCAACCCAAAACCTATTGCCCAATAACCCCAGCAACCAAAAAGTAATACCAAACAGCTTTCCAAATAAACCTTCATTATTGCAGATTGATCACATTCCATATTGGAAAAATTTGTCACCTTCCAGATAGGAGAAAGTCTAGTCTACGACTTAGAGTTCCGCCAATAATATCAACTTGGCCAACGAACCCAAAGTTTACAGACAATATTGCCTTGTCCTTTTATCTACAAAATATAAATGTATGTTCTCCGAATAAGTTCAAATTCATATTGGGCATCCTGCATTGTTTGCTATGCGATTCATCAAAGCCTATGGTAAAATCTTCAATTATTTATTATATTAATCATTTGGAAAATCATATAATACGGATTAAATTCTAATCACCTGAAGAAAGTTGATTTTTATTGAAAATTGGCCATTCAGGGACCAACTTCTCCAGATTTTCAGAATCAGTTAAACGTAGAGAATATCGAGAGAGGGAGATGAGAAGAGCAATAAAGAATAGAAGATGTTTTCTTATTATTACATGCAGCATTTCTCCTTATATATAAAGAGGTAATATAAGTATGTACATAGGAGTAATGGGTCTTCAGTAATATGATGTAGATCCTAATGGTGTGGCGTGGATGTCCTGATGGCTGCTATTATCCCCCTACAAATGAACCACTATGGTCGAATATGGTAAGTTATGATCTGTGAGTGTTGAAGCGGGATGTCGAGGGCAGCTTTGTCAATATGTCGACTGTCTGTTCTTCTGTGAGAATGTGCAGTAGCTGAATTTCTTGTTTTTGTATGCTATCACAGATGTAATGAAAATCGATTTCCACGTGCTTGGTGCGGGCGCGGAAGATCAAATTTTTTGCGAGTCCAATTGTTGAGATGTTATCGCAAAATATAGAGGTGGGCTTGTTTTGAGAGATGCCAAATTCTTAGAGTAGTCAACGAATCCAGACATTCGTTGTAGTGATTACTAGTGCCCGATATTATGCTTTTGCAGAAGATCAGGAGAATGTATTTTATTTCTTGGCGTTCTAGAAGATTAATGTGTTTCCAAAAATATGCAGTAGCCGGTGGTGAATTTGCGATCAGTTGAATCTCCTACTCAAGCTGAGTTTGTGTATGCTCGAAGATATAGATCACCCGGGTTGATAGGGAGTCATAGATCTTGGGTGCCTTTGACATACCATATGATGTGCTTGAGTTGATCAATGTAAGCTTGGGTGGGGTTATGCATGCGTTGGCAGACTTTGTTGACAGCAAGGTTCAGATCGGAACGTGTGATGGTCAGATATTTTAGTGATCCGGCAAGTGTTTTGTAAATTTTTGGTTGGTTGAATGGTGGGGAGGGTTTAAGTGGTTGCGGTTGTGTTGTAATAGGGGTTAGAGTTTGATTGCAGTTTTCCATGCCGGATAGTGTATGTAGGTTTAATGCATATGTTGGGTCGGCGGGTGTGTGTGTATGAGGGTGATCCCAAGAAATGTGTTTGGTTTGCCAAGGTTCTTCATGTGAAAGCATTGAGTGAGAATGAATAAGGGAGTTTATGGTGGTTGTGGATGGGCCGGCTACTAGGATATCATCAGCATAAATTAGGATGTATATTGGGTTTAAAGTTGAGTTGTGAATTAGTAAGGAGGGATCGACAAGGTTTGTTTTGAATTCTTGGGTGCATAGGAAGTTGGTTAATGTGGAGTACCATTGTCTTGGGGATTGTTTGAAATCGTACATGGCTTTATTGAGTTTGCACATGTGGTGAGGTTTGTGTGGGTCTTCAAATCCTTTAGGTTGTTTTATATAGACTGTTTCTTGAAGGTGATCGTGTAGGAAGGCATTGGAAACGTCTAGTTGTGCCATATGCCACTTGTGGTGCATGGTTATGGTGAAGAGAATTCTGATGGAAGGTATCTTTGATGGTTTCAAGGCAATCAATAAAACGACCCAATATCATTACTTTGCAGATAAGGTCAAAATCCCAACTCTAACATCAGGATCCCGGAGAACTTCTGGAATATTGCTCTGATCCAAAAATATTGCTCTGGAATATTGCTCTGATCCAAAAATAAAATATTGTTCTGAATCGAAATTTTCGGCGCGAGGGTGTTCGTTACATCGTAACACACCTCGATGTCAAGTTTCGTTATTTTTGGAAGTCAAACGGTGGAAAAATGCAAAAAAGTTAACTTTAAGTAATGTTTTTAAATTTCCTTAAGAAATTCTTTTCTTCTCAATCAGCCCCTCCCCCTTTCCAGCCAGCCCCCTCTCCCAACTAGCCGCCAGCCCCGGCAGCCACCCCATTTCCGGCCCTCCAAACTAGCTAGCCAACCCCTCTCCGGCCTCCCCATTTCGACAACCCCTCCAGCTTCCCTCAACTTCATTCGACCTCCCTCCTTTCTTTTCGGCAACTCTAACCGAGGTAAGAGAAGGAAAATGAGGGATTTGGAGGAGAGTTTTCAATAATATTATTTATATATTTCTTATTATACATACTTAATAATCTTTATGAAGATAAGATAATGTCATCACATTAATATTATTGTCATTAACCAACAATGATAAATAGTGCATATTGTTTTCATTATTATTATTATTATTACTTTCTGCAATTTAATTTCAGTCATTTCCATTCTGTCTTTTACTTTCATAATTTATTATTATTATCATTAAATGAAGATAATAATAATGCTAACCTAATGTAAAAGCAAAAGAAAAATAGAATGAAAAAGAAGATAATAATAACTCCTAAGAGCTAATTTAAAATATCCAAATCTAAATGCAGATCCAAAATCGAACTGTCAAATTTTAGATCTTAAAGGACAAAGGTACCTAGTACATGACATATATTACTTTTTATACTTTATTGTTGCTTAGCTTCGCTTCTTCGCTTTGAGCCAAATTTTATATTGAAGCTTGGTTGGTTGTTTGAAACTAATATCCCTTTCATAATATGGTTGTTACTGAAAAATGACATCAGTAACATTAAAGGTTCGTTGGTTATTCGAAACCAATATCCCTTTCATAATATGATTGTTATTGGAAAATGACTCAGTAATATTAAAGCTTGGTTGATTGTTTGAAACTAACATCCCTTTCATAACGTAGTTGTTACTAGAAAATGATATCAGTAACATTAAAACTTGGTTGATTGTTTGAAATCAACATCCCTTTCATAACGTGATTGTTACTGGAAAAATAAC
The DNA here is from genome assembly GCA_016760335.1 of Gastrodia elata. NCBI lineage: Eukaryota > Viridiplantae > Streptophyta > Magnoliopsida > Asparagales > Orchidaceae > Gastrodia > Gastrodia elata. The sequence goes on along the minus strand of CM028678.1, from coordinate 4,279,377 downwards.
ATCAGTAACATTCATAGTGCATTACTGAAAAAATGACATCAATAACCTAAATTTTATAATAATATTTGTTGCATGAAATTTTTATTTCTTTTGCGTTATTACCTTATTATTCTTGCATTTTATTATATCCTTATATCTGCTAATCGCATTTCTGCTTTTTATAAAAATATAATATATTTTATTTACTGTGGTACTTAGAGTATTCTCTAATTACTGAGAATTTTAATCCCGATATTATTTTCTGAATAATACCAGGTCAGATACTTCTGAGAGAGCTTGAAAAACTTTAAAACTTAAATTATCAAATTGCCGATGGATCTACGGCACTATTCTACTTTTACTTTTATTTTTTTCTTTTTACTTTTGTTTCAGTTCATCTTTCATAAACTTTGTAAAAAGGAACGTTAGAAAATTTTTTGTAATATGAAATATTAAATGAATGAGAAATATCTCTTGGCTTTTGTATGTATATTTCCTTTTCTCTTAAATTGCTCAATATGATCCTGCGACATGTGAACACCTGAATGCCGAGACAATTTCCGTTGAGCCAGCATCGGGGCATCACAGTGGCACCATAAGCTGATTATGAAGTAGGTTGGGTCTATCGATCGATTTCTACACTTTAACTAAGTATTCAGTAGCCCTACCGGTAGACTTCTCATTTTCATGTCTCTTCCATACAAAAATGCATGGGACAAATTTTGGCCTAGTTTTGTTATTTTTATGAAAGGTAGGAGAGGGTAACAAAAGGCACCCAAATACACTTAGGTGATTGCAGCAGGGTGAGTGGTTGTAGAGTAGTAGAAATAGGGATGTGTTTTGTGTGTTCAGGGATGGTAATCGGTTGATTAAGTAAACTGAGGTGAGAGCAGATTGGGGCCAAAAAGTATTGGGAAGTTGTGTTGTTTGGAGGAGAGCTCGTGCAGTTTTTATGATGTGACGATGTTTGCGCTCGGCAACTCCATTGCATTGTGGGTGTAGGGGCATTACATACGGTGTTGTATTCCCAAGTTTTTGAGGAGTGTATGGAAGGTAGTGGAGTTATATTCCCCTTTGTCGTCCAATTGGAAAATTTTGATGTGAGCATTGTATTAGTACTTGATAAATTTATGTAGTTTGATGAATTTGTGGATGGTATCAAATTTGTGTTTTAGAGGAAATAGCCAGGTAAACCAAGTATAATCATCAACAAACAACATAAAATTTATAACATTCATTTGAGATAATAGGAGTAGTCCCCATACATCGATGCGCAACAATTCAAAAGCTTTATATTTCCTAGTTGAATATTTTTGAAAGGGCAGGCGATGATGCTTTGATGTAATGCATGTAGTACAAAGAGGAGAGTGATTGCTGGTTTGGATGTCAAGTTGAGTCTTTTTGAGTAGTTGGTGAATTTCCGAATTATGATGTCCAAGCCGATTGTACCATGGAGTTGTAGCGGTTGTTGATGAGTGCATAATTTTCTTGCTTGCGATGAGCTCTGATGGATGAACGGTGTTGTGATGACCCATGTTAGATTGGTAATAACAAATCTAACATCGGATGCATCTTCTCGCAGTATCATATTGGCAATTAGGTAAAATAGCAGTTAAACACATTCAGAGCATTCAAGTGTAAGAAATAGCATTCATTCAATTTAAAATAAAACAATATCCAGAATATATTACATAACTTTCATTATACAAAAATAATAATCCCTCAAAAGGGGGCAGTTAGAATCCGTTAATTTGTCGCGTCATACCTTTAAACTATATCAATTTCCTCCAGCTGTATCTGATCTGGCATTATAAAAATAATGCCTTAGTACATATTCTAAATACAAAGGATATTAAAAATATACTTTAAGCAAAAAGCAGAAGGCAAAAATAATAATAATTGTAAGGGAATAAAATTTATTGCAAATAAAAGATGATCATGTCTCCTGCAAAATAAATATCATTTTTGTCACATGCCAAGTTTTCAAATGGAGAAGCAATAATAGCATAAAAATTTATGTTTATGTTTATGTCTATGATACTATGAAGCAATGATAGCAGTTCTGATGAGCAAAGCCTGAACCATGAGGCTGGGTTCATAAGCATTTAAGCATAAACCTTCACCTGAGCCCCATTAAAGGCTCAGATGACAATAAACATGCATTTAAGCATAACCTTCACCTGGGCCCCCTCAAAGGCTCCAGATGGCACCCTTATAGCTCCTGAGGACTAGCCCCATCCCTAACCTATTCATGCTCCATTTCGGAACCCTTCTTGCAACATTCACAAGACATAAACATCATTTTGTTTCTCTTACATCATTAGTAGTAAAAATAACGCATTAATTAATAATATAACATAGGCTCAAAGCAATATTTAAGCAGCAAATGATAGTAAAAAAGCACAAAAATAATATTCAGTGTACCTTTGAGTTTAACTTTAAGAAGATGAATCACTGACAAAGTTTGTATCTGCAAAAATTATATTTATAATTTTTATTAGACTCTAATGAATAATTAGTCTCTCATATGAATACATGCACAACTAAGCCTATAGTTTAATCTTATAAGTCCTTATAATTCATTTAATACATTTGTGAATAGGATAAAGACTAACAAATCAAAATGTGGCTATAATAATTTCATAGTTCCTCATTTGATATGCATCAGAATCCTAAGTAACTTAATATGCGCCTAATTCATTATGTAGGGATTCCAATTGCCAATATATTCTATTATTATGACCATTTCTCCTCTCTTATATTCCATCCTTAATTGGAATCTAGCAATAGATTGAAGTAGAAATTTTGTAGCTTAATTAAGAAATAGAAATACAAAAGGTTTATGTTATCAATCAAGATGGTAGTTGACTAGTAATAGCATCAACACATTGTTTTCACCATAATTTTACTACAACCTTAACAAAGTTCCATTATTCTTTATTCTCACATGATCAACCATTATATGAAATTGACATGATCTGAATTGAAATTACATCAACCTAGTACAACAAGGTTCTGGCAAAATTCTACCATAGGTTTTGATTTCAAAGTTTAAAATGAATGACTCCTATTTGCATAAAACAGTAATTACAATGAGTAAAATAAAGAAGATCTCAATTATGATGGATTGCTTCCTATCTTATCCAATGATGTTGGATATATAAAATCAACATCTATGAACACAAGTTCATTCATGACAGAAATTTGACCCAATTGTTAGCTAGATAATTTAATAGAGATTTCAATATTTTTAAGTTTCTCACATAAATATTTATTATTAATTATCGTTAATATGATATTCATTTGCTAATTTAATTTGAGCTTTAATATGAAGTATTACCAACACACATTTAAGATTCTATCTTATATAAGGAGAATCGAAGCAGTAGAGTTTATTACCTGCTGCAGAAATCGGCGCAGAGAAGAGTCGACGCAGAGAAAACCAAGCGGGCAAGGATCGGGCGCAGGGGGAAGGATCGAGTGATTCCCTGAGATGTCATCGGGTCTCTGTCGAGCGTAAAGAGGGATTGAGCGCACGGGGGTCGGCGCGCAGAGAACCGAGTGATCAATCGAGCGCAGAAACGAGTGGAAGAAGTCGGCGCAGAGGCAGAGGTCGTGCGCTATGAGCTTCGAATTTCCATCTCTCGGCGCACGGGACTACGAGCGGAAGGGGGATCGCGTCTCCTGGCTCCTCGATCGGCCGCCAGGTATGTCCTTGCTGCCGCTGCTTCTTCTGGGAGGGCTCGATCACTGAGAGGAAGAGGCGAGAGGGATCGAGAGTGGTGATGGGTCAAAGCCATATGCCCGATTATATAGGGTGTGCGTGCGTAACGCACACCCGTTTGGACCGGCTGGCGTCTTCCTAAAACGCCCGCAAATTTAGGATAATAGCATAACTGTCGTAATTTGCTTTAATGGAGTAATTTGCTTTAATGTCGTAACTGTCGAATTTGAAAACTTTCTAAATTAGAGATTGAAACTGAAAAAAAAAATCGAATTTAACGAGAGTTTTAACGGGAAATTGAAATTTGCAGGGATTTTAACAAATCTGAATATTGCGGGGAAGTAACATCCTTTTTTACCAATGACCTAGGGTTATTACAGGTGTAGAGACCATTATGGCTTGTTCCTTTGAGGAGAGGAGTGCTGGTGCGTAGATCCTTAATGATAAAGCCATGTTTGTTGAAGATAATGGAACAAGAATTGTCAGATGCTAATTTATAGATGGATAAGAGACTGTAATAACATTTAGGAACACGAAGGATTTTGTTTAGATGGAACTTACAATTAGGTGTATGTAAGATTCTGGTACCTATAATGGAGATAGAAAGGGAAAGGTCATTTTTGATTGTGACATTGTTGTTGTAGTGATATGGTTCGGCTATATATATGTGGCATAGATCATTTGTGATGTGATTTGAGGCTCCTGAATCAAGGAACCAATTGGGGTCCGATGGTCCTTCGTTGTAGAGTGTCATCAGTTCTATTGTTTTGGGTTCAGCAGAGCTGTTGTAGACTTGATTCATCCTATGCTAGCAGTCTTTGGTTGTATGGCCTAATCTATAGCAAATTTGGCATTTTATGTATGTTGTTTTGGCTTGGTGTCCTCGATTTATTGGGTGGCAGTTTCTTGATTGCATTTCGTGGGCTTGTGGTGTCCACTGAGTTCTTCACCGTTGTTGAATTGTAGGATGGCGTTGTTGATGTGTGGAATTGCTTAACCTTCCTCTAATTCTCGGTGAACCTGCATGTCCACATCCCATTTGATGTCCGGAGTATAGGGTGAGGTTCGAGGAGTTAATGTTTGCTGATAGGTGTATTTCTTTATGTAATTCCTGTTAGATGTTGACTTCCTTCGTGCAAAGAAGAGAGTACAAGTCGTCTAAAATGATTGGTGTAGTCTTTGTTCGCATGACTGTTTAGAAGGCTTGGTAGGTCGAGGTAAGTCATTCAATGTGTATAGGATGGAATCTTCTTAATCAATCTTTGAGACGCTGATGTTGATCTTGTCTACTAGCTCCTTTATTTCATCCAAGTATTCTTGCAATGGTCTATCTTTTAGGAATACGTTGTAGAGCTCGTTCTTGAGTTGTATAATTCTTGAACGGTTGGAGGGTTGTAGATGCCTTTCTATAGTAATTCAAATTTCTTGACATGTCTCAGCATCCAATATGTGTGATAAGATGGAAGGAGATATTATCAAATATAAGGCAGCAATTAGGTTATTATCAGTTGAGATCCATGCATCTTGGTTTCTTCATTTCTACTTGAGTTGGGCCGGACTCCTTCTAAATGATCATAGAGATTATTTGCTTTGAACAACTTTGTTACTCGAGCTCACCATATGAAATAGTTTTCAGTGGTGATGGTGTTTTGGATAAGGTTCTTGATGTTTAGAGATCAAGAATTTGAGATTCTTGAAGTCAGTTGTTTCTGCAGTATTGTGGTCTGAACAATAGTTCAATTGTTGTTGTTGGATTGAGAGTTTGTGTGGGTTGATTCCATGATTGTAATGCGATTCTTGAGAAGGTTCTTGTGAGTTCTTGAGGAGGAGGGAGAGTTCATGAGGGAGTGGAGAGGAATTTTTGCGCAGGGGAGGATGGGGATGATGATGTTGAGGTTGAAGATAGGTTGGTTGGTTGGCTAGTGCTGAGGATAGACGAAATGCTGTAAACAAAGAGATTGGAGAGCTGGAGGGTAAGGTGAAAGGTCCTTGAGAAGAGTTGTTGAGCTGAGAGGTGATTCTTGAATGTTCTTGTGAGCTGAGGAGAATTGGCTGAAGAGTTCTTGGGCTGGAGAGGGAAAGTAATTGCTGAACTGCAGTTCTTGTGAGCTTGAGAGGTGACGGGCTGGTGGTAATGACGTTCTTGATGGAGATTGAGGTAGAAGGGGGTGGAGGAGAGACCTTGCTCCGATACCATGTAGAGAATATCGAGAGAGGGAGACGAGAAGAGTAATAAAGAATAGAAGATGTTTTCTTATTATTACATGTAGTGTTTCTCCATATATATATATAGAGGTAACATAAGAATGTATATAGGAGTAATGGGTTTTCAGCCATTTGATGTAGACTTTCTAATCATGTGGCATGGATGTCTTAATGGTTGTTATTATTAAAATTTGATAATTATATTTTTTACCAAATAATTATGTGTTATTTCGTTCATGGTTTTAAAAAGTTGTGACATTTACAAATTTTGTGATAGATGCTAGAATTAAAACTTAGAATTTAATAGAATTAAGCATAATCGTCAATTTCCCACTATTGGATCAATCAACATTCACATATTATTTTCTCTAAATAGAATTAAATGAAAATAATTAGCCTCTTGATTATAAGATAACCAACAATATAGAACTACCTATTTCAATAATTTAATTAATAGTACTAAATTTATCATGTCTATGGAAATAAAGAATGTTTAAGCAAGAGAAAGTTCAATAAAAATAGTAAAGTTTATGAATAAATTAAAACATAAATACATAAATTTCAAAACATGCTTTTATATAAGCAAATGTGGCAGAAACCTCTATGCACACATATTACTTCCATAATGAAATCTTTTCTAGAGATAGGATACTCCTTAGCTTTGGAAATGCTTTTCACCCTAGGTCCATTAGGTTCTAGGTCGCTCAACTTTACAATAGGGTACTCCATTCACAATGCAAGTGATAACAAAACTAATTGAATAATATGTGAAATCATAGTCAAATCTAAAATGATTGTTGCTATATATTTATAATTTATTCAATTAGTTTACTATTCACTTCTAGCTACTAGTTTTTCTACTTTTAACTGTTACTCCTTTGAGTCGCTTACACTACAATTATTAAAGCATACATATTCTTTTCTCTTCATTGTTAATTATTCAGTAAAAATTTATTTATCCACTCTTCATATTTTTATTAACATTTTTAAGATTAATAATAATGGTTGAAAATTCATTGATCTGAACCACACCTATTGTCGCATTTGGTATACCTATTTTGATCTTTTTTCTACTTTAGAATTTCTTTAATGCAGTATTTGTATTTTTACTATTTATAGAATATCATATTTTATAAAGGGGTTGTTTGGTATGCAAGATTTTGAGTATAAAGCAATTATTTTTTCAAGAATTACAAAATCTTGTGTATAATTAAATTTATATTATAATCATATTTCACCATAATCAGATTACATTATAAATTTAGTATACTAAACAACCCTGAAATATTGTTAAATTTAATATTTTTGTATGTTTAATTAGCTCTTAGTGTTATTTAGACAATATATCTAATTATGGATTTAAATATTAAATGTTAACTTCATTTTTCATTGTTTGACACCTTCATTACATATGCTTATTGAGTCGGGTCATGACAACGGGCCAATAATCATGTGTGGTTGCAATAAGCTTTTTGAAGAAATTAATGAAAGCGTCGCAAGTGAAGTGACATTTTGTGTGACGCCTATGTTAGGTTGGTAAACCAAATTAACATCGGATGCATCTTTCCGCATGATCATATTGGCGGTTAAGTAAAATAACGGTTAACCAACATCCAGAGTCATTCAAGTATAAAGAAATAACATTCATTCAATTTAAAGTAAATAACATCTAGAATTTTATTACATAATTATCATTATCTAAAAATAATTAGTTCTCGAAGGGTAAATTAATTTCCCGCGTCACGCTTCTTTCTAATAATTTTAAACTATATCAGCCTCCTCCAGCTGTATCTAATCTGGCATTATAAAAATAATGCCTTAGTGCACATTTCAAATACAAAGGATATTAAAAATATACTTTAAGCAAAAGTCAAATGCAAAAATAATAATAATCATAAGAAAATACAATTTGTTACAAATAAAAAAGATCATAAATCCTGCACAATAAATATTACTTTATCACATGCCAAGTTTCAAATAGTAATCGCATAAATATTCATGCTTCTATTTATGTCATGATATTATGAAGCAACGTTAGCAATTCTGATGGGCAAAGCCAAACTATGAAGTTGTGTTCATAAAAATGCATTTAAGCATAACCTTCACCTGAGCTCCCTTAAAGGTTCCAGATGGCTTTAAACACGCAATTAAGCATAACCTTCATCTGGGCCCCCTCAAATGCTCCAGATGGTACCCTTATAACTCCCGATGGACTAGCCCCGTCCCTAACTTAATTCAACCTCCGTTTTGAAACCCTTTGCAACATTCACAAGATACATAAACATCATTTTCATTTATCTTACATCATTAGTAGTAAGAATAACGCATTAAATAGCAATACAGAACAGGCTCAAAGCGATGCTTAAGTAGCAAAACATAGAAAGCATAAAAATAAGATCCAGTGTATCTTTTGTGTTTGACTTAACAAGACGAATCGCTCACAAATTCAATGTGTCTGCAAAAATTATAATTGAAATTCAATTAAACCTTGAAAGTATTTGCTTGCTCAATGAAAGTTAATATTTTTATTTATAGGCTTTTGGCTAATTATGAACTTTGTGATTCTTTGTTCCTCTAGATTTATGACGCATATAAACTAACTTTAGTTAAGAGATTATCCGAGTTAATTTAGAACAATATAGAAAATCAGTATTACTAAAATCGGTGAAACAATTTTTCTATATTTTTGAATAGCAATTTATACTATCAGTAAGAAGTTTTGAATATACTAACTTGACCATTACTAGAATAATAAACTTCTCATTCATTGGTTAATCTTGATTCATAAACTTAACATAAAGACGGCTGAAACATACAGTAGTCCTTAAATGCTGCCTATTAATTTCTCATCTCAAAACTTAATGCACATAACTGTAAGTTCAACCTCCCTTTGGTAGTAATTCACCAACATTATTTAAATTCATTCAGATTTCATTTAATATGAATTACAAGATTTATTTATAATGGATTTTATTTCAAAGTCTGAATTAGATATGATGTTTAAGTATTTTACGACAGTAGGTAGTTGAATACCCAAAAATTTACAATAAGAGCTAACCACACTAATTCTGTTTCATGAATCTTATAACAAAATAATTTAATGATTAACTAAAGCTGAGATTAGACATTTACGGTCGCTGCTAATGCACGGAAATAGGTGTTAGCTTTTTGATCCAGCATATAATAGATTAATTGAATGATACTACTCGTGTAAAAATCGAAACATTAATCTTAAAGCCAACTAATTTATTATATTCTAATTAACTTAAACATTTAATGATTAACACATAAGTATTCTATTATTTCCTAATGTATTTAAAAAAATAGAAGAAATTCTTACCTGCTGAAGAATCGGGTGCAGAGAAGGTTTAGGCGCAAGCATGGATCGAGCGCAGGCAATTAATCGAGTGGAAAAGGGGAAGAAGGTCGAGCGAAGAGGTTGGCGCAGAGGGTCGAGAGTTGAAGGAAATCGCACAAAAGCAGAGTTTGCGCGCTATGAGCCTTCGTTTTCGTCTCTCGGCGTACAGGACTACGAGCGGAAGGAGGGATCGAGTCTCCTGGCTCGATCGACCGCCAGGTAAGTCCTTGCTGCCGTTGCGTCTCCTGGGAGATGTTCGATCGCTGAGAGGAAGAGGCGAGGGGGTCAAGAGCAAAAAGCGATGAGGGGTCGAACGGCATACGCACGGTTAAATAGGGTACGCGTGCGTAACGCACACCATTTGGTCCGGCTGGCGTTGTTCTTAAAACGCCCGTAAGTTAAGGGTAATAAAATCTGAGAATAACATAACTGTCGACCTGCTTTAATGGAGTGATTTATGCTTTACTAATTTAAGTATGACAGAATCTTAATTTCTATTTCAGCTTAAATAAATTTGAAAACATTATAAATTAAGGATTGTAACTGAAAACTAAAATTTAGCGGGAGTTTTAACGGAAAACAAAAATCTGGGGAGATAAACGGAAATTTCGGTTTTGCGGGAAAGTAACGTCCCATTTACAAATGACCTAGGGTCATTACATTTTGAAACTCAAAGTTATCACAATTACCAAAGCTTGAGAAAAGTATTTTATCAAGAATGTTTACTAAGTAACGGATATAAAGTTTAATATTCACAAACTTGGTCATCTACTCTAGAATGGAATGCTCACAGTAACAAATATTTTAAATTGCAAAATTGCAAAGGCACTAATGTAAGAAAAAGCATCTTTATGTTGAGCTTGCAAACTAACGGAGTGCAATATATGATATTGAAGAAAAATCTTGGTTGTGGCATTAATGATATAGGCATGTAAATTCTTAGCCTTATATGACTAAATCATAAAATATAAAGGATCCAAATCAAATTTGTGATGTATTTGCATTTGGAGGATGAGTTCAACATCTTTTTTAAAGAATAAACACGAAGAGCAAAGCATGCAAGTAGTTCATTAATACATATGTGGCTCAACAATGCTATAACAATTGAAAGAAATAACTATTTATGAACTTTCATTAATGATCATAGTAGAAAAGATGAGTTTAATTTTAAAATCAAAGAATAGAGTACACAACTGTTTCAAGAGATTCAAAGCTTCTGCAGAAAAAAAAAAGTAGATGTCAAATCAAAACACTCGTAATATATCGAGAAAAAAATCACATCAAAAGAGCATGACGTATTGTATGAATACCAAAATATAAAAAGACTATTAATAACACCATATACATCTCAACTAAATGGTATAGCAGTTGCAAAAATCAAATTATCATAGAGAGATGATTTAGTCAACATGTCAGTTTAAATGATCTAACGCCTCAAAAAGCATAGAATGAAAGAAAATCTAATGTTGCATCTCAAAGTACTCTAAAGCTTTGCTTATAATTGAAGGCTACATGTGTTGAAGGAAAGATAGAGAATAAAAATCATAAGCTTATAATTGTTGTCTATAATTCAAAAGGCAAGGGTTATAAGTTATATGATTCTACCAACAAAAAAATTGTGAGTCAAGATGTTAAAATTGATTGAGTAAATAGTTTGGCTTTAAAGAATATAGAGAAGACAGCTGTGAAAGTTGTTAATAAACCGCACAATCACAATCACACAATTAAAGAAAAATCAGCAAGCAAAGATTAAGCACCAAACATGAACTAATCAAAAAATCAAAGGATGAGAAGCTTAAGTGGCATTTGTAATGCCACACAATGATATTGACAACTTAACACTTTTTTTGTTGACACTAAGTCACTTATATTTGAAACGCTAAAGTACAAAATAGTCGAAAAGAAGTAATAAGAAAAAGATAATATCAAAAAGGAGAAGTTAGCTAAACTTCCAAAGCAAAAGATGCTGATTAGAACTCGCTGAGTTTACAAAAGAAAAAGAAATGCACAATGACAAATAATAAAATATTTGGTGGCAAAAGGCTATAATCAAAAAGTACAAGTTGACTATGAAAATGTTTTTGCACTTGCTGTTCGTTTGGAGACTTTTCAATAAATGGTTGCTATTGATGCATAATGCATAATTTGGATAGAAAATTCATCAGATGGATGTCAAATCAGCATTCTTCAATGACTATATTAAAAAAGAAAATGATGAAGAGCAACCTCTTGAATTTAAAGAAAAAGAAAATAAAGAAAATTGTATGAGAAAAAAACACCAAATGCATGGAGCACCTGAATTGATGCATCCGAGTGAAAATGAGTTTATACAAGCCCATGTAAACATGTTGTGTACCAAGAAGTGCGGAAAAAAATTTAAGTTGCTATGTTTATTGTAAATGACTTGATTTTTGTAGAAAGTTTGACTTATGGATAGATAATTTCAAAGATATAATGAAAAGTGAATATGAGAAATGATTTTAGTTATATTGTGCATTTCCTCAAAATTTAGGCAAAGCAAGTGAAGGAATGAGGTCTTTCTTTATAGATAGAATTATGCAAAAGAGAATTTAAAGAAGTTAAGATGGAGGAATGTAATCCAATAGACATATATATTCATTTCTTTCCAACAAGTAATTAACCCAAGAAAACTACTCTAAAAGTGAATTCCACAACTTTAAAAGTTTAGTTGAATGTATGAGATGACCAACAAGTACTCAACTAAATATTTTATATGCGGCTAGCCTGATTAGTTGCTATATGGAGATGTCGATTATTTCACATCAGCGAGATGCTGAATAAGTACTAGTCGTCCTAACACCTTAATATATTATTTGTGATAATTAAAGTTTTAGAGTTACTTATAAGTAATTGTAATGAATTACGTAATTTATTATTATTAAATAATCGTGAATTATGAGAGTTATATTACCAAAAGAGTTATAAAGTTAAATGTATTAGGTTATTGTAAAATAATCATTTAATTGTACCATAGTTTGAGAAACTTTTATAATAAAAATAAATTTATTCATCCCCCACCTACTTTCTTATTCTCTTTAATATTTTTAACAAATTGACCCAAACAAAATATAAGTCTTTTATCATGTCATGCTTGTTTGCAACCTTATTAAAAGTACCATTTCTTTCAACCAAGGGTAGTGGTAAAAATAAAAAGAGTCAAATCATTTCACGTCCACTTGATTTACCATGTAAGTTATCTCTTCAGGTAAATTAAAGTTTAAATATAAAACAACCACTAACGTTTAAAAGGTTAAAAGCAGTGAAAAATCAAAAAATTAAAGTGCCATGACAGAGAAAATTTGATGATCAAAATAGTGCAAAGAAAGAATAAGAAAACATAGAAGAATTAGCAGAAGATGGAAAAGGAAAATAGCATTCCACTTGTTGCCTAGGCAATACAAGTGGTAGGCCTTGCCACCTTATTTGACACTATTTCAATCATCGTGTTCATTCAAAAGCTGAAACAAAATGAAACTCTAAACCTGAAATGAATTGGTTCGATCCCTATGAAAATTTTAACAAAACCCTACTAATTCTAGCAACTAAGTTTTTGAAAAGCAAGTAACAACCAAGATGAAGATGATGATAGAGGGAAAAAGGAGATTGATTTATCATGACTACCGATCCCAAGCTTCCTCCGCCAAGATAAAGATGAGCTAGAAAAGACCGAAACCCGACTTGAACTTCAGAAAAATAAGAAAAAAACATAAAAGCCAAAGAGAATAAAAGAACAATGGTCCTCATGTTTTTAAACCCTACATAATAGTGATTGCAATAGGCATTCATTGAGTATTATCAAGAAGTTGGTGGAAATTCAGAGACTTTGAGTAAATTGGGGTAACAATTAGGAAGGGAGAATTAAAAATGAAAAGAGTATTTGCTCCTAATTTTACTTCAATTTCCCCTAGAACGAATACATTATTATTAAAAAAAAGATAATGGGGTCCACAACCACTATTCTTATTCATTTTCACTCATATGGCCAAATTTTCGATGCTACAACTATAAACGTCCATTGTTTATGACTCGTCGTATCTTTACTATTTGAAGTTATAAATTGTGTTCCTATCATTTTGCCTCTAGCCATGGCCATAGCTCCCATTGATATTTTCCAACGCCACCAATAATCATTCCTAGTAGCCACAATAATTGATCTGTGGCTCATGAAATAAGATTACTCACAAATCTTAGGACATGTCTCACCGCTCACAAAATTCATAGCATCCAATTCTTGAATCTAAACCAAAATTCGCAATTTCCCATAGTATAAAGCATTCATCATCCACTGCATAATCATTGTCATATTGACCTACAACATAGTCACATAATAACTATTTGAAATGCGTGGATTGAAAAATGCACTAGAGTTCAGGACCTAAACTCTTTAAGACTTTTAATACAACACACTAGATCATTGATGGATTCTCCATTAACTAAACACATCAAATCATCATCCTTTTGATAGTTCTTAATATTCTATGCTACTTTACACGAAATTTTGAAGTGCCCTTTCCAGTTGTGATTCCAACATTACAATTTCTCAATTGACTTGTCTTTTAACTAGAATATGTAATTACCGTATCCCTACCCTTTTGAGGTGATCTTCCCTTTACCTTCGATAATTGAGTAAGAACTAAAGATTCCTCTAATTCCCTTATGTGAATAAATCGCTACAAATCATGTCACCAACAACATGCAGCTCAATGGCACTAAGAGAATGCTTTGCTTCTAAAGCATAGTAATGGCTATGTAAGTCGCATCAAGAGTAGACGCTATTTTGCAAAATGCCCTTCAAATGCTCGAGCGTGTAAAAGCAAATGCAATTTCTTGCTATAATTGGGAGGGTTATGATATTGAATGATTCTTGTTTTTCAAATGATTGCCCAAAAAGCCTAAGTTCTCAATCAAATATAAAGTTTTGCAATTTTCTACACAAATGTACTATATTTGCAAATTCATGGGTTCAGTGTTGTTTCTATAAAAACCTCAAGAAAATTTTTGTAGATTATTAAAGTAATATCAAGAATTGATATTTATAAAAATCGTTATTATTAGATGAGTTATTGGTTTTCTAAAGTGTGCTTCGCTTTGCGCTATGTGCACATAAGCAAAAGATTAAATAAAATATGCACTTCACAATGTGCATTAATCTTTGAAAACACCAATCTAAGTTTATCTTACCATTTTCTAGTAAATTGCTCAGCATAGTCAGTGTCATCGACCAGCTCTTTGGTAGAAGCCTAACATCATCAGTGTGTTTACCTCTTCTCCTTTTAACCTTAACAAGCACACTTAAGTTAAACTAGTTTGATGTCCCTGGCTTCTCAAACATATTTGACAAAGCTTTTATCAAGACATTGACGATATTGATGATCATATGCTATCATGGTGAAGTTCACAATTATGAGTAGTTAGCAAAATAACATATCTCAAACTTTGTGCTCCATCTTTACTAGGTTTACTCAAATAAATGTTTGATGTCACTTCTTTTGGTAATAAAAATCCATAATTTGAATTTTCCAAAATTCAGCATCATTTCCATCAAACTGTTAATAATTACCTTCTTATTTTTACAATAACGCTAAATGTTTTTTGAGAATAGTCTTTTCAAACAAATTGTTAGAAATATGGAAGAAAAAAATATTTTCCGGCACCGCACAAATTCTCATGAGAAAGGAAATAACACAAATATAAATTATTATTAAAAATCACAAGTACACAAAATAGATGTGTTTTAGTGAATGTCCATTTACTTCTACATGCAGCAAAAGATATTCTTCTTTTATTACACAAAAATAAAGAAAATATCACATGATAGACTAACCACTGTGCAGTAGAAATTCTAGCTTAAGATATGGTGAGAAATTGGATATACATGAGAACAAGAAGATTTCATCTCAAAATCTCATTTACATCAAATCAAATTTTCTCTTCACATAATATTACCATTAAATTGCATCAAATATTTACTTTAAACTATATCACATATTATTTAAATCACATTTTACTTTTAGTTAGCCAAAAGGGTATTTATCCATTATATTGGATCTTCACTAAAGTCAAAAGTAGATATAATAAAAAATTCATCTCAATAATCATATCCACTTCTATAAAAATTTAACCAATTTCAGTCCTAGCTTATTTAACTTGACTTAGCACATCGAAAGATAGTCTCCACATATGTAACACCAACTTCAGCACTATAGTTAGTGAGTTGACCCAAAATAACACATAAGTCCTCCATGTCAATCTTAATTTTCTTCAATCAAAATTAGCAGTAAGAAAATATAGATTAGCATCAATACATTTCACTTCAACTTGCACATCCATGTGAGTTCTCTCTCAAGTTCAGGTAAAGCGAACAACTAAACTAAATCAACCGACAAACAATTGGCACCCTAGAAGGTCAAAATCAGTGAACAAATCAGTATATTAAGGTGTTAGCACAAACAAAACAAGCCGATCAAAAAAGTATAAAGCACGGCAAAAGAAAACACCAAGGAATCAGCAGAATATGAAAAGAGGAAGGGGTGTACCACTCGTTTCCCCTGCGATACAAGCGCCTGGCCCTGCCACCTCCGTCATCTGCCACAATCGCAGTCCTCATGCCCGCTCAGAAGCAGTAAAGAAACGAAATTCTGTATACAGAAATGAAAAGGTTTGATCCTTTTGAAGCTTTCAAGAAAATCCTTCCACATACAGCCGCAACGATTTTTGGAAAGCAAATAAAAGCCGCGGTGAAGACGATAACAGAATAGTGGAGAAGAAGAAGAAGAAGAAGAAGAAGAAGAAGAAGAAGGGGCGATCACAAACTCCAGTTTGACTTTCCTTCCGCACGAATGAAGATGGCCCGGGAGGGACCGATCTGACTTGGAATTCAGAATAGGAAAAAGCATAAAAGCAGCAAGAAGAAGACAACAGCTGTCCAGCCTCTCGACTTGCCGGCCAATGATAATGGCTATAGAAGAATGGTGGCCGGCGGTGAGTGCTCCAGCGTTTTTTAAACCCTTCGTGATAGTGATTGCCATGTATTTTTACTGACTATTACTCAGCAGTAGATGGAAAATAAGAGGCTTAAAGCGGACTCTGAGAAGCCGGCCGTGGATGGAAAAGAATGAGCATACTGATACGCAAAAAAATCGTGAATAAGACACGACAGAAACCATAGAAATATTTATAACATATATTTATTTTATTTTTTATTGCTTTTTATAATAATTATTTTTTCTATAATTATATATATATACATATATGATATAACTTTAAATGTCTAGTATTTTTATTTGATATTTTTAATATATAAGAATGAAAATAATAAGATAAAATTTTACTTATATAAATCTCTATTTTTTATTAAATATTTAAACTTTATTATATTTATTATTAAAACATTTAGCATTTTACTATTAAATTTATATATATATATATATATATATATATATATATATTAACAAGAGTTTAACTATTGATTGCTTTGATGATAAGTCTTTCTTTTGTGATTATATAATTGTTAGAAAACATAGATTTTTCAATGTTAAACTATTGTTTGACTAACAATCACATATCTTCGAATTAACGAGATGGTTCAACAGAAATAAATTGTATATAAAATACAAATATATTTTAGCTTCATAGTTCATTTTTAAATATATTGATGTAAAGTTAATTTTACAATACAGTAACACCAAAATAAATACTATCAAGAAAATTTGTAATATGAATTTTTATGATTGTAAACGTAATGAATATAATTATTTGAGCTAAATCTTATTTTGAAATTATCTATTACGGATCAAATATTATAAAATAATGTTTGATAGTGAAATAATTTTATGATTTTTATAAATATGAGTCATTTGAAAAAGAAAATTAAACCATGGTGTTTGAGAAATATTCTCTCATTCTTCCATTGATTTTTTTTGCCTAATTTCTTATATGTTTCATATATAGATCATTACAAATCTAAGAAAAATTATAGGTGATGTGAAAAAATAGATTCCTTATTTAAACTTATGTGTTTGGTTCAATATTATTTTAGATTAGGTTGGACTATATTAAATGATTAACTGTGATATAAGGGTTCAACCATTAAGTTGGATAAGTTAAGCTTAATCTCAAATTGAAAAGCACTAAAATGATGCAACAACCAAGATATAGCAAGGAGATATAGCCCTCAACAATTTGGTAACATTTACCTGACAAATGACAAGGACAATCAATCCTTTTACGTTAATGTTGATGTAAGCTTCAGTGGAACTATGGTACCAAATGCAACTCCAAATATTACAAATTCGACAAAGTAAAAGTGAAGATGGAACAAGTTGAAAAATTTGTAAAATTGGGGGAAGATATAATTCAAAGAGTCTTTGATCCTGGAAAACAACATACTAGGAGAAATAATTTCTTAAAAATAAAAGCAAAGCTTAACTACTAACCTATGATATGTAATCTAAAGTTGATATGATTGATTCATGGATCAACTAGTTGGAAGGTTATTTTGTATCCAACAACATATTCATAAGGAATATCAAATTTAATTAGCAGAATTTGTTGAAACGTGTCCAAGTAAGGTGCACTCTAAGATTAAGAGTCATTAAGTGAATTTGACATTAAAAAAAAAGTCTTAGAAGACTATTTAGAATGAGAATTTGTCTCACAAGCTGCTAGAAAATGAAATGGGAGATATGACACTTCTCGCACAAAGAAAAACCCTAAGAAAAAACTTCAATAAAGATTTTTTATATTTAAAGATGTGCGGTGTAAAATATCAAATTTTAAATTTTATTTATTTTGATTTTTATTCAATCAATCAAGTGATAATTTGACATGATGAAATTTTAAAATTTTTAAGCATATCTTTAGAGAATTTTTGATAATTTTGAAGAATTTTTCTTTTATCAGACTCTTCCGAGTATATGGCAAAATCCTTAAGATCCCATAAATTAAGAGAATTTGGATGCTTAAGGGAGACCTACATTTTACGTCTGAACAAGTTGACCCGCACAGCGCCATAGCGCCCGACTCTCAAGTCGGGGGGCGCCGTAGCACCCGGCATTCATATCGGGGGCGATACGACATGTCGTAGCGCCCGACTTTCAGATCGGGGGAAATGCAGCACTTCGAGCCCCCGACTTTCGGGTCGGGGGGTGTCGTAGCGCTTGACTCTCGAATCGGGGGGAGTTGTTACGCGCCGTAGCACCCAACTCTCGGGTCGGGGGGCGCTGAGCATCATATCGTCCGACTCTCGGGTCGAGGAGCGTTGTGGTGCGCTGTAGCGGGTCGTAACGCACTCTAGTACCCAATTTTTCAAATATTTGTAATTTTTGTAATATGCCCGCTCTAAAACTGAAATAGCACAAAAATATATTAAAATAACGACTGATTTTAATAAAAATATGCATTATAAATATAAATTCATTATTTTTAATATTTTAAATTTTTGAATTTGAGGTTATATGGCAAATCATTTCTTATGAACTAATGAAAATTATGCCTGTTAAATTAATACATTTTTCACCTTTTGAAGACTAGGATAGTAAGTTTAAATTGATATTTGACAAATCCAATCAAATAAAAATATTTGTGTTTTATCAAGTCAATTAGATTCATTTATAAGTATTATTTAATTTTATCTATTTTGAGTCTAATTCCGGTTGAATCATGCTCTTGATCTGCTTACTGTTTAAAGAATTACAAAAATATTATCATAAGACGTGTGACAAAAATATGAATTATATTTGTATTTATAATATTTGTCTTTAAAAGGAGAAAAATAACACTGAGAATATGTACAAATTAGACTGGCTGGCAACTCCTGAGAATTATATGAAAAGATTAAGCCTTTTTTAGAAAGTGGGCAAATTCAGAGAAAAGATACACCATCATTTTCAAAAAATCTAATAAGCTACTGATGAATAATGAGAAATCTTTATAAACGCTATACATATGGGCTTACTCATTTGGGCTCAGGGGTATTCGGACTCGACTTTATGTGATATAATACTTTTGATGAGATTTATTTTATACTAAATTCATGTCTAACATGCAAGGCAAAACTAATTTCAATTGATATATATAGATAAATAACATCTTTAAAAGCAAGAACCGGCAATCCCTGTTGAAACCGTTGGCAAATAAATTAATTCTAATTTTTTTGGATGATTCCCGTAACCTGCGGGCATTAGCTGTCGAACGGGCGTGTGTTACATGAGCACGCCCTATTTAAATCGCAAAGGGACTGAACGCTCGCCACTCGAAGCAAGCCTTCTCTCTCTCTCAATCTCTCGACTCTCTCCAGCACTGACGAACTGCGCAGCAGCCGACAGAAGCGCACAGCATGCGAGCAGGCAATGGCAACTCGATCCTTGCTGCCAACGACAGAAGCTGACACGAGTGCAGTCGACGACCCAGCATGCACGATCGTCTCTCTTTGCACCGATCAATGCCCGATCCCTCTGCTTCCGCTCGATTCTGCGCCGATTCTTTGCTGCGATCGACCGAGCTTTAAGGTACGAAATCTTACTCTACGTCGAATGCGTCAATCCTTTTAATAGAAGGTAGAATCGTATATGTTAGCTAATAATACTTCAAATCGATGTACCCAGTCTGTTAGGCAGACAATGCGGAAGGAACTCTTGAATTTGAAGCAAGGGAGTCATTCAGTTACAGAATATGAAGAAGAATTTACTCGCTTAGCTACTTTTGCCTCAGAAATAGTTACAACTGAAGAAGTTAGGTGTCATTTGTTTTATAATTGATTAAGGAATAATTTTCAACATATTTTGACACTTCTCCAGATTTCAAATTTTGCCCAGCTAGTGGAGAAGGCCAAGCTCATGGAAGCTCAAGAACAATATTTTTCGAGGATAACAAAGAGACCAAATTTTTCTCCCCATTTTCCATCCAAGAGGTAATAATTTTCAAGACCTCAAGGAAGAATTTATAATATTCAAAGCAACCCTAGTGGATCTGTTCCAAGAACACCTAATACTTATAAATTTTGTGGAAGAATACACAGTACAAATAAATGTTTTACCGATATAGGTCAATGCCATCGATGTGGGAGGACAAATCATACAATAAAGTTCTGCCGTGCTACTTATACAATAAACGGATATCAACTTCCAAATCAAGGCAAAGCAATTATGAGAAATCAGGGCAGACCACCAGTAAACTAAGAAAATAACATAGCATCTTCAAGTAATACAAGGAATAATTCAGCTCAGGCCAGAATATTTAATCTATCTCAAGAGGAGGCAAGAGATGAGCCTAATATGGTTACAGGTACTATTCTTTTGTTTCAGCAACTTTATTCAGTTCTTTTTTATTTTGGAGCTATGCATTATTTTATTGCATCAAAGTTGGTTCAAAAATATTCATTGCTAGTAGAATAACTTTCATCAATACTCAAGGTCAATCTACCATCAGGAGAGTTCTTAGAAATAAATATCTTTTGTAAATGTAAGTTAAATATAAGTGGAATTTCTTAGGAAGCTAAACTCACTGTTATTCCTATAACCACTTTTGATATTATTCTTAGGATGGACTGGATGAGTCAAAATAAAGCATTAATTGATTGTGCGAAAAAGAGAGTATACATACGTAGTGGAAGTAAGAAAGTAACTTTTATTAGTTAAAGAAGTGCAGTTATCAGTCTTATTCCAGCAAATAAAATCAAAAAGTTTATTAGAAAGAAATACCCTATATTCTTAACCTTACTCTCAAATTCTGATGCTAAATCTACGCCTCTAGAAGAAACTCATATAGTAAAAGAGTATGCAGATATTTTCCCAGAAAAACTTCCAGAGTTACCACCTCAAAGAAAAGTAGAATTCAATATTGATTTAATTCAAGGAACGAATTCTTTATCCAAAGTACTATACAGAATGGCACCTAAAGAATTAGAAAAACTTAAGAATCAACTCCAGGAGTTGACTAAAAAAGGTTTATTAGACCTAGTAGTTCCCCATGGGGATCTCCAGTCTTATTTGTTAAGAAGAAAGATGGGAGTATGCTCCTATGTATTGATTGCCAAGAACTGAATAAGGTTACCATTAAAAACAAATATTCGTTTCCAAGAACTGATGATTTATTTGATCAATTAGTCGGTTCTTCAATATTTTCCAAAATTAATTTAAGGTCTGATTACCACCAACTCCGTATCAAAGATGAGGATATTCCTAAATCTGTCTTTAGAATGTGTTATGGGCATTATGAATTCTTGGTGATGCTTTTTGGGTTAACTAATGCCCCATCAAATTTTATGGATTTGATGCATCAAATAATGAAATCTTACTTAGATTTATTTATCATCATCTTCATTGATGATATATTGAGTTATTCTAAGAATGCTAAGGAACATGAAGAGCATCTTAGAATAACATTGAGCTTATTAAGGCAATATCTATTGTATGCCAAATTCTCAAAATGTGAATTTTGGCTTCAATCAGTAGCCTTCTTAGGGCATATAATTAGCAAAGATGGAATATCAATTGATCCAAATAAAGTTAGTGCAATTCAGGAATGACCCCAACCCACTTCAGTAATAGAAATATGCAGTTTCTTAGGATTAACTGGTTATTATCATAAATTTGTTAAGAACTTTTCCCAAATTGCAGTCCCTCTTACTCGTCTTACTCAAAAAGATGTGCCTTACGTATGGGATTCATCCTGTGAATTAGCATTTCATAAGCTAAAAGAATGTCTAACATCAGCTCCTATTCTAGTTCTACCAATTGAAGGAAAAGAATATCAAATTTATTGTGATGCTTCTGGAAATAGATTAGGTTGTGTTCTTATGCAAGAAGGAAAAGTTATAGCCTTTGCATCTAGATATCTTAAAATTCATGAGAAAAATTATCCAATTCATGATTTAGAATTGACTACAATAATATTTGCACTTAAGATCTGGAGATACTACTTATATGGAGTAAGATATGCAGTCTTCACTGATCATCAAAATTTAAAATATATCTTTACTCAGAAAGAGATAAATTTAAGGCAGCGAAGATGGTTAGAGTTAATCAAGGATTATGATTTATCAATTCAATATCATCCTGGAAAGGCAATTGTAGTAGCAGATGCACTAAGTCGAAAGATAACTTCACATTTGCATATTTTGACCTCAAACCCTATTTTACTCAAGGAAATAGAAGATCTCCAATTAGAAGTCCTATTACCATCGAATGTTAATCTATTTCAAATAATTATAGAATGTTCATTAATGGATGAAATTAAAGAAGCTCAATATATTGATGAAGAATATAACTCTTTGACTGCATCTATTCAATCAAGAAAGCATTTAGAACTAAATTTGGATTCAAATAAAAACATTTGGTGTAGATCTAAAATATGGATACCTAATAAAGCTGAGCTAAGATCAAAAGTATTGAAAGAAGCTTACCAGTCTAGATACTCTATACATCCAGGAAATAACAAGATGTATCAGGATTTAAAATCACACTTTTGGTGGCCAGGAATGAAGAAAAGCATTGCTGAGTTTATATCCAAGTGTGAAGCATGTAATAAGCAGAACATCAAAAACCAGGATGATTACTCCAACCTCTAGCTATTCCTCAATAGAAATGGGAAGACATTTCTATGGATTTCATAACTAGATTCCCTCACTCAAAATCCAATAATGATTCTATTTGGGTAATTGTGGATAGGCTTACAAAATCAATACACTTTTTACCCATCAAACAGACAGATATAGTAGACAAATTGGCAAAGATTTATCTAAAAGAGATAGTAAGATTGTATGGTATTCCAAAACCTATTGTTTTTGACAGAGACAGTTGGTTCACTTCTAGGTTCTGGAAAATAGTTCATCAAGATCTTGGTTCCCAGCTCTGTATGAGCACAACATTTCATCTACAAACTGATGGACAAACTGAAAGAGTGTATCAAACTATAGAAGATCTTCTTCGACTTTGTGTATTATATTTTAGAGGAAGTTGGGATGATCACCTTTCATTAATTGAATTCTCTTATAATAATAGTTTTTAAGCAAGCATTGGAATGGCTCCTTATAAAGCCCATTATGGAAGAAGATGTATCACTCCTTTATCTTGGAATAATGTTGGAGAAAATAGAATATTAAAATCAGATTTAATCCTTCAAGCAACATAAAAGATTAAGTTAATTCAGCATCGAATGAAAATAACTCAAGATAGGCAGAAGCAGTATTTTGATGCTCATCATCATCATGTGGAATTTTCTATGGGAGACTTCGTATATTTGAAAGTTAATCCATTCAGAGGAGTTTCAAGATTTGGAGTTTTTGGGAAGTTAAGTCCAAGGTTTATTGGACCTTTTGAAGTCTTAAAAAGAGTAGGTTAAGTAGCATATCAAATTAAGCTTCTACCATATTTGAGTTTGATGCACGACATATTTCATATCTCCTCATTAAGAAAATGCTTATCAGAACCTTCAATAAGAGTGGAAGTAGAAGATATTAATTTGTAACCAAACCTCAACTATGTGATCGAACCAGAAGAAATTCTAGATCGAGATGAAAGAAAATTAAGAAATAAATCTATTCCCATAATAAAGGTTCGATGGAAGAACTGTCGCAAAGAAGAAGCTACATGGGAGGAAGAATCAAGTATAAAGAAATCATACCCTCACATATTCTGCTAGTAAGTGATTCTAGATCTAATAGACTTCTTTAAATTTTAGATTGATATTAGGATGACATCCTTTTAAGTTGGAGAGAATATAAAATACCATAATTCCTTTTCAAATTTGTTTATTAATATTTAAATAATTTTGACCTCAGATTGAAAATTTGACTTTGCCATTGCGTTCACCACCCCCAAATTAGCTATGGATGAAGTTTTGAAGGCATTTGGAAGTCGTTGGATATTAGTCGAATATTTTAATATTATTTAAATACCGCGAAAAAAATTGAATAATTAAATACTCGTCGGATCGAATATCCGATCATGCTGTTGTGTTCCTCACCCCTCAATTAGCTTGGGGTGATTTATTGAAATTTTTTGGGATGCGCCTAATTAGTTAAAATTAATTAATAAAATATGTATAAAATAACTTAAATATTAATATTTAAATTTAAAAACTAACGGCGCCGTCCTCCCCGTTTCCCCCGTCACGTTAAACCAAACGATTCGTGCAAACTATCCGATCGAAAGATCGAACGGTCCGAGCTCGTCTTCCCCGCTCGTGCTGCACGTGGCGCAAGCTCGTACACGCAGCCTCCTCTTCGTTTCGCAGGTGGCAGCCACCGCTGAAGACCTCCTCCAAACTTCCTTTTAGTTCCATTAAGACTAGTTCCTCTTCTTTTACCTTTGTTATCATTCGCTCGAGGATACCTCAGCTGAACCCTAAGATCTAAACCATTTTAAACTTCAGGTACCATCCGATCATAAAACCTTTAATCTGAAATTTTATCAATATGGTTTCTTGTTTAAGTTTACCTAATTATGATCAATTATTGTCGATCAATCAGATTATTGATCGTTTAAGGCATCGAGTAAAATTGATAGGTTAATTGTATTCGAGATTATAAGTCCTCGAGAGGCAGGTTTTAGGGCATCAATTTCTCCTATGCTAGGATAGTCGAACCTCGTCGATTCATGTACCTACTGAAAGATCTCAGTGAGATCTTTCATTTGGTATATTAATTTCATTATCTAGAGCTTAAACCTGCTAATTTTTGGAAGCCCTAGGAGTGTGACTGCGAATGGAGAAGATGAAGTCTCTGCTTGGGTCGGGTCTACCCGACCCGGGTCTCGACCCACGCACGTCGTATCAAAGCCGCGTAATTAATGCGAAGCGGGCCCACGTGTCGGCCGACTGGTGATGTGGGTCCCGCTTGTGTTTCGTAGGCGAATTAAAAGGCGCCACGTGCCTTTTTGCTGCCTCCGTTTGATCGTGTGGGCCCGCCTCCTGCAGAAAACACTGATTTAAATAAATAAATATATATATATATATATATATATATTAGATATAAATAAAGATAAAGTTTGTTAAATAAGATTATTTAAATAGATTCAATTAAATTAATTAAATCTTATCATTTCAAACCCTAATATCTTAATGATTATATGTCCAAATTATAAAATTTAATATATCAAATTAATCAAAAAAATATGAAGAATTTAATGATACAATTTATTTTGTTGTAACTATTATTTCTCATAATGATATTTTGGATATTCAAATAATTACAAAAATACCACAAAATATCAAACCCTCGTATCTTTGCACACACAAGTCCAGACATATCTAATATGAGTCTTAAAATACTTAGAAAACTCTAAAGAATATTTTAGTAGTATTAATTTTGCTGTTTGGATTAGATTTAGACTAATCACATTTAGAACCTAACCCTAATTAAGCCATTTAACCCTAGAACTTCAAATGGCCATAAGTTAAGTCAATTGAGCTCCAAATTAGGTGATCCAAATATCAATTTAGATCAAAAAAACTTAATTTATAGTAAACTGTAAAAATATATAGGATCCAACAGTTAGATCTTTTAGGTAACCCTAATTACTCAAAATCTTGATTAGTGAATATTAGCAAATCTAATGATCTAAATTAAGTAATTTTAGTCTCAGAGAACTCATAAAGAAGATTAGAACCTAGCTGTGTAATTAATTTAGTAACTTTGTTACTAATTTTACTAATCATTCACTAATCATATTAAACTCTAATTATTAAACCTAGAACTTGTATTAGCTATAACTTGGCCAATACATATCAGAATTTGATGATTTTAGGTTCTATAGAAACCTTAGAACATAATCTACAATAAACTAATATAAATTTTAGATTTTATTAAAGGTAAAATTACTAAAATACCCTTATAAGATCAAATTCTTAATTTGACCTTATAAGGCTTAATAATCACTCAAAATTAATAAATAAATTAATAAAAACTTAATATTACAAATTATGTTAAAACATAAAATATTAAATTAATGAATTAAATTATTTTTGGCAGATCAAAGGAATTAATTTGATTGTGATTTTATCAAAACAGTCAAGTACGCAAATCTACTTATAAGTTTTATTTCAGTATTCTTATTTGAGCCATTTTCATTTGAGTATTATTTATATTCCAAAATTGCTTATTGCTTATATATCTGCAAAAGAATATTATCAAATAAGCATGTAATAAAAAGATGAAATGTGATATATATTATTGTGGTATTTGTCTTTGGAGGATGGAAAGCAACACTGAGAATCTGTACAAATTGGGCCTGTTGGCAGCCCCTATGAGTCAAATGGAGGGATTTAGCCCTTATTAAGAAGTGGGCAAATCCAGAGGAAAGACACACCATCAATTTTTAATTTTTGAATAAACTGCTGACGGTAGTGAGAAAAGCTTCATAAAGGTTATGCCTATGGGTTTACCCATTTGGGCTCAGGAGTCTACAGACTCGACTTTATGTTACAAATGCTTTTGATAAAATTTATTTATTTCATACTTTATATATATATATTGAATTTCACAGCTAACTTACAGGGCAATATTGAAAGTTGAAATGTTATTTTTCTTTCATATGCAAATATTTCAGTCATTTCCATATTTGATTTATGCCTATTATGGGATAATAAAATTTCTCTTATAAGAATAATTTACGTACTCCTACCTGACTGGTAACTGAATTTTTTAGGTTTTGAAAATTAAAACATTGAAGATCTGCCTAAATAATAAAGGAGAGAAGAGATAGGGATGTGAGAAAATGAGAATGTTTAAATTGGAGCTGTTTAATCACACGGGAGCTTGAGCCGAGGCTCGGTGGAGGCTACAAGGTTCCATGCACGCGACATTGGCCACAGGTTGTGGCTCTGCGCGACATGCGCCGCATATGCTGAGGGGACATCAATGGTGGGATTGGAGCTATTTAATCGGACTGATAGAACGGCTTAGATCTCACGTTCGATCAATTGGGGATCTGACAGTGAACAAGGGATGGGAGATAACGAGGGTGACAGAACCGTTAAAAGAAATTAAATAATTATTATTTAATTATTATTTTCAATTTTCTTAACTAAAATTAATTAATTAAATGGCTTCTAAAAATTTTCACATGCTAATTGAAAGGTGAGGAACGCAACGATGACGATGATTTTTGATTTCGACGAGTATTTAACTTTTTTATTATCTAGAGTGTTTTAAAAATATTAAAATATTTGCTGAAAATCCAATGACTTCTAATTGTCACCAAAACATCACCCATACTAACTTGGGGGCGATCAGCGCAATTGAGAAGTTTGATTTTCTATTTGATGTCAAATTAAATATGCCAAATTCAAGGATTCCTGAAATCTCAGAATCATAGTTTGATCCATTTGACACTTGATTTGGATCAAAACTTTATGGTGTGATCCTAATGACTTATTAAGAGTGATAGATTCAAAATTAGGGCTTGGTCTAGTTCTAATTGGATAGAGTACTAACATTGGGTTGTTACATTCGTCCGGACAGGCATCCACTCGCCCGAGCTAGGGCATCATTGTTCGCCTGCATCTAGCCACCTCAGGATGTGATTAAGCCCTTGAATTGAAGCTCACAGCGTGTAGCACCCCACCCCATCGTCGTGCGTAAGAGAGATAATAATAATCAATTTTGATGGCGGGGCGATGTGCCACTCAGGGAAGAATATCACATCTCCCCGAATAGCTCAAACAAAACCCATTTGAAGGGTTGCTGACTCAACCTCAAGGATGGTTGAGAGATAATACTTAAGATAAGAATAGTATTCTTATCCTAAGTATTAGGCTAATACATATATTAGATTTAAAACATGCATGAAGAATCCAATATATGTATAACGTATCAATATTTCTAGTATACTGATCACATCATAATACTAAGTATAAGTAGTATATAAATAGAGTGCGGAAGCTAAAGTAAATATCCGGAAACATTCATCTCAAAAAAGAAAAGAAAACACATCCAGAATTATTATAAATAGTTTACTGAAATACAGAAATAAAAGCTAAGTAATGAACTGAATTAAACTAAGTAGAATAGTAAAACTGGAGAAGAGTCCACTAGTGCTCCACGAACTCCTCCTGGATCTCTTGAGTCTCTGCCTGGTCTTGTAACGGCCCCAATAATTGGATAGAAGATTAATCCAAATATTGGGGTGTTACCTTAGTACCCAACACTTGATTAGAAGAAAATAAATCAAGTGTTAGTACTAAGTGGCCAAGTCACTTTTTGAGCATGTATTAAGTTAAATAAATGAAAATGAAGATATAAGTAAATACGATGTTACAAGTATTTATAATACTAGAAATTGATTAATCCACACAATCATCCCAAGCAGTTTTAAATATAGAAGTTGCAGCACAGATGAAAGTAAAGGTAACTTAAACAATCAAATTATTACAAGCCTTCTTAAAATATGGCAAATACAAGTGAACTATATATGATTAAGCGGAAGCAAATTTCTTTAAAATTTCCTCAAGTACTTGGACCCGCATCACCTGAATAAAAGGGCTATTGATCTATCATATTTTGGTATTTAAATATGATAGGGCAAGGCCAAGAAAAGAGAAAAAGTATAGTTAGACTAAACAGTCTAAGCACATTTTAAAATTGGCTATGTTTTTAGATTAACAAGATATCATAATTATGTTTTACAATTTAAGTGTGCAGTGGTGCAGTAAAAGCTATAAGATATGGGGAAAGGAATGAGCACAAATGTAAAGAAAACAGTATGAAAATCATTGAGTAAAAATACTCACTTTTTATTGTAATTCTAGCTTTTTACTGAAAATTGGTAAGGGAAAGTATTTTAAAAGCTAGAAACTAATATGTGCATGAAATGTAAGCAATATATATGATCAATTAGAAAGTATGTTAAGTAAGAAATTGACATACAGTGAAGCATTAATTGAAGTTTAGCAACATACACTGTATTCAAATTAAACTAAAGTAAGCAATACATAATACTGAAAATAGAGAGTGTAAAGAAAATAAGGAAGTATTTTAGATTCTCAATCTAAGATGATTATAATCTAGGACTTATGATATAAAAGCATAACTAAACAGTTATGAAGTGATCTTACACTTTGTAAAAGAATCTCTTATATAATTAGTTAAAGTTACAATTAGAAATACCTCATTCTGTAGGAGTACACAACAGAATGGGCGAGGAGTTAAGCACGTCTGCTTAACCAGATACAGTGGGAAAGACGAACATTCATATTTACCCTCTCTAAAATGTGAAGTTCTAATATAAGCGCTTTCTTTTGTACTCAATTTTCCATAAGGCATTCCCCTTTAAAATTTTAAGAAAATTTTTATTTATGCACAAGGATCTTTAATACATGTTCAAGGAAATGGGGCTCAAAGCTATGCAAGCATTCAATGTATTACAAAAAATGTAAAGTATGTGATATCTTCTTATTATCTAAACTTTAATAATCTACTCTATAATTGGAGTTTAATTAAACTCCAAATTGACTTATAGATATTTTGATCTTAAGCCAATTCCAATAAAAGTAGAATGAATTGCAAGTTTACTTTCATGAAATTTGAAAGATAATTCAATTTGAAATAAAAGGAAAGCTTATCTAAAGCTTAAAAAGAAAGAAATTATTATTTTTAGACAAGTTGATTGAGAGTTAAAATTCAAAATAAATTATTGAAATGGATGTTTTGAATTGAATATTAAATTTTTTTGAAAAATTTCTGAGTCTTAAAATTCTTAAAAATTTCGACAGAGTGTACTTTGTTTTTGTTCAAATATATAATTTTCACAATCAATGTCTAATTATAAATTAGAGTTCAATCATTCTTATAGGATTGCTCATTTCCAGTTCTACAATAGAGTTCAACCCTTTTTACAGGATTGCTCATTTCTAGTTCTAAAATAGAGTTCAATCCTTTTTACAGAATTACTCATTTCCAATCCTACAGAAGTTTCAAATACATAAAATCAAACTAAGCAGTTTACTATTTACTTCCTGTAGTAAACATTAAATAAAAGAGATGCTGACTAAAATCAGCAATTTATAAGAATAGTAATATGTGACTTTTTGCACATAGCGTCTAATTTAGCATGCCAGTATCAATTCTATTACTCAACCTGCAAGGAATAATATCATTTAAACTTAGCATTTTACATATAAAACCAAATTCATTTGATTTCAACGACAGCATATGATTTTTTTTTTTTTTTAAAGAAAGACAGCATTTGGATTTCACAATTAAAATTGTAGTCATTATTCTTACTTTTATTAATAGATCATATGGAATAAGAATATTTAAAAGTGTAAGTTTAATGCATTTTATACAGTTTAATTAAATGCATTTGAATGATAGCACTTATTATTTCCAATATTCATAGCAGCATTTGACAATAATTGAGATCATTATCAGTATTTATATCTCCTAAAATACATGCAACATTATTGAATCTATATGAAAATAAATGGCAGTGGTTTGATTGATGGCAGCAAAATATTACACAGCAAATGTAAACAAAAAGGCAGCAGTATTCCACTATATAAAGTAAAGAAGTATACATTCTCAACATTCAACAATAATAGTTAGGACTGAAGCTTATTTGTATCCAGCACTCAATTATTCTCAGTTTAAATTCTGAATTTATAAATAAAGCTGAAATGAATCATTATTACTAAATGTTTCCATTTGTATTCAGCATTTAATCATATTTGGTAACATTGCAGTACTTTATAATCTCTTTATACTAAAGGTATTATCATTTAATCATATGTATAATGGCGGTTCCTACACTAACTTTCATTATTTTGCACCAATAAATCTACCTGTCATAACTAAAATACAAGAATTT
Organism: Gastrodia elata; assembly: GCA_016760335.1. Lineage (NCBI taxonomy): Eukaryota > Viridiplantae > Streptophyta > Magnoliopsida > Asparagales > Orchidaceae > Gastrodia > Gastrodia elata. Next base: position 4,248,287 of record CM028678.1, on the reverse strand, counting down.
ATAAGCACACATTAAACATTAATACCCATCTAATGATGTGAAGTTTTACATCATCTATTTGAGCATTCTATATTAATATCAAAATTTAAAGCATAGTGTTTGTATTCAGTAAAGACAATATATTGAAATTGATGATAGCAAGTGTTCTTATTTTTTTTGATAGTAACAATTTAATCTCAGTAATTACAGCATCATTTTTAATATCCTATTGATCTTATAATGGAAATGATGGCATCATTCATTTAATTAATAGCAGTAATTGATTCTTTATGTAAAGAAAATAAAGAAAGCAATTATTCATTTATTACTTTAGATGACATCCTTTGGATCTTAATGGCAGCAAATAATTAAGGTAGTATCATAAAGGACAGCACTTACTTTAAATATAAGACAATAATTTGATTCATAATTTACATGGGAGCATCTTGAATCTTATATATATTTGATGGCATCATGAGACCATGCTTATAATAAACAGCATCATAAATTCCCTTATGAAACTAAAGGTAACATATGATATTAAGAAAGAAGATGATAGCATTTATAACAATATTTGATCTAAATGAAATTTACATTGACAACATTATCCTTACATATATTTATTAACAACAACTATAAAATGGCAGTGATATGACAGCCTTTTCTCTTTTAATCTATTAATGACAACATGTACAATTATCTAAATAAGGAATCATAAGATGAGGAGTGGGCGATTAAATCTGCACTCCCCTTCGTGTAGATCGTAGTTATTTTCTAACTCTTATCAAATATTAAAAGTATAAGAAATGATTGATTTAAACAAACCCTAATAATTATTATTGAATAAGAATATATATAGAAGTTTGGGATATTTATCCTGACAAAAAAAATGAAGGAGGTACCTTCTTATTATTTCCCTTAAAAATTTTGTTTGCTCAAAATATATGGATGACATTATGGTGAATGAGCCACTGAAACAATTATTTGTAATTCTAATAATATATTGTATTGATGTCAAACTTCATTTTTCTAAAAATTTAAAAATGATTGCCAACATAAGATGAAGTATAAGCAAGCAACTAGCAACTTGTATATACAAGAACGGAGGCCAACATTGTGAAATTAAAAATCATTACATTTTTAACAATAACAATTCAAAAGTGCTCCAGACTTAAAGGTCTCAGCCGTAAAATTTGCTCAAGATCAAGAAGCATATGTAAGGATTATAGAGAACTGTTTAAGACTTAATTAAGCCTACCAACCAACACATACTTATTATTAGCATTGCATATTATTACTAAGTCCAATCCCTTTAGCATGATTAACCACAACCTGTCATTATGCAAGACTCAAAAATTTGTTGCAATTTGATAGTACTAGAAGTTGTTCACCAACTAAAGTTAATACAATAATTTAAAATGGGTAGCAGCAATTTGAACATATATGAGTAATTATTTTATTACTAACTTTACATAAAAGAGCACCTAATGCCTTTATTTATCTATGGTTATTGTATTGTTCAATATGAGAGTAATTCAATAATCTAAGTAGCCTTATCATTGCTAGTATAATCATAACTTAAGTAGCATTCTATATGCTGCTACTTCTCATATATAGCCACATAAACCGATATTCAAGATACCTACTTAAAATCCTCTATTAAACTCGAGCGATATAGAAAGTAATGTAGCATACTATTTCCTATAAACAATTCAAAATGACTTAGTGTACACAAGAAGTATTACAAATGCTTTAAAGCGAGTAAATGTAAAGGAAGAATTTTCAATAATATTGTAACAATTATTTGTATTAAGGTAATTGGTTAAAGATTAAATGAAACTTCCATTAGTTTGATTGCTTGGCTATTCATTGTTACAATCAAGTTATCAAGATTAATTGAGTTAACAGCAGATGAATGAAACAACATTAAATAAAATATAACCCTTAATATTCTTCAATAACATTCATATGAAAGGCTGAAGCACTGATAATGAATAAATTACAATAATTTTAATCAACAAATATAAGTCATAGATTGTTAAATTTCAATAGAAATAGCAGCAATTCATATATATTTCAGCTACCATATATTAAAGATTAAGGCCCGTAAGCAGCATATTCATATTCATATTCATATTACAAAATATGTTTAATTTGTCCTTAACGGATTACTCAACAACTTAAAGATCTATCAACAAAACATATGATCTGATTTTAATCAGATTTATCAAGTTCCTTATACGATGAATTTAAGCCCTAATTTATAGATTAATTTCCTTTCATATACAAAGGTAAACTCATATGGAGTATTTGTGTTGAACACAAAGTTTTATCACAAGATTTAGAGATAATTTCAGATTACTTCATATGAACCATTGATAGAAAAAAAAAAAAAGGTGAAGCACCTTTATAAGATGTCGAGAAATAGTCGTAAGATTAATATTAGGTTCTCTAGGAAAGCTTGTCGGGACTTTGATCTTAATGTTCTCTTGTTGTAAGGAAAAAAAAATGTGTACCTTAATGATTTCAAACCTTTCCTTTTTAAGATGCGAGAGGTATGGGTATCCCCTGGTAAAGCTTGCGAAAATCTCACTGCCACTCGGCCCCTCTATTGGTACATACAGGCGGTGAGGGACACGCGTTGATGGCCGCTCATTACGATCGAGCGGCTTCCTCAATGCTTGCCGATCGAAAGGAGATGGGGATGAGGATGAGGGATTTCTCGGGACAGGAGAGGAGATCGCGTGCGTGCGAAAAGAGAGGAATTTGGGATTTTAGGGTTTTCGATTAAAATGATATGTAAGAATATATATTTATATGAATATATATATATATATATATATATATATATATATATATATTTGTTTATTTATTAGTTTAAAACAAATTTTTATTAATTTAAAAGTTCTAGAAAAAATTTGAAAGTTTGCTTTTTAGCTAAATTGAGGGTAACGGACTCAAAAATAAAGTCGAAATTTTAATCGGAAATCATCTTAATTATTTGATTTATCAGATTAAGAAAATATAATAAAATAATCAAGAAATATTGACTATCTCCAAAACTTACCATAATTTCACCCCAAGCTAATTTGGGTGTGAGGAATGCAATGACGAAGTCCGTTTTTAATTCTGAAGTCTAAATAAATTAGGTATCTTCAGAATTATTTGAAAATCAGGAAATGTTAGAAATTACCAAACAGTCTCCAAATCATACAAATTTTGAAGTGAAGACTTTTAACTCTATTATAAGGGTAGTGAGAGAGATTTAAAGTCAATTAGATTAATAATTGATAGGTAACAACATCTGGGTTGTTACAGGTCTGGCTCCACTAACTGCTCTGAATCTAGCAAATTATCAGATCCCAAATGTACCACATGTTAGACAATAAGTCTAACACATCGAAACTAATCTAAACAGTTCTAATTATTTACTTAACATTTACATAATGTAAATAAAACTGCAGATAAATTGTAAAGGTAACTGAAAGTATAAAGTTGTATAATACTATACAAAATTGAAGTAAAGTAAAGTAAAACTGTACTAGAAACTGAATACTGAAAGTAAACAATAACAATAATGGATCTGAAACTGAGTAAGAGCATATAAAACTATGCTGTATGCTACTGAAATTATGTATCTGAATATGCGACAATACTGTATGCTACTAATATGCAACCAAAATATCACTCATCCAGTTAGGAATACAATTTACTGTGATGTCGACGAATCCTGAAATTTCCCAGTCAATATATGCAACATTCCGTAACCCATAATTCATCACAGATACTCAAACATCATTACTAATACTCATACATCATGCTTATGCTCATGCTCATGCTTCTAAGCTACCTGAGTTAAATCCAGAAATCCATAAATGCATCAAATACCAAAAATGAATTTAAGTTCTCCATTGTGCAGAATCCTATCAAAAGAAAGGATTCTGACTCCTAGATTATAGTTTCGATAATTGGTTAAAGTTGAGAGTTTACTTAAAAATCATTAGATAGAAATGTTGTATACACATACTTAGCATGTTTCCAATAAGGGTGGTATTTAATTCTTAATTTGATTAAGTCACACCTAACGAAGCGATCTTTGATAGGAGGCATCACCCGATGGTAATTTGTTTTTCAAGCTAAGCCATTAAAATACCTAAATCACAAGCACATTTAGTATTCTAAAGAGGGTGACTTGAATCACATAGTTTGCTTGAAGCACACATATGGAAGCAATCTTCAATAGGAGGCATCACTCAATGGTTATTTTTTTTCAAACAAGCTAGTTATCAAAATCTCTAATCATAACACTCATAGTATTGAATGATTTATTTTAAGTGGGACTATATATCACTAAACTCCAGGATAAAATACATATATAATCCTGCATTAAGATAAATCAACCAATCCTGAATACTAATGAAATAATCCAACACCATGGGTATACCCTATTATATAGAATCAATAATCTGGATTCAGACAATTCTATTTAATCAATAAGAATTTATCAAAGCTATTAATATTGACTCTAAATAAGTGAGTCTGACACAAAGATTTAAGGATATAATCAAAAAGATCACTCAATGTTGATTTCTACCATAAGGGGGAAGTTCCATCCTAAGTGCTTAGGTGGTTCCTACCACGAGGTGTCAAGATCAACCTCTAAGGTTATGAAGGATCATATAAGATTCCTACCTCAATAAGTTACAAAAGTTCTTTCTACCTTAATATATCAATATTTAAGATCTTTAAGCTTTCAAGAATGATCCTATAGTAAGACCATTGAGACCTAACTTTTATATTTCTTAAGTTAATATTCAAGGTTTACTTATTAGTCTTTGATTAAAGTGATCAGATCAGATGATTAAAATCCTTCTAATCATATTCTATTCTATAATCATGGGATAAAATCAAAGATATTAATAGAGTTAGATCATTTCATAAATTATTATAATTTTATTATCCATCTGTGGCGGCCCTGCCCCGCCGTGGTCCTGTTAAGTCTTAAGTTAACATGATTACGGTGGAGGGGTCTCCAAAATGATAAGGTCCCTACTTAGAATTGGATTAGACACATATTCTAATCCAACTTAACTAAAGACTTTGTCATTCTTAAGGTAAAAGCTCACTAAATGAAAATACAAGACATGCAGAGCATGAAAACATAACATATAACATCCATCAATCATATAATACAACAGTACAGAATAAGTAAAGTACTGAAAAAGAAATATTATCCTTGTATTATTACAATTTTAAATAGTTTAAAATGAACTGAAAAGAAACACTCATCCTCACAGAAGCAGAAAGGAACTAAGGATCTTCAGTGGGACGCTTCTCCTCCAAGTGCAGATCTCCTGAATGCTCTACAAACTCAAATAGCTCGAAATCTACCATTATCAGTATCACAATGATAGGGCCCCAGCCAACAAAAGAAAAATTTTAGTTAGACAATTTATCTAAGTACATTTTAGAGTAATCAATTAATTATATTAATTAGATATCACCATAAACTACTGAGTACAAAAGCATAATAGGAGCAAAAATGCGTAAGAAAATAACATGATAAAGTTATAAATAAACACTTTATAACTTAAACAACTAGGAAGTAAGCACATACCTCATCCAAGTAACTACAACAAGGTCAGGTAAGTAAAAGAAATACTAAAGTAATAACTATAAAGAAAATATATCCTAAATATGCTTATGATCAATATATGATTATGCTAAGTGTCATAGAAGTAAATGAGCATATAAAAATATTGAAAACAAAACTAACATCATATATATATATATATATATATATATGAAAGCAATAAATAAGACTAGCCTATATGAAAACAAAACTAGAAATGCAGTAAATTTATAAGTAAAGATTAGTGCTGAAATACAGAAAAAGAGTAAAGTAAAACAGTAATCCAATACTAAAAATTGTCTTGGCTACTCAAGCCACTCAAACTGTAAGTAAAGAAAGTAGCACTTAGCCTGATGGGCTAAGGCAGAAGATCTGAACTGAATATCACTGAAATCTCTTAGCCTGATGGGCTAAGGCAGAAAGTACTAAACCAATAATCACTGTACAGAAATCCACCCTCAACTAGTACTCACCATGTCCACTTCTGACTAATAAGGTCATATGAGCGCAAAATCTATTTCTCGCCACCCTGGGAATCATCTCAACCAGGCATGGATAGACTTACTGACAATAGCAATCCAGCGTGCTATGCCGGACTCAAGGATTGGAGAGGCATACTAATTAGGTCACAACTTACTGAAAGACCAAAAAGATAAAAACATCAATAAAATATGAATGATATGTATACAATTCAAAATTAACATGAGATATTTAACAAATATCCTATGTCCAATATATGTGTACAAAGTATGAGGCTCAAAACAAGGTATGCAAAGCATCAAATCAAGGTGAACAAGAGACTCTATTAGGACACAGGTGATATCCATTTGTTATCTAATTTAATCATTCTATCTACTCTAAGTTACACAAGTTCAGGATATCCAGGTCCCACTATCGAGTGTAACTCAGATTCACAACCTTACAAGTTAGAAATTAATTAGAACTGATCAGTTATAATCTTATCAAATCAATATCGACTATGTAAGGTAAATAATAAGTCAAACATCCTATTTTAATATTTTATCATAATCCCCACCCATCTTGATTGATCAAATCAAGATGGAAGGATTAAGAATTAAACTCCAAATATGGAATTTAATCACTTAATCCAAATAGTGTATCTCAAGGATCTAAGGTTTAATACCCATACTTACAGATTTATATTAAGGCAGATCCTAATGAATAATTAATTCATTAGGATAGATCTCTATTCTTAGTTCTAAGATTCAAAGATAAAATAATTATTAAATAAACTTAGGAAAATCTATAAACTAATAAACTCAAGCCTTCACCTATTGAGTAACCTAATTTACTCAATAGATTAACTCTAACCTAAGATCTATTTCTAATCCTAGGAATTAAAGCTCTTAATTACTAAGAGTATTTCTAAGACACACCAACCTAACTAGTGTTATAAGACTTATAGGAAAGTTCTAAGAAGAATTAAGGAAGCAAGGTAACTCACAATTTTATTTAAGGATTTTTCCTAAAGGTTTAAGAATGAGATTTTGATCAAAATCAAATTAAGGCTTGAACTTTCTTAATTTCTATTCTAAATCATTCTATTTACTGATTAAGTTATTTAGAAAGTGATTTTAGGGCTTTAAAATTGTTAAACCCTAATTTTTGGCAAAATGACCATTTTGTCCCTACTTAAGGATTCAAAAGATCAAATTTTGATCTAGGGTTCTAAATCAAAATTTTTAGTGGCAAAGTATTTCTTACTGTCTAATATGAGATTAGACAATAATTACACAAATTTTGGGTAATTATTAAGCCTTATGAGATCAAATTAATGAATTTGACTCATAGAGACATTTTGGTAATTTTGCTGAATAAAATCTAAATTTTCTTTCAGTTTATTATTATTTACTGTCTATAGAACCTAAATTTGCTAAATTCTGATAAGTATTGGCCAAATTATGGCCAATACAAGCTTAAGGGGTAAAATAGTAATTATCATTTTTCTTAATTAATGGTCAAAATCCTAACTTTGTCAATTGGTGTCCAAATTTAGTGAAATTAGTGGCTATGAATCACAAATAATCCACTGATTATAATGATGAGTGGTAGGTTCAATTTGGACTCCAATTGGCTTAGTTATGACCTAATTAGGGTTTAGGGTGATTAGTGAGTGATTAGTGAAATTAATCACTAATCCAACCACACTACTAGGTTCTAATATACTCTACAAGTCCTCTGAAACTTAAATTGTCCAATTTGGATCATTATATTTGCTAATATTTACTAATTAAGTTTTTAGGGTAATTAGGGGTGATTAGCAAATCTAACTATTGGATCTAAAATATTTTTATAGATTATTGTAAATTAGGTGTTTCTAATCTAAATTAATATTTGGATCACCTAATTTGGAGCTCAATTGATCAACTTATGGTCAATTGAAGTTCTAGGGTTAATTAGGCTAATTAGGGTTAGGTCCTAAAAGTGATTAAGCTCAAACTAATCCAAACAGCAAGATAAACACTACTAGGTTAATCTTTATGGTTTTCTGAGTATTTTGAGACCTATATTGGCTAAGTTTGGATTAAGGGTTGAAAAGTTATGAGCTTAGGAAGATTAGGGATTAGGTCAAAAAGTGGTTAATCTAATAATGTCTCAAATAGCAAAACCAATACTACATAGATGTTCCTTAGGCTTGCTAATTATTTTGAGACCCATATTGTGTATGTTTGGATTAACACACACAAAATTATGACATAATGAAGTTTTGTGACATTTTAGGATTAGTTGAGGGATCTTAAATGTCACTAGATGAAATAATGATCCTACTGAAATTTGGACAGTAGCTATGTGTTCACCTTATTTTTTTTATTCCAACCATATATAATCTTGCTATATTTCATTTAATAAATAAATTATTATTAATGGTTAAAGATTTCAGAATTTACTTAAATTACATAAATCCATTTTATTTAAATACTAAATTCCTCTAATATAATAATTAATTCTCTGGCGCGTGGGACCCTGAAATTCTACGTGGCGAGCAGTGGGGGATGTGTGAAGACCCACTTAAGTAGTAATAAGTGAAACTCTTAAACAATGAGGTGCTTTTTCAGATAACGGTGGAGTTCCTTTTGATAAGAACTCCAAAGTTAAGTGTGCTCAGGTGGGAGCACTCCCAGGATGGGTGACCTACTGGGAAGTTATCTTCTAAGGGAAAAACTATGAGGCCTTTCAGGCCAAAGTGGACAATACCTTGGTGTTAAGAGTTTGGGTTGTTACAGGATGACAGCGGGAGAGGCTGCGATGTGTGGACCCCACATCTGGAGCTGTCTTGACGAGACGCAGTCAGCCCAATTGCGTGAATACGGGTCGAGGTAGCCCCGACTCGAATCGAAAATGGATCTCCGTCTTCTTAACAGGCGATGAAGGAGGTTGATAGGGCAACAAAGATCTCGGCAAGCAAGCATTTTCGAGACTAGATTCGAAGCTTGATCGAAAGTCTACGTGCCAGCCTTTCGATCAAGACCCTAATCTTCTCTTTAGTCCAACTCTAACACCATTAAACTGGATGCTCTAAAATCACCGTTCGCGATGCTCTCTATCCCGTACGCCCTAGATAGATCGATCGAATCCCAACATAAATCAAATTCTAATTGAATGCGAATAACAATTGTCAAGTAGAAGTAAAATGAATGGAATGCAGATTAAGCTCGAATTAATAGGGTTTAGTGAAGTGAAGTACCTTAGTGAAGTTTTAGGAAGAAAGATATGAGGATCTGCTTCTATCTTATCTTGCTGCTGAAACCCTCCATATGAAGATGCTAAGCGATTTTAGAATGAAAAAGGATTAAAATTGTTGCCTCACAAGCGGTGGGAGTACCACACGACGACCCGAGTAGCCGGGCATTACTCCTGTGCGACACGCGGAGGACTCGATTGAGGGCGTGAGGACGAAGATCGTCTGGCGTCCGATTCCAGGATTTGACGACGCAGGATGTACCGTCCTGATTAAAAGAAGGAAACTGTGATTTAAATTCTTAATGGAAGTTAGTTAAGTATTTTAATTTTAAATATTTAAATTCTAAATTCTAAAAATTTTAATTGATTTCATAATTTACGATTAAGCAGTAAAATAAATTCAGAAAATTTTCGATAAATCACCCCTTCCTAATTGAGAGGTGCTAAACACAATGGCGCGGTCGAATTTTAGATCCGACAAGTATTTATTTATTTGAATTTTCTAGGTATTTAAATAATATTAAAATATTCAACGAAAATCCAACGACTTCCAAATGCATTCAAAACTTCACCCCTAGCTAATTTGGGGGTGGTGAACGCAATGGCGAAGTCAGATTTTTGATCTGAGGTCTAAATAAAAAGTTAATTTCTAGGGTTTTGGGATTTTCGAGACATCAAGTTTTGATCTATTTGATCCCTAATTTGATCCAGATCTTAGAGGTAGGTTCTAAATGACTTAGTTATTGAACTAGAACCTTAATTAAAACTTAAATTAATCTTAATTGACCTAAGTAACAATCTGGATTGTTACACCATCTTATGCTAATAGTATTATTATAACAACCCTAGTTGTTACTCTAGCTAAATTTAGATTAATTAAGCTAAACCAAGTTTTAGTTTTGATTCTATTGAACTCATTGAGTCATTTAAACTTAACCTTAGAAGTTTGGGATCAATCGGAGCTTAATTGAGAATTTTGATATTTTTGCTTATTTTTGAGCCCTGAAAAATACTTTAAATTGATCTCCAAATTAAAATCCGATTTCATTTTTGAATTCCTCACACCTCAATTAGCTAAATGTGAAATTTTGGGAATTTTTAGAGCTCATTTAATCTTAAATTGGATTTATAAAATTAAATAGAATTTAAGTTAATTATTAAATGAATTAATATTAATTAAATTAAATATATATATTTTATATATTTGGGATTCGCTGTTGGGACCACGGCAGATCCACTGCGGGGTCCTGACAGCGATGCGTGGAATTCAACCATTGGATGCGTTAGCACGCATCCTAGCACAATCCATCCAACGATGGGTTCTCCTCCGTGGTAAGATCTAATCCTAGACGTTGGATCAAGCAAGTGTATCCGACGGCTGTCAGCTAATTCACGGTTAATCGTATAAGTGGCATACCAGAGCCGTCCGAGACCAATGGCTCTGCGATCAGACGGTTCCCAGCTCCCCGCGACTATGGATCATCCCCTTACTCTTACCCGTCGCGTGTCTGGTCCTCCCGACAGCCGAATTCCTTCCAGCCCTCGTGGCAGTACGGGGATGGAGTCGTTCTTCCCCTTCTACCCTCGGCACGACCACTGGCCGGTAGTAGCATCCCGGAATTACCCCTAGTCGTTGGGCCGAGCCTTACCTTCGGTCCAAGCCAAAGCCATGGAGCCAGAGATTTGGCTTCCACCCCCAACGCTTCTAATGCCTATAAATACCTTCAAAATATCACAATGAGTCTCTTTGCTCACTGTGATTTCTCAATTGCCCAACTAAAGCCCGCAGGAGCTCCTCGTCTCTCTTGGTATTCTCGGTGAGTCCAGCAGCTGCGTACCGTTAATAGAGGGTCCGTCTGGTGTTCAGACTCCCTGTGAACTCACGTCTGCCGTGTGATGAGCTCAGAAGCCCTCAAATCCCTTCTACCGTGCATGCAAACCCAGTTCTAGGTACACCCTCTCCTCGACTAAGTTGTGTGAGCTCAGTCCTTTAATTCAAGCTCTAAGATAGCTCTGTGATGTTATATATGTTCTTCTCTAGACCTTAGGATATTTAGGAATCAGAGGCGTTGGGCCTAGCTCAATGCTGACAGTGGGAATTCATAGTCGGGATTGAGATTTGTCCAGACAGAGTGCCGACACTCCTCTAAAGTCCCGAACCCCCAATTCCTCTCAAAGCGATCTCTGGTCGATATGACAAGCTAACCAGGCCCAATGCAATTGTTCCTAGGGTCTGGGCTAGCTTATTGTGATTGTTCGATTGTCTAGTTTCTGCCGCGAGTTCGTAGTCAAGCTCGAGTAAGGACCTGATGATCCAAGGCACCCCAAAGCTTATGGCCAGATGGCTTCGATCCGCCTCACCATCAGGATGGTGTAGGGACTGAGCTCTGGCCAAATGGTTATCTCTATGAGGAGAATTTACTCCTCACAGTAAACCCTAGAAGCTCAGATTATGACCGAGCCTATCGAATAGCCATCCGGCAAACCAGTGCGTCCTAGAGAGGGCATAATGGTGAGATCGATGCGTCTTTACTCTAGAAACGTGTATGGATTAATTTGAGCCACTAGCGTCATCTGAGCACCGAGAATTAGGGCGCCGAAGTTTTCCCTGGTCGGCCCATCGCGGAAGATGTGCGGGGACGATAACACTGTCACCTCGGGCCGGGCCAATCGAGGCCCGCGCGGTGTGACAATGCCGGTCCAGCCAGGCCCCGTTCCGACCCGCGTCTTTTTGATTCAGGTCGAGTTAATTAAATCGGAATTATGGAATTATTTTCCTTCTGTAAATTAATGGATAAATAGATTTAATTAAATGCTTTATAATTTCAATTTAAATAAACATTCAGATTAAATTATTTGAATAACTTTAGTTATACTCATCCAATTGGTATGATCCAATATATTATTTTAATCAGAAAAATACAAAGAATAATAATATAAAATAAAATCAAAGATCTAATAGTTTGATTTAAAATAATTGCCTAATCTTTCTCTGTCTTTATTTAAATTATAATTAATGCATTAAATGCCCAAAAACATTGATTAAGGTCTCTGATTGCTCATAAAACATAGAGAGCCTATGTAGACCATTAAAAATAATTAAAGATCTTTAATTTTGTTAATCACTTCTTAATTACCATAAAATGAGATTAATGAATTAAGCCTTGAATTAGCCTCTGATTTTAGTGAATCTAGTTCTTAATGCATTATTAAGTATAGTAGAGACTATAAATATGTTTGAATCTTCCTAGTATGCCTTAATTCCTTTAATCACCTTAATTGATCTCTTAATATGATTAGTATTAATTAAGCTAATTATGCTACCAAATCCTAAGATAAGTGTGTACCCTACTTCACTAATCAATATGAGACTCATTAAAGTAAACTTGAGTCAATTTAGATGATTAAATCTTAAAATCTCATTTTTAGCCTTAAGAGGGGTATTTTGGTCATTTTGACCAAAATAGGCTTAAGCACCCCTTAAGCCTTAAAATTTCAGTATAATGTCTCTAGTTAATACCTTAACACTTTTCTAAAATCTCATGTTAATAAAGATGAAGGTAAGTGAAGAAATCTTAAATTAGTTCTAATTAAGATCTTAAGATCTTAAGAGTATTCAAAACTACTTCCTTAAGGAAGTAAACATAATTAGCTTTAACACTAAATCTTCAGTTTAATCACCTTATTAAGTTGATTCATAAGCTAAAAATTCTAAAAGAAATATCCTTGTAAAATCCTAAGTCTAACTTTTAGCCTGATCTAAAGTGATCAAATCTTAGATCCTATACTTCAAATCATTTAATTGAATTGAATTATCTTCTTTTGAATTCCTTAAGTGATTAATCATTTAATCCTTTTGAAACTTCCTTATGAGTGTAAGGTTTATTTAATCTATAGCATAATGAAATTATTCTAAAGATTGAATATAGATCTTAGATTCTTAATTCTTAAATGATTATTTTATCTTATAATACTAGAATAACCTTTTATTAAGATCTTAGTTTCTAAATCCTTCAGTTTATATGATTTTGCACCTTTAGACTATGTCTGAGCGTAAACCCTAGATCCTCTTTAGGATATCACCTTGGATTTAGGATTTGAACCCATATGTTGAGTTTAAGTCCAGAATCCTCAATCTTGATTTACTTGATCAAGATTTGGGTTAAGTGAGTATAATATTAATAATTAGGCCGTTGATTTATTTACTTCAACCATCATAGTCATCATTTGATTATGAATTGGAACTTGTTAAGTTCTAATATTAACATTAAGGTCGTGAAACTGAGTTTATACTCGATAGCTGGATATTGGAGGTTCTAAACTTGTATCTTCTCAGAATAGTTTGATTTGGATAATTTAGATAACAACATATATCACATAAGTCTAGTTGAGTCTCTTGCTTACTTTGACTTTGTTTGCTATGCATCCCTTGGATATTTGAGCCTTGTTCCTTGAGCATAATAGGAGAACTTAGGATATGGAAGATACATCCTAAGTTAGTATTTGCAAAGCATAACATTCACTCAGTTCTTTCAGTGCATTCAGTCCAGTAAGGTATGTCCTAGCTTAGTCTACCTCCTCAATTCTAGTTTTGTTATAGAATAGACTCGGACCTAGTCCAGTGCTTGGCTAGGATGGATACATGTCTTATTCTATAAGTTCAACTCGGACCTAACTCTGATGATGCTTAGGATGGACACATGTTGAAATCTTTGTTCAGAGGTCTTGTTTGGCCTATTTCTGTTATGGCAGTACTATGTTTTAAGCTTATTTTTACTTCAGTTCAGTTTCAGTGCCTTGTTCTGTTTTGCCACATGATTCAGTGGCCTTACTTTTTGGTGCTTTCAGTCGCTTTGCTACATGTCTCAATGGCTTTACTTTTTAGCTTATTTATGCTCTTAGCTTGCTTTGGCCACATGCTTTAGTGGCTTTTTATATATTAAATCTGCATGCTTGTATATATGTTCTTATTGAGTAGTTATTAAGTATTTGCATGATTAGGATGCTAGCTTTGTATGTTTATTTCAGCACCTTTCAGTATTGTTTACTATTATAAAATCAGCATATCTTCATGGGATCATAAGCATGTTAGGATCAGTTTATTTCAGTACTTACAGTTATTTTTGCTCTTTAACCTCATCTTGCTCAGTTTCATACTTTGTATGTTATGTCACATACCTATTGCTCAGTTATAAATAAATAGCTTACAGCTATCCTTTTCTTTGTAACTTGATGCACCCTATATTGCTTGCATATTTAAAGTAGTAATGTGATATTTTTAAGTATTCAGTTCACTTAATTAGCCTAAAATATACTTAGACAATTTATCTAATTGTAATATTTTTCTTTTGTTAGCTGGGGCCCTGGCATTTGTGATACTGACAAATATCAAATTTGGAGCTGCTCATTGGTGGTTCTGCAGGAGAGGAGCCAGTGCATGAGGAAGATCTTCCTACTACCGTTTAGCTATATCTTTCCTTTTTCTTGCAGTGAGATTGAGAGATATTTCTTTTCTTTTAATTCAGTTTGTAATAATTAGATTCTGGATGTATTTACTTTCTGCACTTAAGCTGAGTTACTATTTATCTTACTCTTCTATACTATGATGTGATGTAGATATTATACTATACTATTTCCTGCTTCTACTACTTGGTATATTGATGTATGTTTACAGTTTCAGGTGATAAGTCCTTGGCTTAAGACGAGTTGGGTCTTATCTGACTCTACTTGAGTTTGGGATTTGCCACAGTTGGAGCACCGTACTCCCCATGTTTATGCTAATATCAATATTAGCAAGGCCCCGAAGGGTACGGGGCCCCACACTTATATAAGAGAAAATTAAAGATCTAAAGTTTAGATTCAAATGATTCAATCATACAGATTAAATATTAACCTTATGTAATAACCCAGGTTGTTACCACTGTCAATTAGAACTAATCTTAGTCTTAAAACTAATCATAAGTGCTAATTAGGTCAACTGGAGTCAACCTCTAAAACTTAGTCCAAATCGGGAGTTAAATGGATTGAATCCTGATTTCTAGAAAATCCAGAAAAAAACCCTAAAATTTGACCTATCTAAAATGATATTAGATCGAAAAATGGACTTCGTCATTACGCTCATTGCCCCCAAATTAGCTATGGGTGATATTTTCGTGTCAATCGGGAGTCGTCAAAATTTTGACAAATATTTTAATATTATTTAAAAGTCTCGAAAATTGGGAAATTAAAATACTCATCGGATCAAAAATTTGACCTCGCCATTGTGTTCCTCACCCCTCAATTAGCTAGGGATGAGTATTTGGAAAAATTTTGGAAACTGAAATGATTAATTAGAATTAATTAAATTAAATTAGGAATTTAAAATAATAATTTAATAAAAAATATTTCATATTCAATTTATTTATTATTTTTCACCGCGGCCGTTAAGTAGCTAACGGCCGTCCGCCTTTTTGCCCGTCGTTACTCCGTCCGCCGTTCGATCGAACGGCGGATCGTAGCCGTTCGATCGACCGATCGAACAGCTACGATGCTTCATCCCGTAACACTCGCCGCATGGCTCGAGACGAGCGGGTGCCACCGCGGCGCTCCAACCAGTGGCCGTAGCACTCCCTCGGTGAGTCCGCCTCCCCTCCTTAAGCACCTAAGGGACCTCAGCTCGCAGCACTTAACCTCGAACCATCAGGAGCACTTGAGGATCCGACCCTGCGAACCCTAGAAGCTCACAGCCGATCATTCAGGTACTCCTTGATCCCCCTTTTTGATCACTAATATTGCTAAGTATCAATTCGTCTTGTTATTTCGGACCACAGATCGCACATCTAATGCTTCTGATCGTCGATTTAGTGTACCTATCGTAGCAATTAGGGTAGAGGTCCACAGGGAAATCCGTCAGAGCCCGTTCGAACCAATCCCTGGGAGCTAGGGCTAGCCCTAGCTCACGCCACCGACCATCTCTCGCTATGCAATCATCAGCCACGTGTAGCCCGTATCACAGCCTACCCGTCGACATGCGGGCCGGACCCCGGTAGTGGCAGGAGGGCCAGAAAATTGTAGCACTAGCTCTGGTTGTGCGAGGGGGAAGACGAAGCGGCCGGGCTGGGTCGGGTCGCCTCGAGCCCGCCCAAGGCCCGCACGCGTGGACCGCGTGTGGCACAGCGCTTGGGGCGTGGGGCCCGCTTATGCGCCTGCCACGTCAGCTGACACGCCCGTGGGGCCCGCCCGTGTGACCCGCGGCCATTCGAGTCCTGCCGCGTGGCATTCGGGCCCCGTGGGCCCCGCTTTTTAATTATTATTAATTTAATACACTAATCTATCTACTAAGCACTAATCACAGTAATTAGCCAACCTAATTACCTCTTAATATTAAATTAATCCTAGCTAATTTGGGGGTGAGGAAACCAACGACGAAGTTGGATTTTGATTCTGACGATTATTTAATTATGCTAATTTCAGGGCATTTAATTATATTAAAATATTCGTAAATTTTCGAGGACTTCTAAACATGTCCAAAATATCACCCCTAGCTAATTTGGGAGTGATGATCACAATAACAAAGCTGTATTTTGATTTCGAGGTCAAATTAAATACAATAATTTTCTAATTAATTAAATAATAAAATAATCCAAAATAATTGATTAAACTCTGAATTGCTCTAAATCTTCAGGGGTTGATTCTAATTACTAGATGAAATTAATAGAATGATAATTAAAATATGATTAAGCTAAAATTAAACTGGGTAATAACGTTGGGTTGTTACACAGCGGCCGATGATCTGAGCTCAAAAGCCCATCCCAAGGCACCCCCGACACTGGTGAAAATAATTCCCTAGAACTAACTCTACAGTGTCCCTGCACACAACTGGGCACCGAAAAGGGATCTAGCTTTATCGGGCTCTAAAAAGGATCTACCTCTATCGAGCACTGAAAAAGGATCTAGCTCTATTAGAAGGTGGAAGCATATAATTGCATAAGGAAGATATAAGATGTTATGGCCGCCCCTTAATCAACTAGGATTAAGTGGTGGTTGTCACAGGGCTATTCCTCACTTAGCATTAGATTATAAATAAGTACTCCTAATCCAATGACAAGCAAAGGATATGCTCTGAGTAAAATAAATAAGAATTTCACTAAATGAGTATACAAGAATATCATAGTGCAGAAGAAAAAAGTATTAAATATTAACATCCATGCATCTATAATATAAAATGAAATAATATTCAACTCAAAATAAAATAACAGTAAATGAAAATATATGGGTACTTATATTATTACAAAGTATTAAAAGTTTACTGAACAGAAAGAAAAACACTTAGCCTCATAAGCAGAAATAAAATTAATGATCTTCAATGACATGTGCATCCTCCTGAACAAGCTCTTCAAAAGGCCCAACAACCTTAAATAGCTCAGAATCTGTTATTGCCGGTTTCACAATGACAGAGCCCTAGTCAAAAGAAAAGAAAATCTGATTAACAAATTGTCTAAGTATATTTTAGGCTACTATTATTTACATTTTTATGATATCATAAGAATATCCTAAGTATTATAAGAGCAACAAAGCAACAAATAAAGTGGTAAAAGTTATAATCACATAATTATAATTTAGGCAAAATATGAGGTAAGCATATACCTCAACCCAAAGCTGCAGAAAATGATTAAACAATATATATGTGAAAACTACTAAGTATAAGAAATATCATAAGTAAATATGATCAATTATACATATGCTAATTTAGAAAATGAATATAATAGAACTGAAAAACAAAAGACTAGCATCCTAACATACTTGCATATATAAACAAAACAACTCAACATGCACATAATTTTAGGAAATAATGTGATTACTAAAATAATGCATAAATACTAAAAATTTAAAGCTAAAAATATATAATGAAAGTGCTATTTGATATGGACATGTACCTACTTAGTCCTGCTAAAATAGTAAATACTGCTCAAATTCTTCTGAAATATCTTAGAGAAATTTCCCAAATTAACAGGTCTATTAAAAATATACCATCTATGAGAACTTTCCTAGATCATAATCATCTCAAATACAAATTTCATGCATCTAGGAGAAATTTCCTAGATCAACATCTTCTCAAATATGTGCAACCACACTGTAATGGCAGACTAAGTAAAACACATTCCTCAAATATATTATAATTCAATTAATTCATTTCTCCTCTTTTACTTATAAACATGCCTTACGAAAATTTCAAATCTAATATAGAACATTTATCAAATATTCTATGTTTCACATATTATGTCACAAATATAAAGGTCCAAAGCAATGAAGAAAAACATACAATTATAATATGTAAATGACACTACACAAAATTTTATGATATCACTTGTTTACTAATTTAATTCATTCTAACTATTCTGAGATGATACAAGCTTATGATCCCCAACATTCAGCTATCGAGTATAAATTCAAAACATCTGTCCTATAAAGTTAAAAGTAATTAGAACTAATCTAGTTCTAATATAATTAAATTAATGATACTTACATAAGTTGAATAAT
This sequence comes from Gastrodia elata, assembly GCA_016760335.1. NCBI lineage: Eukaryota > Viridiplantae > Streptophyta > Magnoliopsida > Asparagales > Orchidaceae > Gastrodia > Gastrodia elata. Next base: position 4,229,455 of record CM028678.1, on the reverse strand, counting down.
AAATCAAATGTACTATTTAATGAATTTAACAAATCCCAATTAACCTTAATTAATACAAATAAAGATTGAGAGATTAAGAGTTAAACTCCAAATATTGGGATTTAGCCTTTTAATCCAAAAGGTTCTAAGACTAATGGTTTACATCCCAACTTTCATGAACTACAAATTAAGGTTATCTTATTAAGTAAAATCAAGTTTAATAAGATGCATTTTCTAAATTTAGACTAAAGTTAAAATAAAAAATAATTAAAAGTAAATGATGAAATTCTAGAAAGTTATAAAACTAAAGTTTCATCCATTAAGTAATCTATTTACCTAATGTATGAAATCTAACCTAATTTCTATCATTAATTCCTAAGGAATAAGATCCTAAAGATTAAAGGAACTCCTAAAGAATTAAGTTAGGATGAAGAGAAGATTTAAGCAATAATGTTAATCTTAATTATACATTATTCTAATAGGATTATCTTATAGAAGGCATGACTAGATTAAACTCACCTTATGAAGTTTATTTTGAGACTTAGGAGATTTTAAGTAAATTTTAGGGTTTTTCTTAAAATCACAATTTAATAAGTCTAAATATCCTAAATTGATTCTAATTCACTTATATTACTAATTTTACTAATTAAAAAAGGTTTTTAAGACTTAAGAATGCTTAACCATAAATTTAGGCGAAATGACAATTTTTCCCCTACTTAAGGATTCAAAATTTAACTTTAAGATTTAGAGTTCCAAAATAAATTTATTGATAGCAAAAAGGTTACTTATTATCTAATATAAAGATAGATAATAAGTACACTCAAATTGGATAAGAATTAAGCCTAATGAGCTTAAACTAAAATTTTAGCTTATTATGGGCAATTTAATAATTCTACTTAGTAAAATTTAAAAATTCAGTTAGGCTATTATTTTTCACAGTCTAAGGATTCTATAGAACTTAAAATTATTAAATTATGAGATCAAATGACCAAGTTATGGCCAAAACAAATTTTAGAATTCAAATATGTACATTAGGAGTTTATAAATGAGTCAAAAATTTAACTTTCTCAAATGTTGTCCAAATTCAGCAAACTCAATGGATATAACTTTTCTATAATATACTGAGTACTATGATTAGGAGTAGACCCAATTTAGACCTCATTTTATTAAGTTATTTGCTAATTATGGTTAATTGTGATTAGTGAGTGATTAGTGAAATTAATTACATAATCACAAAATCAATCATACCACTGAGTTTTATTCTACTTAAGGAACTATCAATAATTTGAATCTCTCATCATTAATTATGCTAATATTCACTAATCAAAATTTAAGGTGATTAGGGCTAAGAAATCTAATCACCAAATCTTAAATATTTTTGTAGTTTACTATTTATTAAGTTCTTCTGATCAAAATGGTATTGGATGACCTAATTTAGAGTTCAGTTGATCAAGTTATGAGCAATTAAAATTTTTAGGGTTTAAGGGATAATTAGGAGAGAAACCTAAAAGTCATTAGTCAATCTATGAGTTTAACATCAAAATTAATATTATAGAAGCATTTTTGATGATCTCTTGATTAAAATGAGACCCATATTAATTATGTTTGGATCAATATGTGCAAAGTTAGAAGTATTTGAAGTTTAGGACTATTTAGGGCTTAATTAGAGGTCAGAATTAGGTAGTATACAATATGTTGAAATGATGATATTGTAAGGACTTATCGATTAATTGTATAAACCCAAATGATGAAGCATTTTCACAACAACATATTTTTTGGAGCCCTAATTCTATCTACTGCGAACAAAAATTAAGGCTTAAATTAACCTCGCCTGAGCCCGATTATGCTCGAATTATGATACAATTACATTCAATAAGGTATCAAATTTCAAATAAAGCAATTTGAAAGAAAATAAGGTGCGATGAAGTACCTCTTTGAATGCACCGGGGGTTTGCGAGCGATGGTAGTTGATGCACGAAGGAGGAGCTTCCGAACTTGATTCTATGCAAGGTCCGAGATGTAGCCGATAGTGTGCGAGAGGATTATAAGCTTCAATTGTATGCATAGATTCAGCGATGGGTTGAGCTCAACGTGGAGACGATGGCATGCCGCGTGTGCAGGAGCTTGACACGCACAGGGCTGGGGGACAGAGGCGAAGACGCGATCGTTCGATCCTGATCAAACGGTTCAGTGCTCGATGGTTTACTGGCCTGGCCCAATGCGAGAAGCATGAGACCAGCTCGATAATGGAGAAAGAGGTGGGTTTTGAGAAAGTGGGGCCCAAAGATTATTTACTTAATTAGAAATTAATTCAAATTAATTCAAATTTATTAATTAAATTTGAATGATCAAATGACTTCAGAAAAATCTCAAAATTTCACTCCTAGCTGATTGAAGGGTGAGGAACACAACGGCAAGTTGGATTTCTATTTTGACAAGTATTTAAATTTTCTTTTTTCAGGGTATCTTAAATATATTAAAATATTCGCCAAAAATCTAATAACTTTTGATTACCTCCAAAACATCACCCCTAGTTAATTTGGGGGTGATGAGCATAATGGTAAAGTCTGATTATCATTTTGAGATCAATTTTTAAATATGTAAAATTCTAGGGTTTCTGAAATTTTTAAAATCAGGATTTATTCTATTGGACACCTGATTTGGATCAAACCTTTAGGGTGGGTTCCTAATGACTTATTAAGAGTGATGGAATCAAAATTAGGACAGTTTTAGTCATAATTAACTAGGGTAACTATCACAGCCCAAACTCATAAGTACTAAGATATTATTCACTTTGGCCTGAAAGGCCTCACGGTTTTGCCCTTAGAAAATAAGTTCCCAGCAGTCACCCATCCAAGGAGTACTCCCATATGAGCATGCTTAACTTTGGAGTACTTATTAATAACTCCATCGTTATCTAAAAATGCACCACAATATTTAAGAGTTTCTCTTATTACTACATAAGCGGGTCTTTACAGTAACAACATAGTGTTGTTACAGAAGATGGGGTACCTGGCTCCTTCAAATTTACGGCTTAATTTAGGGTTCATAGGTTCAGCCCCCATTCGGCATCTCAGCTTCCCATAACTTCGGAGCTCCAAGTAGAAGAAAATAGACGTCATAGAGGAGAGCTGGGGATTAATTGGATTAAGGGGAAAGACCGGGGCTCGGCTGGCTCGCCGTATGCCCACCTGCCATGAGCAGGCCATGGTCAGGCGGTCCCCAACAGAGATGTACAAGGGATTGAGCCGGACCGTTGGATCAGGATCTCGATCCAACGATGGTTCAGAAAATTTGATTACCAGCCATTGGATCGAGCTCGAAAGTAGCAGACGGCCCAAATGCAACGATCTGGCTGTCCCATGCACGAATTTGCGCATGGGATTCGCGCAATTTGCATGGGATCTAATAAAATAATATTAATTTAAATTAATAATTTAATTAATAAATTATGACTTTTATTTAACCAAAATTAAATAACCAAATGAGTTCCGTAAAATTTCAAAAATTCACCCTTAGCTAAATGAGAGACGAAGAACTTAAAAATGCAATCAAATTTTTGATTGGATATCAATTTAATTATTTTAATTTTTTGTATACTTAAATATTATTAAAATATTCAGGGAAATTCAGCGATTTTCAAACATTCTCAAAATACACCTCTTGCTAATTTGGGGGGTGAAGAGTCCAATGATGAACTCTAATTTTGATTATGAGGTTAAATTAAATTAGGTATTTTTAGGTTGATTAAAATAATAAAAATTATTCGTCGATCGTAAACGATTTCCAAATCACACCAAATTTCAGGTGAATACACCTAATGCTATTTTAATAGAACTATAAGTGAAATGGAACTAGTTGGGCTACTCAATAATGAGTAATAATGCCAGGTTGTTACAATGGTTCTTGGATATGGTGTCAATTTAATGATGATGCCCATTGCTAAGTTGGGAATATTGTGAAACCTACATGAGTATAATTAAGAATAATTCTTAAATATCAAAGCACTTTTTTAGTGATTATGGAATTTGAGCATGCTCAAATGAGAGCACTCTCAAAATGAGTGGCCTACTAAGAAATTATCTTTTGAAGACAAATTTGTGATGTCATTAAGGTTAAAGAAAATAATACATTGGTGCTTAAGACTTTGAGTTGTTACAGTATAATGGGTGCCCAAGCATGCCTCGAAACCCTAGAAGACATAACTAATATGCCTTGGAGAACAAAATGATATACCTATGCACGTGCCAGACGTGCCTCAAAATATTAGATGGAGGCATAGTTGATACATTTGTAAAGGCACATCCAGGCACATGGATGTGTGCTCTATGCCCAAGCATGCCTTATAAAGTTGATTATAAATATCAAAGTGTTGTGTTTGTAAGAGTATATGTGCAATTAAAGCAAATCATAGTGCTGTGAGGCTGTGTGACAGTGTAAGAAATCATGTAATCTTCTTCTTTATAATGAAATATTTTTTCGTGATGAGGCCATGCGATTTTTCCCTTTTCGGGATTATCCACATTCTGTGCAAGTGATTTTTTGTCTTATCTTTAGCAAGCACTTTTAATTCGTATTTTCTTTAAGCAAAAAAATTATGCTGCATGAGAGATTTAACATCGTAACGCCTTCTTTCAAATAGGATGTGTATTATCCGTGTGCTATAAATACGATTTTCTTCGACATAAAGAGTAACTTTTTCTCCTACCTCTCTAAACATGCATTTCTTTGCTCTCGAGTCATAATGCAATTCTAATTTTCTTTCTTGCTTTCCAAGTTTTTAGAAAAGTTAAGAGACTAAGCTGAATTTATTCCAAATGCAAGATGTTAATGCTTGATTATAGATTTCTAAAGAACAAATAATGATCAAGCCAAAATGAATAAGCTAAACCTAATTGAAATAAGAGGCAAAATAAGAAAAAACTATGAAATCAACTTCTAGCAAAGTAGACGCATGGTTACACGCTTGATGTTTCTTAATTATGTTGTATCTAGCCGACTCATATTAGATCTCCTCCTCAGCACTCATTACATACTCGTGTTTCCTCATCTTTGGAACAATTAAGCCCATAAAGACCAAACAAAAGAGAGCATCGCGTAAAGCAGTATCCAATTAATTCAAAATATTTGAAAGCCATCAACGCCTTGCCGTCAATAAGAAATTTTTGATATTAATCAAAGTAGCTAAAATTTTATATAAAGTTTTCAAGATTATCTTCAACCAAATCCTTATCATCCATTATTTTTTGGAAACTCAAAATAGTATTTTTCTTAATTAACTTGGAATGTAATTACAATGTGATTTTGGGAGCTTTAACAAAACCCAATTCATTATTTTTAATGAGCACGCCTCCTCTTGTCTTTGCATGAATGAGGGGGAAATTTCAACAACTTAGAATATCTTAATAAATAAAATAATTGTAATAATACGCCTATCACAATAATAATTATTATTATTATTTAAAAAATAATTTTAATCTATGATATTAAATATCAAATCAAAATGCTATAATGCTAATAACTACTCACAAGTTCATATAATCCCCACGCATTTGGGGTAACTCTTAGGAGCAAAAGTGCATTTAATCTTGATATTTATACAATATAAATTTTATTTTATGAAAAAATTTTATTTTTCAGAACTAATTAAGTGCAAAACATGATTCTCTTAAAACACTCATTTTAGCTTAACTCCACAATTATGAGCAGACTTAGTGATGGATTCTAACTCGCATAGATAAGCACTCTTATAGCACATTGAAGAAGCATCTGGGTTGACCCTAAATTTTTATTCATGTGTCTTCTATTATGTATTATTCCATGTTATTGAGCTTTATGTCTTAGTCTTGAAGCTAATGAGGATTTGAGGGATTGAGTTTAGAGAGAAGAAAATTTCAAAGCATATACTAAACTATACAAGTACACATTGTAAATTATTGGGTCATTACCACAAATATAATTGTTGTTTAGGGAGATTAAGGTTCATGCTTTTGGCTCATTAAACTAAGGTAGGGTTAGGAAAATTACTATTAAAGCCATTAAATTTTACTTGAAATGCTTGCAGAATTGTACTAAACTATACAAGTACTCAAGTTTTTTATCAAAAAGTTCAGAGGATTAGAAAGTTTTTTTTGAGAATTCTTAGCTTCTCTGCCTAACAAAAAACTTGGTAAGGTTCTCTGCTTGAGAATTCTTAGCAAGTTTTTTCTTCACTAGTGTCCGATTTTACTAATGGAGAGTTCTTGGCTTCTTCAAATGAGTAGTGTTTTAGAAAGCCACCTGTATGTAGTTTTCCTTCAATAGAGTGTTTGAAATTGCTAAGCAAGAAGAACGACATCTTCTTTGCATTAAGAAAATAAAGGAAAAGCTAGTTGACAATAATGATTATTTTCATTAATATAAGCACTAGAGTGTGAGTGTACAAGAAAAAACTCATGAACTTCTTAAAGTTGTTGAACATCATTTAAGAATCTAGCCTACAAAATGTCAAAAAACGTATCAAAGATGAAAACCTTGGGTAAATCGATGACATTCTGCTGGAGAAGGTGATAACTTGGTTGTGCTTTGCAACAACTTTTGGACAAACTCAAGGTAGTGGGGTTTTGTTAGGGATATCAAAGTTTCGTACGATGGGATCTTGATAAAGTAAGGCAACGATCCTAATGAGACTATTGTTGATTTGAGAAGAAAGTTGAAGTGTTTGTCGATCAGTCAGTTGGAGCAGGAAGCGCTCAGGCACGCCCAGATGTCCAACAGACAGAAGGGTAGGCGCTCAGGCGCGCCCCAGACACCAATTGACACATTGACATGCACTTAGGCGCCCCCGGAATTGCAGGCTCTGTTTTTTTCCTCTATAAATTCATTTGTAGCCAAATTTTAGGACTATCCATAAAAAGTTCATGTTTTTGTGTGTGTGACGACTTGAGATTGAAAAAGATTTTCATTGTCAAGGGCTTCGGAAGGGTTTGCAAGACTCTAACTTGTATTGTTTATCCGATATAGTAAAAATTATTATCCTCTCTTCTCGTTGACGTAGATGTTCACTCTGAATCATATAAATCATTGTGTTATGCATGTGCTTAGACGGTTGTGTGATTATAAGTCTTAAGAAGTAGAGAACTCATTATATTTGATTATGTGATGACATTTGTCCTTGCATCATTAAGCCATAAAAGAAAAATTGAGGCATTTCATTAATCTATGATCCAAGACTTGGTCGTAATCCCTTATTAATTTATGTAATTAGCCTAAACTTGTAGACTTTAGAAGACTAATCAAGGCTACTTAAGCTAATCACGTAGAAAAGAAGAGAGAGAGAAAGGTTATCTTAAGGCCAAATCATTATACAAGCTCCAAGATGGGTCAAGATCCATGTTATGGCTACTCCAAATAATCATCTAGAAGAAAAATGGATAGACTTGGCAAAAAATAATGTCCTAATCAACCATGGAAGAGAGGGGAGAGAAAATAATACCTTATGGATATTAGCTCAAAAATTCGCACTGATAGGTATGCTCCAACCCTCAATATCTCATAGGATGACAAAATGCCATAGATATAAATATCTTGGCTATGAGATTCTCTTCTTTGAATTACTTTGATAATATTCTTTATTTCTAAAGTCTTATTATAAAGACACAAATTAAACATAATTTTTAAAATAGAATGATATTAATTTGTATTAAGTTAGATTTATGCAATGCAATTTCTCTTATATTTTTTAAAGTAAACGTGTGCTAATGAATTATTATACTTTATTTTCTTATATAAAATATGCTTTTAAAACTATTCTTTTTTTTTTTTTTTAATTTATAAGATTTAAATACTAAATAAAATAAATGTATGATGGGTGAGATTTGAATTCAAGATCTAAAAAAATAAATCCCGAGCCTCAACAATTGAACTACAACACCATTCATTTTAAATATGCTTAACTCGATTAATCATAGGATAAATACTTGTTTGACAAATTAAACTTGCGTATTTATATATAAAAAACTTAGCATTTAATTATTCTCTTTTATTTATTATTAAATATTTAATATCAAATCTATATAAAGAAAATTGTGTTACCTATGATATTTTTTTAAAGTCATTTAGTTTACCTATCTAAGCTAATAAATACATAAAAATTAAAATTGATGATACAAAACTCTCAACTAATCCTCAAATAATTTTAAAAAATAAAAAATATTTTTTTATCTCATAAAAAAATAGTATTAATCTATATTTTGTATGTCATACCCACTAAAATATATATCTTAAACATAAATTATAGTGATTAATTTTTTTTGAATTGCTTTTAAAGTTCTCCTAAATTAACTAAATAAAGAAACATTTATTATATAAATATATTTTTGAAATTAAGTGAGTTTTAAATATAAAATATTTGGGTGATAAGTTAAAATTTGAACTTAAAATATAGAATAATAAATTCTGAGTCTTAACAATTGGTAATAATTGGCTACAGCATCATTCATTATCTTAAGCTTATCAAAAAATTATATATATATATATATATTTGAATGAAAATTTCCCTTCTATTAAATTTAATTTTAATTTTAATTTGTATATTCACTCTAATTTTAATAATCATAAAAATATCTCATTTAAGAATTAAAAAAACACACAATAAAATAAAAAAAGATATTTTAATACATAGATATCCAAAATCTCATAAATAATTCTAAAATATATAAATTTGAAAGATTTAAATATCACCACCTATATATTTAATTTTTAATTTTATGGAATTTTTGCTAATTTATTTTAAAAATTCTCTAGAATTACTTTTTTTTTTTAATTTTCGCGGAATTAATTATTCCTTAATAAAATTTGGATGCTCAATTTCCTCTGCTTTTAGCAACCGTCAGAATTCGTCGTGTAAGGTCAAAAACAGCGGAACCACGCAATAAAGCGATTGACAAATTCTGTCTCTGCAGTCATAAGAGGCAGAACCAACGAGCGGTGCTGAATAGAAATAGTGCGATCGATTTGCGCAGAAAGTCGTAGTTGCCGTCTTCCTCCGATCCTCCTCTGCCTCTCTCTTTATCGTCGATCACTGGTTTATTCCCGGAGGACTGCGAATCTAGCGAGAAGATGCATTCAACAAACCTACTTCTCGAAGAGCCCATCAGGATGGCATCTATTCTCGAGCCATCCAAAACCGTGAGTCATCTTAAATCTGCAAAGCTTAACTCCACTGCTTTTCAACCTGGATTGTTTTTTTTTTTTCTTTTTGGTTCATAGAAATCTCGATCGGAAGCTGTTAGATGCTTGCTATTTTGCTAACTTTGGTTTATTTTGATGTTTTTCAGAGTTTTTTCCCTGCGATGACCAAAATCGTAGGAACGCTCGGTCCTAAGTCGCGATCTGTGGATGTTATTTCAGCTTGCCTCAAAGCAGGAATGTCTGGTATACTTTCATCTCTTAGAGAAGTAACGGACTCGCTAATTAAGAAAAGAGTCTCGTTTTCATTCTTCCTGCGTTTTCTTAATTTGATTTTATTTCAGTGGCGCGTTTTGATTTCTCCTGGGGAGACGTGGATTATCACCAGGAAACTTTGGAAAACCTCAAAATGGCTGTGAAGAGCACCAAAAAGCTGTGCGCTGTAAGTTTTCTTACTTCGCTGTGTAGTCATTGGGATGGCAGAACTTGAGATTTTGATGTTTTTGAAATTAACACGTAATAATGCCCATTCATGGAATCTCACACTCAATTTATGTTTTATGGGGCTGCTTGGCTGCATGTTAGTCAAATATTATTGAAATGCTTTATGGGCAATTAGGATGCCACATTATTCAAATAGTTGTGTTATTAAGATGTCTATGTATTTTTGGTTCAGTGTTGTAATCTTACAGATGATAGTGTTATTTAGTTTTTTTATTTGTTTCAGTGTTGTTCTGAGATTTGTATAACTGAGGTGATAATATCCATGAACTAGTTCTATGACTATTCCATTGAAATTAGCTAATTTTTTTTTCAAAAGTATGAAAGTAATTCATTGAAATAATCATAAAAACTGCCGAATTATGAAGAAAAAAAATGAAATTTCTATGATTAATAGCCTTTGATCTCTTCAAAATTGATTATCCCCATGACTAGCTAAAACGTGGGTGTTACGATTTGAACCTCCACTAAAATACTTAATTGTTGAATCTGTTGAAATCCTTGAATATATTGCTGGACAAGAACTGATTGTCCTCCACGATCTTCTCCCTCTACCTCGTGTGGTGGCTCACTTGCTTATGTGGTGAGGGGTAATGAATGCTAACATCCATTAATGAATTAAAGATATCATGTTATTCAAGTGTTAACCAAATTCAAATGGTACTCAAATATTTGGTTGGAATGTCTTTCTAGAAATCATTTAGAAGCATAGATAACATATTATGGAGCCAATTTACTATTATTTGTGAGTTATTAGAAGACAATATAACATGACGGCAATAAGGAGCCGAACATGCCAAAAACCTAATTTGGGTGGTAGTTCTAATATATGTTAAAAATTGGATGATATATTGATAAATATAATATTTTTTTGTTTGGCACGGGTGCAATAAAAGAATAAAAATATAATTTTTTTGCTTAAATCTTTCTTATGATGGGACATTTAGCCACCTTTTTATAATTCTATTTGGATTTTATATATTGAAATTTGGTAGTGATAAATCCCAAAATACTCTTTTGCATGATATTTAGGGGTTGCTTAGTTTGTTGCAATTTAATTTTATAGTAGTTTAATTACAGGGTAATTAAATATCAGATAAATCAAACGCAATGTACATTGAATTTTGTGGTATAGAAGCTTTATAGTGTAAATTAATTTTATTTGGTTGAAATTAGGGGTATAAAGTTAAAAATACTTCAAAAATTTACAGGTACTTAATTAGAAGAGGCATTAGCCGGTTGCTGTTTGCGAGGGTCGACAAAGAATGGCCAGAGGAGGTGATGGGCGGTTAAGCTAGGGGAAGTGATGGCCGGCTAATGTCGGTTGGATGAGTTCAATGATTAAGTACAAGATCGGTGAAAGAAGGCCAAGTTTGTGAAGGCCGGAGTGTAGCGACATATTCCAAGTTCACGAAGGAACACTAGGAAATGAATACCAAGATCAATGAGGAAGGCCAAGTGCATCAACAAAATCGAGAGGGAGTCCTTGGCCAAAGGCACCCAATTTTTTCCCTAGAACGACGTAGTTGTATTGCATTCAATTTTGGATATAATTCAATTGTGCTCATTTTATGAAGGGCGAGGAAATTTAATTTCTTCATAAAATTACACCGTTAATTGATCATTTAAACCAAACATACAAAATTGACAAATTCAAGAACTAAATTAATTTATTTTAAATTACAACAAACCAAATAGCTTCTTGTTGAATCTTTGTACTCCCAAAAGTCTTCAGTCTACACTCCCTTACCATAGTCTAACCATGAGCATTATTTAATCCAACTAGTATTTAATTAATAGTTCTGAGCTCTATATATTTGATTAGATATTTACTAGCTAACATTTTAATTAATGTTACATGTGTTTTATTAAATAATCCTTTAGTCATTGGTTTTTTAGTTTTTGATTATTTTATTTTGGTACATAGATACTTAAGAGCTATTTGTTTTGGGGTTATTTTTGGGATTAAATGGATTACGAATTAGTTAAACTAAGCTAAAATAAGTTGATGAAGTTATTGGCTTGATTTTTTATTTTTTGACTTTATTGATTTTTAGTTGTTTTTTTAGACTTTAAGCTGAATAAGCTAAATTAGTTGGTAAGCTAAATTAATATGGTAAGCTGTTTGAGAATTGCTAAGTTAAGCTAAGGTAATCCTGAAATCAATAGGTCCTTAATGGTCTAATTAGCGTGCAAGTAATACACAATAACAGGATAAATATTATTTATTAATTTTAGTTATTAATTTTAATTTAAGTTAATACAATTTTTAGGTAATCAAATGTTATTTTTATTAAAAAACAAATCGTCTTTCTCCTTGCTTTTTTCTACCCAATTCATTTTCTTATTCATGTTGATGGAGAATCTATTGCTTATATATCCATATGAAAGGAGATGCTCTAAGATGTAATGCTACATACTTGTAAATGGAGTTGGATTAGGCTTGGTTTCGTGTGGCATAGTTAAAAGGATTAATTGTTGTTTAGTAGTACACAATGTTACTTCAAGTAATGGTTTTGTGAATAATTGATTGTAGGATGAAGAATTTGCGTTGTAAAATGTTTGCTAGTAGGATTTGTGAGAATAAAAACATGGAAGGCTGGTTGTTGATAGAAGTTGGAAGGTGGTGGGTTGAAAAGCTGATTGCTTTTAACGGAAGGGGCAACTATGAGGAGTTACTCAACTAGAAATGGAAGAATTTGGGGAAAGGAGAAAGGGAGGACTTTTACTCAGAGTGAAGAAAATAGTTGGCCGCAACCATCCCATAAAAAATTGACCCTTGAAGAGGGATATGATTGATTAAAATATTTAGAATTTCCTTTCTTAGTAACCTCTGACTAAAACAATATTATGAGTCGCTTATTGGGCTATCGATTTTGTTTAAAACTTGAAACTTGTTCAATCATTTTTTTAATTGAGTTTACTTGAAATTACGATTTAAGTTGCATGACTATTGAATAAATTTAAAATAAATATTGATTTGATATTGCATATATCATATTCATGTTATTACCTATAAATATGTTGCATTTGTTTTGCATATATTTATTTTATGTATTACAATAATAATAATGTATCTTAAATAAATTTATTTAGATACCTTTATGAAAGTTTAAAAAATGTTGAATGTAATTATATTTTATTCTTTTGAACTCAAAACTTGAGATATCAAACATTGTTGGCTTGAATTGTGCTTTGGCTAGACTCAAAATCAAATTTTTGATGTTGAGCTTAGATTGGCTTGGTTAAATTAGAGTTGAAGTTATTTTTTATTATTAATAATTATCTTTTTAAGAATAACTTTAAAGGCAAATGTAGGAGGGTAAATGAATAAATTTATAAATAATTTGGAATAATGTATAAGAGATTTATATCTGAGAAATTAATTCATCCTAATTTCAAAATAAAATTTACTATATATATTATCAAATATATCTATATAATAGCCAAAAATGTTTCATTCCACTTCTTAAAAAATAGCTATATCTTAATGTACAATTTCAAGCTAGAGTCAAGTTGAGCATAACTCAACTTAAATCAAACTTGAATGCAATTCGAGTTGAGCTGGCTTGACTAACTACAATTCAATTTCAAGCTAGCTCAAAATTGATTCAAACCAACTCAAAAAGTAAAATTTATCCAATGCTTGAACTTAGGACATGTAAAGTGAACATTGAAATAACATAAACGCTATACCACAAATAACATTTGTATATATTGCATATAAAAATATATTTATAATACATTTTTGGCATAGTTTAAATGAGAAAAAAAAGTACAAATCCATGAATTGAAATTAGCTCCCTGCCTTAACGCATTGCCTTACCAGTTGCTCTATAAGAGTTTTGAATTATATATAATGCAAGCTTTTATATTTATTATTAATTTAGGATTGACTTGAGTTATAAATCATTCAAGTCAACATAAACTTGAAATTGACTCGAAAATATTTGAGTTTGAGTTTCAACTCAAAAATTTTTGATTCAATTTTGAAGTGATTCATTATTCAAGTGAACTTTGAGCTTCAAGGAGAAGTGCTAGTGGATATTTATGCTTTAATGGATGGCGATATCTTGATGAAGAACGTCTTGTTGGACAATGATATTGTGTGGAATGATAATTTGATGGAGAAGTATATCTTGATGAAGGATAAATCATGGTGGTAGATACAATTATGTTTTTAGAATGTTTTTAAATAGAATAAAAAAGATTTGGGAGCTTTATTGTAATACATTCTCCAAATTAGTGTGTATACCAAACTTATAAAAAATAGTAATTTGGAGCTCATGTCTACTTTTAATAATAATGTAAGTTGCACTGCAATGAATCAACATTACAAATGGTTGAATTGAAATGGAATTAACTGGATGGGTGAAGAGAGCGATTATTAGGTTGGAATTAGGTAAAGGTATTGATGACTATTTTGGGATGAGTTGGGAGTCAAGGGTGATTTGTTGCTGTGGATGGATAGTAGAAGGATTGGCTTGGTGTGCTTTAGGTAAAATGATTTACTGCTGTTTTCTTAAGAAAATAAGAACGGAATAATCAACAACAAATTGGAGAGCAAGTTGATAAATCAATTCCAAGTAGGGTTCAAGAGGAAAATCAATTTGTTCAAAGTCTGCAAGGGGCATAGTAGGGGTGTCAATATGTGGTACAACATGCAAATTCAGCGTAAACTGAACTTAATAATCCATATTACTGTTAAACTAAATAATAATCATTTGAGGTTAGGGTTAATGTTTCAGAGATTTATTATTTGGGTTGAGTTTATAATGTTTCACAAAAATTCCAATTTAATTTGTGTCGAACAGGTTGGGTTTGAGTCAAATAAGTCATGGCTAACCAAGAAATTGCATTGCTTTTATAAACATCTCAAAAAAATTGGGTTTGGGTTAAGCAAGCTTGGGTTATATCATGTTCATGTTTAGAAATTAGGTTGTGTATTAATTTGTTTGAGTCTAGGGTAGTTGAAATGCCGATTGCCTTTGATGGATGGGAAAATAATGAGGTGTTGTTCTGTTGAAGATGGTAGAAGGGATTATGGCTTAAAGGAGAAATGCAGGGGTTTATATGGAAGAAGATGTTCGATGACATACGCCTTATTGAAGGTGAATTGCTTCACAAGCTCCATCAAAGCTCCAATTCTAGAAAAGGGAGAAAGGAATCCACATAATCCAAATTTCTTTAACTATTTTTGTGTTATACAATACCAAGAGTTTTATTTGTTGACCCTTATTTCTTGAAATTATTTTGGAGGAAAGATATGAGGTAAGACAAAATAGATGTTTAAATTAATGAAACTTAGCCATTCTATTTGCAAAACAAAATTACTCAAAGCTATAAGAATTTTCTAATTAATATTGACTGTCAAAGTTGGGCAAAATAGATGATGCAACAAGTTTTCCACTGCTTTGCAAAATGCTAATCTGACTCTAATTCAATTCTATTGTAAATTCTCGATGACTGGATAGGTCTAATGTGGATTGGAATTGTGCCAATAGGGGAAGGCCCATATATGACCTTGCTCGAGCTGTTGATATTTTTGAATATCTTCTAATAGTGTTCATATTTCAATTCTTAATATATTATATATAGAAAATATCATTCGTATAATAAAACATTGAAGTACTATTGCATACTCGGTTCTCTTCTACTCTTCTACTTCAATACTAGCAGTGTCCAAGGAATCTCCATGGCTTACCTGATCAAGATAGTGCTTAGCTTCTCAAATCCTTGAACCTTGTTACTTTCGAATTTATCAAATTTATAATTTTGGCAGATTTATGGGGACTTATGGGCTGATAGACTTACGTTAAGGAAAAAAATTGTGGCTGGCAATATTTGGGAATTTATTTACCCAATTGTGGCATAATCTAGTTGCAAAACAGCCCCTACATCAAACTTATCTTCCCACTTGAGTACTTTAGATAAATGCAAGTGTAAATTTTCTTAGATTTGATTTTCTTATGAAAAAATTATATTCAGCTATTAATTATGTAAATACAAATAAATATCCCGAGTATAATCTACTTTAAAGCATCTGACTGTCATTGCCAACCAGCTTTGTTTTTCTAGCTTTCTAACTTAAATCATTTTCATTTTCTCAGTTCATTTGTGAATGCTGTCTCTGTTTCAGGTAATGCTGGATACAGTTGGGCCTGAGCTACAGGTTGTTAATAAAAGTGGAAATGCTATTTCACTTGTAGCAGATGCAACGGTAGTTCTCACTCCTGACCAAGATAAAGAAGCATCCTCTGAACTGTTGCCAATTAATTTTACTGGACTAGCTAAGGTAAGCTGATACAGTTTTTTCAAACTTTTATGAGAAATTATCTTTGGTGGCCTTCTTTCACAAGGTTTATTATTTTATTGTCAGACTTTTAAATATATGCATTGGCTGCTGATTGCATTTGAACTCCAGTTCCTGTAACTGAACCTCTAGCTACTTTAATATCACCCTTGAAACTACCTGTGGTATTGTTGGTAGCATAGTCATCAGAACTAAAGTGCTAATGATGGCTAAGTAATGATTACTATTGAATCTACTTGAATCAGTAACCGTAAATTAAAACAACCTTTTATACATAACCTCATTCAAGGTCATATATATCATTAAATTAATAGATACAAGATTTACAAAAGTCTACTCGTAACAGTGAAAGTAAGTGCATTTTCTTGGTAAAATAATGATATTTTTCCAGCCTTTTCAAGCCATTCTTTTAAAATAGGGGGTTATTGCTACTTTATCCTTGTTACTCCCACTGCCCAAAAAAAGTACCAGATTATAGTCAATGCTTGATTAGGATATTTTGCGAATTTTTTTTTATAAAATGGCATCACCACCTCATAAAGTTTTTCTTATACTATTTAATTATAATGATTTTTTAGGAATGCATCCAATTTTGTATAAGTGGACTATTGTGTTTATACCAAGTTTTGATGGAAAGCAGAGTTATGCAAAGTTGCAATAAGCACTGATTTAAAAAGAGTGTATTTTATGAATACAGCATGATTCACATGCATTTTACGATTGCATCACACCAAGCAAAAATTTAATCACTTCGCATTAAGCAAAAATTTAATGATGACGTCACATCAAATACAAAGTTCATGAAGTGTGTTATTCAAAATTCAAGGCATTCGACTATGTGGGGGATTGATTACATAGTCGTATTGATTCTATGAGCTTTAGCATATATTGATGATCACAAACATATTTGTTAATTGTCTAAACTTTTTTTTTAGATATCTTTATGCTGCATTTACATATTTAAAATTTAAATTGATGAAGATTAGATGAAATGAACATGATTGTCTTTAATACTATATTTGCAATTTTTTGTTTTATCTTTATAATAAAAGATTTGAACTTAAAGTAGCTTAGGAAGAGAATGAATTTTCACTGTAATACTATACAATGATATATATCACACTGTAATACTATACAATGATATATATCACACTGTAATACTATGAATAGCACTGTGATAAGCTTAGTATTACACTGCGATATTCATGTCACATTAATGTCATAATTAACTCACTTTATAGCCATTTAGAAGTAGCGTTAAGTTGTTTATAGTATCGCATGTCGATAGAACCCCCATTGCACGAAGATTTAGTGAGAACTGGGATTTGCTTCCAAATAAAATAAATTCGGGTAGGACACCACATTAGTCTACAAATACCTAATTTTTTGGAATGTTCAGTACATTATTTGACAATTGTTAAAAGAAAAAATTATCAAAATTGTCTCTTCACTCTTGCAAAATGTTCAAAATAGTCGTTGACATTTGGAAATGTTGTTTGGTCCCCTAATTTTTGTTCAAGTGATTTTTTGGTCATTTGAAAAAAATGGGTAAAGGCATAATTCCAGCGAGATTCTTCGTCTACAGTTGCGATTTCTTCTGCAGGTTGTTGCGACTTTATTTTTTTTTTTCCTGCTCACGTTGGAACTTCTTCGATTGGATTGTGATTTCTTCCTCACATTTCTTCTTCGTCTCTCATCGATGCTCAGATGGTCCTTCGTTACGTCGACATCAATAGTGCTTCAGATATAAAAAATTGCCCGCTCTTCGTCAATGTCGACGGCAATTTGGATATAAATCGGCGATACTTTGAATATAAAAAATTGGCCGTTCTTCGTCGACGTCGACGAAGGACCATCTGAGCAACCTATAAACAAACTTTTGCCTTTGTTTGTGTTTGAGAAAAACATTTAAAGTCGCTACCTACTGACAAAATTGCAACGTGCAGAAGAAATCACTACCGAAGACAAAGAAGATTGCTGAAATTACCTTTATCCTTTTCTTGAATGCATTTGACTGGACGTTAATTAAATTTAAGGGCAAAGACAAAAAAATCACTTAAAATGTTAGGAGATCAAAAAAAGTATTTATAAGATTAAATGACTATTTTGAACATTTTGAACATTTTGATAAATTTTTTGTTGTTAAAAGCTTACTATATCTTGTCTCTTAATTCAAAAATTTCAATTCTTCTTGGTCTTGAGGTAGGTGATGATCTTGAAGAATCACTTCAAGATGATGTGCTATAATAAGTGTTTTTTTTTCTTCCTACACCTACATTGTGTGTTGTGCCAGAAACCTAGATTTCTTCATCTACTCTTGAGATTTTGTGTAGGAGTATTAGGCTTCTCCACCACCAAGTAAAAAACTTAGAAAAGAGCATGGAGTGTAGACGAGAAAAATGAGTTATTCTCCAAAGAGTGAATGCAAGATGAATGAGTCACCTGAACAACTTGAAGCTTTTTTGTGTTTGCATTCTCTTATTTTTAGCTATTGTCTTGTATTTATGTGCTTGTGAAATTCTCTCAATCAGTTTTTAAGAATTGTTATCTTTTCAAAATGTTCATTCAAGTATCACATTTGTTGATAATTTTTTAAATCATCAAAAATCAAAATCACCACCCTCTCTTTTTGTGTGTGCCATATACTTAAGAATAAGAAGGGGATTTCACTCTGACTTGATAACTTGTTTTTGATCCATAAATTAACAAATGGTATACATGGGCAATCTCTTTATTGTTTAATGTCATTGGAATATAGCGTCATGAATACAGCTATCTTACCTATTTTATTTATTTGTTCTTTAATCTGACATATTTTTGATTCTTAAACAATTAGTCAATAAGTTGAAGTCTGGAATGGCTCTTTTGATCATGCTAATAGATTATTTATGGAATAATTTTCAAAATAGTTTCTTGAGTATTACTTTTTACCAATTTCATTTCAAACATTTTAGTTTGCCCAATTTAGCCTCCACCACATGATCTTTTCTATTTACTCACCAAACTATTCATTTTGATCCCATTTGGGATATATTTGATGTACTTAATTTTTCGAAGGACTAAATTGGCCAGCCTATAATTGTCAACCGACTATATTTTTATAAGCTACTCGATTCTTTATTCATGCTTAGGGTCTTGCATCTTTCTAACACAATTTTTAAGTGTTTGGATTACCACTATGACCATGTTCATGCCTTCTAGTTTTGTCCCATAATATGTGCATGATGTTGTGGCTTAGTACTAGGGTTGCCTAGCAAACCATGTTGTGCCCTCCGGTTGTTTTTATTGTTTATTTATTTGCTTTTGTTTGTCAATTTCATGAAAAGCACAAAGTTATGCTTTTTCATCACACCAGACCATGTTTGGCCAATACGGTCTGGTACCCAACTCTTGATTCAGATTTAACAATCCATGCAGTCAATAGTGGTAGCAGATATTTGGTTCATGTCTTATATGCTGGGTTTTTCAGCTCATAGGGAAGCTATAGAACTAGTCCTTATGGGAGTCAGTGACGTGCTTTTTTGAAAATTCGTGAGGGTGATGATGTTTTTCACAGATTGGTAACATAATAAATCCTATATAAGGTAGTAATTGGGTTTGCTTGAATTGAATCACTTAGGTTCAATTGGTGTGATCTACTAATCAGTAGAATTTTGTCTGAAAGCAAACATGCTATATTGTTAAAAAGTTTAGATATTTAATGCAAGCTACTAGGTGTTTGCACACAGACAAGTTATAACCGTATGCAATGGCCTTTAAAACTTGTATACAATGGTTTTTAAAACTTGTACTTGTATGCAAGGATCCTTACTTCTCGTGATAATTTAGTTTCAAAAATGAACACTAAAATAAAACCTTATTTCTAATACTTCCTTGTCCTTGTTTGCTTCTTGACGATGCTATGTGGTTTCTATTATTTGGAGTTAGCTTCTCGTCGAGTTTGAGTGAATTTGACTAGATTTGAACTCAATAATTTTGAGTAATTGGACCTGAGCTTGACAATTAAATTTTGAGTTTAGCTCAAACTATAATTTGATTTGTCGGGTTGGCTCAACTCAAATTGATCTAATTTTGTGCCAACTTTAAATTGATTCAAGCTAGCTTGAAAAGTAAGTTTTAATATTTAAACAAAAAAAGAAAAGCATGATTTGAATTTCATGGACAGATTACATGTGACAACCGCAGATACCACCGTGCCATATTTATTTAACACAATGCATAAAAATGATGTTATAATTTCTATTAGTGGGAAAGACTAAAAATTCAAACTTGAGACTTGTCCAACACCTTTTAACTGCACTTGATCAGTAGCACTACACTGCTTTCAAATTTATACTGCAAAATATTTATGTCATTTGTTTGAGTCAATTTGAATTATAACTCAAGTAAATTAACCTAAACTCAAAATAGATTTGATAAAAATCAAGTCTAACATTTGACTTGTGACTCTTTCAAGTTTTGCACTTTTAGCAAAAGTGCCTGCTTTAATTGTATTTCTTATCCATCAAAAACTATATGCAGCGAACATTTGAATATTTTGTTGCTTCCATTTGCCTAACTTTTTATTTGAACATTAATTTCTACTGTCAAAATGACTAACTTGCACGTTTTCATCTTTTTTTACTGATATTTTATAGTGCACTTACACTGAATTTTTGTTGCCTGTCCTTTCTGATTTTCATGTCACTTTTATAGGCAGTTAAGCCAGGAGATACTATATTTATTGGTCAGTACTTGTTCACTGGAAGTGAGACGACTTCAGTTTGGCTGGAGGTATTTAATAGATGCTAAATTCACATTTCCTTCTAAATTGATTAAGTGTTTGAACTCAACTGATTCTATGCAAGAAGATTAAAAATGGCTTCTGGGCAAACTAAATTATATTATATTATATTTTTTTGTTGACTTTCTTGCTCAAAAACTTAACAAACTTGAACAAGAAGTTTTTTTAAACCCAATACAAAAACTGGTCAACAATGCGGCCTTCATACAGGGTTGCCAACTAATATATTATATGCTCATGATCTTGGGCCATTATTTTTTATATTTAATTTCTGTATGCATGTTTTATTCAGGTACTTGAGACCCAAGGAGATGATATCACCTGTGCTATAAAAAACACTGCAACTTTAGCGGGGTCTCTCTTCACCTTGCACATTTCTCAGGTTCACATTGATTTGCCCACACTTTCTGAAGCTGACAAGGATGTAAGTGTTGCTTTGTTTATTTTTTCATGAACTCATTTCAGCCGTGATAATATATATAGGCTATTGCTTGTATAGATGGTTTTGTATTTCTTCTGTATGCGTTTTCCCAATGTAAAACTTACATGCTATAATCTGGAAATGAATCTTACCCAAGCCATATCTCTAACATAACTATGCCCATCCGTTATTTGCTCCTGCCTTAAAATGCGTTCAAGGGTTTTGCAAAATTGTAGTTTACTTAGTTGACTCTAGAAAATGTATTGTTTTGAGGGAGGAATTTAGTGAAGATTTTGATATATTATGTTTTAAGGGTATTTTTGAATTATTGGATAAACATACTAACATATCTTTGAATTTAAAATGTGCTTTTTTCCATTTTAACTGTCCACCTCTTTAGTTTATTGCAAACTCAATGTTAGACATTCCCCATTTTTAGCCCCCATATTTTTTAGATGAAGTAGCAGCATGCATACCGTGGGAACAACTCAATTAAATTCACTTTTGCTTGGACTCCATTATAATTTTCTTACCACATTTCATATCTTCTCTAATGTCACATCATTTAGAATTTCTGAGGGACAAAAGAAGTCGATAGGTGCAGTATTGAAAATTATTTGTAGTATATTCACATCTATTTTTATGCCATTCAAAGACTTGTATTCATAACCATTTTTATGCCTTTGTCTAATTTATTTAATATATTTAAAGTTAAGCATTTTTTGTATCAGGCTTTAACACCAGCTTACAATGGGCTGATAAGCTGTGAATATCTTGCTGTGTTTATAGTAACCGCCTAGTTGGGTTCTAAAGTTATTTTAGCCATGGTGGTATCGATCTGGGAAGCTGTGGTTTTATAGATGGAGTTGGTGGATCACTCTAGGTTTGGAAGCATTAGTGATCATGTGTCTAAGAAGAAGATAATTATAAATGATTATGATTCGGAAATTATTACTTGCAAGTCATTAAGGAACATAATTTTAACAGACATTTCATCGAAAAGATGAAGAAAGATTATTGATTTGAGGCTAAAGCAAGATAATTTCAAGGACCTGCAATGTTGTATTAAATGAGCTTGCATTCAATGTTGTATTTTAAATCAAATTTTAAGTGTTGCTGTTACTGCCGTCTTATTATCTCAAAGCATCTGTTGATGTAGGTTTTCTCTAGGTGAGTTTAGTTCTAATCATAATCTTTTCCAACAAAAAATGGCTCAAGAGGAAATGAAAATATGGCCTTTGTCAAAAACATGAAATAGTACGAGCTTAACAATCAGGAAAAGGTGAACTTGTTTGAATAAACTTTATGGGATGATAAGAAATGACTAAATTGGATATGATGCACAACTAAAAACAAAGCTATATCGCACCTAATTTTGTTATTTTATTCTATTTACAGGGCTGTAAACCTTTTTTCTTATTATGTTTATTGTTTTTCCTACTCTGCTGATTGTCCGACTTGATTTTTTTTACCAAAAAGTATTGGTATCGATTGTCACTATAGACTCTGAATTCCTTATAATTTTCACAAAAAAACTTTATTTTCAATTATTTTATCATCTTCACTAGCTTTTCCTTACTTTTTGATGAAATTATCTCAACTATTTCTGGGTATTTAATTTGCTTGCTCCTAGCATTTATGGTTATTTTTCTTCTGTGAAAAAATAATGTATTCAACATTTGTTCAACCAACCGTTTCAGGTAATCAGCACTTGGGGTATCAGAAATAAAATTGATTTCCTATCACTCTCTTATACAAGGCATGCAGAGGATGTTCGGCATGTAAGGACAGCCATTCTTGTTTTCTTACAAAATTCTACAATTTTATTTAGGGTAGTACTAGAGTGCAAATTTACACATTTTTTTGTTTTGTTTTCCTTATTTGAAAATTTTATTTATTTTATTTTTAATTTTATTTTGTTTACTTTTATGTTTTTAATTAACGTTCATTTCACTATTATGCCAATCTTTTGATTACAGGCTCGTGACTTTTTATCAAACTTGGGTGAGCTGCAACAAACTCAAATTTTTGCAAAAATTGAAAACATTGAAGTAAGCTACAAGAAGTATTGGTCATACTTGAATGCATTCAATAGTTTGTGATCTGCGACCAACCTAATTTGAAACTGTCAATTTTTTTAACTTTAACTATTTCATTCCAGGGGTTAACACATTTTGATGAAATTCTTCAAGAAGCAGATGGTATCATTCTTTCTCGGGGAAATCTTGGAATTGATCTTCCACCTGAGAAGGTTCATTACATAGCAAACACGTTTGATTTTTTAGTTTATCACTCATTTATATTTTTGTTATTATTTTGCTACTCGGGATCTTCCTATAATAAAGAATTTTTATTTATGGTAATAATTTTTGAACTAATGAAATTGCTCAAAATTCTTAATAGCTATTGGAATTGATCTTCCACCTGAGAAGGTTTATTACATAGCATACGCATTTGACTTTTTATTTTATCACTCTCATGTATGTTGTTATTATTATTATTATTATTTTGTTACTTGGTATCTGTTAGTTCCTAGATGAAGAATTGTTTTTTGTTATAATTTTGGACTATTAACATTGTTCAAAATGCTTAAGATCTATTGAAGCTGCTCAAGTTAGTCTCCAACTTCCATAATTTGAACCAATTAGTTCCAACATTATTTCTCTACTCACATTTTGAATTGAAAAGTGATTTGCATGACATTAGTTGAATAAATTATTTTTAAAAATTAATTTTGCTAGATAAAAATATATGTGAAAATTTTACAAGTAAAAGATATTAAATTGGTAAATTGTTGCAATGCCTTCACTTAGTATTATCATTCAAATTATTTTAATTATTCAAATTAGATTGAAAAAGTACTTTTTGAACTAGTTTGATTCAAATTATGAGGGCTGGAATCTCTAATTATTCGGGAAATGCTTAGAGCAGTTTGATAAGTCAAGCGATGTTATGATGAAAAAGTAGAGAAATTTTGAGGGTCCAATATTATTATTTGTTAAATGCTTGCAATGTATTTATTTCACTTCTAAATTAAAATACCCTATAATTTTACATCTACAACTCTTATCAACTTTTTGATTAAAGTTGCAGAAACATAATTTACAACCTTTAAATTGACAGTGAATAAAAATCAGTTTCTTGATAAAGGGTGCTCACTTTCTCTGAAATTGCAAGATCGTTTACTGAATGTTTATTCTTCCAATCCCAACACTTGTCCTCTAAAATAAACTTTGTTAAACTTTCCATTCACTTGAAAAGTTTACCTATTAGACTTGTGATTTGTGATTCATATTATTAATTGCTAGGTGTTCTATAGGTGTTTAATTACCTTGATCTGTGCTATTAGAAAGAATGGAGATGTTTTGTTTTACTAAAAATCTAATTGTTTTGCAAAACTGAACTTAGTTTGATTTGTTTTTAATAATTGTTTGGCTGATTTGGATTTATTTATGAGAACTGAAGCCGATTTGTTCTATTCGATTTATTTTGTTTTTAGCTGAACCATTATGCACGCTCCATCTTCATCAATGAATATGATCCTCTATTTTTGCCATTTTCATTAAACTTGTGTTTGTTTGGTCTAGTGCTAGTACCCATTATATTTTTGTAGATATATTACAACTATAAATTATATATAGCCTAAAAAGTAAGTAATTTTCATTTTTTTTTTGTTACCTATATATATATATATATAATTGGCCAAAAAAATAACTGCAAACGGGCATCTTAAAATTAATTTCAATTTATTCTCCTTAAAATAACCCTAACAATTTAATAATTGTTTAAACAATAAGATGAGTTTCTATTGATCAACAAATTTTAGGAGTGTCTTAAATAAAAAGGAAAAAAATATGTTAAGAACTGGGAAGAAACTGCTGCTCAAAACATATGCACACAATATGGAAAATCACATGCAACAATGAATATTATTTTCAATGTATTCTGCTAATTTTTTTTGGGGAAAAGTTAAGTTTCAACGAGGTAATTATGATCAATGAAATTTGAATTCTTGACCTATCAAGATTTTAAATCTAAATATCATAACTATTGAGTCACAACACCATTCATGTCGTTTGCGTGTTTTTCTGCAACTTGCTTATGTTGTCAGGCGTGAGTTACTGCTCTAACTATATAGATATAGATAATGCTAGAGTACCCCAAAAATTCTTAAATTTTTCCAATTTAATTTTGCCAAATCAGATTTTTGTTTTTTTGTTTTTTTTTTGTTCTTTTTTTGTTTCCTTGCTGTTTCCCTGACTTAGTAGTATCATTCAATTTTTGCCACATCAATTTTGGAGGAAACAAATATACCAACAGGCATTGGATGTAGGTGGGTGAGGGTAAGAAGATTTAGTTGAGACTGTGAGATAGAGAAAGTTTAGAAGATGCGATAAATTATATTAGGGTTTCTTCCAATGTGACATTTGAAAATTGGGAGCACTTGTGGTTAATTCAGGTATGGTAGTAAAGCCTTTAGATATTCTCTAGCTCTAATATGCAGTATAAAGGCATATGCATATTTACTTGTGTAAGAAATTATTATAAAAATTGGCTTTTTCTATGTTTTCTTAAACATTATTTAAAACATTTAAATAGCATTTAAAATATAATATTTATAACTTTTTCTATACTATTAGTAAGTATATAAATATTCTTAGACCTTTTCAATGAGATTAGTCATTAGCCATTTTTTATTATATGCTTTCAATGTAGATCACTATTGTGCTGATCTTTGATACTGATATTAGCTCGGTTATAATCTTCTTACAATAAATAATGCTGTGATATAATTCTCGGAGAATTTTTAATTCTTTATGCTATGCTTTTGTTCAGGTATTTTTATTTCAGAAAGCAGCTGTATACAAGTGTAATACTTCTGGAAAACCTGCTGTGGTCACTAGAGTGGTAGACAGCATGACTGACAACCTCAGGCCAACTCGTGCGGAGGCAACTGACGTGGCCAATGCTGTCCTCGATGGTATTTTTGTTTCCTAATCTTGTTTTAATTAGCTGTAATTGATTTCCTAAATTCTTTATTAATTGCATTCAGGGACCGATGCAATTCTTCTGGGCGCTGAAACTCTCAGAGGTTTGTACCCTGTTGAAACTATAACCACAGTTGGTAAAATATGCGCGGAGGTAACTATGCTGCTGTTTATTATGAACATCAATATCTATATTGTAGTTGCGTAATTTGTTTTTTAAATGCTCAATCTTGATTGCAGGCGGAGAAGGTTTTCAACCAAGATCTATATTTTAAGAAGACTGTAAAATATGTCGGAGAGCCGATGTCGCATCTGGAGTCGATCGCTTCATCTGCTGTATGTCAACATGTCTCTTCCCCACTTTGTCTCCAGTGTATTTTATGCTCATATTTTCTTTTCCATAGGTGCGTGCCGCCATTAAAGTTAAGGCCTCTGTCATTATCTGCTTTACTTCATCTGGAAGAGCCGCTAGGTATTATTACTATTATTAATAATAATTTCAGCAAGTTATATTCCTTCCTTTTTAGCTAGCTTCTGATGCTACTAAGCCCGGTTGAATGTGTACAGGCTTATTGCGAAATACAGGCCAACAATGCCCGTCATATCTGTCGTCATTCCTCGGCTCAAAACGAACCAATTGAGATGGAGCTTCACCGGTGCTTTTGAGGTCACTAGAGTATTTATTTATTCACTGCTTCATTAGTCTGGTTGCCCTCTAATCTGGTTTTGGCTGACGCTTTATGAAATCTGTAGGCAAGGCAGTCCCTCATTGTTAGAGGCCTTTTCCCAATGCTTGCTGATCCCCGGCATCCTGTTAGCCATTAACTTTTTTTTTTTTCCCCCGAACAAGAAATATTTGTTTATGTGTTTGTTTTTTGCAGGCTGACTCCACAGGTGCTACCAACGAATCAGTTCTTAAGGTTGCGCTGGAATACGGGAAGGCGTCGGGTGTGATAAAGTCACATGATCGAGTGGTTGTTTGCCAGAAGGTGGGGGATTCTTCTGTGGTGAAGATCTTAGAGCTCGAAGATTGAGCCTCTCATCTCCTCTCTGCTCACCACTGGTATAAATTTTGAGTCTCACTGCTGTTTGCTAGACAGCTTCTTTTTGCAGTTAATTTTGTGCTTTAATTTATCAACTTCTGGCTTTTCTTTCCTTTTTTTTAAAAGAGGAATTAATATACTCTGAGAGTGAGGCTCTCGAGTTTGGTCAATCATTAACAATAATATTTTTGTGGAAACCCCTTCTTTTAATAATTCGCACCTTTGGCATTGCTTTTTGTTTGTTTTGTTTCTGCTATATAGAATTTTTATGCTGTTGAGAGGAAGATGTGTTACACTGTCATGCCAATTTGCTTGAGGTATGTTACACTGTAAATAACTTGCTACGAACTGTTAAACTTTAAAATAAGAAATCTTAATAGAGAAAGAGAGAAGAGGAACAGAAAAAATGCAAGTTGCCGAGATATAAGAATTCTTAGTATTTGAAAATGAAGACTGGAGCTTGAAATTGTTGGGGGATTACAGACACTATCACGTCTAATCTGCTAAATTTTCCAATGATAAGTCATCATGCTGTTATAGAAATAAAAGGTAAATTTAATTGAATATTTAGTAGAAAGCATAATCCTCTGACATTTATCCTATCTATCATTAGGATAAAATTATTCCAACTTTTATATCATTATTTGTGTGGTGGTGTGGTGTTGTGGTGGATAAGGTTGTGCAAATTAAAGGTTTCAAACTTGCCTCCGAATGTCAATGCTGCAATGATGAAACAATTTATCATATTTTCTTTGGAAATGCGAGGGTACGAAAGTAGCATTTTGCAATCAGTGTTGAAAGTGTTGTGATTCAATCCAGGCATTTAATTCACTAGAATTAAACGTCACATTGATATTGTTCTGGATTCAATTATTTGCTGCTAATTATGGATAGTTAGGAATCTAGCCAAATACAGTGGCATCAATTTGAACTCCAAGGTTATATATATTACATAAACTGTTTTTTCTGTTTTCAATGTTTCTAATTTATGTTGGCAGTGTATTTAATAATGAACAGAAAGTAAAGTATCTGTTTCCTAACTTTTGAGTAGGGACAACTTTAACAATGGTTTTTCAATATTTATATTTTAATGATTTTAAGGTTATTATGTGTTGCAACTAAACTTCTGTGCGTATGTTTAGCTCTATGATTGAGTGCCATAAGTATAGTCAATAAAATACAAGGAAGCACTTGGGTTGTGGTGCTGGATAATAGTCCCCACACCACCCTTTTATAATGGTTTAGGGGTGAGCACTTGAATGTGGAGTCTTGAAAATTAATGTAGGTGAGCGGATAGGTGAATATGAAAATAAAGGAGTGGTTAGTTGGGTGGGTTATTGGAAATTAAGTTAAGTTTTAGTGAGTGGTTGGGCTAGTTGTGAAATGAAGAAAGATTGGATGGGTGGGCAAATAGAGAAGTAATCGAGCTGACATTTTGGCGCACTCAAGTGCCAGCTTCTCTTTTTAAGAAAACAGAGAAATTGACCTGGTTAGACATAGATTGGACAAGTCATGCTGGCACTACCAAGTGCACTATTCTTTGTTTAGGAAAATTATAGATAAGCTAGTTATTGTTTGGGGGAATCCAGGTTCTATAATGGGTTCTGCAATCTATGTCTAAACAAAGAAGGTATCACTTAGAAATAAACAGATAAGCCAACACTTAGGTATGCCCAAATGCCAAGCCAACTTTTCCGATCTTTGCCTAAATAGATAAGCTGATGTTTGCCCTCGCTCAAGCATAAAACCTAATTCTGTTTAGGAAAACCTGATTCTACAATAAAACCAAAGCATTTCAACATAACAGGCACTAAGGATTGTTAACGCCAAAATTCGAAGCACTAAAAATTAAATACTAAAAATTAAATACTAAAAATTCGCACTAATATTAGTGCTCAATTTGAGCCAAATTCATTTAAAAATATACATTTTTCCAGCATATGTATTTGTAACCCTCTCTTTAAGCAATAACAAAAAAAAATTAATATAGTAGCAATTTGCTCCAAAATGTATCAGCTGTGCTACACTGTAATAACACAGAATATTAGTGAGTTAAAATATTGTTCCACTATTTCAAAAACAAAGATATGCAAACTACATCTAAATTTAAGCATCGATGTGCTGTGTTTATTGATAATTCTGTTGACGGCTCACATTGAAACAACATAGATGAAGCATTAAACAATTGAACCTAAGCAATACATATATGATTTTTAGTATCACGAGAGAGGTAGATTAATCATGTGAGTTATAGCCTGTCTGAGAATATCAATAGAAGCATGTTCAACCTTTATTTTTTTGTGTTTGCGCTCTAAGACAGTCTTAATTTTTTTTTTGGGGCCTTTATCTAATATTAACAGCGGGTGGATTCTTTGAAAGACTTCCCCAGATGTGTGTTCATGACATATCAATCACATGTTGTCATATATAGTGAGTAACTGTTTGAGATTCTTGTCTAATAGAGTTAGGAGTTCATTATAGAATGCGAGAATAACAATTGAAGCATTTTTAACAATTTTTTTAAAGACTTCCGCAGATGTATTGCCGCTACTTTTGCTGGCGTTGTTCATGACATATCATATGTTGTCATATATAGTAACTGTTAGAGATCCTTGTCTAATAGAGTTAGGAGTTCATCCGAGTCTGAGCATTTGAATATGAGTGCAACTACTTTTTGCTTAGCTCATGCAAGTTTGTTCATCATTATATTTACACTAACTTTGTCATACTTTGTCCATTGACAATTACGTGCTAGGATACCAAATGAATAAAGAATTTTCACGTGTGCTTACAAAGGATGCTCATGTAATCAAATAATCTACAAGAACATAATGGTTCTGACATTTGCTACCTAAACTCAACATATGCAACACTCT
The DNA here is from genome assembly GCA_016760335.1 of Gastrodia elata. Lineage (NCBI taxonomy): Eukaryota > Viridiplantae > Streptophyta > Magnoliopsida > Asparagales > Orchidaceae > Gastrodia > Gastrodia elata. The sequence goes on along the minus strand of CM028678.1, from coordinate 4,199,383 downwards.
TATCCACATGTGATGAAACTATTTAAATGTGGGAAATTTTATTTGCACGTGCATTGGCATATGCAAAGCATATGTTGCAGATACTTGGTCTCAAACTAACATATAAGTTTTTCACGTGTAATGTTTAGAAGCATCCTTGAGAATCTGCAAATTTGGCACAAGGAGTGCTAAAAAGTATTCCTAGGTCTAAAATCCTTGACCAACTTTTTATCATGAAGCCAAACGACAACATAATCAAACTCCTCAATAAAGTATTTATAGATTGTTCATGTTCACACTTCTTTGTATGGTCATCATGTTGCTGCTGAATATCTGCTTATAAGCACCATTCCTCTCATTTTTGACTTTCCACAGTTCTCGCAATCACTTATTTTCATGCAATTGGGATTCTGTAGATGCTTCTTTTATAATTACCTTCAAATTTAGGGTGCCAGCTATAGAAAAGGGAAATACATGATAGAGGCATAGTTGATGTGCCATGTTCAGTAATGCAATTTAGATGGCTTTTTCCAGTCACACTCATATTAATGAAGATTCATTGTGGTGCTTATTTGACACTGCTGCTAAAAATATTTAAATAACCCACACAAATGACTCGATTGTCTCATCATATAATTGCGCATTAGCAAATTCAATCGTATATTTGTTGTGGTTTACTCTGACAATTGGTGGAAATGGAGATCGTACTTTGACGAGCCACCTGAAGGCATTTTGAATGAACGAGAAGAAGAAAACATACACTCTCCTCCCTACCTATCTGCTCATAAAAAAATAATATTTTTTTTGTTGGAATGATCTTGACTTTTATCTATTTTGTCACAAGACATCTTATTTTCTGGAAAAATCTGTTCATGCAATCTTAGCACGAATGTCTTAATTATGGTTAACAAGTAGATTATTTTGTTGGTTCTGGAGTTTATAAACTTCCCATATGTTATTCTTCCAAATGTTGACGTTGCACTCAGTCCTTTGATGAGCTTATTATCTTTTACTAATTTGTACCTTACTTTTCAAACGTTCACAGACATTAGTATACACATACTTTATTATTTTGATATTACCATCTATCCTTCATCTAAGTTGATCTTTTTGGATATCGAATTCAACTCGTTTAGCATAGAAACTATAAAATTAAAACGCATCATCCTTCTAATGAAATGTCATACCAATTATTGGAATACATTGAGTTTTTGGACTGTAATAATGTTAGTGATGTTACCATTTGGAAGGTTTAAAACACATCATCAACTAACTTCGCTCAAAGTAGCTCCTCAAGTTTATAATATGCCGTTATTTGAAATAAATATTGTTTTAACTCAATTACTCAATCAACAGTAAATAATTTATTTTGTTTACAAGAATAACAACAAGCCTTAATTCTAATAGATGGAATCATCTACATGAATTCTTTGTTTCTATTGTGCATGATCAAATATAAGATCCTCCCTAAGTTTTAAATAGAGAAGATCCTTCTTTATAATTTATTTCCATATTTTTTTAGGTCTTCCTCTTTCTCTTTTAATATAAGAGAAGGTAATAAACTTATTATAACTGAGGCATTACATAGTCTATGGTTAATATGCTCAAATCAAGGTGACATTTTCCAATCTTATTAACTATCAGTGCATCTCCAACCTTGCTACAGATACACTCATTCTATCCCTATGAGTATATCAACTCATCCACCCAAGCATCCTCATCTCATTAATACTTATTTTATTGACAAGTTTCTTCTTAGTTGACCAACATTTAGTCCTAAGTTATATAGTTGTAGTATAGTTGTTCTATAAAATTTTCCTTTAATTTTAAGTAGTATTATCAAATCGCATAACACTCAAGAAATGCTTCTCCATTTCATCCAACCTACTTGGATACTATTAATAACATCGCTCTCTATTTCACTATTATTTTAAATAGTTAAACTCAGGTGCTTGAACATTTTGCTCTTTTTATCTCATGGTCCTAAATAGTTGTCCTCAAAATTAGGGCTTCTAAGATATTTTATTTTAGCTCTACTAATCCAAAAATATTTGGATTCTTAAGTAGTCCTCGATAACACAAGTTTTGCTTTAAATCTTATAAATTAATAGTTTATCATATTCAAATAACATGCACCAAGGAATCTCTTCTTGAATATGCTTAGTAAAAATATCTATAATTAAAGCAAAAAGATACATATTGAAAGCTGAACCTTGATGTAATCCAATATAACTAAGAAAATCATTAGACAAATCACATTGTGATCGAACACATATTATGACCCTATTATACATATCTCCAGTAACATCAATATATGCAATTCTTTTTCTCGAAATCTCTCCAAAAAATTTCACTTGATACTTTATCATAAGCCTATTCAAGATCAACAAAAATAAAATAAAATTATCTCTAAATTTCTCCATCAGACCTCTTAATATTTATATGGTTTCCATTGTAGATTAAGTTGACGTAAAACTAAATTGAATATCAGAAATGCAAGTATTTTTTGTAATTTGTATACAATTACTCTCTCCCAAAGTTTAAAAGAATAACACATTAGCTTGATTTCGCTATAATTAGCACAATCTTGAGCATTATCTCAATTTTTGTAAATAGATATAACAATACTTTTTCTCTACTAAAAAAAGAGAATTATTCCAAATATTATAAAACAAAAAAGAGATCTTTACATGCCATAACAAACAAGAGAATTATTCCAAATATGATCAAAATTTGCCAAACATAAACAAATAATCATTTCAATCCATCAATATCCCATTAATATATTTAAAAAATATTACTAGTTATAAATTTATAATTATTACAATACACTTAGAAATAAACTGCATCTTATCTCTATCTATTTTATTCACTTTTTTATATTTTTGAAAAAAAGTTTTAGACATTTTGAAATAGAAATACTATACATAATTTTATATTTTTGAAGAACTATTTAGGAGCTGTTTTAGAGACATTTAGTTGAACTAAATTAAAAAAAGAATTTGTTAGCAATTCACTTTTTATTTAAACTAAAATATTAAAAAAAAATTATGATTGGTGATTAATATGACGTATGCAGTATTTTTCTTTAAAAAAAAAAAATGGGTAAAGAAAATAGGCCCTAACCTGAGCAATGATTATGGGGTTAGCAGCCTGGATGAGGCAGATCTCCTTCTCCTGCAAAAGCAACGGTAACCGCTGATTCTGCATCTGTTCTTCTCATTTCTGAGTCTGGCCCTCTGTAGCTGCATGCCCTTCCTCCCTCTGAATCTCACCCACTTCAGCCTCTCCCTCCCCAGCTGCATCCCCCTCCGGCTGCACGCACCCATCTGTTCCTCCAGCCTCTTCCTCTCCTCAATCCCCTCCTCCTCCCCTTCCTCAAAGAGTTTCTTAGAGCAGAGCAGCTTCCGAGTCTCTTCCCTCGCCTTGTGCGGGAAGGGGCGTCGGCAATCGGCAGCTGCGCCTAGAAGCTCCCTCACTCGCATGTACCGCTTGCTCAGATCGTTGAACTTGTCTGCGCACTGCTGCGGCTACGCGCAGTAGACCCCCTTTTCCGTCATCGCCCGGGAAACCGACTACCATTTCCTGCCTCCGCATTTCCTGTCTCCTTCCATTCCAGGCAGAGGAAGCCCTAAGCACTATACCTGCGTGCGGGCTTTTAGAACCCGGGTTTGGTCTCCTCGGTTGATTATGTGTACTGCAAATTAAATAATGTGCTCTTCCAAGAATGTTCAAATAAATAAATAAATAAATATATATATATATATATATATATATATATATATATATATATATATAAATTTGGTAAAAAAAATTTACGTTGTCTAATTTTGTATCAAAGTCACCACAACTTCTCTTTGCGGAAACAGACGCTACGGAAAAGAAAGAGTGATGTGGTAATGTTCTTTTATGTATTTTGAATGATAAAAATATAAGATGTTTTAATACTTAAAAGATAGGGATTTATTAATGGCTTCATAAGCAAAATTTAATTGTTAGGTATACCAAATATCATTTTTCCTAACAAATCTCTTTCAATAAATATTTTCCAAAAAATGTAATTTATAATTATTATTATTATTATTGATGTTATATGTTTAATATTAATGTAATATAAATTATTAAAAGTTAGTTATTATTATATTTAAAAACATATTTTTAAATTGAGAAAAAAAAATGATTGACGACGGCACATGCCTATTTTCGGAAGAAAAATGTTATGCTTACACAATAATATACATCAAAAAATATCTAGGATTAATAAAATTTTATTTTATTTTTTATTTTTGCATATAAACTCAAAAAAAAAATATATTCAATCAATCATCTACTTACACATTGGATTGACATTTCATCTATATATTTTGATGTATACTATCGTGTAAGTAACAATACTCTTGTGGAAAAAAAAAATCTGCTTTATGTCCCAAGCCTATGCTATTATAGACCATTATTCATCTATTATCATTTTTCATTAATAATTTAGCCTCACTTCATTAATTAAAGAGTCCCATTATTCATATATTATCATTGTTCATTAATAATATAGCTTCACTTCATTAATTAAAGAGTCCATTAGGTTTTGGTCAGTTTGGTTTGACCTTTGGTCTTTCTCTAAGTTGCTAATTAAGGTTAGGTTTATTGGATTTTATTTTTAGCTAATGAAAGTTAATGGGTTTAACTCTAATTAGTACTAATGAAAGCCTTAGGTTTTATGAGTTGCAAGATTATTAAGTAGGCAAATGTGCTTATCAATTGATTCCAAAGCTAGTATATGGTTCTCTAGTTCTCTGTATTAGCTCTTAAGGTTTAAAATTCTTTATTAGGTGGAAGGCGTGACTAGTGTGCTTGCTATTTAGTTATTAATTTCAAGAGGTATTAGTAGACCTCAAGAAAATTAGTTCCATGCTAGAATGATCAAGGCAAATGATAGTAACTAAAGTTAAAAGTTTATAGGGTTGGTTGATTGTTATAAAATATTTATAAATCTTCCAAATAATGATGACATTAGCTAGGCTAACTCAAAAGGTAGCATCTTTTGAATGGTGTCCAAAGTGTGAAGAAGCCTCCAATAAGTTAAAAGAACATCTTTTTCATCACTAATATTAACTGTACCTAAGGAAGGAGATAACTACCAATCTATAGTGACATCACTAAATGGTCTGGGGTGTGTATTGATGCAAGATGAATAAGTTATTGCCTATGCATCAAGACAACTAAAGAATTATTATATTATGATTTAAAACTAGCTACAATTGTCTTTGCTTTGAAAATATAGCATTAGTTTAAATTATACATTCACACAAAAAGAATTAAATTTATGACAAAGAAGATAGCTTGCGTTAAATAATATACGATATGAAAAAGGATAATATCGTTGCAAATGCTAAGTCAGAAAATAATGAAAAGTTTATTCTTTCTAACAAAGGAAGAAAAATACAGTAAATATTAATCAAGGAAGTATGGAAGTTTTAATAATAAAACTCATGGACATATCACTTAATGAAATAAAAGCAAAGCCAACCTTGCTTAAGAAAATTAAGGAAGTACAAAGAAGTAATCAAGAATATGAGTCTATAAGAAAAAGGGAAGACTTAAGAATAGATGATGAAGGAACATTGTGCTTCAAGAATAGAATCTAGGTGCCTTCAAACTCAACATTAAAGCATTACATCAAGAAGCACACAAATCTCACTATACAATCCATCTAAGAAGTACTAAAGTATGAAAATCTAAGAACACACTTTTGGTGGCCATGACCAAAGAAAGTTATAGGCAAATGTGAAGCATTAGCTAAGTTATATATTAGGAATTATAAAACTTTAAGGATACCCAAAACTATTGTCTCTGATCGAGATAGCAGATTTACCATTAAGTTTTAGCAAATAACTCATAGAGACCTAGGTACTACTTTGAGTAAAATGCTCTATGAAAGGAGATGCATCACTCCATTAGCCTTGTCTAATATTGGAGACAAACAAACATTCATAACATAATTAATTGAAGACACTACTTCAAAAAAATCAAATCAATACAATCCATAAATAAGGTTGTTCAATATAGACAAGAATTATTATAATCCCAAACATTGAAAAATAAAATTCAACGAAGAGGATTTTATTTACATCAAGGTAAGTTTAATGAAATGAGTATGTCGACTGGAATACCGAGGAAATTAAACCAAAGGTATAACGGGCCTCAAAAAATGTAAGATAATGAGCATACAAGTTAAGATTACCCTCTCACCTCAACACAATTTATAATGTATTACATATCTCAACACTAAGAAAATGTTTATTAGACCCAACACAAAAGACCTTTGATTATAACTTAAAATTAAGACCTAACTTGTCCTACCAAGAAACCACAAATGATCATTGCTCATAATATTCATAAGTTAAGAAACAAAGTCAACACAAAAGATTTTTGATGATCAAAGTTAAATGGAGGGAATATTGAAAAGAAGAAGCAACATGAGAAGTTAAATTGGAAATGAGATCCCAACACCCTTAATTTATTATTGTTACTAATATGTAAGCACTCCAAAATATTCTGACACAAAAAATGTCAAGGAGGATATCATTCTAAGTGTGTGAGGTTGTGACATCCTCACTAATCAAGATTAATTAGAAAATAATTAAGTTGATAAAAACAATTAAATATTATTTTTAAAACAAAAATATTAAAAATATTATACATATATTTTCCTAAATCTTATATAAATATTATTTCTTCTATTCTTTTTTCAATCATCTCTCTCTCTTTCATTGAAATCTTCTACTCTTTACTTATTCTAAAAAAATAATAGTAATAATAATAATAAATAAATAAAAACTTTCAAAAGCTTCCAAGAACCTTTAAGAACTTTCAAAAAATTTCCAACAACTTTTATAAATTTGTAAAAACTTCTAGAACTTTCAACTTCTAAAACTTCCAAGAATATCAAAAAATTTCTAAGAAAAAAAAATATTTCAGAAAATTTCATAAACTTCTAACACCAATAAATTTTATTCTTCTTCCTCTTTATTCTAAAAGTAGCTAGAAACTTACAAAAAGTTCCAAACACTCCTCTCCTTTTCTTATAATACCTCCCTAAAGGTAGCCAACAACCCCAAACTAAAAGCTCTCTAGCCTTTCTCTCCTACCATCCAAGCTTTCCTCTCCTCCCACCCAAGCTATTCTCTTCGCCTCACACTACAACAACTCTCCACAGTCGCTACCATCATCACCATTAAACTCACAGAAGTTGCCAAAATTCCAATAAATCCCAAATTATATTTTATAAGATATTTTTTGTATTATGTATGTAAATTTAAACTTATTTCTTCTAAAATAAGACAATTCAATTTTAGGTATATTTTGCCTACTCTTGAAGTAATGCTTTTAGTAAATTTAGAAATATTATTATTTAATGTGAAATCTTTATAGTGTCCTTGTAATTGTACTTGGATGCATTTGATGGATGCTTTATTTTTGAATGTTGTACATCATTCTTAGGGGCATGACATCACCCCTCTAAACTAATATAAGTAGATATTATCATTCCTTGATGATGAGATCGATGAGGCAATACAAAACATCAGTTGTGTTTTACATTGCATATGTGCATACATTCCATCCTCATATATATATATATATATATATATATATCGCAATTCTTTACTTGAAATTGCATCTCTATGTGTTTATTTTAACAAAATAGATGTTAAAGTTATGCACTCATCTTTGTTGACATTCTTTTGTTGATTTTTTACAAGAACAAACTTAGCCCTAAAAATATTGATAATAATAATACTAATAATTACTACCTTGAGGTACTAAATAAATCTACAATACAAAAAGAGGAACGTATGCTAAAGGTATTATAATAATAGTATAATCTTATCTATGTAATATAAAAAATAATGTTATCATGCGGGTGCACTTTATACTTTAAATAATAAAAATAATATTATCAAATATTAATTTGATCTTACTTCTCAAACTGATCATCGATAATATAAATAAGTGCCATATTTAAATAGCTTGATCTAAGATGCTAAGTTAATGTGCCCACATTATGCCTCTGGTTTTGAGGCCTTCCCCCTCCATCATGAGGTAAGTCATATGTTCAAATAACTTAAAAGTGATTCACCCTCCCCCCAATCTTCCTTTGTTGAGGAATGGTGAGTTTACCATCATAAAGAAACTTGTGCACCCAAAAAGCCCTTCAAATTTTCATTAGTTGGCAAGTGCTCTTATGATCCTCCCTCTATGACTTGCATTTGAAATGCACTTCAAAAGTTCACCTTCAAAGTTGGTTGATACATGGGGTTAATTAACCATGAGCATGACTTTGATGTTTAACCACAGCAAGGATTATATATTATTATGTCATTCAATTCTAATTAAAAGCTTTTCATACACATCTTGAAATGATTGCCAAGATTTAATCTAAATTTTGAATCTCTAATAAAACCATTATAGATTATGAATTCTAAACTTCACATTCATTTATATAATCACTATACCTAATTGAGTTTGATGTCACAATAGACCCCTCGGATTGAATTTAGACTGGTCACAAGAAATGTGATTTCTAGCAAAAGATTATTTTTGAAAATCTCCCCGAACTTTGTTCAAATTATAAAACCCATGGTCATGTATAGTACCAAACATATTATAGAATAGATATGCATTTTGATCTTCATCTAGTTACAATCCCATGTCATGCAGAGTTGGCTGAGGGCATATCTAATTTGGATGGCCCTAATGATCCTCTTAAGCGAAAACACTTCCTACTATTCCTTTGATTGAGTTAATTCATAAGCATGTACTTCAGGATCCGAACTTTTTTTTGATCAATAAGTCATAATAAAAGAACTAAATCTCCTACTCAAGGTGCCTATGTACCTCCGGCCAAGGAGATCAAGCCACACGTAGTTCTAAATAAAGACGAGCAGACAGAGTTGGAGGGCGTTGACCACAAAGAGAGGAGAAACAATCAAAAGAAATAATAGATAAGGACAAAATACAAAATATAGGAAAGAAAATCCATTGTCAGGATGATTCTAGACTACATTTTCTTATTAAGGAGCCAATTCAGAAAAAAATTAACAGCTGTGGTGATTTGCAATCAACCCTTTAGTCCTCTCCTTCGTTGATTATTGTCAGTTTATTTTCTTCTATGCCTAAGAAAAAAAATCGCATCCATGGTAACATTAAATCTAGCATATCGAAGTCAAGCAATAGGTAGAGAGATGTTAAATGCGAAAGTATTATATCTTTTTTGAAATATACTACTGACAAATACAAATATAAACAGTAAGAATTCACAATATAAAGAAAAATACACATCACAGCTTGAGTTCTTAGAAAACAAGTTCATGATCAAATCTAAAAGGTTGACAGACTCTCTCAGCATCATAAAAATCAATCACTTTTTAAGTTATGCAATGCTATTCCATCTTTTGTCCTTTTGGATTGTGCAGTTAAGAATCGCTAAACCAGCAAAGGGAGGAACCACAGATAAGGGAAGATGATATTTTATACCAGCTAACTACTGCTATGAAGAACTCATAGCACTAGCATCTAGATCTGCTCCAAAATGGGCACTATCAGCTTCAAATGATCTAGAACTATAAGAATGTCTCGGAAAAAAAAAACATTGCAACTCTCCAAACCATGACTTGGTACAATAATTCAAGCAATATCCAGAGTTTCTACATGATCCAAACATTGGATGACAGTTCAGAAGTTCTAATGAGAGACTTCGTGAGCTCATCAATTTTGAGTGACTTCAAAACGTATTACAGTTGAAGAAATGAATACAGAACTTAAAAATAAAACCTAAATCAATTTGATGGGAGAATCTGTCAAGAGACCACTCAATTAGAAACATAGAAAAGCCTTGAGCATAAACACCAGGCCTTGAGAATAAATATGCAAAGCTTTCTTGTTAGAAAGTTTACAAAAGTACAACTTCTGTCAACAAGATCTGCAGATCAGACCCCCCTAAATTGCTAGAGAGCTTTAGAATATCTGCATCAACAATTGTCCATATGAAAGCATTCTAATTATAAGAAACTCAGAATAATTTAGCCAATACCCTAGCAGCCTTTGAGAATAGTAGAGTTGATTTGAACTTCAATAATGAATTACGCTATATGTTGAGAGATAAAGTGAGAAGGATGAGCACATGACAACATGAGATTTTTGAGGCACGTTGGAAGCCCAGACAGCAGCACCAATGAGAAAGCCACAGAACCTCCCAGAGATTATATATATATGTTTATAAAAACCTGTTGCAGTTTATAAATTTAGAACGAAAGGCATACAACAAAAAATGAGTTGATGTGAGAAAATAAACAAACCAAAAAGAAAAATATAAAACGATCACCAACTCCATAGAGAACTCTGAAAAGGAAGGAATCTTTGTCAACGCTGATTGTCTCTGTGCAAGAAAAAACAATTCTCCCATTTATCGATATCTCATTTTCTTCATTTTCCTCAAGCTCTAGGTAGAATTTTTGTTGGATCCAGAGAGTTTACCTTTTTTTTCTTCTTCTCTTTTTCCCTTCTTCCTACCAAGGTAATCGATCAATCTCTCTGAGTTCGAAATGATACTATTCGACTCTACCATTAAAGCCACATCATAATTAATATCAAACTCACATATGTCAGCCCGTGAAGAAGTATTTTGAGGCTTTCCTGCACAATCGGATGATACTCCTTAGCAAACAAATTGAGGTTTGGTCTATCCTTATCATCCATGAGAGCTTCGTCAACCCCTGGAAACTCAATTAAATAATCAATCAAGTATCCTCAATCTGAGGCATTCACCTCAATCCTCTCCAACGTATCTATAGCCAATGTGAGATTCACAATATCTGGACCACAATTTTGAGAATGGCTTTAACAACATTCCAGTTCACAAAGAAATCCCCAAGCAAATTATGGCCATTCCATTCTTTTCACGCGCCAAACTCTGGCAAATGATGCATTGAATCAAAGATAACCAGCTGCATGTCATCACCACCCAGAAAATCAGCCAAATTGTCTATACTACAACTGGATAGTCGACAACCTCCCCGATCTCAGGATATGCCTCTGCAATCGATGGGTTGATACTTGGATCATTCAACTTTATTGTCTACATCACGTTGACCTCAACAAATGCATAAGTCTCATCGAGCTTTTTTTTTGCACATAAATCATCTTTTTTTCTTAAAATTAATGCTTGAAACTTCATTTGTCGCCTTTTTGCACTTTGGAGTGAGGGGTGGAGGATAAAACAGTTTTACAAATCATGCCTAATTTTAGTACAATGAGTGCATTATTGGCATGTTTCAAAAATACATTATTGTATAAAACCAACCTCTTCAGTTCCAATCCAGATTTTGGACTCAAATTTTTCAGTAAGATCAATCTCTATCAGAACACAAGCCATAAATGGTCTGATAAAATTGTAGTAGCAAAATCGATTTTGAGTAGCTTACCAAAATAAGATCCCAACGCGAACAAAATAGAATGCAATATCAAATGAACCTTGAGTAAGGGAGGTTCAAATCTTGGATCAAATCAATTTCACACTTCCATTTATAAATTATCAACAAAGTATGATCATCTAGGAAATAATCTTGTGTAGTTTTCTTCATTTGATAAATTGATGAGGATATGGTGGAAGTCAATTAATCCTACGCTATATGAGCCCACTAATCTTAAGCCAAGAAAAAACTTGCGAATGGCCACCATAGGCGGTTTTCCATTCGTAAATTTTCCAACAAGAGTGTATTCAAAAGGTTTGGCAAGCATTATGATTTTTTCAATGGAGAGAACGAGAGCCAGTTTACCTCAAAGATACGTACTAGGTTTGATCCCAATTTGATGTGAAGGATCATTTGATCAAAGGATTTCAAAACGAAACTGGAGCTGGAGCTGAAACCTTAGTCGGATGCATTGAGATGGAGGTCAAGAAGTTCCTCCATCCAACCGCAAAGCCACGCAGATCAGCAACTTCAGCGACAAACGATGCAACAACAGGTGCCGAGTCGAGGGAGGCGTATCACGATGAATCGGTGACGTGCCGAAGACGATCGACGACGTATCAAGTATCGAAGGCGAAGAACACACTTTGGCATTGTATATTGTAAAGACGAACGAGTATGCACAATGAAGAACACGAATCAATGACAGAATGAAACTTTAGCAGGGTGGCGCTTGCAAAGCCGACCAGTGGAATCCTAAATAGCCATCTTTCCGCCGAAGACAGATCTAACAATTATATATAAATATATATATATATATATATCTATATATATATATATATATATATATATATATATTGTGAGAAAGAGAAAGAGAAGGGGTTTTAATTGCTAAAAATACAAAAATCTAATAATTTAGTGCTATATAAATATATACACACACGTATGCGCACACGTGTAACTTATACGAAAATTATATATGCAATTACCTCAAAAATAAAACAGCAATACCAGGTAAACTCTAGTCCCACAAGAAGAAAATGCATATATTAGCTTCAATGAAGGCTGAATATTGTTTCTGCCTCAGGAGTCTCTGCTGTGCGCTGGCCGCTCCGGATGCTTGTTGCTGTAGTAGAAGCCTTGCCGTGGAAACAGAAGATCGTGTATCTGTTTCTCAGCAGTAAGTTCTGAGGTCGCCTAAAATTTAGCAAAAAAAGAAAAATACATAAATTCCAACAAACTAAACAACTAGGCAACTTTTATAAATTTCATTGAAAAAAAAAACAATATATTGATATAAATTTCAATCAGGCGGAACTTTTTTCTAATTGAATCGTATTTAGAATGATGAGCCTGTATTACACTATTTTGAAGTGAATATCAAGCTTACAAAACCCATCCACATAAATTTTTAAGTGAATAGATTCTAACCCAAAATTTCCTCAAACCTTTAAGAACTTTGACAAACACGTTAATCCAATCAATTCAGGTTAGGTCTGTCAATGGTGTGGATTCAGAACAGGACTCTCAAGATCTGAACCTGATCCAAATTCTCAACGGATCAAGTCATCTCTTGAATTAGGTTGAGGTTGACCCATTTCCAATATATAGCCCTCTTTGGGTCAGAACATTTGAATCGGATTCAGCACAATTTGTACATAAGTTCAAATAGTAAAAAAACTTTTAAGGATGTGATCGGCTTGACTACATCATGCTAACATGAACACAGCTTACAAAGTAACATATGCTAATATATGGGTACTGTTGCCACAATATTTCTCGAAAACCTCCAAAATTGGGTAGTAATATCATGTATATTTAAATATTAGTTCACATACTTTTATATGCGAGCCACATTCAAATGTTTTCATTAAAACATTATCTCTCTTAAATTTAGAAGTTTTGGGGTACTTTTATTAGATAGAATAGCTTTTCTATATCTAATTTAAGCTTTAAAATTTAAATTTTAGTTATGAATTATTAGATTCAATATGATTGATACATGAGTTTCATTCCAATTGTTCACTTGTTCATTTTTATTTCAACTTTCTTTGATATTAAGGGAAAGAAAAGAAGATTTTCATTTATTTTTTATTGATCTTAAAAAAACTTATGATAGAGTACCAAGAGAAATTTTTTAGAGAGCTTTGAAGAGAATTGATTAGTGTTGCTTATATTGATGTTACTAAAGATATGTGTACTAAAGTTGTTACATGTGTTCAATCGCAAGATGGATTGTCTAATGATTTCCCTATTTCTTTTAAATTATATCAAGACTCAACTCTCAGCCCATATCTTTTTGCTTTAATTATGGAGGTTCTTACCGAGCATATCAAGAGATTCCTTGGTGCATATTTATTTGTAGAAGGCATTCTATTAATTGATAAGACTAAGAATGGAGTTAAAACAAAACTTGAACTATAGAGGACTAATTTAGAATCCAAAGTTTTTATCTTGGTAGACCTAAAACTGAATATATGGAGTGTAAATTCACTTATGTTAACATGTGATAAACAGGACCATGTGATCAAGAAGAGCAAGAGATTCAAGTACATGGGTTCAATTATATATAATAATGACGAAATAGAGTGATGTGATAAACAGGATCCAAGCTAGTTGAATGAAATTGTGGAGCGCTTCTAGAGCGTTGGGTTATTCGAAAACTCCACTGAAAATTAAAAGAAAATTTTATAGAGCAACTCTACGACCAACCATGTTATATGGGGCTGAACATTGGCCAACAAAGAAGAAACGTCTTGATAAAATAAGTGTTACAAAGAAGAGAACTCTTAGGTGGATGAGTGGATATACATGCAAACAGAGAATGAAAAATGAGTTTATCCGTAGCAAGATTGGAGTGGCTCCAATAGTAATAAGATTAGAGAATGCTGCCTTAAATGGTTCGGGCATATTAAGCATAAACTATGCAATGCCCATATTATAAAAAATTGAGTTTATGAATTTCTCCCATTAAAAGAGATAAAGGAAGAATCAAAAAAGCATGGGAAGAAATTATTTGGAAGGATCTTTCCTATTTAGAACATAGGGAGGGGCTTCTATTTGATCATGCAAAATATAAACAAAGGATTCATGTAGCATATTCCACCTAGTGAGATTTAAGGCTTGATGTTGTTGTTTCTCGATGTTTAGAAAATGGAAATATCAAAAGAAACCTATACTTTAAGTCATTCATCTTATATATGTTGTTTACCATATATAGCATGCATGATATAATTGCGACTAAGTTGAAACAGATATAGATAAACTACACTTTTAACATAAATATGCCCACGTTCTAAATGGATCAGGTTAGGCTATACCTGAATTTAGCCCATTTTAAGATAAATGGAGCAGGTTACTAAGTGGGTTAAGTCAAAAAATTATTATTTAATATTTTAGATGAAACGGAACTAATATGGACCAAGTCATTACAGGTTTTACTCAGTTATTTTATAATCATATCAAATAAAATAATCATTTATAATTTTCTACAAATAGAATATATTAGCTTTCATTCAATAACAATCAATGTGATTACATGAGATAAATATTTAGGCGCTACTGAACAAAAGCATAAAGATTAGGGGGACAAAATATAACAAAAACATTTAAATATTACAATGGCTGACAGAATTTGTTTGCCTAAGAAAAATTATTGAATTTACAAATCAGCTAGTGAACAAAGTACTGATCAAAAAAATATTACAAATAAAATAAATAAGAAAATCCGTCTCAAAGTTAAGGGCAGAATCCTAGAGTGTGCTAGATACTTATGAGGTTGTCATACAAAACCTTAAATCCAAGAGTACATAGTGATTGCATAAATATGTCATCACATACGCTAGGAACTATGGCATACTCAAATTTAAACACACTATTGACTAAGGATAATTATATCCTAAATTTCAAACAAGATTAATTGAAAAGGCTGTTAAGAGAATGTGTCGCAGAGGGAACTTGTGCTAGATCAAGAGGGAACTCATCAACTGAATAATGTGGCCCATCAATAGACAATCAAAAAAGTGTCAATTTAAGACAGTGCAATATCAGGTGATAAATTCGCAGATATAAGAGACATCTAAAAGGGATCAACAATACATCATGTCGGTAAACTAAAAGTCTCATACAAGCTCAAAATCGAATGTGGCATCAGAAAGGTTAGTCTAAGGCCCATTAGTGAGTTCAAAAAGTAGGTTAAATTCTACAAGTTGGTTATGGTCATCAAGAGCTAAAGGCAGCAGGGACAGACTAGGACTCACCACAACAAAGAAAGCATCCTAGTAGGAGCACCTTCGAAGATGGGTGATGTGGGAGAAATTAAAGGCGATGTTGTGTATTCATAGATGCTTAGGTGTAATCATTTTGGGATAGGGAAGTCTGGAAACATAAAATATAAACATTGCATTCATAAAATTTATGTGCACAAACTAAAGAGCAAAAACCATAAGAATATCATCTCATAACAAAAACAGGCTGAGAGATTTTCAAATTTCGAATCTAATGTGATCAAAAAATAATCTAAGAAGTCATTGGCTATCACACAGTAAAATGTATAGAACATGCCATCTGCACAAGAACTCAGTTAGCCATTATATGTTGACTGCATATTGCAGGGAAATGTTCTCAATAATAGAGCCACACTCCACGTCAATATTTTTAGAATATCATCCAACCCGAAGTCAATTTCTTTGCAACTTCAGGGCTGATGTTCTTTTCACTTGTTCAAGTAGTCTATCAGGAGTCCACATTTTCTTTTCAAATTATTATTTTATAGACGACTCCCATCCCGCTTTCTCTTTATTTTTATTTCAAAATGGAGAACGCACCGCAAGATTTTATTAATCATTTAGGATTGACCAATGCAGCATCAATCATCTATCCTTTTTCTGATTGAAGTGACGTCAATCATTTCATACATTGCCAATCACCCTATTCCTTGTAATCTTCTACAAGTATACCACATCACCTACAATGCAAAATGTGTAACTCTTATCCTTCGCTGTAAACTAAAATAACAGAAATATTCACCTTCAACTTTCTCGTTTAACATTTCTCATTAAATGGCAATAACATATAAATTCTGTCAATAACATTCTCTTTAACCTTAGAAATGTAACAGCCAGCCCCAATTTTCATCACATGCCAAATGTTTGTCATGGTGCATTGATTTACTATAACCTTACAAAAAAATTGTTGAGTAGGCAACCAACCTTATGATCACCTCCCTTGTTTCACCTCCAATAACTTCTAATTTTCAAAGAGCGAGAACTAAAAGCAACCACTAAAGCACCCATGTTGGTGAATTATCTCATTGTTGTCCTCACAGAAACACGGCTCTCTTTAATATTGAAGAACATGTCAACAATCTCAAGTAATACACATACTATTTTGACAACCCATGATAGAAATTTCACCATACTACCTCCTAGTGTACAAAATACTTTGATCAACATTTCACACTCTATTGATCACACCTTAACAATGCAGGACAAACTTTTAAAATCTCTACAACACTTGGAACAGCTTAGATTGTCTCATGAAGCAATTTTCACTAGCTTGTGTTTTCCTCCGTACCATGATGATCCACTACCCTAACCCTTTTTTTGTTGATGCCAAAAAAGAGATGGTGTTGTTATTGTTAAAGAAGTAAAGTAATAACACTTTATTTTCTTATTTTAATTTTTAGCATGGTTGTATTTTATTCTCTCATCTTTTAAGTATTTAAGTACTTGTAATTAATCAATAAAATAAAACGTCGCATTTAGGGAGCATCCAATTAAGTTGTAATCATTTTCTTTAGCCTTTAATTTAGCAATTTTACTTCATTTCAAAAACATTACAAATTTGTCATCATAAAAAAGGAAAGATTATTGGTACGATACGCTGTAAATTTTGATGCCAATACTTAATTAGTCTTGCTTTAGGTGCTTAACATTGTAGTTGAGATTGTGTTATCTGTAGTACTGAAGAATTCAATTATAAAGGAGTAAGCACAAGAAGACCAACAGAAATTATTTTTAGAAATCACTCACCATTAAAGACTTGTGGTGCTTTTAATATTAACTTTTGTAGTTTCTATTTTATTAAATAGTAAATTATTAAAGAAAAGAAGTTAGAACGGTTTGAGAGCACAATTAATCCAATTTGTTATCGACTATCACACGACAATATATGATGGAATCACATTGTGGTTCAATGATAAATTAGGGTTTCATAAATCCATTAGTTAAATGCTGACAACATTGATGTGCAATGACATGTCATGGTAACAATTATTTAAGCATTCAAATCCAATTGTGTCAGTGATTGTTGGATGGAAAATTGCACTGATGTTTTAGGTTACTATGATGATCAAGTTAATTAATCAATGCTAGTTGTTCTAACAGATATGTGAACTTTAGGATTATAATAGTATCGTACTATAATTTGCTTGACATTGAGTAATTTTACCTGTAACCGTTGGGGGAGATGTGAAATATATAAGTATTACTCCAACAGTGCTATTGCTACTACTAAAATTTATAAATACCTTAACCATCATTAGCGCAAAAGTGGATCTACACAGGATCATAGGGGCATTATGGAGGCTAGGATTCAAATAACACTTCATGGATCTCTGCAACTAGGGCGAACACTTGACTAACTCATCAATGAGCTCCCTTTAGCTGACACAAGAGTACTAAGTAACTTTGTGTGCTCGGAATGTTACTTAGATGGCTTTCATGACTGATCATCTGATCAACATCTCATAGTGTCTATACTTCTCACACTCTCTCTCCCTCTCCCTCTCTTAAGCTAATTTTCAAGCATTATGATAGATCATAGATTCCCAATTGAAAATTGGTGAAGATTTAATGTCATAACTACAGCTCTTAGTTGTTCACTAAAAAAGTCCTTCAAACCATATACAGGGTTTGCGAAAGGTTTTCTGAATCTTTGCCAAGGATAATTGTGTATGGCTTCTCCGCCTACTACCTATAGCAAAGGAGTCATCTTTTTGTTTAATTGATGCCAGCGAAAATGATTTTCCAAGGAGTGGACTTAGTACAAAATTAATTCGAAATACTTAAAATTCAGTATGCTTATTAGATTTTTGTTTTTGGCATTTTATTTTGTGCACCCTTATCTTTTTATCTCGTAATAATCAAAGTATCTCATAACATTTATCATATTTCAATTTCCATTTTACAATATAATTCAATTCACCCAATATAAAAGTAGAACAAATTGGCTTGAAGATGACCACTAATGCTTGGCATTAGCCTGGCTACTTTTTGAGGTCCCTATCAAGAGAAAAGATAGTCATGTATTTATAAAATAGAGCTTAATTAGCATAGAAAAGACAAAACACATAGATCAAAAGAATGATATTGAGGGTTTGTAAGTTAGAATTACCAATTGATCAGTAATTGTATATGTATATGTAGATGTAAGAAAGACTTCATCTTGATTTATTTTTTCAAAATGAGCAAATCAGGAAATGAATGCAATGAGAATTAGTACATTAGAGAAAAGAACTATATTTTAGATATTTTAGGTACTTTGATAAATATGCAATATAAAGCTACAGATGCAAATGAATAAAAAAAGAACAAAAGATACACATTTTTTTTCAGCATTTTTAAAAATTTTTTATGAAATGAAAACTTATAGTTCTGTAGTAGACCAAGACACGGGCCCGCGACCCTGCCCAGTCATGCCGGCCTGATAAAATACCGGGCTTGAGAGTATTAATTAGACCCGATTCAATTTTTGGGCCAGGTCGGCCCGGCCAGCCTCAAGTTTCAGGCGAGAACATGTCGACTTCCTCAAAACCCGGCCAGGCCCGCAAATATCTTGTCACTAAAATTACCGGGTCTGACGCGGCCCACAACCCATCTTTAAGTTTTTTTTTATTTTACCACGAGACCCAGTCACTAGTGGCATGCATATAACGATAATAGCTTTGAGAAATACACTTTTATGACAATTTATTATATACTTATTCTTCGAACTTGAATGTTTTATTATATAATTATGTTTAAAATGAACATATCATTGAAAATATGCAAACTTATTTCAACTTAATTGCATAAAAGTTTAATTTTTAATGTATTTTTTACCAACTTGGCTCGAGCCCGAAGCTAACCTATGATGTCCCGACATTCGAGTGGTCACATACCGCAGGATCATATTGAGCAATTTGAGAGAAGAGAGCATACACATACAAAAGTCAATGATATTTCTCATTCATTTTAAAATTTCATATCACAAAATAAAAGATTTTCATCGTACATCATGAACATTGTTCAACAAAAGAGAAAATAAAGAGAAAAAGTTAAAGTAGCGTCGTCATAGATCCATCGACAGTTTGATAATTTATGTTTTTAAAATTTTTTTTTTCTTTGAGCTCCTCCAGAAGTACCTAACCTTGTATTGTTCAGAAAACAATACCGGGATTAGAATTCTCAGTAATTAGAGAATACTCTAAGTACCACAGTAAACAAAATAATATTACATTTTTATAAAAGCAAAAATGCGATTAGCAGAAATAAGGATAAGAATGCAGGAAAAGTAAGGTAACAACGCAAACGAAATAAATAATTTCCTGCAAAAAAAATATTAGCACAAAGATGCAGGTTACCGATGTCATTTTTCCATAACTTACCACAAATGTTATTACCGATGTCTTTTTTCCAGTAATAACCCACGAATGTTGTTACTGATGTCATTTTTCCAATAACTAGCCACAAATGTTATTACTGATGTCTTTTTTCCATTAATAACTCCTGAATGTTGTAACTAATATCTTTTTTCCAGTAACAACCCATGAATGCTGTTACTGATATCATTTTTCCAGTAACTAGCCACGAATGTTATTACCGATGTCTTTATTCCAGTAATAACTATCGAATAGTATCACGTTGGTTCCGAACAACCAACCGAGCTTCAAATGAATTTGGTTCAAAGCAAATAAGCGAAGCTAAGCAGCAATAAATTATAAAAAATAATACATGTCATATACTGGGTATATTTGTTCTTTAAGATCCAAAGTTTGATAGTTCGACTTTTGGATCTACATTTAGATTTTAGATATTTTTAAATTAGCCTTTTTAATCCAATGTTCTTAGGAGTAATTACTATCTTCTTTTCCATTCTATTTTTCTTACGCTTTTACATTAGGTTTAAGTGATTTATGATAATAATAATAATAATATACAAATGTAAAAGACAAAATGAAAATATAAGAAAAATTAAATTGCAGAAAATAATAAAAATAATACGTTAGAATGAAAAAGTGCCTGAATGGAAACATAAACATCTTATAACATATGCACTTGTTTATCATTATTGATTAATGACAACAATGCTAATGTGATGACATAAGATTTATCATATTTATTTTCATAATAATAATTATTAAGTATATATGAAAAGAATATATAATAGTAAAAATCTCCTCATTTCTACCTCATTTTCCTCTCCTCTTACCTAGGATAGGATTGCCGGGAGGCTGAGGAGGGGGCCGGACGGCTGAGGAGGGGGTCGGACGGCTGCAAGAGGTGGCCGAAGTGGCAGGATGGTGGCTGGCAAGAGGATGGCTGCTGCTGGAAGGGGAGGGCTGCTACTGTTGGGAGGGGTTTGAGAAGGGTGAGGAGGGCCGCTACTGTTTTGGAGAGCCGGGAAAGGGGCTGGTTGGGTTGGAGGGTCCGAATGGGGTGCCGGGATGGCTGGCGGCTAGCTGGGAGAGGAGAGGGGGCTATTGGTTGGGAGAGAGGAGGGGCTGTTGGTTGGGAGAGGAGAGGGGGCTGCTAGTTGGGAGAGGGGAGGGGGAGAGGGTTTAAATAAAAAGAGAAGGGGGGGAGAAGAAGCAGGGTCAAGAGAAGGGGGTGGGGAGAAGAAGATGAAGGGTCAAAAGATGGGGGTGTGGGGGGTAGATAAAAAATTTAGGAATTATTTTAAAAATTTACAGTTAGAATTTTCACATTTTTTCACCGTTTGGTGCCCAAATACAACGAAACTTGACATCGACGTGTGTTATGATGTAATCAACACCCTCTCGCCAAAAAAATTTGATTGAGACAAATATTTTCTTTATAATAATTTCTAAAGTTTTAAACTTCAAAAATTAATTTAGGTTAAACCGACGATCTAAAATTGATAAAACTTCAGGAGCAGCTTTTTAAATAATTTTCTTAACATGACGACACAAAAATTGATGAATTCGGACACATATTTCAATGTTCTTGATTTTTATTGAATTTAAAAAGTTCAAAAAAATTACACGGGAGTTTTCGTTATCTTGATTTCTCTCAAACTATGACACTTTGATCTAAAAATTTATTTCTATCTAGAGGCATTTTTGTTTGCCCTAATTCAAAATTTTTCGGGATCCTGATTTCTAAGGCGGGATTTGACCTAGTTTGCAAAGTAACGACCTCGGGTTATTACATAACCGAGTTCGGGTTGAATATTGCATCCCAGTTCTCAAATTGAGCCGGGCCTGGCCTACTATGCAATTCTTCTTGGCCCAGTGAGACTCGGCCTAGCCCGTGCCCACCTCTATTTGGTACATAATTTCATATTTAAAAATTTACTTTGATGTTTGTCAAAAAATGAAAATAATGACCCCATTGTTGTAATCTCTGACCCCGCCCTAGTCTTCCAAACAGTTGGTTGAGTTGTGTTAAGATGCGATTTAAGGACCTTAGATGCCAACTTTTTAAGAGAATAAGCATCATTTATAGCATCTTTTGTTGCATTCTTCCTCCTTATTTTCAAAAATCATAACATTAAAAGAATCAACCAGCCCATATCATTCTTTCTCACATATTTTATGAGTGCCAAGTATCAATTACCTACCAAAATAAAAATTCCTCACCTAGAAAGCTTAAAGTACCCTAAGTCCCAAGAGACATGCAAGTAGTCACACCCTTTAGATTGGCACCTTTTCTAGAGTAACCCATAATATTGCTTGTTGTTAGCCCAAATTTTTGCTGTGATACAGTGAATTTTTGCTATTTATCATTCTCAAGTCTTTAAAATTATTTATGATTGCTGGTACAATAATAGCATCATCAAATGAACCTAAAAAAGAAACAATTGGTGCCAAAACGTAATATGATATGCATATGAGGCACAAAAAGAAATGACCTTTGCTTAAGACAATATTTTCTTTCAGAAACCCTCTCAAAAACTATAGCAATCAGGTTCAAAGCGTCAATACTTCTGAAAATTTCTCTATTACTCAAATTTGAGTGTGCTTGTTGCTAAACATGTGGATGCTGTTGATATATGTTGACTGACTGCTTATCAACCTGCTAAACTTCAATAACTTTTTAAATGACCTTTGATGTGGTTGGTGTCATGGCCATTGATCACTAAGATGTAAGCAAAATAGAATTTATCTATTTAGCAGTCGAAATAATGCCATCAAGAGGGATGAAAATGGTATATAATCCTCCTGTTAATGAATGTACTTAAATACACATTCATTTACAAGCAAAACGTAGCTGATGGTGCTATTGTGCAAAGCAAAATGAGCATGCTTATGTTAGCCTTAAATGGGTATTAGGTGAAGTGATAACAAAAAACAATCATTTGTGCATTAATAAAGGCATGGTGTGTTTTCTTAAATAAATAGATATTATAAATAAATGAAGGATAATACGTATAAAGTTAATATAATATTACTATTATTGTCATTGAGCCAATATAATATGTTGATTGAGAATACTGCATTGCTCCAAATGGGTATGTTGATGATGGTTGGCCCTGGAAAACTAACAATGTTTTTGTCTAAGAGATAAATAAATTGATTAGAAACGCCAACTTTGAGCAAAAATAAGAATATCAGCCTCTATGTCGAGATGAAGATATCGACTCAAGCTCTCAGTAAGACTTGCAGCTAAATAAACCAATTTTAATCAGAAAATAACAGCTGATCAGTGTGGTATTGTCATGTGAATGGCTACAATTTTCATGAACAATCTCATTCATTACACTTGCGCATTCTGCATCTGAAATAAGCATTTAAGAATTGAAACGAGAAGGTTATCCCATTGCTTCACCAAGAAAAAAATAATGATATAACAACACCAAGCCTTAGTCCCACTAAGTGGGGTCAACTACATGAATCTTTTGTTACCACTTTGCATGATCAATTATGAGCACCTCCTAAGAACCAAATAAAAATCTTTTATACTAGTTTCTTCCTATGTTTTTTTATTTTTCTCTTGCTCTCTTAACATGGAAATATTCATACAGTCAATTTTTCTAACAAAGACATCAACCATCTTGAGCTTAATAATATGTCTAAACCATCTAAGTAAATATTCTCTAATCTTATTCACAATTACAACCACTCCAACCTTGCTATGAATGAACCCATTTCTCATTCTATCATTTCGATTTGAATATTTCACTCATCTACCTTAACATCATCATCTCTGTAACACTTACTTTATTAACAAATTTCTTCTTTCCTGGACAACATTCTACCCCATATAGCATAAAAAGCCTTATAGTTACTTTATTAATTTTTAATTAAGTTTGAGTAGATTTTCCAACCACACAACCCTCCAAAATTATTCCATTTCATCCAACTATCTTGAATCCCACTAATCACAATAGCATTCTAATTCATCAAAATTTGTATAAATAAAAACATAGTATTTGAACCTCTCTCTTTTTTATCACAGTCTTCAATAGTTATGTCCTTGTTATTAAGCTTCCAATATGATTAAGCTTACACTCCATATATTTTATTTTAGATCTACTAAGAAAAAACCCTTTAATATCTAAGAAATACTCCACATGTAAAAACCCATCCATAGTCTTATCAATTTGGACAATGTCATCTACAAATAGCATGCACAAAGAAATCTCCATTTGAATGTGTTCAGTAAAGAGCATCCATAATTTAAAGAGATATGAGCTAAGAATAGATCTTTGATGCATTAGTCAAGCCATCTTGCGATCGAACACATTAGTCCCATTATGCATACATTAATAACATCAATAATATGAGTCACATGAAATCTTTTTCTTTTTAAAACTCTACAGAATTTCTCTTGTAACTTTATCATAAGCCTATTCAAGATAGATAAATTAAATGCAGATCTTACTTTCTCTATTGATTTCTCCATTAAAATTCTTAATAAATGTATGGTGTCCATGGTAGATCTACCCAACATAAAGCCTATTTGATTTATGAAATTTGAGTATTTCGTCTTAATTTGTATTTACTATATCCCAAACTTTCAATGTACGACTCATTAACTTAAATTCCTTATTATTGGTATAATCTTGAGCATCGCTTTTACTCTTGCAAATAGATAAAACAGTACTCCACCAAATGAAACAATTAAATTACGATCAATAGTTTTATGAGGTAGTTACATATGTATTGAAGGTATAACCACATGCCCAAGTAATTTGAAACCCTTTAAGCTATGTGGTACATAAATTTGCTAAAAATTATGGTCATCAACATGCTAAATGGTAGAGTTTTAGCAAAAGTAGATGTTTATGATAAAGCATTGTGCCAAGTTAGATAAGAGATGTCATACACCTTGAGTAGTTATGGAATTACAGATTCATTGTAGGTCACAAGATTCAATCACATTAGAAGTAAGCTTGGCAAGAAATTTGGAAATAATTACCTATATTTGATTTCCATTTAACTTAGCTTAAACTAACTTCAGCTCATGACAAATAGCTTAAGGATAATTATAATTAAATAGATATTTAATGTTTTATAAGTGAATTAGGGTCATAAATTTAATTATTATTTCTATAAATCACAATTAGCTATACTTAATTATATTTATTATAATTAATTATGATTGAAGGAATGCTAACTAATTGATTTATTATTATTTATAATACTGTAATAAATTGTATTATATACTATTATATTAATGATAATTTTTTTAATGATTTTTTATTTATTTATATCCATTATAATTAATAATCGTATAAATTATAAATAATTACAATTGCATTGCTTATAATTGATTAATATTCTTAAGTATATTAGTTTATTATATTAATTAAACAACTATTAATGTACTTGCATAATCAGCATTAGTTTGAATCAAAAAGATGGTTAAGTGTTTTGCTAGACCCAAGTTTGCATATGTAACTCATTCGTTATACGATTTCCAATTCACAAGTTGCGCAATGAAGGAGTTGCTAATCTTTTTGGTAGAAGTTGTTTCCATGGTTGAAATTATTACTATTAGCCAAGTATCAAGAGGGGTGTTATAAGGATCATTTGCATAACAAGGTATTCAAAATGTTAAGAGTAAATAATTGAATACTAAATTAAATAGACCACCTCAATCCATTTAAGTCAAAGATATTAACATGGACATTAAATAAAGCTTAACACACACAGTGCACACTTGTGTCTTTATCAAAATTGATAGAATTTCTATGATGGCTCATTCCAACCTTCGTTATAAAATTGTCAACACATCCCATATCACCAAAATAACTCTGGGACCATACTAACTTATAATGATATCATATTATATATTAAAAAAAAATATGTTATATAAATAATGGTGAAATAGAGAGCGATGTAATTATCAAGATCCAAGCTGGTGAATGAAATGGAGGAGTGCTACTAGAGGGTTGTGTTAAAATTTCACTCAAAATTAAAGAAAAATTTTATAAAATAACTACATGACCAGCTATGTTACATGGGGCTGAATGTTGGCCAACAAAGATGAAACTTACCAATAAAACAAGTGTTATAGAGATGAGAATGCTTAGGTGGACGAGTGAGTATAATTGTAAGGATAGAATGAGAAATTAGTTTCTATCCGTAGCCAAGTTGGATCTGCTCCTATAGTGAATAAGATTAGATAATGCAGCCTTAGATAGTTCAAGCATATGACGTGTAGACCGTGTAATACCCCTGTTAGAAAATTTGAGTTTATGATTTCTCCCATATTATAAAAGGAAAAAAGAAGACCCAAAAAATATGAAAAGAAACCATTATGAAGAATCTTCTCTATATAAAACTTATAGAGGGACTTCTATTTGATCATACACAATGGAAACAAAGGATTCATGCAGCCGACCCCACCTAGAGGACTTAGGTTTAGTGTTGTTGTTGTTGCACTATGCATAAATTGCATTAGAAAATTTGTAAAATACACTTGGGCTTTGGACCTTTGCATTAGGTTTTCAAATAATTACAACTTTCTTGCAACTGATTTCAAAAGCTATGCATGCCAAAATTTAAGCAATATTTTAGATTTCACTTTCTTTGAATTGAAAAAAATGGCAAATTTTAAGATTATTTTGAAATTTTTGCAACTTTAGTGAAAATAATAGATATAAAATAAGTTGTGATTAAGGTATCCGAACTATTCGAGACTGGGATATAAAATAAGTTATTATCACCAAAGTTGTGATTAGGGTATCCCAACCTTTATATTTATTATAAATCAATTCAATTGTTATCACCATAATTGCAATTAACTATATCCCAACAAATAAGTTGAGCATTTTACAGCCTGAAGGGAGGTTCCATAAATTCTCATTCTTCATTCATATATTCTAGATTTGCATAAAATGCTCAACTTATTTGCACTTGATTTTAGAAAAATTTCTATCCAAGATATCTCTGGCTTTGCCCCATCAATTTCAAATCCTTCATTACAAGTGCATATTCAACATGTGTAATTATTTCCAAAGAAAATGTGTAATTTCAACCATGTTGACTTTAGTTGATCATACTGATATTATTCCTTGAACAGTCTTTTTTAATATACCCATTCTAAAATTGCCAAACATTTATGTCAGCATTCTCTACTTCATCATAATTGCACTTATTGTGATACATCGGTTAGCATCAAACTCAAAGCTTTTAATTTCAAGCTTATCTTTTAGCATTAAATAGGTTAGAGATTATCTAAGTCAAACTGATAAGCAGTTTGATTTGATTTTTTGACATAAATTTTTTTATTAACTGTGTAAGTTGGATAAGCTCAGTTGCTAAGCAGGAGTAGCTAAACTAAACTAAGCCAAGCCAAAATAAATTGAAATGAACAAGGACATGTTTGGTTTACAATTAGCTTAAGCTCAAATAAGTGTCAAAAAATACGATCAATGCCTCATTTAAGCCCAATATACTCTTTATGCACCATCAAAACAAATTTTTAAAAAAAATTGATAATTTTTTAGGTTAACTAAAAAATTATTAACCATTGCTTAATAACTTCCTTTAAAATATGTGTGCTCTAAAAATTAATTACAATTTAAAATAATATTTTAATTAATTGATATTTAATGATAATACAAGTAAAACAATTTTTTATAATTAATAATTATTAGTTAATAATAAATATCTTTTAGTATCACATTTATGAATTTGCAATATTAATTATTTGTATGAATATTTAACTGATTTATTTTTTTTACTTTATGTTTTTAATAATATTATTACTAATTAATTAATTAGTAACAAACATCAAGCTTAAGCCATGAATACAAACCAAATGATTTTGTAGCTGAAGTTATCTTAAAGTCAAACTATCTTTATCAGTAACCAACTAGATTAGCATGCTTAATACCTTAAATTGTCAGGCTTAAGCAAAATACAACCTACATGCCTTATATAGCAATTTTTAATAGAAACTGCAATGCGGAAACCAAAAGAACATCCATAATTTATCAAAAAGGTGTGTATAAGCATTATTATGTGCTAACATAAATAAGCAATATTGGCATAATTACAAAACTATGCAAAAGTCGTGCCAACAAAACAAACTAAATTTGATCTATTCCCTTTAAAATTTCGTCAATTTTTTGCAACAAACCTACAGCATATAATTTTGGATTCATTGCACACTGCATACCAGTGCATTTTAATTGTTAGTGTTTCGGATGAAATCTTGATCTTGGTTTACAGGATGTAATCTTGAAATGAGAAGGAAAAGGTATTCCCGAAACATAATACAGTCAAGCTCATACTAATATTTAAAATATAGGTTAAAAAATTACAACAAACCTGGGTGTTGAAAGAAAATCTTAAGGTTTGAATTTGGGTTCCTGAACAAAATCTCAAGTCAAAACCAAGACTATCCAACCCAATAATAGTCGCTTCCTGCAGAATATTGTAGAATGTACTTTAGAATAGAGAAAAAAATGCCATCATTTTAGAAAGAGTAACAGCCTGATTAGTATGACAATCCTTTACGCATTCAAAAATTTCAAAAAAAATAAGAAGGGATTGACACATGCCAGCTTTCAAGGCTTATCCGTTTCTTTGATGACGATTTTATTGTCCTCTAATGATTAGCTTATTTTTTCCTACTTAAAAAAAGAATCTCTAATGATTTTTTTTTTTTACTGGTTTATCAATTCTAAAGCATGCTATTGAAGTATTTGGAAACTAAAAAAGAGTTCCTCATGAATTAACAATGAATTAGCTTATGGCTTACAAATATTGGGGAAGAGCTCAAGTCAATCATGCTCAAACCGTGGGTTGATAGGGGGTAAGCTTTATTAAGATATATCCATGAATATGAAAAAATTTCATTTTATCTAATGGCCTTAGAATGACATGCTAAAACCTTCCTAGGATCACTTTTTGAAATTATTAAACTCATCTTTTTGGAAACTATTAAACTCATGTCCTCTTCTTCATTCAAATAATTGTAACAAGTTTTTAGGTTTGGTTCATTACAAATTGTGAATCTTAACCCCTAATTAGAGCAACATAAATATGGACTAAGAGCAGAGCCTTAATGTAATTCAATGGTTAGAAGAAACATTAAACAAACAACCTTGCAACTGAACACATGTTACAATCACATTATACATACCTTTAACAAAATCAATATATGCCACACAAATTCTTTCTCCCGAAAACTCTCTAAAGAACTCATGATGCTCTATCATTGATGCAGGACACATGTGAGAAGAAGGACCATGACTAGGGCATTTGCAAAGCTTAGCTAAAGATCGAGCACGGATATTTGCACGGAGCTTAGTTGGAGGTTGAGCAAGAGTTGAACTTGTACTGATTGTGAACCGTGTTTTGTTTGTTTTTTGGGGAGTGTTATTTTGACCCATGTTTATAGCGTCATGTGCTATTTGGTATTTTATGTTTATAGAATCATTTATAATTTTTTACTAAATTTATGTTGGTCAACATCATTGTGTTTGGGAAGTGAAAAGACACCTTAGGTTATAATGGGAGTGATTTTGGTGAGCCTCCTAAGATTAGGTCAATTTTATAAATACCCCATGTACTCTCATTTCAAAGCATGATAAATGATAGCTTATTTTCATTCATTTGAGAGAAGAGTGTTCTTACGAGAATGTTTAAAGTGTGTGTGCATAACTACTTCGATTTTTGTGCACATGTATAATGACAAAACCACCGGAGTGTGCATAATCCCAGTAAATGAACTTTGTTTTCTTCGTGTTTCCTTTCTATAAATTCCTCCACATTCCTCTGCTTTCTCCAAAGTTCTCTTTTGCAAATATTTTGTGTTCAATATTTGTTTCCATTGTCATTCCCATTTCATGCTTCTACCGTCTTCTGCAATTCCCACCATCATCTTCTTCGTTAAAATCAAATAAAAAAGTAAACTAATCCAAAATTTAAGACTTCACTCCACTTTTAGAATCAGAGCACAACATCAAGAATCCATCCTTTAAAAAGTTGTTTAGAATTCCAGGATCTTACTCCCGTACGTTTTTTAAATTTTTTAATAGTTCCTATGGTCACAATTGACCGCCCAGCCGCCGTTTCTGTGAGAGCCAATGTAACGACCCAAAGTCGTTACTTTGCAAATTATGTCAAACCCCACCTTAGAAATCAGGATCCCGGGAAATTTTGAATTAGGGCAAATAAAAATACCATAAGTAAGAATAATTTTAAAGATCAAAGTGCCCTAATTTGGGAGAAATTTGAATAATTGAAGCTCCCATTTTATTTTTTGAATTGCTTAAATTCTAAAAATCATGAACATTGAAATACGTGCCTGAATTCATCATTTTCAGTGTCATTATATTAAATATATTATTTAATGACTGCTCGAGAAGTTTCATCAAATTCTGAGCACCGATTTGATCGTGATTGATTTTTGAAGTTTTAAACCTCAAAAATTAAAATAAAAATAAAATATTGCTCCGAATAAAAAAAATTATGTGCGGGGGTGTTTGTAATGTCATAACACACCTCAGTGTCAAGTTTTATTGTATTTGGACGCCAAACGACAGAAAATGCAATTAATTTAAGTTCAAGTAATTTATAAATTTCCATTAAAATTTTCCTCCCCCCGATCGCAAGTTACGATTTCTTCCGCCATGCGGAAGAATCTTCCACCCATACAGGTGTGCTCCTGCACCAATTAGTGCCTTAATGGCGCCATTAAGTCCCCCTATCCCTTATCCTACGCTCCCTCCATCTCCCTTCTCTATTTAAGCTAGCAGCCACTCCCTCTTCTTCCATTCTAGCCCTCTCCAACTGCTACAATAGCTCCCCCAGCCTTCAGCCCTCAGCCCCATAGCAGCCAACCTCCCCTGCCAACCCTCCTCCCTCAGCCCACAACAGCCGGCCAGCAGACAGTTCTTCAGCCCTGCCAACCCTTCTCCTTCTCTCAGCCAGCCCACAGCAGCCCTCTCCCTTCTCTCCCAACCAACACACAGCAACCAGCAAGCTGCTAGCTCCCTCCTCAGCCCCTACCAGCCCCACAACAGCTCCTCCCTCAGCCCACAGCAGCCA
Source organism: Gastrodia elata (assembly GCA_016760335.1). NCBI lineage: Eukaryota > Viridiplantae > Streptophyta > Magnoliopsida > Asparagales > Orchidaceae > Gastrodia > Gastrodia elata. Next base: position 4,168,207 of record CM028678.1, on the reverse strand, counting down.
GCAAGCTACCAGCTCCTCCCTCAGCCCACAGCAGCCAGCAAGCTGCCAGCCACCTAGCAACCCTCTCTTGCCGCCGCCAGCCAGCCCTTTTGCTGCAGCCACCTCGGTTAACAGTCCGATCATCCATTTCAACTTCTCTTCATTCTTTTTCGGCAGTCCTAATCTAAGGTAAGAAAAGTAAAAGAGGAGAAAAGAAATGGAATTTTCCTTTTGTGCTTAATTATTAGTATAATAATAATGATAATAGTATTATCATCTCGAATACATCATTCATATTATCATAATAGATAGTAGTGAAAATATAATAAAGATGTCTATTATTTCTAATCAATCATTTTATTTCTGTCTTTATACTTTCATAATATTAATACGATCATAATAATAAAATATGATTACAGCAAGTGACTTAATAAATATGAACTTATATCATAATAAGAATATGAAAGAAAAGGACAAAAAAGAAAAATGTAAGAAAATCCTTAAATAATATCCCTAAAATCATTGGCTAATTTCTAAAACGTCAAAAAATGCAGATTGAGCGAATTGTCACTCATCCGAACTTAAAAGACAAAAGGTACTCAGTACATGACAAGTATTATATTTTGTATTATTACTGCTGCTTAGCTTTTAATTGCTTTGTGCCAAAATTTCAATTTGAAACTTGGTTGGTTGTTCGGAACTAACGTGGCAACATTCGTGGCTAATTACTGGAAAGAAGACATCAGTAATAGCATTTGTGGCCAATTATTGAAAAAATGACATCAGTAACAGCATTCATGGCTAATTACTGAAAAAATGACATCAGTAACAACATTCGTGGTAGGTTACTGGAAATACGACATCAGTAATCTACATCTTCGAGCTAATATCTTTTGCAGAAAATTAATTATTTCATTTGCGCTTTTCACCTTATTATTTTCCTGCATCTCTTTTGCAATTTGCATTTCTGCTATTATAAAATATAATACTTCATTGTTTTCTGCATTAGTTGGAGTATTCTCTAATTACTGGGAATTCCAATCCCGATATTGTTTTATGTACAATACCAGGTCAAGTACTTCTGGGAGAGCTTAAACAAGAACCCTAATGCTTAAAATTTTCAATCTGCCAATGGATCTACGACAGCGATGTTTTGCTTATCTTTTATTTATTTTTCACTTTTGTACGAGAGTACGATGAAAAATCTTATAATATGAACTATTGAAATAAGTCAGAAATGTCTTTTGATTTTTATGTGCCCATTTTCTTTCACAAATTACTCAATATGATCCTGGGGTAACTGAGCACCCGATGTCGGAATAGTTTCCGCTATGCCGGTATCGGGACACCACAACCAATGTCTATGAATCGGCACCCCCACCCTTCTGACAGTTCATCCCGAACCATCGCGTATTTTTGCATGATCCGCACGCCCGCGCAAACAGCCCATTCGCCAGTCCGCTCCACAGCCCACAAAATCGGGGTCCGTTAACCACTGCTCACCATCCATCCAATCAGTCTGCAACCCATTAGCCCTAGCTTGGTCCGTAGTGTGACCCAATCCACATTTGTTGATCCAGTCCGCTCTGCAGTCAAGTAGCCTGACTCATCTCTGTCAGCTCGACCCGTTGCCGTCAGAACCGACCCGCTGCACTCGACATGCCTAATTTGGGTTCAAAGAAACCATTCTCGCATGGCAATCATTACTATCAATCTGATTTCAATGTCAATTGCACTATTAGAATCCTAAAAGCAGTGCTTACACTCCAGTGACAACTTTAAATGGATCTTAACACTCTATCAAGAAAGATAGCCAGAAGCTTCGACACGAGTGATGATTCATTAACCTTCACGAGAGGCAAGTCTTATAACTTTCTTGCATTTTTAGTTTTCTAGAATCTAGAATTTGCTTTCATCATTGAGTTTACATATCAATTGCAAATTGTGTGCAAATTTAATGTTCATGCCTGCTATGTACAACTCCACCTTTCATTGATCCCCTTGAGGATCTTCAAGATGAGTTGCCACCTGTTTGTCAGATTCAACACGCAATTGATTTAGCATCAGGTTCTCAACTTCCAAACTTGACACACTATCGTCTTTATCCAATGGAGAAAGCTAAGCTCCAAAGTAGAAGCCTTGCTTCATAAGGGTTTCTAATGAGAATGTTTGCTCCCATGTTACTTGCATTATAGCTCCTAAAAAGGATGGCACATGATGAATGTGTGTTGAGAGTCATGTAATCAATAAGATCATCATAAGTATAGGTTTTCCCTCCAGAGACTAGATGGCATGCTAGATCTGGTAGCCAATTCTCGTCTATTTTCTAAGGTCAATCTTAGGAATGGTCACCATCAGATTAAGATACGACTAAGAAGATGAGTGGAAATTTGTGTTCAAAACATCTGAGGGGTTGTATAGGTGATTGTTGATGCCATTTGGCTTATCCAACACACCAAATACTTTTTATGTGCATGATAAATACTATGTTATGTTCATTTTTAAAAAAAATTCTCGTAGTATACTTTGACAATATTCTGACCTTTAGTGTATATAAGAAGCATCATTTGAATCACCTGCTATAAGTGCTAGAAAAGCTTTAAAAGGATAAGCTTTTCGTTAATAATAAGAAGTGCCTATCTATGCAAATCGATGTGATATTTCAATGGTTCATTATTTCAATTATGGGGATTAAGCTAGCTCCTTCCAAAATTCAGGTTACCATTGATTGGCCAACCTCCAAGGGCCTTTATGATGTTAGGGATTTTCATAGTTTAGCTATACTTCATAGGTGATTTATTAGGAACTATAATTAAATAATAGCTCTTATCAGTAACGTTCTTAAAGCATTGGAAACATTACTTGTTACATCAGGAAATCATTCTCCACATAGATCATTATGCACTTAAGTTTATAACATGCCAAAAAATTTGAACCATAGTTGAGAATGGGTTATAGTTCAACTTCTTTTGCATGTTAATAAGATTAACTACATAATAGTCTGTGTGAAAGATGAATTCTTTATCTAACAAGCAATGCCTCTAATGTTTTAACAATTGGACAATCGCATAAAATTCTGGATCGTAATTAGAATTATGTTGTTTTGTTTCATTTAGCTTTTCATTAAAATATGCAACTGGATGATTGTCTTGGGACCTATCAACTTCTTTTGAATGATTTGCTAGAGCAACATAACCTTTCAAAATTCTTAAGAAAATTGGATTGAATGCTTAAAGGATTTACCCTAGACATATTTATGTCATGTATTCAATATTGAAGATTTAATTTCATATACTAATTAAGCATTTACAAAAAATGCAAATACTACTCCAAAATGACAGAATGATGAAGTGTTCATTGAAACTTTCCAAGCTTCCCATTTTGAGATTATTATTATTATTTCTAATGAGATGGTCGCAGAAGAATAGTGTGAGCACAGGTTTTCTGATGCGATGGAAGGATAGAGTTACATTAGATGACACTTAGTTGACTTATGAGGATAGCTACAGAAACTCCACCCGGACTTAACAACATTGAATTTCCCTGCAAAGCAAAGCTCTTGGGGTGGAGGAGAGTCTAATGCAGGACATGGAGCACATGTGAGGAGTAGGCCTATGACTCTAGCATTTGGAGCTTAGCCAGAGGTTGGGCATGGACATTTGCACGAAGCTTAGCTAGAGGTTTAGTAGGAGTTTGACTCATATTGATTGTGAGTTGTATTGTGTTTGTGTTTTTGGGTCATACAATTTTGATGCATGTTTGTAGCATAAAGTGCTATTTGATTTTTTATGTTTAATAATGTCGTATTATATTATATTATATATATATATATATATATTATTTTTAATTTTTCTCATGTGTGATCGATGAGATTTGAATCCATGACCTAAGATAACAAATCCTAAGTTTCAACCACAGGCAGGCAGGCAAGCGCAAGCAAGCAAGCACACACACAAACACGCAGGCAAGCACGCAAGCAGGCAGGCGCGTAAGCAAGCGCGCAGGCAGGCATGCAGGCAGGATCGCAAGCAGACGCGCAAGCAGGCACACACACAGATATAAATGTATTTATACATATATATATATATATATATGTATGTATGTATGTATATATATATATATATATTTGTCTATGATTGTTATGTTTGGAAAGTGAAAACACATCGGTTATAATGAGGTACCTTTAGTGAGCAGCCTAAGGTTAGGTCACTTCTATAAATATCCAATGTACTCTCATATCAAAGCATGATAAATGATAACTTGTTTTCCTCCATTTGAGATAAAATGCGCTTGCAAGAGTATTTGAGAGATAGTATGCAAAACCACTTCAATTCTTCTCCATGTACAATGCAGCAAGGACATCAAGTTGTACATAATCCTGATAAATGAACATTTTTTCTTCGTGTTTCCTTTCTCCGCATTTCTCCCCATTTCCTCCGCTTTCTCCCAAATTTTCTTTTGCAACTATTTTTGTGTCTGATAATTACTTCCACTGTCATTCCCTGCTTCATGCTTCTACCACGCCCTACCATTTCCATCATCATCTTCCCCGCCAAAATCACCAAAAAAATGTAAGAAAATATTCGAAACTTCATCCCATCAATCATATAAGCCTTCCAAAGATCAATAAAAATTATATGAAGATCTTTTCTTTCTATACGTTTTCCCACTCAAAATTAAAAGAAGATTGTATAGAACTAACAACCAACTATGTTATATGGAGTTGAATGTTGACAAATGAAAAAAAAAACTTGCTGATAAATTATGTTGACAGAGATGAGGATGCTTAAGTGGATGAATGAGTATACTCGTAAGGATAGAATGAGAAATGAGTTTATTCGTAGCAAGGATGGAGTGGCTCCAATAGTGGATAATATTAGAGAATGCCACCTTAAACAGTTTGAGTAAAATTAGCCTAGATAAATTCAATACCCCTATTAGAATAATTGAGTATATGAATTTTACTCATATTTAAAGAGGAAGTGGAAGACCAAAAAAAGACATTAGAAAAAATTATTATAAAGGATCTTCTTTATTTGGAACTTAGAGATGAGCTTCTATTTGACTATGCACAATGGAAACAAAGGATTCATGTAGCCGGCCCAATTAGTGGAATTAAGGCTTGGTGGTGCTTTTTTTTTGTTATAATGCTACTTTTTCTCAAGGAGTTGTCATTTTGGAATCTTGCCATCCCATATCAAAATCCTAACTAGTCAATCACTCTTTAACATATTTGGATTATCGATGTCAATTTAAATCTCCAATTATCCATAATCATTAAAAAGATGAGCACTTATGGTGAAGCATTGCACATGATAAATGTAAATCATAATAGTTTAAGTAGTATGTTAATGAATACCATTATTGACAAACTGTCAAACATATCAGTAAGCAAAAGCGCAAGAGTTCATATAATGAGAACTACTGGCATAACAATGCATCACCTCAGCATGAATACCCTTGTGTCTCCAACAAAGTGCCTTGAGAGCTTGTGTTGTCTTCACTCCGCCCGCTTTTAAACGAGAAAGTATATTCGCTGCAGAATGAACAATAACATCTGGACGAGCAAGATGAAAATCTTGAACTTTGACTGTAGACTGAAAATGATGATTTGAAAGAGAATGAGTACAGCTTAATTTGTTTGCACTAGCATGTGTCATCAAATCTACAAACACATGTTAAAAACAAAAGCCTGGTCAATATTAAACATCATTAAAAATAGCCCACTTTTATGTAATTGTTATGGGTGTTTCAAATAATCTGCATAAAGAAGCTAAATTTATATTGTATTAAGAACATTACTTTGACTGTAGAATACTGCTTGTCAATACATCAGAAGCAGATGTTATCAGGGAGTATAAACAATTTTATCCGTTTTCAGAAAGAAACAAAACCAAATGCCAAAGGTGCCAATCTCAACAAGCATATCTCATCTCAGTCGATGGATGTAACAAAATGGAGATATTATCCTATTTCAATACACAAATGTGTTTTAACAGCATACATGATATTCAAATAGCATATTTTTCATAACTTGAACAGCTAAAATCAAGGTTTTAAAAATCATATCAATCATTGAATCACAAGTAGAATAGGTTGAAGATTCAAAGGTCAAACTGGGTGTTGAACAGGCTCGATTGGGGTGTCAAACCGGAGTCGAACCAGGGTCAAACCGGTAGTCGAACCAAGGAATCAAACCGAATGAACCGAGGGTCAACCATGTCGAACTGTGAGGAAAAATAAATTCTAAAATAATAAAAAATATTATACTTTATAATAACATAATAGAAATTAGGATTCCTAAATTTTATAATAGAAATTTTTTAGAAAAATTTACAAACATACCACACTTCTTTATTTTCATAAACACTAAAACTTTAAAATATTACATACATACTACGAGTATATAACAAAATTTTATTATTGTAGTATTTGCGTGAAACATTTAGGTAAGTTTGGTTTATGACAAGCTAGAAAAACCTCAAGGCCCTCAGGTAACTAGGTCCCAATGATAAGAGCTTGTTAACAAAAGTTTTTAACCCTCTAGCTCTACGCATTTTTATACTAAAACAAAAGTATACTTATTCCTGCTTTGCAGTTGGTCCCGTGCAAATATTGATGACTTGTCAAGCCTTCTTTTGTATGGCAATCCCACCTGACACAACTAATCGTATGCAACATGTAAAGCATACAGGAATCCTGAGGTAAGTGCCCAGCTCAACCGAGTGGCAGCTCCGATAATTTTTCCTCCTCAAATGAGGTTTGCAATAAGGTTATTGAAGAATGATAAGGTTACAGAAAATAATACCGGAATTAGAATTCTCAGTAATTAGAGAATACTCTAAGTACCGCAGTAAACAAAATAATATTACATTTTATAATAATAAAGATGCGATTAGCAGATAAAATGATGTAATAAAATGCAGGAAAAATAATGAAATAATGCAAACTAAATAAAATTTTCCTGCAACAAGTATTATCACAAAGATGCTGGTTACTTAATGTCTTTTTTCCAATAACCAATCACGAAAATTACTAATGTCATTTTTCCAATAACAACTATGAATAAAATGATGTTGGTTACTTGATGTCTTTTTTCCAATAACTAATCATAAATGTTACTGATGTCATTTTTTAGTAACAACCACAAATAAAAGGATGTTAATTACTTGATGTCTTTTTTCCAATAACCAACTACGAATGTTACTGATGTCATTTTTTCAGTAACAATCACGAATAAAATGATGTTAGTTCCAAACAACTAACCAAGCTTCAATATGAATATAGCTCAAAGCGAAGCTAAGCAGCACGAAAATGCAAAAAAAGTAATATATGCCATGTACTTGGTACATTTTTCTTTAAGTTCAAATGTGCGACAATTCGACTGAATCTGCATTTAATTTTGGATATTTTAAATTAGCTTTTTAAATATAAGACATATTTTTATGGATTTTTACTTTGTTATTTTCTATTCTATCTTTCATTCATTCTTGTTTCTTGATAGAAAATAGTATTTTTAAGTCACTGAGGGTAACAATTATATTGGAAATATTATTATTATCATTATTCAATAATAATAATAATATATGAATGATAAAAACAAAATGGAAATGACTGAAAAAATGTGCGGAATGTAATAATAATTATAAGATGTAAAAATGAAAATATCTGAATTGAAATTGACAGAATGGAAAATAATCATTTAATAATATTTATAATATTCTCATTATTAGTTAATGATAACAATAATAATGTGTATGGCTAATATTTGTATTTTTATTTTCATAACAAGGAATATTAAGTATATAAAAGAAATACATAAATAATAATATTAGCAAAATCTCTCCTTCAATTCCTTCCTCCTTTTCCTTCTCCTCTTACCTCGATTAGAGCTGCCGAAAAAAAGGAAGGAGGCCGAACATAGTTGAAGGAAGCAGGAGGGGTTGCCAAAGTGGGGAGGCCGGAGAAGGGGCTGGCTAGCTTGTTTGGAGGGTCGGAAAGGGGTGGTCGGGGTGGCTGGGAGAGGGGGCTAGCAGGGAGAGAGGGCTGGCTAGGAAGGGGGCTGGTTGGTTTGTGGGAAAGGTGAGGGAGTATGGGGGGGAAGAGGGAGAGTCAGGCCAGGGGTGGGGCCCTCCTGGCACTCAACAGGTGCAGAAATCTTCCGCACCTTGCGATTGGAAATCGGGAAGGGGGGGAATTAAAGAAATGTAAAAATAACTTAAAGTTAAATTTTTCGCATTTTTTCCGCTATTTGGCGTCCAAAAATAACGAAACATGACACTGAGGCGTGTTACAATGTAACGAACACTCTCACGCCAAAAAATTTCGATTCAGAGCAATATTTTATTTTTATTTAATTTCTGAAGTTTAGAACTTCAAAAATTAATTGAGATCAAACTGGCGCTCCGAAATTTATGAAACTTTTAGAGCAGCCTTTAAATAATATTCTTAACATAATGACACAAAAATTAATGAATTCGGACACGTATTTAATGTTCTTGATTTATTGAATTTAAAAAGTTCAGAAAAAAAAATAAAGCTGGAGTTTTCGTTATCCGGATTTCACCCAAACTATGGCATTTTGATCTAAAATTTATTCTCATCTAAAGGTAATTTTGTTTGCTATAGTCAAATTTTTGACCTAATTTACAAAGTAACGACATTGGGTTGTTACACACTTAGATTTGGTGATTAGCTTACTTTATGACAATTCTGTAAGTCAACTTTAGTTATGCCCAAGTGGCAAGCTGACAGACATCAAGCGCCCATCTAGATCGTGCTTATCTTCGAACCTGAAGTCTAGTCCATTCATAGATGGTAGCACCAGCTCGTCTTCCCCATCTAGCATAAAATGATATATACATGTATGTCGACAATCCAATTCATAAGCAGTATTGGTCTCCAAGAGTATATAGCACCTCCAATGCTTGACAGATTGGTACAAGGACAACAGCTCTTTGTCATATATTGGGAAGTTGAGCTAAGAACCTTGCAAAAACTCCAAGCAGTGTGCATCAAGTTTACCCACCTTACCTAAAATTGTGCTAATGACATATTTCAAGACATTGGCTTGAATCATAAAGGGCTTCTACCAATCATATTAGAACAAGCGCCCAGCCATTCTCCTCATTCACGTCGGCTAAAGCTGATTATTTCATGTCGCCCCATCAAAACTCCCAACTAATTTTCAGCATTGAATGTAAAGAAATGGAATATACAAAGAAATTTCCAATGAACTTTTCTCACACACTGGCATGTGTTAAGAAAGCTCCTAATCCGGATCCCAATTCATGGCTGCAACTAGCAGTGTAAATGAGTCAAGTTTGATCAAGCTTAACTTGTGTTTGTATTCAACTTTTCAATGAATAATAGAACCCGAACTCAACTTGAGCTTGTTTACAAGAAAAAATTATGAGTTAGTCTTCTGTTCAATATGCTCGAGCTAATATTAAGCTGAGCTCAAGTTTTGGTATCATAATAAGTTTATATATATAATATTTATAATTTAAATAAATATTTTATGTATATAATACACAAATTTTATAATAATATACTTAGCATTGAATTTTTTATATTTACAAAAAGTTATTTTCATCTTATCTTTCTTATAGAGTACGAAATTTATATCTACATATACTTAAAAAAACTAAAAGTTAGAAAAACAATATTTATATTTAAATAAACGAATTTATGAACTTCGTATTTAAATAATAAAGATTTTGGTGCTTTGTAAGTAAATAATTTTTTTAATAATTATTATTTTATATGTTTAAATTAATAAGCAAAATTTTATTAATAAATTTTTAACTGAGTCAATATCAAACCAAATATGATCAAGCATGACATTATTAATGTTTGGCTTAATAAAATATCAAGCTTCCATTATTCAAGCTCGACTCGCTAGCTTATCAATCGAGCTACAATATTCTTAACAAGTTGAACATGAGTCATTCTTGAATAATGAGCTATTTTACCATAAATAGCTACAGCTATTTGATAATTGCCTTCACCATAGGTGAATCAATCTTTGTTGCTCCTCCGATCGTCAAGACTAGGTACACAAGTTTCTCCTTTCAAATTTTGCACTTCTTTGGGTGAGGGTTTATTGTTGTTGAAGTCTGAGAGCTTTATTCAAATGCTTGATGTGGCTTTCTCGTTGGGGCTGTAAATCAAGATATCATCTAAGTAGACATGCATAAAAGCATTCATGAATGAGCGCACAATACCATCCAGCAACCACACAAGGGTCATCGTAAAAATCAAACGACATCACCAACCATTCATATAACCCTTGCTGAATTTTGAGTGGTCTTCCATGTTTCTGCATGTTCACCCTCACTTTGTGATATAGTGACTCTAGATCTAGCTTAGTGAAAATCAGTCGGCATCAGTTGATCTAGAAAATCATCAATCCTTGACAAATGCTATCTATTGTAAACTATTTTATTTAGGGTTTGGTAATCAATACACATTTGACATTCATCATTCTCTTGAGTACCATCAAGAACGTACACATACAATGACACGTTCAATTGGATTCAACCTTGAGCAAAAAACTCAGCAGTTTGCTTCTTAGTCTCCTCGTTCTCCACCACTAAATTCCAGCGTATATATACATTTAACAGTGTAGGTCTGCATAAACGTAGATGCCATAATGCTCTACAGTTCTTTGTGGAGGTCATCCAGTTGGCTCTAAGAAAAGATCAGAGTACTTCTTCGTCAGCTCTTCAAACACTTATTAATCCTGCCAACATCACATATCTTCTATCCAAGTTCACATCCTCATGCCTCAACTATTGCTTCTCAATTTGTCAAATGAAAGGCAGCACATATTTTTCACAAGCATGATGCTTATTCTCCTCAATAATAATCATTCGATCGATGTACAGGGCTTATCCAAAAAGAGAGTAAATCTCCTTCCATCAACCAGTAAAGAATACTTCTACATTTTGCAATAAAATACTACATCTCGATCCCACAGAAACGAACTTCCCAGCATCGTCTGGCAAATGTGGCAGCATTCACATCACACCCAGTTTTTTAGTGGCCAGAAACTTTAGTTGACATTGTTGATTAACAATCAACTCAAAACTTCATTGGAATCACCCCAAGGGATAAGGTTGAGAAAAGGCAAGGTAATAAGACCAAGTATGTTGGCACTAACTTCTTAAAGATCAAATGCTTTTAACTACAAAGTCAAAAATAATGATGAACACTTGCGTCACATGTATCTTTACAGTAAAGACTTCTTGGCATCTAGAGTCACTCGACTCAAATATTTCCCATTTGAGATTATCATAAAAAAAAGAGCCAAGAATCATTACTCAATCCACTTCCTAGTGTTTCTCTTTCAACATAGCTACCACCTACTTATCACCTGACTTCTATCTTTAGGGGCCTTTGTTGGGTGGGTTGGGGGACTCTTCCATGGCATGTCTTCTTGTAGTACATGTGAAAGGTCAACACATTTCCTTCCCTAGTTGAGAAAAGCCTTGAGCCAGTGAGTGGCTGTTAAGACCCGCTTAAGTAGTAATAAGTGAAACTCTTAAACATCGAGGTGCCTTTTCAGATAACGGTAGAGCTCCTGATAAGAACTCCAAAGTTAAGCATGCTCATGTGGGAGCACTCCCAGGATAGGTGACCTGCTGGAAAGTTATCTTCTGAGGGCAAAACCGTGAGGTCTTTCACGCCAAAGCGGACAATACATTGGTACTTAAGAGTTTGGGCTATTACAAATAGTATTAAAGCAGGCCATAGAGTGTCAGATAGGAGCTAAATGCCATACAGAGCAAAGTACCACTTCATATGAGCAGTCTCTTGAACCCATGATGGTTAAGGTGCTACATGATTGTGGGTACCTCTTAAGCCTGTAGGAACCACTTCTAGTCCTATCTACCTAATGGATGGTTCTTGGATTTGTGTGTGGATACTGATGAAGACATCAGTTACTTAAGTTTGGGAGATTATAAAGACTCACTTAAGTAGTAACAAGTGAAACTCTTAAATATCGAGATATATTTTCAAATAACAGTGGAGTTCCTGATAAGAACTCCAAAATTAAGTGTGCTCATGTGGGAGCACTCTCATGATGGGTGACCTACTAGGAAGTTATCGTCTGAGGGCAAAACCGTGAGGCATTTCCGGCCAAAGCGGACAATACCTGCAAGCCCCCACTCCCAGCCAACCGCCAGCCACCCCATTTCCGGCCCTCCAAACTAGCTACCTAGCCCCCTCTCCGGCCTCCCCACTTCGGCAACCCCTCCGCCTTCCCTCAACTATGTTCAACCTCCCTCCTTTTTGCGGCAACTCTAACCGAGGTAAGAGGAGAAGGAAGAGGAGGAGGGATTTGGAGGAGAGATTTCGCTAATATTATTATTTATATATTTCTTATTATATATACTTAATAATCTTTATATGTCATCACATTAACATTGTTGCAATGTTATAAAATAACTTACTTCCATTCAGGCACTTTTATTCTAACATTTTATTATTATTATTATTACTTTCTGCAATTTAATTTCAATGATTTTCATTCTGTCTTTTACTCTCATATATTATTATTATTATCATTAAATGAAGATAATGATAACGCTAACCTAATGTAAAAGTGAAAGAAAAATAGAATGAAAAAGAAGATAATTACTCTTAAGAATATTGGCTAAAAGCTAATTTAAAATATCCAAATCTAAATGCAGATCCAAAATTAAATTGTCAAACTTTGAATCTTAAGAAATAAAAGTACTAAGTACATGACATATATTACTTTTTATACTTTATTGTTGCTTAGCTTTACTTTTTTGCTTTAAACTAAAATTTATATTGAAGCTTGATTGGCTGTTCGGAACCAACTTAACATTTGTGATTGTTACTGAAAAATGACATCAGTAACATTCGTGGTTAGTCACTGGAAAAATGACATCAGTGACGTTCATGGGTTACTGGAAAATGACATCAATAACATTCGTAGATTGCTGAAAAAATAACATCAGCAACATCCGTTGTTTGCTAAAAAAATGACACCAGCAATATTTGTGGGTTACTGAAAAAATGATATTAGTAACATTTATGATAAGTCACTAGAAAAAAATAATATTAGTAACCTATATTTTGTGATAACACTTATTGAAAGAAACTTTTATTTCTTTTGTGCTGATTTCCTATTCTTTCTGCATTTTTTTACATCCTTATATATGCTAATCGTATATCCGCTTTTATAAAAATGTAACATTATTTTGTTTACTGTGGTACTTAGAGTATTCTCTAATTACTGAAAATTCTAATTTCAGTATTATTTTCTGAACAATATCAGATCAGGTACTTCTTGGGGAGCTTGAAGAAGAACTTTAAAACTTAAATTATCAAATTGCCGATGGATCTACGGCACTGCTCTACTTTTACTTTTATTTTTATTTTTCATTTTGTTTCAATTCAACTTTTATGAACTTTGTAAAGATGAACGTTGAAAATTTTTGTAATATAAAATATTAAATGAATGAGAAATATCTCTTAGCTTTTGTATGTGTATTTCCTTTTCTCTTAAATTGCTCAATATGATCATGCAACATGTGAACACCTGAATGCCGAGACAGTTTCTACTGAGCCAGCATCGGGGCATCACAGTGGCACCCTAGGCTAATTAGGAAGTAGGTTGGGTCTTCTTATCGATCGGTTTCTACACTTTAACTAAGTATTCAGTAGCCCTATCGGTAGACTTCTTATTTTCATGTCTCTTCCATACAAAGCCATTTGCATGATGGCATTCATATTATATGATACAAGAATATGCAAGACATGAAGAGCTTCCAAAACATATTTTGGGTCATGATATTTAAAAACTTAATCGTCAATCAATCCCCCTTGCCAAGGAGCTTTGGAAAATCATCACACACGAAAAGTTACATGTGAGACTAAAAAAGATCATGAAGTACTCACAGCTAAAATGTATTTAGAGATCAAATTCCTTTTAAGGGAATTGAAGTAATGAATTAGACCTTGTCCAACTCTTTTTCAACACTCCTCTCTTATCATTTTTACAACATTATCTCATTGTCTCCTCTTTACTAACTTTTTGTGGTAGTCATTCTTTGATTTTTAAATATTGAAAATACATAAATTAATTGGTGGCATTAAATTATAATAATAATAGCTAATTTAGAATAATAAGAATTAATTTATTGTTGCCTATATTGCAACATTAGTTTTCTCTCAAAGTTCATTATTTCATTATGCGTATGTGTTACTAATGCAAGCCTTTGTTATTTAAGATCAACTAGTTTGTTAACAATGGGTAGGTTGTTCTCTCAAAAAATCTAAACTGGATTTTGAATTCTCACTTTGCAGACCTTAATGTGAGCAACATTTGTTTAATAAAGAATGTAACCTTGCTCATTATAGCCATACTTACTGATATTTGTAGTGTAATCTATTTGAAAATTTAGTAAAATGCAAGTAGTACCTTATATATATATATATATATATATATATATATATACACACACACGCACACATTTAAATTAATGTATATAAACATTTATGAATATATTATTGTTGCACTTCATATTCAGCATTTAACTTCATAATTATAGGCATTTGAGGATCGCATGTAAGAAAATATTATAGCAAATAATTGTTGAGTTGATATGAATGCACAGTTACATGATAGTGCATAGATGCATCAATTTACATTTTCTATTACCTAATGAAATACAAATCATAGTACAAAACATTTAAAAAATAATAATAACTTGATAATCAATGGCATTATTGACACATAGCCTTGACAAATAAAATGTACTGATAACAAATCATGAATCCTTTAATGTTCATGTGCCGATGACTTAAAATTTATGGTAATAAAAATTATTTATTGAGTTTGCTAGACTAACTCATTGGTAGTTAACACTGCACTTAGCATTCTACCATGTTGTTGATAGATTGTCACCATAGAAATAGATTCATCATCAGTAATTGATAATTTGATTAAAAATTTATGTTTTGAAATGCGCTTATTTAACTTGAATCTTATGTCAGTTATTTCATTTGTAGTTAGTTTACACATGTTTCCTTTACAGTTATTGTTGTTGCTGAAATTGTTAATTTTATTCTCCTAAAATTAACCTATTGTAATTCTATCAATGCGATTAAATTTTTTTAGCATATCCAACTATAATTTGGATCCAAAATATTACACCCATAAGAAATAATAAATGCATATAAACAACAGAGCCGTATAATCCCTGGAGTATGTAACCATTTCTAGTTTATTCTTTTAAAACATAGAGCTTTGGTACATTCCATTTCAAAAATTTACTTGAGAAGGTCAACAAGGAAAACATAATATTCCATTCTGGCATGCATACCTTAGTACCGTAAGCTGAAACAAGTTTAATACTTAATATTTCAAGCTTGAAGAATACAGTCCAATTGTGCAGGCTCAGATCATTATCCATCTCCCCTGCAAAAAAATAGCATTATGAAATGAATTACAGACCAAGTGCAAGCACCAACATCAATTAAAACAACCTTCTCCATTCCCTTTGATGTGTTTCCCAAAATCTTGTGCTCCATTACTCCCTGCATCACTGATAAATGGATGCTTTTTAGTTAATTTATGGCCTTCAAGAAAAGCAGGTCTTAATAAACCTTGGATTAAGACACTTGTGGAAGGCTGATCCATCCAATCTAAAGTATAATTTGAGACAGCCTGGCAAGAGAATGGCCATGTCAAGCAAACCAGCAGATGTAAGTGTGTCCTTTACCACACTTGTAAAATGGAAATGTAAATGTCATGAGATATAAATCTCTCCTGGCAATATGAACAGATGATAGACTATTAATTTTGAAAAATGACATACCTCAACAATCTTTCGAGCAAAATAAATTGGGTGAGTAGCTTGCATGGTCTCTGCATGTGACCAATCAAACGACATTTCAAATGTTATGTCATCATCAACATCATCATCGTCGTCATCGTCATCAAAAGCATCATCATCATCATTATCACCATCATCTTCTTCTCCTTCAAAAATTTCAGAATCATCCTATCACAGAACAAAAATAATTAAGCAAAACATAGTTATAATAAAATTTGTTCATTGTTTCATTAAAAACAAATAAAAAACACGACTTTCACCTCTTCAGAAACATAATCAAGATCATCCACCTCACTGAATGTTTCATCAAGACCCCAATTGAAAACAGATGGTCCAGAAGCTTCTATCTTTGTAAGTAACTCAATTTTTCCCTGGCCTATCAAAACTTGCTGCAATGAACATGACAAATTATTCATGACAAGGAGAAATTTTAGAGTGTAGAAACTTAAGAGCAATACCACCAATGTTTCATCTGCATCTTCTGAAATGAAGTTTCTCAAAAAGTCATCATCATTAGACGCTTTGAAGTGTATATCTGACAATATACCCAAGTAGTAACTCAAAAGGTTAATATAAAATGATTCTACGAAACGAATATGCATCACATGGTAAAGCAGATCACCCATATCCATCAATAATCTCATCTAGTTAATTTACCTCCATGCTCATCAGTTAAGTAGGGAACATCTTTCAAGATTATTTCCTGCCCACCAATATCTTCTCTAAACATAAATATTCCTTTGTTATTCACCTATACGGGATAGATCATTATACAGTTAATAATGCATACAAAGTAAATTTGAAAACAATCGATGGCTTACAACATTAACAAACACAATGGCTGATAACAAGCTAGAAAATTATCAACACACATTCCAGAATAATGTACAAGCTTGTGTTTCGAAATAAAGATTTTCAGAACCCTTCATATAATTTATATCATAAATTCTCTTCTAGCATGACTCCCAATCTTATGTAGTATCCAATTGCTGAATTCCCTGATAGTTATTACACGCTAACACACTTTACAATTGAATGACGGAAAACGTTGCATACCTCGATCAATGTTCTAGCTGTTTCAGCATCAGTTAGGCGCATACGAGTGCCATTTTCCACAGACAATGGTTCTTTGATTTCCTCGGAGGGATGGTATTTATGAATCCAGAAACTCTTAGAATAATCAGGTCGTGATTCCGAATGCTCCAGTGAAGCACACGCAAAAATTCTTCTTCGGAAGAATTTTCCTGCAGCCACGGCGGAGCAGCAGCCCACGCGCCCGTCCCTACGAGACAGTTGCTAAAACTGAAATCAAATGCTGCCTTCCAATTGAGGGAGAAAAAAAAAAAGCAAAAATAAAAAGTAATGGAAAAGATGAAATACCAGAGGCAACCGAGAAACCTGCAGCTTCCGTGCAAACTGGGAGAGGCAGCACCATTAGGGCTCAAGATGTTCATCGGAAGGTAACAACCTGTGACGCATGGGAGCAATGGAATCAGTGATTGTTTGAATAAGGTGCGATGGAAGTAAAGATTGAGGAGGATTCATGAAGGTGAGACGAACGATTTGCGTGGAATCCTATTCCCAGTGAAGAGTCCATTGGAATCAGCGATTTCCTGATTTCTATCGGATTTCGTAGTCTCAAACCATTGTCGTCCCCGTTCAAGGCACTTGCATCTTGAAAATGCTTTATTGCCCTTTAGAATCGGTATATTATTTTTATTTAGTTCAAATTTTGTATAACTTTTAATATACAAATAATTATAGAAAATTTTCTAAATATATGGATTAGTTAAATCACAATTTTTAAGTTTTTATATTTCATAATATAATTATTATTAAGCACTTAATTACAATTTTATATCACATTAATTCTCTTAAATTATTAATCTGCATCTATTGAACACCATCTTCTCATCAACTCAAAGAGTAAGTGTCTCTATATCGGATAGATAGTTTGATAATATTTCGTGCCTATCATGTAACAACACCTATTTTTAAAACAATACTTAAAATTATAAAACAAGTATCGCAAAATTTAGACCATATTTATAATAAATTTTCATTAGAATTTGGTTTTTTGTCATATACTTTTTACTATAATTTATTAATATTTATAAAATATAAATTTTTTGAATATAAAATTTGATCTAAAATTATATGTATTTTATTGTTCTAGAGATATTTGTTATTTTCTAGTAAATTTTTTTATATATTTGTGCTTATTTCAATAGAAAATAATATATGTATTAATTAAATTAAATATAAATTATATATATATATATATATATATATATATTAATACTAATGGTTCTAATGTCTTTAAGACTGTGGGACCGCGAAATCCTTAATTAGAAGAAGAACAATTTAATTTCATTTTGCCTCTCGGTGAACTTGTTAATGTCGAAATCGAATATGTTATCTATTTGATACTGTAATAGTCCAAACTCTTAAGCACTGGAGTATTATCTGTCTTTGTCTGAAATGTCTCACAGTTTTGCCCTCAAAAATTAACTTAACATCAAGTCACTCATACTGGGAGTGCTCCTATCTGAGTACACTTAAATTTAAAGTTTTTATCATGAACTTCGTCATTATCTAAAATGTGCCTTTATGTTTAAAAGTTTCGCATAATACTACATAATTGGGTTATTACAATCTCCCAAACTTAAGTAACTAATGTCCTCTTCAGTATTCACAGATAGGTCCAAGAACCATTAATTGGGCATATATTACTAGAAGTGGCTCCTGTATATTTAAGAGGTACACACAACCATGTAGCACCTTAACCATCATGGGGTTTAAGAAGTTGCGCACACAAAGTAATACTTTGCCATGCATGGCACTTAGCTCGTATCTGACACCTTATGGTATGTTTTGATGTCATTTATAATAGCCCAAACTCTTAAGTATCCAAATATTATTCACTTTAGCCTAAAATATCTTACAATTTTGTCCTCATAAGACAACTTCCCAACAAGTCACCCGTTATGGAAGTGTTCACATATAAGCACACTTCAATTTAGAATTTTTATCAAAAACTATATAATTATCTAAAAAAGCACCTCGATATTTTGAAGTTCTGCTTAATACTACTTAAAGAGGCCATTATAATCTCTATAACTCAAATAATTAATATTATTATCAGTATTCACACACCGATCCAAAAACCATCAATAGGGTAGATAGGATTATATGTGGCTCTTACAGACTCAAGAGGTACCCACAATCATGTAGCATCTTAACCATCAAAGGTACAAGTAGCTGCTCACATGAGTGGTACTTTATCTTATATGACACTTAGCTTATATCTAACATCATATAGCATATTCTGATATTATTTGTAACAGCATAAACTCTTAAGTATCAATATATTATTCGCTTTGACCTGAAATATTTTATAATTTTGCTCTTATACGATAATTTCTTAGCAGGCCGTCCATCATAGGAGTGCTCCCATTCGAGTATGTTTATAATGACCCATTGTCGTTACGTCACTAAATTAAGCCAAATCTCACCTCAAAAATCAGGACCTCAGGAATTTTAAATTAGGGCAAATAAAAATATTTTTAGATGAGAATAATTTTTAGATCAAAGTATCATAATTTGAAATAAATACGGATAATGAAAACTTACGCTTTAATTTCTAAATTTTTTTAAATTTAACAAATTGAGAAAATTAAATACATGTCCAAATTTATCATTTTTCATATCATTGTGCTGAGTATATTATTTAAAGGCTGCTCGACAAGTTTCATCGATTTTAGAGCACCAATTCGATCTTAATTAATTTTTTAAATTTAAGGCTTTAGAAATTAATTTAAAATAAAATATTGCTCTGAATCAAAAAATTTCGATGCGGTGATATTTGTTACATCGTAATACACATCGATGTTAAATTTCGTTATTTTTGGACTATAAACGGCGAAAAAATGCGAAAAATTTAAATTTAAGTAATTCTCTTAAAAATTTCCTATTCCTTCTTCCCTTCCCCCCTCCCTAGAAATTGAATCATATCCTGTGATCCTGCAATTACTGGCTCAGTCGCAAGACAGAGCCTGCAGCGGAAGCTTCCGCCTGTCAGTGCCCATATTGCACCGTTTTTGGCACATGTTGTCGGCCAAGTGGGCCAATCCCCATCCCCTCCCTCACACTTATATAACCCCCTTAGCCCACTCCCTCTTCTCCCACAGCCCTCCTCTTCCCAACCAGCCCTCCCCTTTCTGCCAACCAGCCTCCTACTAGCCCTCCCCTCCCTGCCAGCCAGCCTCCTGCAGCAGCAACCGACCACCTAGGCCAACTCCCTCCTGTCACAGCCCTCCCTCAGCCAACCAACAACCATCGAGTAGGCGTCCGGCCACCCCATTATGGCCGCCCGACCGGCCACTCCGGCCACCCCATTCAATCATCTGGCCTCCCTCAGCCTTTCTGTAACACTATTATAGGTAAGAGAAAAGGGAAATGAAGAAGAAAATGATGAGAAATTTTGCCTCTCTTTTTTTATTTATTTTATTATTGAGTTCTTTTAATAATAATGATAATTTTATTATCTCAATTACATCATTCATATTATCATTATTTTCATTATTAAATAATGAATAATAGTGAAAATATTATAAGATGACTATTATTTTAATTTCAATTATTTTTATTCTGTATTTTTCTTTCGTACATTATTATTATCATTATAATGATAATAATAACGCCATAATAAATATTACTGCTATCGCAGTAACTTAAAAATCAAACTTTAATAATAATAAGAAAGCAAAAGAAGAATAAAATAGAAATGAAGATAATAATTACTCTTAAAAATATTGGCTAAAACTAATTTAAAATATTCAAATCAAAATGCAGATTCAGTCGAACTGTCGCACATTTGAACTTAAATAGAAAGGCACCCAATGCATGACATGTATTTCTTTTTGCACTTTATTACTACTTAGCTTCGCTTTGAGTCAAATTCATATTGAAGCTTGGTTAGTTATTTGAAACTAACATCCCTTTCATAACATGGTTGCTACTGGAAAATAACACCAGTAATATTAAAGCGTATTGGTTGTTTAAAATTGATATCGATTTCATAATATGGTTGTTACTAGAAAATGATATCAGTAACATTAAAGTTTGGTTGGTTATTTGAAACTAGCATCCCTTTCATAACATGATTGTTATTAAAAAATGACATCACTAATATTAAAGCTTGGTTGATTGTTTGAAACCAACATCCCTTTCATAATATTGTTATTATTGTAAAATGACATCAATAACATTTATGCTTGGTTAATATTTTTTGCATGAAATTGATTATTCATTTTTACGTTATTGCCTTACTTTTCATGCATGTTTATTACACTCTTATTTCCGCTAATTGCACCTTTGCTTTTATAAAAATTGTAATATTTTATTGTTTACTGCAGTACTTAAAGTATTCTCTAATTATTGGGAATTTCAATTCCGGTATTATTTTCTTTAAAATATCAAGTCAGGTGCTTATGAGAGAATTCAAACAATAACCCTAATTCTTATATTTTCAAACTTGCCGATGAATATACCGCGCCACTTTAATTTTACTTTTATTTTTATTTTATTTTTTTGTTTCAGTTCATCTTTGATGAATTTTGTAAAAGGAACGCTGGAGATTTTTGTAAGCAAAAATTTTAATAAATGAGAATTATCTTGTATTTTATACATGTGTTCATTTTCTTTCACATTGCTCAATATGATCCTATGGTATATGAGTACCCAATGTCGGGATAGTTCTCGCTGAACCGGCATTTGGCCATCACATTGCTTAACTTTGAAGTTCTTATCAGGATCTTTAATATTATCTAAAAAGGCGCACCAATATTTAAGAGGTATGCTTAATACTACTTAATTGAATCATTATAGAGACCACAACATATAGTGACAGGTCCCTAACATTATGAACCACTCACACCTTAATTTGTAACTATTATAAAATTTCACCAAATGAGCTCAAATTAAGCATAATTTTTTTGCTTACCTCAATTAAATGATAATTAAACAATTAACTTGCCATTAATTTTACTTAACAAGGAGGAATTTAATTGAAAATTGAATGAGCCAAATTTTGAACTCACCTCTATAAACAACTATCAAAAGTCAAATTATTGATTCCTAAATATTATATTTAATCCATGGAACATATCATTATCAATATTTAATTAATTCTTAAAAGATTTTATTTCATTTATAATATTCATAATCTTCCCAAATTCTCAAATGAGGCTTTTGAACTAGTTCAAGTGGAGCCTAATTTCTCTAGCTCTTATCGACATTCTCATCCTTATCTAGTTCATATAGCACCTCCATTCAATCCTAAAGTAATCTTCAAGACAAATTATATTAAATTAACTTCATGATTCAATTGAGTGCACTCAAATTTATCAAGTCCCTGTGCGACAAAAAGCTCCTAAAATGTCAAAAATTCACTATTTAGGTGTAGTTGAATTTATTGAAACCCATGGAAGGTTGGGATTGCAATTGAGCTGATCAAAATATTCCTTCACCTCTTTTCAATCCTCAGTTGATATCTTTAATTAGTTAATTTATGTTTTCCTTCTCTTGACTATTTGGATTAACTTAATTAAAACCTTAATTATTATCAATATTACTGATTACAAGGTTATGGATAGTGATATTATTAATGATATTAAGTAGTAACTCTTGGGATTTAGTCTTATTACTCAATTATACAATCTATGTGTATACCTTAAGATAGCATAAATTATGATTAATCAAACCCCCCTTAAATAATTTTTTGATGTTAGAAAAAATGAATACTTATGGTGATGATGATGTTTAGATGTCATTAGGTTTAAGCTTGAATACTTTGATTCCTTCATGATATCAATGCTTCCTCATGAGAAGAGTATATTTAGAAGAATCTTTCTAGCCATGAAATTCTCTTGATGTTAAGCTAAACAGTTAACATTATATTGATTATTTCACTTAATTTTGCAAATACATCCATCATTTTTTTGCCATACATTATATTGATATTAGGGAAGCTCTATGATCAAATCAAACGATATATTTCTACATTAAGGCATCAAGGCTTTTTTTTCATAAATATTAAATGATCTTTGATTTGCTTGAAAAATAATGGAGCTGTGGTTAATATTTTGCTTAACCAGTCTTAAAATTTTAAGCAAATTGAACTTTGCTTGACAAAAAAAATCATTGCATACACCAATAATGAATTTCATTCATGTTACTATTGGATCTTATTTATATTTTGCCATATTTTGATCATACCTCAATCATTTTAAATCTAATTTTTATTTTTTGAGCACATAAAATTGAATAGAATGACGAGATCTATAACTTTGTAGAAGATTGTTGGTACTCGATTCAATCATTTATATTTCAAAAATCACCCAAACACAATATCTTTTGAAAAAACAAATCCCATGTTGACTCGTAGTGGATAGCAATACTAAGATCAAAATTTATCACTTTGGAAATTTATCACTAACAACATCCTCAAACTTGTACCTAATAAATATGAAATATCACTCTCAAAATTTATCAATTTTGAACTAAAATTGAAACATTAAAGTTGAAAGCAATAAATTTTTAACAAACCAAACCTACTTACACCAAAAAGAAAATTTAATGCATTTATTGAGTTAAGAAAGCTAGCTCAATGATTTTATATCATCCACTCTTCCCTCACAATCACTAATTAGATTACAACCAAAGGCGTCGCCATTGACCCAAAGCTCACTTAAGAAAACAACAAAAGAGGAGTTTGAACCTTCTTTGTTAGTTATTGAGTATTATTTACTTGGTCATCATCCAATGACTAAAATTGCCTAGCAACTTGGAATCGCCTAGCCACTCAGTCTCGAAAAAGTAAGTCTTCATAAGAAGTTGTCAAGTTCTTCTAAGCTCAATTGAACACCAAGCAAGACTTAGTAAATTTTGGCATGATAAATTTAATGGCACCAAAAAATATATCAGTTGCCATATTATGGTGGCACCCTAAATGCTCAGGTCGATGCTTAGTTGGATAATTATTTCGAGCATGAGTTTATGGTTGGGAGTGCCTTAGTTTAGTTCCTTTGAAGCTCGCTATGTGTGCACTAAACTTCCAACAAGCATAGTCAAATGCCCAAATCAATAAAAAAAATTCACCTTTTGAAAATCCACATCAGTCCAACAAAAGTTCAAAGTAGGAAAGGTTGTAAGAATATAAGAAACATCAATTATCTCTTCATAAATAAGGTTAATATCATGTTTTGTCTGACATATTTTACTTGATTTTTGCCCTACAACAAATGCCAAAAATATATAAACCAATTAAATTACCAAAATGAGATTTATCAAGAGCTTTGGGATTGTTGTTAGACCAGCACATTATATAGTTTTCTAAACATAAAGGGTTATACCTGTTGATGTTGATAGAGGCAATGGTGAAATGTTCTCATGTTCATATGGCGCTTTGGCATCTAACATAAATTCAATTATTTCAAATGAGCTACAATAAAGGCATATACATACATACTTGTATATATATATATATATATATATAGAGAGAGAGAGAGAGAGAGATTAGTTGAAATATATTAAAGTATAAGTTGTATCTTAAAAATGTTCTTTCATATATCTCAACCCAGCCTATTATCTATTTATATTCAAAATAATTTGATACATAAAGTTCTTAGTTTTAGTTTAAAATCACATGTAAATACATTCTTAATTGATATTTATAAAGCAACAATACATAAATTCTCTCAACATTATTCATATATGTTGCCCACTCACTAATCCCTTTAATATGTTCTCTCCCCTCCATTAATTCATTTATTATTAACTATTGTGCTAAAGACATTCAAGACTTTATTTAAAATAATTTGATATTATTATATTAGATTTATCATCACTTAGATAGAATAAGGTCAGCTCATGGGATGATTCTATTCTTTTAAGAGTTAGTTAATTACCCTATTATTTCATTAAGAATATAGTGCAATGGTGTTGCAAATGCACAATTTATACCTAGAACAAATTTGCAAGTAAAAGGTAAGAAATCATTTGCAGATTGCACGCACCAGTTGGGCGCAACATGGCCCCACGTGTGCTTGGTCCACCTATGTAGTGTGTCCTAAGTCCTAATGAAAGATGCATATATTCTCAAAGAAAAGAGTAAAGGAAAAAGGAAAAGAAAGTATCACCTCAAGCCATATCATCAACCTCAAGTTCAATTATTTTTGTATTTCAAACTGTAATAACCTAAGGTTATTACCTTAGTCAATTAGAACTAAATTAAATCCTGCTTTTAATTACAATACTCTTATTAAGCTATTAGAAACATACCCTGATATTTTGGTTCAAATCAGAAGTCATTTGGATCAAAATCCTAAAATTTAGAATTCATGATAATCGAAAAAATTACATATCTAAATTGACCTCAAATTGAAAATTGAACTTCGCTATTGAGCTCATCACCTCCAAATTAGCTATGAGTGATATTTTAGAAGCATTTGGAAGTTGTTGGATTTTTATTGAATATTTTAATATATTTAAAATACTCCGAAAAATAGGAAAAGTAAATACTCATCGAAATTAAAATATGACTTAGCTGTTACGTTCCTCACCCTTCAATTATAGAAATTTTTCAGAGTCCATCTAATAGTCCAATTTTAAATATAAAAATCGGAATAATTTAAGTTAATAAATTGTCATTTTAATAGGCGGGTGGAGCCCACCATTTG
Source organism: Gastrodia elata (assembly GCA_016760335.1). Lineage (NCBI taxonomy): Eukaryota > Viridiplantae > Streptophyta > Magnoliopsida > Asparagales > Orchidaceae > Gastrodia > Gastrodia elata. The sequence goes on along the minus strand of CM028678.1, from coordinate 4,142,613 downwards.
TAATTCAGATCAGGTCTGACCCATTTGGCCCCTAACGGCATGATCTATGCTGTTCAAACAGGTCATTCTATCGGACAGCCCGCTAGCCCTCTCTTTCGCATGCATGAGCACTTGCTTGTGCATGTCAATGGCAGTGACATGCGGCCCGCTCCTTCGCCGCTGGTGGCAACCACCGCCCTAAGGGCCTCTATAAGCTTTAGTTTATTTTCATTTAACTTCCATCTTCGATTTTACCATCTGAACCCTCGGTTGAATTGAAGGCAATCGTCAGGCCCATTCCAAAATGTCTCGGTCGTCAATCAAGGTATCGTCTTTCCTCATTCATTCTTCACGCAATCCATATCATTTCAATTCACAATCTTATTTCAATGTATGGATTTTTGTTCTATTGGGTTCGATCAAGTTCGATCGGATTAATTTGGAAGATTTCATACAATATCGCACAACAGATTCCCGTCATGCCTCCCGCCCGAGTTCAGTTGCCCAGGGTTAGCTACCACTGTCAGCATAGTCCTCCTCAGGTGATGGTTCGACCGTCATTGGAAAGGTCTCTTCAAGACCTTTACAACGCCATGCGGGCCAAGCTTCGTCATCATCGGATGCCACTAAAACCCCGTTCCCTAGCCAATCTTTCTGCGGAATGTGTCAGGGAGGATAGAGATACATGTCCATACAGAGGCACTGCATCAGTGGGACCCGCCTTTCATTGCAGTCAACACCAAAGCATCATGTTTGTGGGCCCGCCATGCTGTGCTGTCATGTCCTGTGGGTCCCGCTGTCTGATTAATCCATTAAGCAATGATTTGAGCAAATTAAATTAATGGAAATCAGTGCTATTAATTAGTTCTATTTATAGATCTTTAATCACTCATATCTCTTAATCCATTAGTTCAAATATATCAAACATATATCTCATTTTAATCAAAAAATTATGAGAAATATTATGGTGGCATCAATTATTCTATTTGATGAGTATCTCAGTTAGTGACATTTAGGACTCTTAATTAATGACCCATTTAACTCTAGAACTTCAATTGCTCATAACTTTGTACTCTTAGCTCCTAATGTAACTAATATATATCTCATTTTGCTTAGAAAAATATCAAAAATATTTTGATAGTATTGGTTTTGCTATTTAGAGTGTGTTTTGACTAATGACTTTTAGGACCCCTTAATTAGACCCTTAAACCATAAAAATTCATTTGGCTATAACTTAATTAATTAAACTCCAAATTAGGTCATCCAATATACCAATCTGATCAAGAGAACCTAAAAAATAATAAACTATAAAAACATTTTAGTTTTGGTAATTAAGTTCCTTAATTAGTCCTAATCACTCTAAAACTTAATTAATGAATATTAACATAATTAATTATCCAATTTTAGAAATTTAAGTTGCTGCAGACTCCTAGAGTAGAGTAGAACATCTTAGTAAAGTTAATTTTCTATTTTTATGATTAATTTCACTAATTACTCACTAATCACATTAAATTTTAATTAGGGCATAAGTTAAGCAAATGATGTTCAAATTGGGAATACTCTCAATCTTATTTTTGTCATAACTTGGCCAAATGACCTCAGAATTTAGTGATGTTAAAGTCTATGGAATTCTTAGACAGTAAACAACATAAGTGTGGGGCCCCGTATCTTCCCGCATCGATGCTAATATTGATATTAGCATAATCACGGGGAGTACGGTGCTCCAAGTGTTGCAAATTCCCAACTTAAGCAAAGTCAAGTATGACCCAACCTGCCTTAAGCCAATGACTTGTCACTTGGAAATGTGAACATACATCAATATAAATCAAAGTAGCGGAAGTAAAAAATTGTATAATATAACATCCACATCACAATATAGTATAGGAGAGTAAAAGAAATAATAACTCAGATCAAATGCAAAAAAGTAAATATATCCATACTTTAATTATTACAACTGAATTAAATGAAAGTAAATATCTCTCAAAACCTCACTGCAAGAAAGAAAATCTAACTAAGCAGCAGTGGGAAGATTCTCCTCCTGCCCCAGCTCCTCTCCTGCAGCACTGCCTACGAACAACTCCAGATCTAACATTTGTCGGTATCACAAATGTCAGGGCCCCAGCCAACAAAATAAAAAGGTTACAGTTAGACAATTGGTTAAGTACATTCTATATTATTTAAGTGAACTAAATAATTAAGATATCATATTTAAAAGTTTAAACATGCAACATTATAAGGTGCTATAAGTTACAAAGAATGGGATAACCATAAACTAATCATTTATAGCTAATCAATAAGTATGCAAAAATAATATATAAAGCAGCAACTAAATACGATAAGGCTAAAAACAAAGTAATTGCAGTTACTAAAATAAATCTGATCCTAACATGCTTATGATCACATGGATACATGCTGAGTATATAAAAAATACAAGTATTGAAATAACATATAATTCTAGCATCCTAGCATGCAAATATTTAATAACTAACCAATAAGAGCATATATACAAGCATGCAGATTTAATATGAAAAGACCACTAAGATATGTGGCAAAAGTAAGTTAAGTACATGAATGAGCCGAAAGTAAAGCCACTGAAACATGTGGCAAAGCAAGCCAATCACTAAAGTAAGCCACTGAAGCATGTGGCAAAGTAAAATAAATATTAAAAACTGAACTAAAGTAAAAGTAAGCCTAAGATGTAGTACCGTCATAACAGAAATAAGCCATACAAGACCTCTAGACTGAAAGTTCAACATGTATCCATCCTAGGCATCCACAGAGCTAGGTCCGAGTTGAACTTATAGAATAAGACATGTATTCATCCTAGACATCCGCAGAGCTAGGTCCGAGTCTATTCTATAACAAAACTAGAACTAAAGAGGCATACTAAGCTAGGACATACTCTACTAACTGAAAGCACTGAAAGAACTGAATGAATGCTATGCTTTTCAAATACTAACTTAGGATGTATCTTCTATATCCTAAGTTTACCTATTATGCTCAAGGAACTAGGCTCAATATTCAAGGTGTGCAAAGCAATCAAAGTCAAAGTAAGCAAGAGACTCAATTTAGACTTATGTGATATATGTTGTTGTCTAATTTATCCAAATCTAACTATTCCGAGAAGATACAAGTTTAGGATCTCATATATCCAGCTATCGAGTATAATCCCAGATTCACAACCTTAATGTTAACAATAGAGCTTAACAAGTTCTAATTCATAATCATATGATGACTATAAAGATTTAAAGTAAATAAATAAATGACTTAATTATGTTATAATATTCTCTTAACCCAAACCTTGATTAAGTGAATCAAGATTAAGGATTATGGATTTAAACTCCACTTTAGTGTTCAAATCCTGAATTCACAGTAATATCCTACTAAGGTTCTATGGTTCACACTCAACCATAATTTAAAGGTGTATATTCTTATAAGCTGAAGGATTTAAAAACTATGATCTTAGTGAAAGGTCATTCTAATATTATAAAATAAAATAATTAATTAATAATTAAGAATCTAAGATCTATATTTAATCTTTAGGTAATTGCATTATTATATAAATTGAATTAATCATATACCCATAAGAAGGGTTTCAAAAGGATTAAACAGTTAATCAAGTAAGGAATTCCAAATGAAGGTAATTCAATTCAATTGAATGATCTAAAGGTTAAGATCTAAGATCTAGTATTTGATCACTGTAGATCATAAGCTAAAATAAGACTCAGGAGTTATACAAGAATATTTCTTTTAGAATTTAAGCTTATGAATTAGCTAACTGAGCTATTAGACTAGGAGTCTAGCACTTAAAGATAATTAAGCTTAACTCTTAAGAAAGAGAGTTTTAAGGACACTTAAGGTCTTAATATCTTAATAAGACTAACTTAAGATTTCTTCACTTAATATCAATATTCTTAACATAAGATTTCAGCAAGGTGCTAATAATCTAACTAGAGATATTTTACTAAATTTTCAAAGTTTAAGAGGTGCTTAAGCACATTTTGGTCAAAAAGACCAAAATACCCATCTTAAGGCTAAAAATTAGATTTTAGGATTTAATTATCCAAATTAATTCAACTTGATTTTAATGAGCTTCATATTGATTAATGAAGTAGGCTAAATACTTATCTTAGGGTTTAGATATTTAATTTAGCTTAATTAGCATTAATCTCAAATTAAGGCCAATTTAAGTGATTAAGAAAATTAAGGCACTTTAGGGTAATTCAAACACATTTATAGGTTCTACTATCCTTAATAAGGCATTAGGAATTTAGTTCCCCAAAATTAGAGATTAAATTAAGGCTTAATTCACTAATCTCATTTTAGGGTAATTAAGGAGTGATTAATAAAATTAAAAATCTTAAATTACTTTTAATAGTTTACATGGGTTTCTTATGGTCTCATGAACAATCAGAGACCTTAATTAATATTTTTGGATAATTAATGAATTTAATATGATTTAAATATAATAAAAAAGAATTAGGTATTTATTTAAAATCAACTATTAGACATTTGATTTTATTTTATATTATTGTTCCTTGCATTTTTTTGATTAAAATGGTATATTGGATCATACAATTTGGATAAGTATAGCTAAAGTTATTTCATTAATTTATTCTGCATTTTTATTTAAATTAAAACTATAGGTTTGATTTACTTAATTAATTTCCTGAAAGAAATTAATTCAGAAATTCCTTATATTAACTGTCGGCCCAAATGAAAAAGGCGCGGGTCGAGATCTAGCCCGACCAGGCGCTATTTGTCTTCCCCGCGACATTTCCCCGATGCTAGGATTCTTAGGGCTAACTCCCAGCGCTAAATTCTCCGCGCTCAGGCCACGCTGGCGCCTCCAATTAATCCCTACACCCTCCTTGAGTCAAGACACATCGAATGAACTATGAAGCCCTGTCTGGGAGGCGCCAGATCGCTGGAGTGCTACTTGACCAAGGCGACTCCTAAAGCGCACCTGTGATGATTGAATTCTCCTAACAGAGCTAATGATGCAAGTTGGTTTCTAGACCTACACCTTCAGGGACTGAAGAGGAAATGATCGGGTGAGACAAGGAGTACCGAGAAGGTCTGGATTGGTGGAGTGCTACTCGCGGTGGAGCACGGACGGGAACTCTCACTGGGTCGATCGATTCCAGTCGAATCGATCGATTCGATCGAACCCAACAGTCGATACGAGGATACAATCACTTCATAAGGGATTGGGGGTGCTAATTGGGGACTTAATGCTGCGAGGGGATCACCCTTAATCCTTGGATGAAGGACAATTGGCAGTGCACTTTCAGAGGACGATCACGCCCTCTGGTCCACTGCCAGCCCTCCCCATTACTTCAGCAGACGAGCAGCACATAAGGGTATGATCCTATCACAGCATCTAGGGGTGAAATGCCATGAGTTGAGCTAAAATCAGCTCAATAGGAGGAAGGGAAGAGGCTGTACCTGAGAACTAAGGATGGCGAAGGCGACAGAGACAAGTCGAGCGGCTCAGAGTACTCCAAACGATTATAGAAGCTCAACAAGGGGGTCTGAACTCCAGACCTCACCCTCTATCAGTGGTACACTCAGACAAGACCACTCGGCAGCGAGCTCCTCCAATGGCGACTAACAGGAAAGAAGAAGGAACCTCACAGTTGATCAAGCAAGCAAAGGTGCTCACCAAGCTGAGGGACAGCTATTTATAGGCCGAGGGAGGCTTAGGGGTGGAAGCCATGGCTGAAGTTCGAGGTTCGGCTCGGACCGAGAGGCTCAGTCGCAATTCCCCATTTGGATTGGCCTGGCCATCCCGACCCGCTCCTAGAGTTTGGCCACTAATGGAGAAGATGCTAATGACCTGCATAATTGGGTAGAGGAGTGGAAGACAACACTGATGTGGCTAGTACGGGAAAAATATCTGTTGTCAAGCTGAGGATTGCACGAAGACGATGATGAATAGGGATGGATCCTCGGTGACTGTCTGATTGCGAAGCTGTTAGAGATGGACGACCTGACGGTGATCTAAGATAACAGACCGCGAGCGTGTTACTGATAGTGGGATCGGCTATTTGATCCGACGGGCGATGTAACTCCTCAGCACTAAGATCCTGTGCTGTGACCCGTGCTAACTCATCCATTGGCTAGCATAGCTGAGCCGCTGTCGGGACCCCGCAGCGGATCTGCCGCGGTCCCGACAGCACATCCTGGCTTTAATAATTTTAATTAATTAATTTAATTTAAGTAATATAAAATTAATTAATTAATATAATAAATTCTAATTAATTTTAAATCCAATTTAAGCTTAAATGAGCTCCAAAAATTCCTTAAAATTCACTATTAGCTAATTGAGATGTGAGAAATTAAAAATAGAATCATATTTTAATTTGGAGATTAATTTAATATATGTATTTTTTTCATGGCTCAAAATAGTCAAGAATATCAAAATTCTCAATTTAATTATCATGTACTAATGTGTCTGGTATGGGCAAAATCTCTGTTGTCGGGCCGAGGATTGCACGAAGACGATGACGAACAGGGATGGATCCTCAGCGATCGTCTGATTGCAAAGCTGTTGGAGATAGACGGCTTGATGGTGATCTAGGATAACAGACCGCGGGCATGTTACTGATAGTTGGATAGGCTATTTGATCCGATGGGCGATGTAACTCCTCAGCCCTAAGATCCTGCGCCATGACCCGTTCTAACTCATCCATTGGCTAGCATAGCTGAGCCGCTGTCGAGACCCCGCAGCGGATCTGCCGCGGTCCCGATAACAAATCCTGGCTTTATAATTTTAATTAAATAATTTAATTTAAATAATATAAAATTAATTAATTAATATAATAAATTTTAATTAATTTTAAATCCAATTTAGGCTTAAATGAGCTTCAAAAATTCCATAAAATTCATCATTAGCTAATTGAGGTGTGAGGAATTAAAAAATAAAATCAGATTTTAATTTAGAGATTAATTTAATATATGTATTTTTTTCAGGGCTCAAAATAGGCAAGAATATTATGGCAGTATTAATTTAGGCTTATTTTTAATTTTCACTTCAGTTTCAGTTCAATGGCTGTTTAGCCATTTATTTCAGTTATATTTTTACTATTTTCTGCACATTTTTACAATTCATTTTAGTTCAGTTTTGTTTAATTTTTGCACGTATTAGGATGCTAATTTTACTTTAGTCTACTTTCTTACTTTTGTTTAGATTATTTTCTGTAAATTAGCATGTACTTTTTGATCATAAGTATATTATGATGAATTTACTTTGAGTACTTTTAGTTATTATATGATTAACCTTTTCTATAACTTTGGGTTGAGATATGTTTGTTTATCTCATATTTTGTTTAATTATAAATATTTTATTTATAATTATTCCATGCCATTATGGCTTGTTGCACCTCTTTAAATGCTTGTATATTTAGTAAAATGTGATATCTTAAAATATGTAGTTTTATTTAATCAAGCCTAAAATATACTTAGATAATTATCTAACTGTAAATTTTTCTTTTCATTGTTGAGGCCCTAGCATTGTGATACAAATAATGTTAGATTCAGAGTTGTTCATGGAGATAGTTTCAGGGGAAGAGCTTAGTCAGAAGGAAGACCTTCATGCTGCTATTAAGGTTTATCTAGGTTTTATTTTTTGCATGTGATGATGAGTGCTCTTTTCTAATTTAATTTAATTTGTAATAATTAAATTTTTGAATGTATTTACTGTTTTGTACTTTCATACTGAGTTTAATTATTGTTTATGTTCTTATGCCATGAATGTGAATGTTACATTTACTTTACTTCCGCACATTGATTTCTTTGTATATGTTGATGAATGACATACTATTTTTAGGAGACAAGTCTTTTAGCTAAGAAGAGTTAAGTTGATTCCTGACTTGACTGTAATTGAGAGATTTACCTCAGCTGGTGACCATCTTCATCGTAATCATGTTAATATTAGTATTAGCATGATTACGGTGGGGACGGGGTGCCACACAAACTCTTATGAATTTAAATCATAATTTTAAAGTATCATATTTTAGAATTTAGTTACAAACTCAGATTTTGTTGATACATATTGCTTGTGGAGTACCAGAATGTGATCTTCCAAAAAATCACCAAAATCTAGAATACAGATATGCAGGAGATCCTCAAGAACTTGATTAACCCTTTCAATTTATCCATCGGTCTGAGGGTGAAAGGCAATGCTCATGGCCAGAGTAGCTCCCAGGTATTGATGCATTGCTTTCCAGAACTTGTAAGATATGATTATATAAAGTTTGGGGTTTAATTGAATTAATTAAGTCAATTAATCTTTAATAGAATTAATGTTTAATTAAATTTTTTCATCTGTTTAAATTAAATAATCTGATATTATAAATTATTTATTTATTTATTTATGATTTATTAATTTAATTAATCTCATATATGATTACATATATAAGCATATATGTAATTAATACATATAACTTTAACTATATATATAAGTAATATATATATATATATATATATTATATCTGCTTTTTATATATATATATATATAAATAATCTACTTAATTTTGCAGGATGAGACGGAACGGTAGAATCGGCGGGTCCCACAGCCATGTGGCATGCGATCAATGGCTGGATAGAAGATGGCGGGCCCCACTGCTTCAGCGCGGCAATCGACGTGTCCAGCGGAGAGGGCGACAGCGAATTTAGGCCGAGCCCACAAATGACGGAGCCAAAATTCATGGTCCTGGCTCGTGAAATTAAGCTAGTCAACTCGGCCCGATGCGGCCCAACCAGAAGTCTCCTTCCCCGACGAGCGAATAGACGCTAAGGCACCTCCTAGATCGACGCACAGAGCTCCATAGGAGTCTATTCACACACTAATGGAGAGGTCTTAATCTGGGCTTCTGATTAAGCTTTCAACCCTAAGGTGGACAGCTCTAACACGGGACGAGATGATGCCCTAACTTGCAAAGACAGGATCTCCGTGAATCCCTCTAAAGCCAATCGAAAATCGATCGCCAAACCAGCCATCGATTCAGTTCAGATTGGATTTAATCACTTTACAATTTGCATAAAATAGAATTGAGAATATAAATTGAACACGAATTGGAATAGAGAAGATTGGGAACGGAGGTACCTTTGCAGCCTGAGTTTGAGAATTTTTGATAAGTTATTGGATCTTCCACTGGGTCGAGCTCCCAAAGATGTGCACCCCCATCAGTGATTAAGGCGCGATAATAGATAAGGAGTTTTAGGCGGTGGAGGAAATCCCGTTTTGTGTGACGCCAGCCGCGTGTCTCGCCAGGTGCCGCGTGCCCTAGACTCGCGAAGATGACGAGATCGGGGCTGTCCGATCAGACGCCCCGATCAAACGACGTAGGTTTGCATCGTCCTGATTAACCGGCTAAGCCCGTTAAAGTTTATGGTGGCTTCTTAAATGGTGGGTCCCACTATTTAATAAAACTAATTATTAATTTAACTTAATTTTCCTAATTTAAAATTGAATTTCTTAATTAAATTTGAATTATAAAAGAAACTCAGAAAAATTCCAATAATTTACCCCTAGCTAAATGAGAGGTGAGAAACGCAATGGTGTGATCAGATTTTTGTTTCGATGAGTATTTATTTATTTGATTTTTTGGGATATTTAAATAATATTAAAATATTTGACAAAAATCTAACAATTTCCAAATGCCTTCAAAACATCACCCCTAGCTACTTTGGGGGTGGTGAACGTAAAGGCGAAGTCAGATTTTTTATTTGAGGTCAAAATAAAAAGTCAATTTCTAGGGTTTTGGGATTTTCCAAAAATCAAGGTTTGATCTAATTGATTCCTGATTTGACCTAGATCTTATATATGAGTTCTAAATAACTTAGTTAGTGTATTAAAATAATAATTATGACTTAGATTAGTCCTAATTGACCTAAGTAGCAACTTGGGTTGTTACACCTAGTTACGTCATAACTTAGCCAAATGAGGACCAATTTTGGTCTACTCCTATTTAAAGTACTCAGTGTGATATAGGAAAGCTACAGCTACTAAGTTTGTTAAATTTGGATCTCAAATGAAAGAGTTAGGTTTTTGACCCTTCTTAATCTTTAAAGTGACTTATTTACCCCTAGAAATTGGAACACTCATAACTTAACCAATGAACCTCATAATTTAATGTTCTTGGATTCTATGAAATCTTTGAATAGCAACCAACAACAAACTGCACAAATTTTTAGCCCTTAGGTCAAAAATCTTAGTTTAGACCTACATGGCCTATTTCTTATCCAAATTGAGTGTACCTACTATTATCTTTATGATAAACAGTAAGGAATCCTTTAGCAGTAAAAAATTCTAATTTGGAGCTCTAATGTAGAAAGTAGCATTCTAGACCCTTAAGTAAAGGCAAAATAATTATCATTTTGTTCTAAATTTAGTTTAAGTGTCCTTAACCCTTAAAATATCTTTTAAATCATTAAAATCAGTAAAAAAGCTAATTTAGACTCAATTAATATAGCGCCCCGCCCAGTCGCCGCACACAAAAGGAAAAAACAGATCGGCGGCGGAGCGACGCGCCACTCGGGGAGGAATATCCCGTCTCCCCGAATGGCTGAAACCAAACCCATCTGAAGGGCTGCTGACTCAACCTCAAGGAGGGTTGAGAGCTAATACTTAATATAAGAGTAGTATTCTTATCATAAGTATTAGATCAATACATACATTAGATGTAAAATATATGAGAAATTCAATATATGTATAAGATATCAGTATTTCCAATATACTGATCGCATCACAATACTAAATATAAGTATTATATAACAGTGCGAAAGCTTAAAGCAAATATCTATAAGTATTTATCACAGAAGCTGTATGAAACATTCATCTCAAAATAGAAAAGAAAAATATATCCAGAATTATTGCAAACAGTTTAATGAAAAATATACATAAAAGCTAAGTACTAAACTGAAATAAACTAAGCAGAAAACTAAAGCTGGGAAAAATTCCACTAGTGCTCCACGGGCTCCTCCTGAATCTTCTGGGTGCTCTCCTGACCTGGCTCAATATATTGTTCAAGATCTAGTAAATTGCAAGATCACAATAAGTCTAACACATCGAAACTAATTTAAACAGTTCTAGCTATTCATTTAACATTTACATAATATACAAAAAAATTATAAAGTACTGAAAGTATATAATTGTACAAAACAGTAAAGCTGTATTGAAAACTGAATACTGAAAGTAAATAAAAATAGTAATAGACCTAAAATTGAGTAATAACATATAAAACTATGATGTATGCCACTGAAACTATGCATCTGAATATGCTAGAATACTGTATGCTATTGATATGCAACCAAAATATCACTGAACAACTATGAGTCGTACAGTCTTATGTATACATATGTCCAATTAGGAACTGCGATGCCGATACATTCTGAAATTCCCTAGTCAATGTATGCAACATTCTGTAACCATACATCATGCTTATGCTCATGCTCATGCTCATGCTTTTAAGCTATATGAGTTAAATCCAAACATCCAGAAAATATTTTGAAATCTGATAATGAATTCAAGGTCTCTATTGTGCAGAATTCTATTAAAATCAAGTATTCTAACTCCTATATTCTAGTTCAATAATTGATTAAAGTTGAGAGTTTACTTAAAAATCATTAGTTTGGAAGGTTGTGTATACATAATTAGCATGTTTGTAAGAAAGGTGGCTCTTAACACTTAGTTTGATTAAGCCACCCTAACGAAATGATATTCGATAGGAGGCATCACCTGATAGTGATTTGTATCTCAAGCTAAATCATTAGAATTCCCAACTCATAATCACACTTAGTGTCTTAAAGAAGGTGACTCGAATTACTTAATTTGTTTAAGTCACACCTATTAAAGTGATCTTCGCTAGGAGGCATCACTCGATGGCAACTTGTATTTTAATCAAACTAAGCAATGAGTCCCTATTTATAACACACTTAGGATTGATTGATTTATTTCAAGCGAGATTATATCTGCCTAAGCCCATAGAATAGCACAAAGATAAATATTACTTAGAGTAACTCAAACATTCTTGAATACTACTGAAATAATCTAGTAATATGGGTATACCCTACTACACCCAACTAATAATCTGGGCTTAGAAGATAATATTTAATCAACAATGATTTATCAAAACTATTAGTCCTTATTTTAAATAGAAGAGTTCTACACAAGGCTCCAAGGGTATGATCAAAAGATCACTCAATGTAGGTTGCTACCATAATGGATAAGTTCCGTTCTAAGTACTTTAGATGGTTCCTACCATGAAGTATTAAGGTCAACTTCTTTGGTTATAAAGAATCATCTAACTTTCTACCTCAATAAGTTACAAAGTTCTTCCTATCTCAATGTATCAATATTTAAGGTCTTTAAGTATTTTAAGAATGATCTAAAGCAAGACTATTGAGATCTCACTCTTCTACCTCTTAAGTTAACTTTTAAAGTTTACTTTTTAGACTTGGATTAAAGTGATCAGATCAGATGATTAAATTCTTTTGATCATTTTTCAGAGTCACAATCATAGAATGAAATCAAATATCTTATTAGAGTTAGATCATTTCATAAATCATTATAATTTTATTTTCTATCTTATGCTAATAGTCTTATATAAGAGAAAATCAAAGATCTAAAGTTTAAGTTCAGATAATTCAATCACACAGATTCAATATTAACCTTAGCACTTCTTATTCAATGATTTAAGATCAATATTAAAACATATGCATTATTGGAATAATATCTATTTAATTATTTTACAATCAAATTAATTGATTAAGGTGATTAAGATTTAGATCTTAATCAAAACAAGTTAGGGTTTAACCCCTAACCTTTCTACCATTAAGACCAATGGTTAATTTAAAGATCAATGATAAAATAATATATTATTAGTATATTATTGATGGCAAATTTCAGGTTTAGATTAAGTATCATCTACTTAATCAAGTTCTCAAGATTCTTATATTCACTTATAGTTTAATGTCAATTTAAGCACATTTATGTGTCCAAATAATTGTTAAAGTTCTCTTGCATGCATCCTAAAATCATAAAAATATAAGAATATAAAGTAACATAAAATAGAAGGTAATTAAGGCTAACCAAATGATAAATAAAACTAAAGGGATTAATACTTGATTACAATTCTAAAAGACTTAGATTTCATACAATTTGGTTATTAAGACTTACTTAGCCAATACAAGCATTCAGGATCCTACTCTTTAATATTTGGCACAAATATTTATAAGAGATTTTAAGCGCATGTTATTAAGATTAATCTTTCAAATTTATGCAATGCTCAATTTTAAAAAACTTAAGTTTTATGCAATTTGATTATTAAGATAAACTCAATCAATACAAGCATTCACAAATTATATTATTTAGCATTTGACATAAAAAATACTTAAGGCACATAAGAGGTTTTTGCACATGCCATAAAAGGGAAAATTTTCAAAGTTAATTTACACAAAATTTAATGCAATTCTCAATTTAAATTAAATTAGGTTCAAATTTGATATAATTCAGTCCCAGTAGGGTCCTAAGGACCTTAAAATGCAAAAATAGTTAAGTTTTGGCAATTTCAGCGAATTCTGCACACTTTCAGAAAATTCTGTACGCTGCGGCGCGCTATGATGGAAAATGATACTCTGGCGCACTGCAGCGCTTTTGATATTGCGGCGCGCTACGGCGGGACCAATCCGAGAGCTGGATGCTACAGCGCGCGGCAGCGCTTTCAGGCGCTGCGATGCGGTGCGCTGTGGCGGATCAACTTGCGGAAATACTGTTCAATTAATTTTTCTTCTAATTTCATATAGTTTTCTAGAAATGACGCTGCGGCCCGCTGTGGCACGGCAGCGGTCCAACTTGCGGGTTACTGTCCAATTAATTTTTTCTCTTGGTTTCCTAAAGTTTTCCCCAAAATGACGCCGCAGCCGCTGAGGCGCGCTGTGGCACGCCGTAGTGATCTAACTTGCGGGTTATTATTTAATTAGTTTATTTATCAATTTCATATGCTTTTTCCCGAAATGACGCTGCAGCCCGACGGTGATTTCGCCTTTACGAAAATCGTGAATGGTCACATTTCAAACTTAAATACTTTCAATCAGAAGCATTGAATGAGCGGTGCCATATATCAATAGAAATGTCTTTCCGATATCTTTCCATCGATACTAATATCGGCACAAACAAATTATCTTAGCTATACAAAATATGCAGTTAAAGGTGTAGGTATACAGAATGAATGAAAAACAGAGCATATGATTTTCAAAACAATATGATGCCTTAATGAACTTTAATGACTTCTATACATAATCATGGATTTTTAAATATACAAATAAGCATAATAGCAACATGAAGAGGATAAAGAAGATGAGCAAATAGGTACCTTTAGCCTTTAGAAAAGGAAGAAGAAACCTCTATTTTCTTCAGGAATCTTGGAGATGAGCTTCTTCTTCAGCATAATGGGGCAGCAATGGGGGAAGGAGGGAACTCTCAGCTTTGCAACAAAGGAAAAAGAAAGGGGCTGAGGCTTCTCTTTAAAGGAGGAGGAGGAGAAGGAGATGTGAGGGGGATAGGGCATGGCTAATGGAGAGGGGAGGGATAGCTATAGCCATCAATGCACTCAAAAGAAGGAGGGGCGTCAAAAATGGAGGGGGCTGTCAGGAGAATTTAATTAAAAAAATTGATTTCCTTAATTAAATAAATATTTATTTATTTTCTAAGTTTTTAATTTGCTAAAAATTCAGAATAAATAGACGCACTCCGAAAAATCTCAAAAATTTACCCGTAGCTAATTTGAGGGTGAGAAATTCAACGGCGAAGTCAGATTTAGATTCCGACGATTATTTAATTATTCCATTTTCCGGTGCATTTAATTATATTAAAATATTCGCAAAAATTCGACGACTTCCAAACGCGTCCAAAATATCACCCATAGCTAATTTAGGGGTGACGATCGCAACGACAAAGTCATATTTAGATTTTGAGGTCAAATTAAAAACCTCAATTTCCTGATTAATTAATTAACTTAAATAATTCAAAATAATTGATTGAGCTCCAATTTGCTCTAAATTTTAGAGATTAGTTCTAATGAATATATAAAATTATTGGAATGATAATTAAGATACAATTAGGCTAAGATTAAGCTGGGTAATAATATTGGTTATTATAATTGAAGTATTAAAATCTCATAATTTGAGTAAATCGATAAAAATCCTAGTATGAGTCTTAAAAATCCTTAAGTAAAGAGAATGCTCCTTACTTAGCTAAAATGCACTCTTAACTGTCCATAAATAAGCAAAAATAGCAAATTAAGTTACATTGTGATAAATTCCATAATCTCCTAAAATCTTTCTAAGTCATTTCATTAAGAGCTTCTTTAGGAATTTAACACTTCACATTAAGACCCTCTTTCCTAAGTTTATGAATAGAATCTAGGTTAGATTTTATTTGTTGGATGAAGTGGGTTATCTAATAAATGAAATCTTAATTTTATAGCTTTCTATATTTCATTATTTATTCTGATTATTTTATCTCTCAACCTTAGATTAAGAATAGGAGAATCATTATATTAAGTTTGATTAGGCTTAATAAAGATTTGCCCTAAAATTTAGTTCACGTTTAGAACTGAAACCTTAGATCCTTGGACTTTACCTTTGGATTATGTGATTAACTCTAATTTTGTGGTGTTAAAATCATAATCCCTAATTTAGTAAATCTTGATCAGATCTTAATCTAGAACGTCTAAATTCATCAATTAGGATGTAATGATTTATTATTTAACTTGTAGTCGATTTTGATTGAATTAAATTAGAATCTGATTAGTTATAATTACTTTTTAACTTATAAGGATGTACTTCTAAGTTATACTCGATAGTAGGAGTTGGAGATACTGAACTTGTGTAACTTAGAATAGTTCGAATGGTTTAATAGATAACAATAGTGTCGCCATGTGTAGTATAGTCCCTTGCTTACTACTTGATTATTTGTTCTATGTATTCTTTGTCTTTTGTGCCTTATTCCTTGAACATGTCATACAAGATAATGTTGCCGCATGACATGAAAACATATAATATTAAGATAACATTTGTATTGGATTTAGTTACTTATTTAATCTGACGCATTTTACCCCATTGGACAATGGTAAGGAGAAATAAGAAGTACTTAACATTACTCATTGAGAAGTGTTGTGCTAAGTTTGGAATCCGTATATTTTTGCAGACGTGCTTGACTCCTCGGCTACTTCTAGTCGTGTTCGCCAAAGTAAACTAAATAACTAAAATATTTCTGCACTTGTGATTACTACCTATTCAGTTCAATTTCAGTTCTATTATTTCGGCATAACCTCAAATGACGCTAGGAATAATTTGTCGTCTTAGCCTCCACATTGGCGCTAAGAATCCTTTTAATATCAGTAGGCTAAATTAGCCCTCTTTTGATATAATAGTCATTACATATATGCTCACTGCTTACTAATATGTACCACTATTTGATTAATTTCTTTTAATCAGCATGTGTCATATGATCATCAATATATTTAGGATTAAAATTTTCTTTCAGTACTCTTACTTACTGTATTATACATATATGCCTATCCTTGCTTAGTTTGCTTTGAGGTGTGTCTTTTTGCCTCAAATCTTATTTAGTTATAAATATTGTATTTTAACTTATCCTCCTCTATGTATGTTTACTGCTTCTATGCTAGATAATTTATTTTGTGTTGTTAAAGAAAAATTGTGATATTAATAACATATGAAAAATATTCACCTTGAAATGTACTTAGATAATTATCTAATAAGATTTTTCTTTTATTGGCTGGGAGATTGGCATTGTAAAACTGACAATGTCAGAATCATATAGATTTGGGGAGCTTATTTCTAAGGAGCCATACCCATGAGTGGAGCCGTATCTGGAGGAGGAGCATCAGGAAGGAGCTGAAGCTATTTAGTCTTTTCTGCTTATTGTGAGAATGAGTGTTTTTTTTTTCAGTTTATTTTTTAAACTTATTTAATGTTGTAATAATACAGATACTTTTAACTATGTTTTCTATTACCGTACTATTTATTCTGAGTTGCATGATGTACTTTTCTTACTTATATGCATTATAGTAAAATTGGATGTATTCTTACCTTACTTTGCTTTTGCACTCTGATTTTATATTTGCTTAGTGATTGATTATATAACATGCATGTATTGACATATCTCTCCCTCATTAGTGGGCTTGGATTATACCTAATCCAATGATAAGTGAGGGATTTGTCAAGTGACACACCACCTATTTGCTTAATTTTGTGGATTAAGGGGTGGGGCACCACAGATTGAGTCTTCACAATCAAACCTAACACCATGCAATGGATGAATGAGAAACAATTGAACCAAAATATTGATTAAATTAATGGAAAGAGGGGTACCTTAGTTTGTAATGGAGAGTTCTTGCTAAGGTTCTTCTGAAGCTTGTGAAGAAGCTTCGTTAGCTGCCAAATATGGAAAGATGAGGCCAATGGAGCATAGATAAAGAAGGGAGGAAGTATGGGCTTAACTATGGATATAAGCTTCAAGGAGTTATCATTGCTACAAGTGGGGAAGATGGGTTTGGTCTAATGGATAGGTGGTAGGCCCCACTTGCAATTTATTTAATTTAAAATATTTTTAGTAATTAAAATTAGAGTATTAAACGAGCTCCGAATAATTCAAAAAATTTACCCATAACTAATTTGGGGGTGAGGATCTCAACGGCAAAGTCAGATTTTAATTTCGAGATAAATTTAATTATTTTAATTTTTGGGATATTTAAAATATATTAAAATATTCGGGAAAATTTGAAAACTTTCAAAAATTTTCAAAATATCACCCATAGCTAATTTCGGGGTGAAGAGTTCAATGACGAAGTCAGATTTTAGATCCGAAATTAAATTAATTATCTCAATTTTCTAAGAAATAATCATAATATTCAATTGAACTCTGAATCGCTCCGAATATTTGGTATTTGCTTTAAACACCTTATAGAGACTAATAGAGGTGATTATGAGTTAATTTGATTGATATATACAAATTAACAACCTTTGGGTTGTTACATGACTGAGGAATGAATGCCTCATTGAATGCTTTGAGGAATGAGTCCCAAGAATTTCTTCTGCTTTATATTCTGCAAACTTGGTATTGCGTCCGTTTTCCCACTAGTATTCTACTTTGTCTTGGAATAAATGTGTGGTCAAACGAATATGTTCAAAATTTAGGCACTTAATACTTGTCAAGTTCTTCTCCACTGACGTCACCCAACTAATAATTTATATGGGGTTCAGAGCCCCATTAAAAGAAGGTGTCCTCAATATAAGAAAATTGTGGAGAATGCTGTCTGCTAAGAAGTGCGAGGCAGATGGGGCCGCAATATTGATAATGGGAGGTTGTTGAGTTGCAATGATTCTATGAGTATCCTGAGCTTGATGAGCTTGGCTTTCTATCAAAGCCTTCACAAATCCCACAAGAGAGATTGCATCTTCATACCCAATTGAAGAAGGAATGATGTTCTTGATAGAAGTTGTTATTGACGGAGAACCATGATTCATGATTGGAAATTAAGAATAAAAAATTCAGAAGGCAAATTCAAAGTTTACTGTCATTAAATACTTTTAAATGAGGAGTTATATAAGATAGATGAACTGAATAATATAAGAGATGTAAGCGTGGTCATAGCTTAAGAAAGGAAAGACATCAAAGTCAACTATAGAATTCTGCTACAAAAGAGGTACAAAAGTCAGCGTAGGTGACTACGCACAGCCCTCTCTTGCGCTTCCTTTCTAGCCTTCAATACATTATGACCCACAATTCATCAGCCTCTCCACAAAGCAGAGTCCCCAAAATTTGGAGGCGGTAATTATCGGGACATACCGTCTCTCGGAAAGTGGTGGTTATACGATCTAAACATTCTTAAGCAAGCATTGAGAGATTAGATCCTCTGAACGTAGGGCAGAATAAGATATTGTTGAGTACTTCTACGTCAATGAGAGGCACTCCTCTAATGATTCTGCCATAAATCTTATCGTCTTGGAAATTGTCTATACAGTAGTAATCTATCAGTTTAAGGTAGTAACTGAATCCTTGACTATAGTTTTCCATTCATATGAGATATAATTTGTTAAAAATCATGACTTTGGAATTTACTTTGAATATTAAGTCTCTTAATTTTTGAATTCGTTCAGATCCTAAGGTGTCATTTTGAGATGTTATTGTTTTCATTTCATTTCTAAGATGTAACTTGATGAATTATGGATGATGTATTCTTATACTTAGTGATTGCGATCGTAAGTTATCTAGAGAATGAATCATTAGGTAGATAGGAACACTCTCATTATCTATCATCTTAAGATTTTCTCTGATATCAGCTGTAATACCCCATCCCGTCACTATGCACAATCGAATAATATTAGCGATAAAACGGGCCATTACTGAGGAATAACTGATACTGACTTGTTAGTTATGTTTCATTTAAGTGGTTAGAAGAACTTTATCTTTAAGTAGTTAGTGAAAAACTTGCTACTAAAGTGGATTGAGGAGACAAACATGTCAATTGCAATGATTAAACAAAGGTGGTTAATGTAGGATGGGTGGCAATAGTAACGATATATAGTCTTATATATTGATGTTTCAAAGCTCAATTAAAACTCCCTATTTATTATTTTAAAAAGAAAAAAACTTGTGTCATTCCAATTAAAATTTAAAGTTTATAGCTCAACAAATGTTTTTTGCACGTGCTAGAATAGCCTAATAATCGTGGATAATCACACTTATTTCTTTAAATAAATCATGATTTAATTAATGTATTAATTAATACTAAAGTGAGTATTCATGCGACTCTTAAAAAATCTATTAATAAAATTTAAATATTATTTCAATAAAAATTTTAAATATAATATTCATTTTATTTTAATATAAATAAATAAATACTAATTAAATGATATTTAAATTCTATTAAACAAATTTATTTGCTATTTGACTATTTCTTGGGATGTGTATAATTATTAGCGTGAAGGCCGCGCTAATTTTGCTATATTATTATTTTTTAAA
Source organism: Gastrodia elata (assembly GCA_016760335.1). Classification (NCBI taxonomy): domain Eukaryota; kingdom Viridiplantae; phylum Streptophyta; class Magnoliopsida; order Asparagales; family Orchidaceae; genus Gastrodia; species Gastrodia elata. The sequence goes on along the minus strand of CM028678.1, from coordinate 4,122,578 downwards.
GTAATGCAAATGAAACGCTCCCAATTTTTGAATTCTGTATTCATATTCAAGAGCACGCTCCCTCCTTCCTCGCCTTCACTGTCTTTTTTTAATTGCAGCAGATATCCAGTCTGCGACCGCCATTAAAGGCTGAAATTATTGTCGGAGTTTGGCTGAAATTATTGCAGCAGATAGATAACCGGAAAACCATCTTCGTTACTAGACGCATCTCGTCGGAGTCTGGCAATTCTCCCTGACACCGACCTAAAACAATGATTCGCCGCATTCTTCTGGTTCTTGTATTTCATATTCTCGGACGGTTGTCAAATCAATGCTAATAATGCACTAATCTACCGAACCGTCTTCATCCGTAGCTATCCCCTTTAGAGGCTAGGCATACTACTAGACGGCATATAGTCTTTTCTTTGTAGACAACTCCATGTTTTTCAGATAGTTTTAAAGCTTCATGCTGGAGCCATTTCTTGTTTTTCAGGTATTTTTGGGAGCCTGCGATGTTTCTTTCCATTTTTATGTATTACTTGTGCCTTGCTATGAACTCAGTTGTGAACTTGGTATGAAGCCGCCCCTTTTTGCTTTTGGTTGGAATTTTCTTGAAGGATTTTGCTTTTTTTTTTTTATTTTCTATATTAAAAGTTTATTTTTTTCCTAGCATTCTTTCTTTTACAAATCTTTAAGGAAACATATTCAGAATTTTGTTTTGTTACTGAAAGTATTAATTTCAAATATGGATTTTTTATTTTGTATTGAGCACTACTATTAGAGAAAATAAATGTTGGTATTTTATTGCTATGCACTATTGTAGATGAACTTTTTTTGATTTATTATTCCATACATTATTGAATTTAAAGCAGGCCTAGAAAGAACTTGCTTTCTTTGCTGTGTTCCAGATTTGAATTGTGTTAGCAAACATGCATATGCTCTTGCTTGCTATGCGCTGATGGAATACCACGATGAAATATGAAACTGATTATTTTTATTGATTCTTGCATGAGCTAAACTTGTAAAGCTTGTAAATCATGTCTTATTATCCTTTGCTAACTCATGATACTAATTTCTAGAAGGAAATAAAATGGTAAACTTTTTATATTGTTTTGTTTACTCATAAGAAATTGAATGTCTCCTTGTGGATTCATTTGATATAAAATACTGTCTATTTAAGTAATAATAATCCTCCTATGAAAGTTTCTTACATATAATTTGATACAATCCATGCTTGGGTAATTGATATGAGTCATAGAATTGCTGAAATTTTATGAATAATATGCAAAGTTGGTGTGTTTTTCTTAATTATTTATTCATTTAATTATCAAAGCATACATTCTAAAGTCCTGCATTCAAAATAAAACTGCATATAACACTGCAGCAAACACACCGGTTACAATTATATGGTTTGTAGGAATTATTCTAATGTTTGAATAAGAAGAATTCAAATATTTATATAGCCAAAAAATTAAATACTTTGCACGATTATCACATACTAGAGACTAGATATTCACTGTCTTGTAGCAGCTAGGCTAGAGGTATTAGTTTGAGGTTACATGACCATCTATTAAAGTTGCTATCAACACTTTTGTTCTCTTATGCTAAAGGTTACAATATTTTGATTAAAAGTATTGACCATTTGCGTTTGTGCATTATTTTGTTAATAATTTTTTAATGTAATATTAATGTATAAAACCCTTGAATTATTAATGTAATACTTTCTTACATGTGGTATGCTTATAAACTTATTTTTGTTGATTTAGATTTTAAAATAAATCAAACTTCCAAAATTTTGAACAGTCTATCAAAATATATTATTTAAATGATTTCAAATTAGAATGAAACATCAATAACATGCAAATTTTTCTTGGAAAACTTACATCACAAATATTTAGTTAGAACAAGTTGTGAAAAATTAAAATAAGACTTCACAAGTTCACATGAATTGTGACTAAATTTTCAGATTTCAAGACCTATTTTAGACCATGGGTTTCATTTGTTGTTGTTGTATTGTTGTCATTGTTGATTTCATTTGTAATTTTTCTGCTATTTTTGTAGAGTATTGATTATCAAATTGTAGTATCTACTTGGTAGAAAAAAGTTAGCTTAGTTTTCCTATTTTTCCATTACAAATATTATCAAAAGTTCACAGCATTTTATGCATTATTTAAAGCCAAAAGTGGAAATCTCTTTATTGGCACTATCTTAAATTTATCCTTGCCTTGCAATTTACACATCATGCCTAAGCAGCTCAAAATTATGGAATTATTGTAAAATATTTAGGATTGAATAAATGAGTTTCCAACAAGGGAAAACAATATCTAATTAATATGCCAACAATATGTTTGTGCTGTTATAAATATTGAAATTTTTGCTAAATAATTAGTAGTATTCAAATGGGTTAAAACAATATCTAATCAATAATTGAGAAATGCACCTTAATAGTGGTTGACCACTTGTTAAGGCTATGCAATCCTTTGATAAATTATTACGCACAAAATAGTTTTGCACAGCTCTTTCAAATCCACTTGCTCTTACATATTTGGCATATATTATGACTCGCTCTACTAAACTGTCAATGAGTTGTTGCATGCCCATTCAAGTATACTTAGGAAAAAGGTACTTTCATGTAAACATTCTCCCTATTTAGTTTGTTGAAGTTTAGTATTTTTCTAAAATTTAGGTACTAGAGAAAACTAATGAACAATAAAAGGATCTAGTTTCTTGGTACGAAGTCATTAAACTTGTAGTACTGCTCTTGTAATACAACAACAAAACCAAGCCTTAATCCCACTAGGTGGGGTCGACTACATGAATTCTTTACTTCCATTGTGCATGACCAAATAGAAATCCCTCCCTAAGTTCCAAATAGAGAAGATCCCTATATATTTTTGGGCCTTCCTCTACCTCTTTTAATATAAGAGAAATTTATAAACTCAATTTTTCTAACAATAAAAGGAACAAGTTTCTTGGTTTGAAGTCATAATGCTCGTTAGTACTCCTCTTGTAATCCAACAACAATACTAAGCCTCCATTCCACTAGGCGGGGTCGGCTACATGAATCCTTTGTTTCAATTGTAAACAATCAAATAGAAGCCCCTCCCTAAGTTCTAAATAGAGAAGACTCTTCTTAATATTTCTTGCCTTGTCTTTTTGGTTGTTCCTCTGTCTCTTTTACTATGAGAAAATTCATAAACTTAATTTTCTAACAATGGCATTGCACGGTCTACGCTTAATATGCCAGAACCATCTAATGCCATCTAAGGAGACATTCTCTAATCTTTTACATAATTGGAGCCACTCTAATCTTGCTATGAATAAACTCAAGTCTCAGTCTATCCTTACGAGTTTACCATTCATCCACCTAATCCTTAATTATGCAACACTTATTTTATTAATGAGTTTCTTCTTTGTTAGCCAACATTTAGCTCCATATCGTTGCTTTATAATTTTTTTTTATAATTTTGAGTAGAATTTTTGGATCACACTACACTCCATAAGTGCTCTTTTATTTCATCCAATCAACTTGGATCCTATTAATCACACCGTTCTTTATTTCACCATTATTTTGAATAATTGAACCCAAGTACTTGAACATCTAGCTCTTCTTGATCACATGGTCATCAATAGTACTCGAGATTAGGGCCTCTAATGCAATTGAACCTACACTCAATATATTTAGTTTTAGATCTATTAAGACAAAAACTTTAAATTCAAAAGTAGTCCTCTATAACTCAAGTTTTGCTTTAACTCCATCCCTAGTCTTATCAATTAATTGAATATCATCTATAAATAGCATCCACCAAGGAATCTCCTCTTGAATGTGCTCAACAAGAATGTTCATAATTAAAGAAAAAAGTTATTAGCTTAGAGCTGAGCCTTGATAGAATCCAATTGAAACAAAGAAGTCATTAGACAAGCCACCTAGCAATCGAACATGTAACAACCCCATTATACGTATGTCTAATAACATCAATATATGTAACACTAAAAATTAAATAAAGATATTTTCTTTCTTAAAATTTCTCCAGCAAACCTCTTAACATATGTATGGCTTTCATGGTTGATTGACCTAAAATCAAACAAACTGATTTTGAGAAATGCAAGTATCCTTTTGTATTTTGTATTCAATTATACTCGCCTAAGGTTTCAAAGTACGGCACATTAACTTGATTTCTCTATAATTAGCAGTTTTGAGCATTGCCTCTATTCTTGTAAAGGTATAACAATACTCTTTCTCATCCCATTTGACATCTTGTCTTTAAAACAACATTAAAGAACTTAATAAGCCCATAAATTATTTCATCCCCCAAATATTTTCTTACATCGATAGTGATGCCATTTGATTGTATTATTTTTCACTCTTCATCCTCTTTAAAACATTCCAAATCTCAACTTTAATAATACGGTTAATAAAGGTCACACATATATTAATTTTATTGCTGCAATCTTCATTAAGAAACTTAGTAAAATAATTCACACATCTTTATTGAATACCTTTATCCATAAAATAATTTTTCAATCATAATTTTTGATATATTTAACATGGGTCATATCTTTAATTCTCCTATCTTTTAATTTGGCTAGTTTATAAATTTATCTCTCTCTCAATTGTGTCCAATTTATTATAAAGATCCTCGAATGCTGCACTCTTAACATTGCAAGCTATTTTCTTTGATACATGATAAGCTAGTTTCCATTTCTTCCAATTCTCCCTAATTTTACATTTAAACTATTCATCATAACATGATTTTTATATATAATCTTAACTTGAACATCATATTTTCACCATCATGCATCTTTATTAGTGGGCACTTTTCTTTTTGATTCACCAAGTAAACTTTTTGCTACATTGCAAATACAAATAGCAATTAAATTTCACATAAGGTTGGCTTCACCTTTAAAATCTCACTATTAAAGTTTTAAAAATTCACTTTTAAAAATATCTATATTACCTTTCTTTAGATTTCACCATCTAGTTTTAAGGCATATTGTAGATTTTATATTACTTTTGTTGAGTTGTCAAATAGTCACTTGGAATAATCTTACAATCCTTACATAATAGTTGATCATTTTTTCTTTAGGAGGAAATAATCAATCTGAGTTTTATATATCCTAATTTATAAGTGATAATATGCTCATTTCTTTTTCAAAAATAAGTGTTAACAATTATAAGCTAAGACAAACTCTAAACTCATTCTTCCTTCTTTATTAATCTCTCCAAAATCAAAATTATCATGAATATTATTAAAATTTATAGTTACACTTCCAATATGCCCATTTAAATCTCCTCCTATAAAAAGTATTTTCTTTTGAGGTATTCCTTGAATCAACTCTTTTAAATCTTGTCAAAATATTTCTTTTATATACATATTCAATCCTATTTGAAGGGCATAAACACTTGCAATATTAAAATTTATTCTATTAATTATAAAATTTAAAGATATAATTATATCTCCCAACTTTTTAACCTCTATTATATTGCATTTTAAATTCTTATTCAAAATGATAACCAAACCATTTCATGGAGACTGTTACCTGAGTATTAGAGTTTAAAACATAAACTATTAATTTCTTTCACTTTCTCTCCCATCCAATTAATTTCTTGAAGGCATAATATATTAATATTCATATTTATCATAATATCAACTAACTAAAACACTTGCTAGTGAGATACATCTCTTATAATAGCAAAATAAAATTGTGTTGTTCTAACATTGTTTTATTTAATTTCAAATTAAAAATTAAAAGATCTTTCTTATTAATTCTCTAATTAACCTTTTATAATGAATATCTTATCCCTCAAAGAGCAATCGAAAGGCATTTTTTATTCTAGAATGCAGATCAACGTCTTTAGATTATTGATTTATTTTCTTAAAAAATAATATTGGGTGTTTTATAGTCTGAATTTTTTTTGTTGCTTTGCAATTGAAAATATCTTCATCAAAAAAACTCCCATCTCGTTAACCTTTAATGAACTTTTTTGGCTATCTTTAGGTGCTTTTAAAATTTCAAGTTATGTTGTTGTACACTCTTTGGAAACATTAAATTGTGATTAATTATGTTGTTGCAAGATACATTCGTTTTCATTAAGGCTTCCTTTGGCACAAAACCTTTTGATTTAATACTTATTAACTCACCATTAAAAAGCTTTGACATGCTAATTCCGTTGCCTATACTTTTTGCCTATGTTGAGAGGAACACACTCAACATTATTTCTTGTGATTATTAAACTTGTAACAAAATGCGTTTCTTTTTCTTTAGAGTTTCCTTGATTGGAACAAAACCCTCAGATTTATTGTTTGTTAAAATGTCATAAAATAACATCGGTGCACTAATTGCTTTATTTCTATTTTATTGCTTATCCTGAGAAAGAAACAAGATCCACATTGTAGAAGAAAGTTTCCTCACATTTCTATATTTTTCTTACGTAAAATATTCAATTAAGAGGAAGTAATTTCTTTTATTGTAATTTGTTTCTTTTCTCTCCCTAATCAAATTTCAAAACAGAGTTAAAATAAATTAAAAAAGTAATTCTAATAGGAAAAATAATATAAATAGCATGTATATAAAGTACTCTCATGTAGAAATTTTCATTCTAGTGTACGTTTATGGGAAAAAAGGTACTTTCATGTAGAAACTCTTTCTAATGATGTATTATTTTTTATATTTTTGGTATTTGAGGAGTTGAATAAAAAAAGTTGAAGTAATTTCTTAGGTATCAAGTCATGCTGCTCATAGTAAAGCTCGTATAGTAGAAGCATAAATTCTGTATTATTTTTGGAATATTGCTCCATAGCTTCATTTAATTTCAAATCAAATCAAATAATCTTCCATATTTAGATCTCCACTTATGCTTACAAAAGATCAATACAAATGCTCTCAAAGAGCTTATCAATTTCTGTGGCTAAGAACTAGAACAATTTCAAATTTAAGCATAGAATGCATGATTAATGTTGCTATGCAATTGAATTTCTATTCTCAAGAATTTTTTTATTGAATGTTGTTATAGTGTGAAAGTTTTTCCTGGCTCTTTAATAAAAAGTAATTGCTGCAAGAAAATTCTTGACCACAAGAATCAATAGTGAACTTTTTAGCTAAAATTTAGTTGCTTTTAATTCTCCATGGTTGGTTGTTCGATGTACACCCACTACAAACATTAGACCTTATGATCGCACAGATAGTTATAAGTGCATTGCTTTCACTTAATGTTACCATTTGCACAAAACCTTTATGTTTAATAAAATATCATAAAGATGATGTTACACATTAATTCTTTTTTTTTAATTTTTGTAAGTTGAGAGATAAATAAAGTCATCTTTGTAGAGGAAACTTTCATCTTGATTCTATTCCTTTTTTTTCTATTTTCAATTTACTAATTAAAAAATTCAACAACTTTGTATTTTGTTTATTTTCTCTCCAAACTCAAAATTCTAATAGGTGTGGAAATAAACCTAAGTTAGTCTAATAAAAAAGATAATACAAGTATATAGGTAAAAACAGCACTTTCATGTAAAAATTCATTAACTTAACGGGAAAAAGTATTTCTTTTGAAAAATTCTGGCTATTAGACTTTTTGAGGTTCTAATATTGTTTTATAATTCAGTAATGAGGTATTGTGTTTATGGCTTGTGGTTTGTTGCCAATGACTTGAGTTTATCAAGTCATGTTGCTCATAATTTCTGTGTTGCTATCAAATTTTTTCTGCATAGCTTCGTTTACATTTTCTTTCTTTTTTAAAATAAAAAATTAAATGATTTTCTTTGTTCATTTTCTCACTTATGCTTACTATAAATGAACATAGACCTCTACAAATAGGTTGTTGGATTCTATATTTAACTACTGGAACATTCATAAGCCATTTTTTATTTTTAATATGCTTGATCAATGTACTTCAACAAATTAATTTCCTTTCTTAAAATTTAATATTGAGTGCTTTGATAGTGTGAGTTTTTGGTTACTTCTCAAATCTCAATGGACCAGTAATAAAGCTAATTACTTTGATTGCTTTCAATTTTCAATATTGAATTTCTAACGTCATGAACCATTAATAAATTTCTTAGTTATGCTTTAATTGCTTTTAATTTTTCATGGTATGCTGATACACACTTATGGAAAACATTGAACCTTTTGATTATTCAAATAATTTCAAGATTATTTATTTTGTTTATTACTTGACACAAGACTGAATTTATTGCTTACCAAAATTTGTAACAATGACTTTTACGCACAAATATCTCTACCCAATTATTTATATGTTGAGAGATGAACAAAATAATCATGCCTTGGATTTGTTACAAATAGCATGACTTGGATATCTAGTTATGCTGCTTGTAGTAAAACTAATATAGCTGCAATATAAATTCTATGTTGTTAAAATATTTGTTGCATCGTTTAATTTAATTTTTATTTCCCTTCTTTCAAAATTGTTTCATTTAAATTTTCTTTTCTTTTTAACAATAAGCAACAGAATGATCTCTCATATTTTAATTTTCTACTTATGCTTATAATTAAGGAGCATAGACTTCCATGAAGAGATTGTTGAATTAAGCATCCAAGGACTAAAGCAATTAGTGGCCATTTTTTATTTCTAGAATACATTATCAATATCTTTACGCAATTATTTTCTTTAGTTGAGAAGTTTAATATTGGATGCTTTTATAGTCTGATTTTGGTTGCTTTCCAATTGAAAGTAGTAACACCAAGAAAATCCTTAACCTCTTGAACTATTAATAAACTTTTTAACTATTGTTTACTAGTTCTTAAACTTCCAAGATGTGTTGATAAACACTAATGGAAAGCAATAAACCTTTTGATAACTCAAGTAATTACAAAAATGTATTTCTTTTGACACAAAATCCTTAAATTTTATGTTAATTACAATATCGTAACCACACTATTTACACATTGATTTCTGTGTTTTTTATTTATGTTGAGAGAAACAAATTTCTCCTTGTAGAGGAAATTTCATCTCATTTTTATTGTTTTCTTCTTTTTAAAGTCGCTAATCGAGAGATAGAGGTAACTTTCTTAGTAATTTTTTTTTCTTTTCTCTCAAAATACATGAAGCTTGAACATACTGGAATATTGTCAAAGCTACAGGACTATATAATTTGAATGTTTAATAGTTTGTTGACGATCTAATTATAAATTTCCTTATCCATCTTTTTCTTATTCAATTTATCAGTTGGAGCTGGTCCAGCGGGCATCATCTATTGAAGAATTTTTTTTTCATTCTCATTAATTCTAAGTGGGTTATCCATGAAGAAACAAGCTTCAGTAATTCCTTGTTATGGAAAGGCCTCAGGTCCTGTAACACGAGCTAAAGCTGGAGCTTTAGCTTTGCATGACAGGATAACACTGTGTAGATCACCGCTAAAGCCAGATAAAAAACAAAGACTAATTGGAAAAAGAAAGAGGGTAGATTCAGATGAGAATAAATGTGCTGCTCCTTCTGTTTCATTTTCACAGAACAACAAAAGAGAAGTTCTCAAAGATATATCAGCTTTATGCTGTGAGAGTTCTTATAGAAATTGCTTAAATGCAGCAAAAATTCAGGTAGTTTATGCTTTTATCTAGCTTTTATGCTGGAAAACTTTTAATCTATTTTTTGTACAATCATTTGTTTATTTTGGGTTATCATTAGCCTTTCATTTCCCTCTTTATCTGCTGAAATATGGATTTTGGTCTCTTTTGATATTTCTGTTCAGATCAAGGCTTGCACGCTGAATGACAAATCAGAGCAATCTAAAGCTAGACCGATGACTGATCACCAAAACCTAAAATTTTCCTTTTCTGCTTCTGCCAATAATTTGAGATCTCATGATGTTGGCAACATTAGGCATGACAAAGAATTGCAGAATATGGATATTCTCAAAACAGATGATTGTTCAGGCTCAATTTGTTTGAAGGACAGCCTATTCAACGTTCGTGTTGAAGAATCTGTCAGTCATCAAGAAACCTCATTTTTAGCTGCAATGATGGGGGATAATAAACTAGGAGAGGCTTGTAAGAAAGACGGTGGTTAGAATTCTACACACGAATTACACCTTTAAAACTCTTAGATATATTAAATCCCCTTCAAGTTTGAACACATCATTGTACTTACTGTATTGTTGTATTATTGCCCTGGACATTTAATTTTAAAAACTTTTAAATCAACATATACTTGTGAAAGTCTTACACTCATGCTATCTTGATTTAAGTTTTCTTTCTCTTTGCTTGTGTTGATGGTTTTTTGTAATTTTGGATCTAGTTAAAGGATTGTTGTCTGAGGATCAAAACAACTTTAGCTGCTTGGGAGTTCAAGGCATTGATTCAGATATTTCAAACCCTCAAATGTGCAGCCTTTATGCCAATGCTATTCATAATAATCTTCGAAGTGCAGAGGTGATCTGTTTCTTTGTCTGATAGAACAATCATGCAATTTTTTATATGGGTTTAAATCCTTTTAGAATCTGATTCATAGATTTCTTTTACTAAATTAGATACATGATTACACCAAGTCCTTTTCATATTCATGTCTTTTGGTCTACACAACTCAGCAAGCATTGTGTCTGATTAATCTTATTCTATTCTCAGCTTATTCGAAGGCCTTCTTCAAACTTCATTGAAACCATGCAACAAGATATCACTCAGAGAATGAGAGGCATCTTAATTGACTGGCTTGTTGAGGTGAGGCTCATGTTCTTGATAGAACTTTCTTTTTTGTAAGCATGATGTTGTGTAGGAATAGAATTAAGTGTTTGGATTGTGGTTTAGTGGCTTGTATTGTGAGTTAATGGTTTGATTGTTGTGGAAAGATTTTAGGTTGTGATTACCAGATTATAGAAGGGATTTTATAGATATGATCAATGTTATAGATTGTTTGTGTGAGGGCCATGATGTCGGATTAGCATGAACTAAACCAGCATTAGGCTCTCTTTGTCGCAGGATCCTATTGGGTGATTTAAAGGGTGTAGGATATAAACGTAGTATTGAAAACTTTATTCATGAATAACAAACTTTGAAAATACAATATCAAACTTGAATTCTAATCTAACAATCAAACTTGAATTCTAATCTAACGATCAAATATTTAAATTATTACAGGGCTTTTCAAATGAAAGAAAATAATAATAAAAATAGAGCGGAAGTAGCAGCAATGTTGTTAGCTCAAAGCTCTCCTTCATGCACCTCAACTATCTCTTGATCTGGCATTGTAAAAACAATGTTTGAATTTGAATTCTCTATAATTAGAATAAACTTAAGTACTAGCGGATATCAAAATTTTCTATTATTAAATAATAAGTGGGAGAAAAAATGATACTTGGCAGGAAAATTAAAGTTCAATATTCCATCTTTGCAATACATGTTTAGCTGCATGAAAACTTTTGCATGAAAAATAATGTTTGCACATAAAATATATACATAAATTATATGTTTGATATTTGACACTAACATAATGATTTTGTTGGACAAGTACAAAATTTGAGAAAAAAAGGGGCTCATTAAATATATTATTTTTATATTTCCTCTATATTTGCCGCTCTAAAGCTTATCAATATAGGCTCCTCCTTATCACTCCAAATTTGCCCCTCAAAGACTTATCAATATAGGCTCCTTAGCACTCCAGATGTCGAACAATCCCATCCTAAATAGTTGTCTGCAGACTAAATATTGATAACAATGAACCCAAGTCACTTAGTTACTCAAATATTTCACATATAATTTTAATTGATTAAAACAATGTATGACTATGATCAAGGTCATACGATCAAGCAAATCTGGATTAGTTCATTTATATTTATGTACAAAAAAGGTGATTATTTAGACTTGGAAGGTCCAAGGGTATTAAATTGGTTTAGACTTAGTTTGAGTATCCCGGGCTAATCCAGATGAGCCAAAAAACCCTAACTTGCACTAAGAGTGATGGGGACCATCTTCGACGCGGGTCTTGCCGCCTAGCCTGCTCGGACCTGTACCGGCCTTAACGTTTCAGTTTTATTTTATGCTTTATTTTCGTTCGTTTCAGTTTTATTTTCGTATTTATTTTCGTCTGTTTCATGTATTGATCGGAGGGACGAATATTAGCCCTCCGATCATTTATTAAAAATACTCGAAGGTTTAGATTGCTTTGAGGGTATTATAAATACCCAATATATGTATGTTAATTTCAGTTTTGATATATATAAATTCTGAATTTTCTCCAAACAGCGAGAATGACTCTTGTTCCCCCCGGAAAAATCCTAATTTCCAAATCCTCCCTCCCCAAACCCTAGCCGCCACCTTCCGAACCCCTCTCCTCGCTGCCTTCGGACTTCTCCCATGCAAGACAGTCGCTGCCACTACCCCAGCCGCCGCCGCTGCCCGATCGCCGCTGTCCAGTTGCAACCGCTGCCCAGCCGCCGCCGCTACCCCTGCTGCTGCTAGCCGCCGCCGCTGCCCTTGTCGCCGCTGCTGCCCCTGCTGCCGCTGCCACCGCTGCCCAGCCGCCGCCGGATCCCAGCCACCGCTGCCCAGCCGCCGCCACCGCCCCATCCACCGCTGTCCAGCCACCGCTGCCCGGCCGCCGCAAGAAATCTACTCGGATCACCCTTCTCACTTCCGGTTTAAACCGGCGTGTGTTTATTCTTCCCAAACCCTAAACTGAGTTTATTTAATTATTTTCTCGTGCGATTTTCGGGTAAAAATTATTTGTAAGAGCGCAAATCTAAATCCGGTCGCTGCGAGTGGTTTTGGAACAGAAACGCCTCCGAACACACCCGCATGACAAGTACAACTCGAAGTGCGAGTTATCTTTCCGGACCGGAGCCTTTCCTTTGATCCGGAACCGGTGCTGACCGCTCTTCCTGTTCGTGACTCACGACACCCTATTGTCAACAAAAGTTATTTTCAAATTATTGTTGAATCTTCTGCAGGCAAATGCTGAAGCTTAACTGATCTGAAGCGGATGCGCGAAAAGTGCTAAAATTTTTGAATACATTTAAAAAATCTGCATTCACAAGCATTCACGAACCCTAGGATTGCATTAGAGCCCGACAACACCAAACCCTAGTGTTGCCCTGCATCAAAGAGGGTTTCAAAGTGATTAATGACTACAATTTGGTTAGTGCATGTTCTAGTTTCTCTTAAGATCATTTTTGGGCTAGGTTAAGCTTGGGCTAGCTCAGGCTAGCCTAATGTTAGTCCAAAAAGGTTACTTGGACCTTTCTTAGGCATTGATGGGTCATTGTATTGGACTTTTATCACATTTATAGTGTTTTGAGGATTAGCCTGGTTCAAATCTACCTTTCTTGAATTTAAGGGTTAGTTTTACCTAGAATTTGAGGGTGAGTTATACAAATTTCTTGAGTTTATTAATGATAATGCAAGTTTTTCTAGAATTGTAGATTGTCCTTGGCCATTTGGCCTATTGGAGCTATCGGTCTAACTTGGGTTTGCTTGGGCTAGCCCAAATGAACCATTTGTCTAGTTTTAGGATTTAGGTGTGGAATCTTGGCTTATCGTGAATACTAAGTTAGATTAAGAGTTTAGGTTTGATATGAATCATTTTTTGGGGTTTGGGGACCCCACTTGGCCATAGCTAGCCCAAGTGGCCAACCGATCCCCATTTGGACTTTTGTCCAAATCTTATGACTTTCTTAGGTGTCAGTGATATGCTTATGGCTCATAGGGTTGATTCAAGTCGCTTGGCTAGTGCTTGAGCCAACCCTATTTTGGTTTGAGTTCGGGCTGACTTGAGCTAGCCCAAATGGTCTCTTTTTACCTGGTTGGGATCTAGGCCCAAAGGCCATACCCTGGGCCCATTCTAAGGTTAATGGAGGTGGGCTTTGCTTTAGATTGACCCATACCTCTCTTATATGGAATTGATTCATTTAGGTTTAGGGTTTGGGTTTGTGCTAGCTTTAGCTAGCCCAACATGGTTCCTTAGAGTTTTTGGGTTTTGATGAGGCAGCTTGGCCTATTTATGGCTTATTGGGCTCATGGTGAGCAAATTGGCCCGACTCACCCTTGTAAGGGGGAGGCTTAGGCTAGTTAGGCCTAGACCCACCGGCTAGTTAGGCCTAGATCCACTTGGGCTAGTCCAAGTCAGACCAAAATAAGCCCTTGGGACCTTTAAGCCTCAGGGCCACTCATGAACCTCACCATGGCCTAATTGATCTATGGGAACTTGATTTGATCTAACCTACCCATTTATGGGGGTTTGGGATAGTTGGGTTAGGACCTGGCTTGGGTTAGCCTGAGCTAACCCAATTGAGTCAATTATTTACCTTAGGGGGGTTTGAATTCCTAGGGTTGGCCATTGGCTTAACTTAGGTTTAATAAGGGTGGGGTTAAGTGGCATTTCGGGGTCACTGGACCCGGTCTAGGATTGGGCTATCTTGGGCTAGCCCGATTCTAGCCAAAATCTAATTTAGATGGAATGGGGTCATGAGGGTTGGCCATGGTGCTCTCATGACTTAAATGACCTCATTGTGTCATGAAGTGGGTCGGCTCGCACCCAAGTGGGCCACCAGACCTAGCGTGAAATCAGGCTAGATTGGGCTAGCCCAAGTCTAGCCTAAACCCATTTTGGGTGTATTGGGGTCATGGGGGCTGACCATAGTGTCCCCATGACCCCAAAGACGTCGTTGGGTTTTGGCTGGGGTCGGGTTGCACCCAAGTGGGATATACTGACCCCTAACCCAGACTCGAACTCGGGTTAGCTTGAATGAGCCATCTTCTTGATTTAGAATTTAGAGGTGGGGAAACTCACCTCACATGACTCCTTGGATGATGGGGAGGCCTCGGGTGGCTGGGTAGGCTCTGGTGATTATCGGTGGGTTGGAGGCAAGCGTCTGGAAGGGAAGAGGGCACCTTTCGGGTTGGAGCTTAGAGGAGTTCCCGACGCTTGGCTGGGGTGCTGGGGACTTCTTTGAGCTCTGAAAGCTGTTGGAGGGGTGGTCTGAGACGGCACTACGATGGCAGTCCCAAGGCAGTATCGGGAGGGAGAGAGGGCTTGGGAGGCGTTGAGGTGTGGGATTGGGCTGGGAACTTTGGAGGGTATTTATAACCCAGCCCCGACTGATTCTAGCCATTGGGTGGCCGAGCGTAGCCCCTACCGTGGGGGCTTTCCCTTGGTGCACGAGTGCCCCCATTGGTTATACAAGGCCACACGGGCACGCAAGTTGCAGTGCGGTCCTTTCCACGATGTCCATACGCCTAGCAAGGGATGCCAATGTTGCCTGTGGCGGATGGTGACGCGTTGGGCGCGCATGCCTGCAGAGCGAGGACGACGGGCAGGAATAAATGTTCGTCGAATTCGCTATTTAAATCCGACGGCCTGATTTGATCCCGTGGTTCGGATTAAATCGGAACCGTCGGATCTTAAATTCAATCGGACAACGGATAGTGCATTGTGTCGTTGCCGATGTCCCACTTGACCCACGGGATCTCTGCCGCAAGATCCAATTGATCCCGGGCCGTTGGATTCGCGGCTGAGTTGATCTAACAACTGTTGGCGCGTTGCGCCGTGGTTTTGTCCTTCGGTCATTGTGCTGGATCGTCCACCGTCGATTTTAATTAATTAAATGTTAATTAATTATTCAATTTGATTTATTTAAATAAAATTTTGTGCATTTCTCGCCATTTTTACAACAAAAATTATGAAGAATCTAAAAATGCTATTAATTTTTTATTTCGAGATCAAATTTATTTTCCTTATTTTTTCTAGTTATTTAATTACCAAAAATTAATATTTTTCCAAATAGTTTCTTTTCATGCTTTCGTAAGAATAATGTTATG
Source organism: Gastrodia elata (assembly GCA_016760335.1). Classification (NCBI taxonomy): domain Eukaryota; kingdom Viridiplantae; phylum Streptophyta; class Magnoliopsida; order Asparagales; family Orchidaceae; genus Gastrodia; species Gastrodia elata. The sequence continues at coordinate 4,106,831 of CM028678.1, read as the reverse complement.
GGGTGATTTAATGACTCCCTATTGTATCTTAGACGTTAATTCTCTTTGAAATGACGAGGGTCATTACAGATTGTTTGGCTAGGATATGTAGCTAGCGTACATTAATGATGGAGCTAAGAGAAGAGGGGTTCTGCTTTAAATCTCAAGTCACCTTTGTTAAAGTACACAACTATGAAGTTTGCATGACGAATAGGAATAAAAATATTATTTAATGCATTAAAATGGTACATTTTATAAAATTGAAAATTCTTGTATCATTTTAACTCCACTTGCCCAAAAAAGTATGTAAAACTGCAATTTGATGAACAAATTTTGACACCTCGGATGCCTATACATTCTAAATATATATACATTATACATATATTTTTATTATTTGTACCCAATAAAGATAATATACAATAAATATGTTTATTTTTTATTTGTATTAATGTAAAAAATTATGGAATCCCAAAAACAAATCATATTGTTATGATTATTTGAAAAGAGAAGTGACGCAACTCTAAATTTCTTTATTAAGAGCTTAAGAATGCCGTCTTTCATATATGTGCAAATCAATATGGTGAGAATTTAACGTACTTATGTTTAAATAGTTTCAAGTTGTTTGTATCTCGGAGTGTGCTTAGGTGGAGTGTATATATATGTAGAATTTTTTTAGGTTGTAATATTTATAAAATTTTAAGAATCATGCCATAATAACTTTATTTTACAAAAATATAGAAGATACTTTAGGTGATTCTTTAGCTTTTTATATAGTTTAAAAATTGAAAAAAATAACAAAATCAAGAAATTTTTATGGGAGATCACATTCTCTCTTTTATTCTATTGAGAATATTTAGAAAAAGCTCTGGGGGAGATCTATGATGAGGCTAAATGATCTGTGACTTCTTACGATAAAAACAATTTCAGAGTGGTGTTGATTGTGATTGTTATTTAATGTTTGTTTTATTTTTTTCACAATAACAATAGGAGCAACAAGCCTTAATCCACTAACTGGCTACATCAGTTCTTTGTTACTACTGTGCATGATCAAATATAAGCCTCCATCTCAGTTGCAAATAGAGTTAATCCTTTCTTATCCACATCTCTTTCGGCCTTCATCTCCTCTTATAACATGGGCAAAATTTGTACACAATTTTTCTATTAGGGGCATTGAGCAACCTACACTTTGTTCAATCCATAAAACACAGCATTCCTTAAAGATCTTGTAATAAAATAATCATTGCGTAAACAAGAAAAAAAAATTGACGTGTCTGGACTATATTCAGTTTTGATTTAAGCTATCTTATTAACACACATTTCAACATGTTTAACAATAAGAAGGGTTGGATGTGTGTCATACCTTAAACGAGTGTGATTTCTATCTAAAAATCATAACAAAGATAATGGCAAAGGATCCCCAGCAATCCGATCCTCTATGCTTTGAATTTTTCTCAATAACTTTCAGAATTGGTCCTTTTCATCCTGCTGCACGGGCCATGGCAAGGTCGGTCCAACGCCCAAAAAATTCTGCCAAGGGTTCCGTTCATCACATCTACAATAAAGCTTGCACCACATATGTTCCGTGTTTACGTGCAAATGCTTATCTTCTTGACAGAGCCGTTGACTTGAAATAGTTTGTTCTTAGGAACTAGTAAGATTTTTAACTCAGACATAAATCCTTGTATCATATCAAAAATATAATTACAAATGAGCAAAAGAAGTCTTTTAAATTCTTGTGTAATTTCAACTCTTTGCTGATCATACCTTGTAGCTATGCCAGTAAAATCTTTTGAAATATGTTCTTGGACTTGTCTGGTGAATTTGATGGTGTAAACTCTCGATAGTAAGAAAAAGTGAACTTGTTTCTTATCAACTTTTTTTTTCAAAATTGGAAACGAAGCAAAAAAATATATATCTATTGACTTTTTTTGGCTTTTTGTTTAAAAAAAACTATGTTCAGGTGTTTGAAGGCCCCCCATTTGACAACGCACCCATCCAATAACTGTCACTTTTGATATTTGGGGAATCACCGGTGACAATCATTGAAAATGATCAGCAATTCCAATGATGATGATGGCTACTGCTGTCAATGATGAGTCTTCCCTGTTGGCAATCTCATCATTTAATTTGCATTTCTTCTGACAATTATCGGTACCAGCATTTGCTCTGTTGCAAATTAGGATGCTTCATCTCAGTTTCTATTCCCAGTTGATATAATTACAGTTTGACATGTCGCTGCTTCCACTACCTCGCTAATGACAGAGCTTAGCCTTTTTGTTTTTGATATCATACAATGATAAACATACCTTTTTATTCCTAAAATTGAAAGAATAATTAAACAAAAAGGGAAAAAGGTGAAATGAGTGATCCCAAAAGAATATCAAGAGATTGCTAACTGACATCAAAATGGAAAGGAAAAAAGGTACTGTTAAATTTTTCCTTTACTAATTTTAGTCGAACTTCTTTCTGTAGATACTGGCTTTAACGTGACAGCAATGGGGACTATGAAGCAGTAGGCCCAAAAAATAAAAAAAATTTAGAAAAGGTAGAAGGTTAGTTTAAGATATTCACAACTTTTTCTGGTACAAATGTTTCTTGTTTGTGCCTATGTGACAATCTTATAACAATTATAGCAAATAAGAATATCTTATGCTGTGCTTTATGGTACAAATACTAGTAATTGATGTTTGATGGAAACAACAAAATTAAAACCTTCATTTTTTTAGAGAACACCAGTTTTTAATCTTTTGTGCTACATTATTTGTTATGCTGTTCTATTAATTGTTCTGTATGGTTAAACATTATGATTCATGAAAAATTATAATGTTTTTATTCAAGAAATTGTCGATTGTGCATGCTTTGTTTACAGGTTGCAGAGGAATATAGACTTGTTCCTGATACACTTTATCTGACTGTTTATATCATCGATTGTTTTCTTTCTCAATACTATATTGAAAGACAAAGGCTGCAACTTCTTGGTGTAACCTGCATGTTGATAGCATCGTAAGGTTTCTTGCATTACTTTTTTTTTATTGAAACTAGATTAGCTTCAAATATGAAGCAAATGTGTGGTAGGTAGGAATTGAACCCATGCTATGAGATAACAAATCCAAAACCTCAACCACTATTGGGCTACAATACCATTCACTTCTTGCATTACTTAATGGGCTATTTTAGTTTTGGCTTTTAATGATTTTGAGGTTTGACTTTTTTTTTGTCTCAAGCTACCTGGAACTTGTTGAAATTGTTTCTTATGATTGAGAAACCATAGTTAATGTATAATTACAACTAGATTTTCTTCTATACCTTTCAACTCTTCTAGTTGTTTTACCCAATAAAACCAATTTCATACTAGCTTAGGGTAAAATTTCTTGCTCGCTTGCCACACCATACTTGCCTTAATCCCACCATACTTAAAAAGCCTTATACATTAAACAATTATACGTGTTTTACTTAATGGAAGAATTGCACTGTTACCTGTGTAGTCAAAAATAACAGATATTGAAGTTTAGGATTAGTTGCTTTTATGAAATACACTAATATAAGAACTTGCAACAGGGTTGACACCAGTAAACATAAATATTTTGTAATTATGTTTGCTTTAGTTTCTTTAATTACTACTGTGGAGCCCCATCCACGTCGTGGTCGTGTTAACACTAATATAATAACATGGTTACGGTGGAGTGATCACCGAGACACGTCATTCATAAAAAGTTAGATTGGGTTTCTAACTAACCCGACAATAACTGAAAGATGTGACCCATCTGAACTGAGTATCACTAAATGATCATACTGAAGACAGAGTGCGGAAACAAGAAATGAGACATCCATTAAACCATAAATGCAGTAAAGTAAACATTCAGCCATCCTAGAACATAAATGCATTAAATAAAAGTACTTTTAGAATTATTACAGCTTAAATGAGAATTTCACGGAAACAACAAGAAGTTTTTCATTTTGTCCAAGCTCTTTACAAGAAGCAAGCTCAACGAACAGCTCTAAATCTGATATTGTCGGTATCACAATGCCAGTGCCCCAGCAAATAAACAAAAATCTTGGTTAGATAATTGCTGCATTTTAGGCTGATTTAATGAAATCTACATTCTTTAAGTTATCACATTTAAAAACTTAAAGCAATAATAGTTAAATGGGGAGAAGCAAGCTACAAATAGACTGGAAAGCTATAAATCATACATTTATAACTTATCAAAAGGAAGTATGTAAAGTAATATACTTCAAACCATATGCGGCAACAAGGGTAAGACAATATAAAAGTATGTAACACTGAAATTACTGAAATGACTGAAAGTAAAATACACCATAACATGCTTATGATCATCTGAATATGTATTGATTCACATAAAATAGTAAAACTGATGCATATGAGTATTGAAACAAAAATAACAGCTAGTAACCTAGCATGTATAAGTAAAAAAGTATTGTAAAATTGAGCTGAATTGAAAAATGTGCAAAAAATAGAAAGTAACCACAAATGTGCAAAAGCGAATTGACCAATAAAATCACTGAAATTGATTGAACTGAACTGAGCTAAAAGATGTAGGCCTAGATTTGTACTGCCTTAACAACGACTGGCTCACAAAGCCACATAAGCTAAACTAGTCCCCCCATAACCATCTAGCCAACCACAGAACTAGATCTAGGTCAGACTAAAGAATCAAACATATGGCATTTAACTAATCACAGAGCTAGATCCAAGTTGATTCTCCAGAAAAGACATAAATCATCTCAGTAAATGTCAACATCTAACCAACCACAGAGTTAGACCCGAATCTTTTCTGCCAAAGAAAAATTGAACTGAAGAGCCAGACTAACATGAATACACTCTATAAAACTGATCTAACATTTAAATCATAGAACTGAAATACTGGATTTACTGAATTATCATGAATATGATTTATGCATTTAAAACTAATATAGAATACTTATCAAATATTATATGTTCAACTGTTATGTCCAAAAGTATAAAGCTCAAATGCAAGGTGTGCATAGCAGCAAAGTCAAAGTAAGCAAAACTCTACTAAAAATAAATGTGATATCTATTAGTGTCTATTTTATTCGTTCTATCTTTTATGAGAGAATACAAGCTCAATATCTTCAATATCCAATTATTGAGTAAAATATCAGTTTCACGGCCTTATGAGGTTAAACAATTGAACTAAGCAAGTTCTATTTCAAAATCAGAAATGTTATCTACAGAGGTTGAATAAATAATCATTTGTCATATTTTGATATTTTATTCATCCCAAAACCAAATTTTGATGTGATATAGAAGTCACTCATTTTAGGTGATCTGTCACAAATGAATAATTCAAGCTAAATCTTTTTAGGTTATCTCACCACAAGGTATAAAATCAATCATCTAAGGTTCATGAGGTTCTAAAGACCTACCTCAACATGTATCAAATAAGTATTTCCTACCTCAGAGTTATCTTATCTAAAGTGGTATTATTCATTTAAACATAATATTATTCTTTTAAGGAATCTAAAACTCTTAATACTTATATCTACAATCTACAAATTCTAAGGATTGATTCTATAATCAAGGTAAATATAATTGCTTGCAAAATTATAAGATTAATCATTGATTAAAGGAAACAAATCAAGTATTCAGATCCTTTAACTCCTAAATTTACAAATTATCCATCAAGTCATGAGATAAATCATTAAAACTTAGAAGTTGGTTATTTGATAAATCAAGCATATCTTATTGATTAATTAAAGGTTAATACATGCTTATCCTCTTAAGAGAAACTCAAAAAATCATGATTTAAAGATTGAGATGAAAATCACATTATCATTTATGAGACTTTATTTATCCAATGTACTAATCTAAGATCAAATGATAAAATCATCAAGGTTAACTAGAAAATGAAGTAATCTTCACTAATTATAGTTTCAAGTATTTAGCAAATAATTAATAATTTTAACCATGAGAAAATAATTATAGCAGTATAGTTAAGTGCTAAATAACATGATGAAGAAATAGAACCCATAAACAATCCATTTGGATTGGTAAATTTGCTAATCTTCACTAATTATGCAAATTAGATAAGAAATAAATTTCAAATTAAAGTTTTATAATGAACTTTGGACACCTAAATGAAGGTCCAAATAATATTTTCAATTACTGATGTCTAAATAAAAGTTGTTCCTAAAGGATTGGAGATTTATAAGCATGCCAAATTTTAGTTACTGGTTCAAAGTATTTTGAAAGTTATGAATGAGCAAAGTTTGGGGAAAATATTTACAGTTTCTGATTTTTTTTAAGAAATAGTCATATTATAATTGTAAGCTAAAAAATTGATTTAAATGATCATTTAAAAAGATGATTTAAATGCAAAATGCCCAACAATTCAAAGCTAAAAAGTTCTTGGAGCATCCGATCTTTAGTTAAAACCTTTTTAGGTTCTTCAATCCATCTATTTACGTGCAACATTTGAATTAAAGTGGCTCGCATGTAAACCTTGGAGGATGCTAGTCAAGTGACTGATGAAGGTGTCAATTCACGTCACCGGAGATGAGATAGATGACACATAACTTCCTCTCAAATATAATAAATTTTCTCTATTTATAGCTTCTTTAACAAGCCAAGGAAGGTAAATCAGTAATATTAAAAATTAAATCTCATATAAAAATACATAAAATTATTATAACGCTCAAAACAGCAACGAATTCATAATCATAGAAAATAAACATGTTGGCACTTAAAATGTGTGATGTAAGGGCACAAAGAACTTTATTCCTGAAGAGTTGTTATAAAATTACAGCTTGTGACATCAAACATCAACCGTGGAGAAGAACTTGTGCATACTACTGATCCTATATCTGATTTGCAACACTTAGAATGACCGTCCATTGCAACTTTAGCAGTCACTCAAAGTGCTTTTAATAATTTATCTATATGCACAGTAGGGAGGGATAGATCAAACTTAAGTGTTGCAAATATGGTGAGAGAGTATTGCATTTGTGGAGGTAATGCTGATGCTATTAACAGCCTCAAAAAGTGGAGTGGGTAACTCATCAAGCAGTAGGTTGCCAACATGCAGTAGCTTAGTATGGATAGGTTAAGTATTATCTGCATCCACAAGCATGTTAGCAGGTATGGAAGATTCAATGGTATGCATTTCAAGACTAATCTCAGTAAATGGCAGAGTAGAATGAATCACTATAAATCTAATATGCGGTGTATGTCAGTAGTATTGAACTTAATGTCAATAGGTAATGCTGATGCTATTGACGGCCTCAAAAAGTGGAGTGGGTAACTCATCAAACAGTAGGTTGCCAACATGCAGTAGCTTAGTATGGAGGTAAGTATTATCTGCATCCACAAGCATGTTAGCAGGTATAGAAGATTCAATGCTATGCATTTCAAGACTAATCTCAGTAAATGGCAGAGTAGAATGAATCACTTTAAATCTAATATGCGGTGTATGTCGATAGTATTGAACTTAATGTCAATAGGTAATGCTGATGCTATTAACAGCCTCAAAAAGTGGAGTGGGTAACTCATCAAGCAGTAGGTTGCCAACATGCAGTAGCTTAGTATGGATAGGTTAAGTATTATCTGCATCCACAAGCGTGTTAGCAGGTATAGAACATTCAATGGTATGCATTTCAAGACTAATCTCAGTAAATGTCAGAGTAGAATGAATCACTATAAATCTAATATGCGGAGTATGGCAGTAGTATTGAACTTAATGTCAGTAGGTTGCTCTTGTACAACTGGCCTATATGGTTGTGTAAAGTTTTGAATTCACTTTGTTGTTTAAGAATTGCGTGGTTATGTTTATTAGGGCTACTACTTCGTCCTTTGTGACAGACATCCTAACATATTTCAAGTATTTCTTCAATTTAAATGAATGTTCTTGCAATCTTCACATGTTATTTTCATTAGAAATTATCATGTTGCATTGAGGTATGTTTTTCTTTATAGCATGCTCATGTAATATTCAAATATTGGATTGCTTATCATCATCATCATGGTTTTTATTATTTTATTATACCAATGACACTGCTGCCTGTTGACAATATAATTTATATTATATTTTTTTCATTTGTATTGTCACTTAAATTCAAAGTCGAGATTTTGACATCAGTTTATAATATTAATGTAGAAAATATGAAGAAATTTGTGCTCCTCGTGTTGAAGAATTTTGCTTTATTACAGACAACACTTACACTAAAGAAGATGTATGGTTTTCTTATTTCTCTTTATAATGATAATGCTTTCTGACATTGAAATTTTGTAAAACAAAAAGCAACTATATATTAATGATATCATATCATTAGCCATCTTTTCTCTTGAAGGTACTTAAAATGGAGATTCAAGTACTTAACTATTTGGAGTTTAGACTGTCTTTCCCTACAATAAAAACATTTTTGAGGTTTGTGTTCAGAACCAATTTTACAGTAGATTCATACAGGGTAACACTAAATCTATTGTCATGCTATTTCATTTACAGGCGATTCCTCAGAGCTGCACAATCAATTTACAAGGTACCTTATGAATCTCACACAAATTAATATATGTTCCAGACATTTTTTAAACACATGGGCATACAACAACAATATCAAGCCTTATTCCCACTAAGTGTGGTCAGCTTCATGTAATCTTTATCTTTAAAATGTACCATCAATCCATTTATAATAGTTTCTTTCTGTGCCTTATTTGGTGTTTCTGTTCATTTTTTATTATGGGTAAGTTTTTTAACTCAACTCTCTTATTTGAAACATCTAACAATCTATGCCTAATATGCCTAATATTCCATCATGACACATTTAGTCATGCACTTGAATTATTGAAAAACTGCTAGTTTCACAGTAAGTCGTTGGAAGTGGCCGCAAATAACTTTATTAATGTGATTTTTTTAGTGAAATGTATTTTGTATAGAATTGTGTACTAGGATTGTTTATTTTGAAGTACAAAATATCTATAGCACTTATGAACATAATACCTCTTAATCAGCTCGGCTATCTATATATATGCATATGCTAAGATACAATGCATTTAGAAATATAGATTATAAATAAATGTAATATTGTTTTTTGCCGCCCAAACAGCTCTTGATTCTGAAAATAGAATTTTATAGATTCGCAATGTTTTGTTGTTTATAGTCATGTTTGGCCTCAATTTTCTAAGGAAATTCCATAAGATACTTCCTTGACTAACCAATTTCTGGAAATGGTCTTTTTGAAAATAAAATTTTTTTATTTAAGTTTCTAAACAAATCTCGCCAGATTGATAATGGAGTTAACAATAGGATTTCATCTCCCGGGGAAAACCGGAGGCTGACCAATTGGTTTCAAGAAGAAAAAAATAAATGCAAAATATGGGAAACGAAATTGAATGGTGGTCAAGTGAAACATTGCATTGTGCAATAACTGTTCAAGCTTGCCTTCAGGAGCTTACAAAGGAGTTAGTATGCAAGAAAACAAAGAAGTAGCACAGGGAATAGATAAGAGTGGTTGATTGTGGAGGAAGACAGCTTCACAAGTGGTGCCCCTAGCACACAAAAAACTTTAAAATTCCAAGTATAGCTCATCTCTTACTACAAAGCAATCTAAGGCAGTCTAACATGACAAACATAAGATAGAACACTCTCAATAACGTACCTAATGATAAGCAAGTTACAACTGCATCTCTAAAACCGAGCTCACCAACTAGGGAAGGCCATTAGCAACTATTTTTTAGAGCATATGACATCATTGCATATCATATGTGACATCATGATATGCAATAATAAAATATTTTATAATCATCCGCATGTGTTTTAAATATCCTGTTTGATGGAATGGTAAACTTAACTTTGGTAGCCCTAAAAATTTGCATATACTTGAAGAAAGTGAGCTTCTAGACCTCCTCTTGGAGCTCTTGGTGGAGAGACTCCTCGAGCTCGGTGGCCGAGGGTGGCTATCTTTTCTTCTCTTCATTGGATGTGCTATCCTACTCCGAATTTGGTATTAAAGCTTTCTGACCATCATCCTCACCAATAATGATTTTTGGTGATCCAACTAAAAGCAGTTAAATTCTAACCTTCCACTTGAATGTGATAATGTACTTGCTATTTCCCATCATAGATACACATATTCATATTTTATCAGTCATTTAAAAGTCCCCCCTCAATGACTATGGTTTTCCAAATGATGTTAGCATCTAAAATCTAATCAAGAGAAAGGGTATTCTAATGGCATGCCAACAATTATAAGAGCGATATTAAATCAAAACATGAAAATAAAGAGGTAAAGTAAGCGAACACAGTAAGTCATTGCCAAAGCTATCCAAATGTGACCAAGCATCTTCAAAGTGTTGCAACAAAATATCTCGTTTGGCATGGACAATTTTTAATTGTTGGAGAGATAACTGGTATGCTTTCGAATGTTGAGTAAATGCTTCTTTAAGAGCCTTCATTTGAGAAGAGACCGCAATAAAACTAGCCTCGACTTCAACTGCCCTTGGCGTGCTTAAGCCTATTGGCTCAAAAGATGCCCAAGTCTTCAACTTCACCAGATACTTATAAAAGATCGCGCTATGTTTCATGACTTGGCGCTGGTGAGACCTTAATAATCCAAGTACAAAACCTAAATTTTTTTCAGAGATCATCACTAGATCAGTTAAAGAGCAAAAGCAAATCTTTGCATTTGTGGGATGAACTTCTTCAAGCTAATGTAGTCTAAAAGACTCCTCCTGACAAATTGATTTCCATTGCTGAAGAGCTAATGTTTGAGCCTCAACAACGCAAATACCAAAAAATGCTGGAATGCATACAAAGTCCCTTGTAGAGCACTATTAATAGCCCCATGAGAAATATGCAAATGAAAACACACAAAACTCAAATCTAATTAGAAAGAAAATGCAAGACAACGAATACATTAAGAAAATGATAATGAAATCCAATTATAAATGATGAAAAATACAAGAAAATGTGTAATACCACCATCCTCTATTAGAATGTTAGATACTAAAAGACTAACACTCTCAATTTTACCAGAGTAGGGATGGATTCGATTCGAGCTCGATCGAGTTAGCTCAAACTCAAACTTGAAATTTTCAAGTTGAGTACGACTAAAACTCGAATTGAGTTGGAGTTGAGTCAATTTTTATTCAAAAAAGTTTGAGCTTGAGCTGACTTAAATTTAATTCGAGTCATACTCGAAATATTTAAAATAAAAACACTTATATCATTTGCAGAAGAAATTTTGCAGCTCGCTGGTATTGATGTCTCAATATTATTCCTTGAACTCAGGTTCGATTCTTACAAGGGAAAAAATTATGTTTTCTTATTTAAAAAATATTTTTTCTTACAAAAGAGTGAAATTTTGGCTACAGCAAGAATCGAACCTGGGTCAGTAGTGGAAAAAAGCCAAAGGGTGTTTTTAAGAATCATATAGGTAGTTTTTTATATATTTTGGGTGACTCCATATTTTGAGTGATGCAAAGTCAATTCGATTCGAGTCGAGCCCAACTCAAGTTGGGTTTGAGTCAATCCATTCAACTCGAGAATCAACTCGAACATTTCAAGTCGAGTTTGATTCAACTCAAAATTCGAGCGAATTTTAAGCAATTTTCATGTTTCGTGTTAAATTTCCAGCCCTACCCCAGGTGCTCCTACAACGATCATTCTCAACATCATTATTGACAGTGACAATATGCTTGCTTAAAGGATCAATCGATATCTGAATAGAAGCGGTATCATCCGAAGGGCAACATAAGTCAGGTGAGTTTGAAGCTTCTAGGAGTGAAATTACAGGTGGTTGGTCTATTGATCCCAAAGCATCCCAATGCTTTTAGAAGAAGAAAAGTCGAAGAAATCTAGCTTCCTAAAGTGTGGGTCTGAAAATGAACAAGAGCACATAAAGGGGCCAAAAATACTCCTAATCGCTCCAATCGCCTACGAATGATCCAAAAGTACGTCTAATCCAAGGTAAGCCCATATGTCAAAAAGTGATCTAAATAGGCTATTATGTTGGGGTTATACACCTTTAAAGTGATGAACTCATACCGTCTATAGCCATCCTGGCTTGATGCTAATGAGATGTTCCATCAGCTTATAATTAAGTTTGAACATTAGTACATTTCTCGACCATTATCTCCCATCGAGTCTATGAAAGTATGGTTCATGCAGTGTGAAAGTACTCGACCGATGAGTCCTGTGGAGGATAATGAAAGTATGGTTAATCATTAAATGGGGAGTAGTGGCTCCTGCAGGATACATGATTAGAGGAAACCACTTATCTATAAAATATGGAGGTCGCTTAGCACAACCAAAGGAGCTGGCAATTTGACTATACACCCACCATTGTAGATATCACTAAGAAATGTTCAAGCCTTAATAGACGACAGTGTCTGTGAGGACCCGGTGCCGGGTCAGCGGGAGCTAATCCAGCACCGATTGTTGGGAGAGATAACAACTAGTCATCTAGCCGCAGGATCATATTGAGTGATTTAAGAGACAAATATATAGACAGCAAACACAACTCATTTATTCAATAATTCACAAGTATTGATTACAAAGATTATAATAAAAGAAAAGTTATAAACTTTTTAAAAGTGTCAAAAAAAAAGCGGAAAATTAGCAGGAAGCAGTATCAACACTGTTTGGTTCTTAACACCTTTCTTCTAGGATGAACTCTTAATCTGGGCACATTTCAAAAGTGCAAGCATTTGAATACTAGTTAGTTGTGAAACTAAGTACTGATAGATGTCATATTTACAAATGTTAAATAATAAGCAAAATAATCAATAATTTGACAGGAAATAAAAGCTGTACGAACTTATCCCTGCAAACTTGTTTCAATTGCACTCGAAATTTAGCATAAAAATAATTGCAGTAAAAAAAATAAATACAGAATTTTAGCGTTTGATATCTGATGCAAAATATGATTTTGTTGGGCAAGTACAAAATCGAGAAAAATGGGGGTTCATTTTTGTGTTATATATCCCAACTTTCCTCTATATTTGCCCCCTTAAATGATTATTAGTATAGGCTCCTTATGACTCCCGATGTCGGACAGCCTCGTCCTAGCAGTTGTCTGATCAGATTAAAAATATATCAACATGGAATCTTTTCTACTCACTTATCCAAACTTGTTCATATATTATTTATGTGATTTTTAAAAGCACTTTTATCAAATTTGTGCTATGTTGAGCAAAAAATATATTTAAACAAGAGTAATAAAAGACATCTGGTATCTTGTTCTTTAAAATCAGATGAGTGACAATTCGCTCAATCTGTAATTAGGTTTTTGATATTTTAAATTAGCATTTTTAGCCAATAATAATTTTTATTCTGTTTCTCTTTCTTTTTCTCAGAAGTTCGTATTTTTAAGTTACTAATGTGGCAATAATATTTATAATAGCATTATTATTATCATTTTAATAATAATATTGATAATAATAATGTTTGAAAGAAAAGACAGAATAGAAACGATTGCATAAAGTAATAATGACAGAATAAAATGCTTGAATTGAAGTTGATATTATGGAAGTAATAGTTATTTTCTAGCATTTGTACTATTGTTCATTATTAATTAATGACAGTAATAATAATGCAATGACATAATATAATAGTATGTTTATTAATAAGAAATGATATAAATAAAATAAAATATTAAAAATTTCTTCTCATTTTCTTCCTCTTTTATTTTCCCATTTGCCTAAGTTGGTGTTGTCGGAAAACGGAGGGAGGCCGGACATGTGGGGTGGCCGGGGCAGAGGGGTGGCGGTCGAAGGCTGGTTGGTGGCTGGCTGAGCTGTTGGGAGAGGGAGGAGGGGCTTAGGGGTGGCTGGCTGGAGGGCTGCTGACAGCTGGCCGGGCTGTTGGGAGATGGAGGAGGGGCTGAGAGGTGGGCTGGCTGGAGGGCTGCTGGCAGGAAATGGGGGGTTGCTGGTTGCTGGTTGCTGGTTGCTGGCAGGGGAAAGGCTGCAGGGAGAGGGCTACAAGAGGGGGAGAGGGAGGGCTGCTGTGAGTGAGGAGGAGAAATGGGGGGTTATAGAGAAGATGGGGAGAGGGAGAGAATCAGGAGGGCTGGTCGGCTAATTTGGCCGACCTTTCCTGCGCCGTTTTGGCGCAGGAAAGGCCCTGTCGGGAACCTTCTGCGCCTACAGTGTTGGCAGAAAGGGGAAGAGAATGAGAATTTTCTTAAAGGAAAAATTAAATAATTACTTAAACTTAAATTATTCGCATTTTCCACCGTTTGGCGTCCAAAAATAACGAAACATGACACGGAGGTGTGTTATGATGTAACGAACACCCTTGTGCCAAAATTTTTGATTCAGACAACTATTTTCTTTTTTATTAATTTCTGAAGTTTGAAACTTTAAAATTTAATTGAGGTTGAATCGACGTGCTCAAAAATTAATGAAACTTTTTGAGCGGCCTTTAAATAATATACTTAACACAACGACACGAAAATCGATGAATTCGGACACGTATTTAATTTTTTCAATTTATTGGATTTAAATAATTTAGAAAAATAAAACTGGAATTTAGTTATCCGAATTCTCCCAAATTAGGGCACTTTGATCTAAAAATTATTTTTATCTAAAAGAAATTTTATTTTCCCTAATTTGAAATTTCCCGGGTCTTGATTTCTGAGGCGGGATCTGACCTAATTTGCAAAGTAACGACATTGGGTCGTTACAGTGTTGGCGTGGTGAAGCCCTCGATAAATCTAAGTTAGAACATAAATGTTCGAGGCTTGCTATGAGTTATCAAACTAGCAATCAATAGCGTCTTGGAATGAAAGACCTAATTTCGTTTAAGAAAGACAATAGCATAGCGAAGAAGCTATGAATTCAATCAAGGCCATCTCAGCATCAACACAACATCTCAACACATGTGATACCTCAGTAGTATCCCTAAGATCAAATAACTCTTCAAGAGAACCTATGCCCAAAAAAAATCCAACACCAAAAAGGTCTCAAAGTTGTGAAAATCAAGCAACATGTGCATCTCATTGTAAAAAACTCTGCACCCAGTATCTAGAAGAATGTCGACACAATGGCCACGAATTCCTCCAATCTCATGGTAAAGCACGTAAGAGTGTGCAAGCGATCTGTGTAGACCCTCCGAATAAGCAAACCCAGCTCACCCCAAACCCCCAACCTCTGACCACTCGCCGTCAAATAACTCTTATTCCAGAGGCAAACGCTCTTTGTGAAGAAGGCCAAAATAGATGTACCAACGACGCTTGCTAGATCCCAAAGTGTGATCATCATCTCATTAGGGCCAATCCAACAAGTATTTGAGCTACCATCCTAACTCTTTATGATTCCCCAAATCCATGAAGGAAGTAGTTGATTGTAATCAAACAAAGAAGCAAAAATAACATGGTAAACTCTAGCATGATGTGTCCTCAAGATATATTTAACTTAGCAAGTATATTCACTAAAAGCATCAAGAGAACTCTTCATTGATGACTCAACTCCAAACTAGCAAATATCGGATGATATCGGCATATGATTGGGTTCAATTCAAGTTCAGTCGAGTCTGGACTCGAAATTTTCAAGTTGAGTCTGACACGAAATCAAAATTTTAGATTCAAAAAAGTTAGAGTTGGGGCCAACTCGAATTTGATTCGAGTCATACTTGAAACATATAAAATAAAAAACATACCATTTGTATATGAAATTTTGCGGTTTGTTGATAATGTTGCCTCAAATTTACCCTTACAGTGTGGGTTCGAATCTCGCATGTGCCAAAATTATGTTTTTTTATAAGAAAATTTGTTTTTTTAAGCATAGCATTCTTTCATTTTTCTTGGGAATAGAACCCGAGTATGATGGAAGATGCAACTTTTACTATCTTGGCTACTAATGGATTTTGCTATCATGTAGACATAATATAATTATAAGTATATTTATTTTATATATTTTGAGTGACATGAACTCAATTTGATTCCAGTTGGCTCAACTCGAACTCGATTCGAATTGAGTTCGAGTCAACCCGTTAAACTCAAGATTCATCTAAAAATTTCAAGTTAAGTTTGATTGGACTCAAAATTCAAGTGACTTTCGAGCAATTTTCTAGCTTCTGTTTAAATTGATGCCTATGTCGTCGTAGCATTTGTATTGTCATGGCTGGCTGAAGCATGTTTTTGATCTCATATCTCACGCTATCTGCAAATCTCTCTAAGATATAAGCGTCCCATAACGCAACTCTGCTCGACCACCTCACTATTAGGATTAAAATGAATGGGAACTTTCAAAGTTGAAAGCTCCAGACGGGGAGAGTCGGTAAAAATTGCATTATAAATGCCTTGACCCAATAACATCTCTTGGCGCCATTCAAGACTATCCTGCACCCAAGCTAGTTCAAGGGGGTTATGCCGATTAATCTCTTCCCAAATCCTGTTCTTGGAAGGCTAAATACGAGGCATCTAACAGGTCCCCGTCACCAGAACATGCTAAACAAGCAATTGAAATTTTACATTAGATAATTTGTCACAGTAAATAACAAGCTAGATCATGATGATTCCTTGCATGATCTAGAAAAGTGTCTCGGTGGTCAGCCAACGCTGTTTCAAATTTGCACATCATTTGACTTAGGCTAGTACGCCAGCTGGGACTGGAGCTAGCACGTTAACTCAACTGAACTATAAAAAAAAAAGATTGAAAGAGAGGAAGCAAAGCACGCAAGCATCGGCCAAAAGCGCTTGTGGAAAGCGTGAGGGCTCGGTTCACACGGCGTCTCCTCGCATATGGCCGTTCTATCACTCCAAATCAATGGACGCAAGCGCTCGACGCTTCTTCTCCAGCAAATCCCTGCGAACTGTTCGATAACCACTATTTGGAACTGCCGCAGAAACCGCCGCTCATTTTAGTGTGTGATATTTCTTCCAGTTCTTAATATTTAAGTGATTCACTTCATTTACTAAATATGTGATGGAGGATCAGATATTTACTAAGTAAGTGATTCACATCATTAAAGCAGCGAATGAAGTCAGCCCCCAACCACTTGGAATGGCCCGACAAAAACACTACTCAATGCTTCCCGCAAAACTTCAATATCAACTGTGATCTTAATAGTTATTTTTATAATAGTATCACTGGAGCTATTATAAAAATATCAAGTAAAGCCCCAAAATGAGGTTATTTTAGTTCCATACTAATGATGTTTTGCCAACGAGCTAATAGATCATTAAAATTATTAAATTTTTTGTTAGCCAAAGTCATGTTGGAAATATTGGAGTGTTTCCAAACTCCATTCGCAATAGCACTGTCAAAAAATACATATTCAATAGACTCCACGGCAAAGAAGCATTGGCATTTGGAAAATAGAAGAAACCTTTAAGGCAGTCTTTAACAAGAAGTTTGGGATTTCTCACTTCACAGATGTCAGATGGCTGAAATTTGTCCAATCATCATACCAAAAGCTGTTGTGATTATAGCATAACTCAACTTTCAAGAAATACTATCTAGTGTTTTAGCTTTAACAATCTAAGGATGCTTAGTATCCATAATGAGCTTTTTTCAAACGAGCCCTAGGAGAATTTTTAGCTCTAAAATATCCTCTAGCTTTTTAATATCCAACCCTCCTTCCATGAAAGGAAGGAAGAGCTGATTCCAATTGGTCCAAAAAATTATAGAATCATGCTCGTTAACCTTAGGAATTTGTTTAATATAGTTTTGATGTGCTTACAAACAAAGTTGATTGGATTTGAGACCTCCACAAATAGAATGAAATTGCATTAAGCATATAATTTATTAAAGTGAGCCTCCCACCCAGAGACAAAAATCTATTTTCCCAACCATTAATATGATTTTTGATTTTCTTGATGATAAACTCAAAGTATCTGTTTTTTGGTGCTCTTGATGGATAGGAACACCTAAATCCACAAAAGGGAAAACACCTTTCTTGAAGCCTAAGATATTTTGATGCTATTAATAGTGATGGGAGTATTCTTATAAATATAAAAAGATGATTTTTTCATGTTGAGATTAAAAGTTAAATCAACACAGCATAGGTAATGTGGGATATTTTAAATTTACCCTTGGTGTTGAATTTTAAACCATGATCACAATTGAAGATATGATTAATGTTTTTCACCAATAATCAATTTGCAATAATGAAAGAATTGGGAGAGAGGGTCCCTAAGACCTTAATTTGAATAAAGAACCCATGAGAGAACCCATTTATCACAATTCAGAACAAATATTGCTAAATATAGCCTTGATTTTATTAAAGAATATATTGTCGAAACCAATAGCCCCAAGGATATGGAAAGAGAATATCCTAGTTGTGCCGGTTATAAGCCTTCTCTAAGCAAGTTTTATAGCAACATTGTGACCCCTTTGCTTTGATTTAATGCTATAGAATAACTCTTAGGCAGTAATGATGCATATATATATATATATATATATATATATATATATGTATAGTGTGGTACATATGTAATATTTAAAACTTAATTTTAAATATAAAAATAAAAGGTTTGCAATACGCATGTAAAAGCTCCTTATAATTATTATATTCTTTATTATTGATGTTGTTATCATCATCATAATCATTATCATCATTGTTGTAAATATTATTATTTCAAAGAGACTGGTATCCATGCTTTGGCTAAGCAAACTTCAGATCAAGCCTGTACATTTGTGTGATTTTGAGCCCCTTTCTTAATCTGCCAGAAACGTCTAATATGCAAATTTATTTTATTTTGTAAATTCGTTCAAGGGAAAATTTATGTCATGAGTTTTAGCTCCAACAAGTATTTCAACCGGAGCAATACATATGTTTGTAGTATACACCACCACCCACTTTTACATCTGAAGAAGCAATATGATGTAAAAGGTTGACCATAGAATTTGATAGCTTCACTTCTTTCCATTTATTACACATAAAAGAGGTAGTTTTTCCCGCCACAATGCCCATCTCTTTCTATCTCCATCGAGAAAACAAATTGGTTGAGAGATTTCTTTGAATTGATTCTGGAAAAGCTTTCCAATATGCTTTCGCTTACACAAATATAAAACATATTATTGATTTAATTCTTGGATCCTAAGTACCAAATTTATCCCAATTGCATGATGAATCCTAAGCATGTCGAACTCAAGTGACAAGTAAGAGCTTGAAAAAAGGCTTCTTTCATGAAAACCTCAGTCTTTATGTTGTACCCATTCTACATATATCTAAAAAAATGACTCTTGGTGAATGTGTATAGACAATAAAGTTTGACAATATCACTTTTCAAAAAATGGTCCTTGTAGCTTGATTTTATGGTTTGCTTGATCTCATTTATGGATTTTCTTTCTTTTCAAGAAATTGACGTTGGGACCATAGGATGAATGGAAGATTAATTTCCATGTGGTGACCTCGGGATCATATTGAGAATTTTGATGAATTAGAAGATTATTAAATGCTTACATTCATCAAAATCAAATTTATACAATAGAACCACTATACCATCATTTAGAATACTTTAAAATACATAGGTACTTCCATTACTTGAAATTTCATACATACATATTATACATAAAATATTCCATTAATTGAATTTGTCTGCTCACCATGATATATCTAACCTAATGCACAACTTGCGAACTGTTCTTTATGCTAGTGCCAAAAATCTAGATGACATTTAAATACTTGAATATATATGCTATATGTATAATAAATATGTAAATTTAAACTATCATGCTAATTTAATATGTATGAAATTAAATAATAATAATAATAATAATTGTGATGGCATAAATGGGCAATTTCATAAATTTTGAAAAATATCACCATCTTAAAATTTATACAAGAAATTGTTATGATAATTAATGTGCCAAACACAACATACACCTCAAAAAAGAGGACGTACACATGCATGTCTCAAATATGTTAATGAGAAAAAAGACATGCGTTCTCAATAATCAACACATGCAATATTTACAATTGTACCATTTTTCAGAAGCAAAATGATATTATCTTATCCCCTTTGTCGAGTAATGCTGAGCCCTTAAGAATAACTTAGCCATATTATTTAATAAGCATTCACTAATGATAAAGCATAATACTATATGACTCGATACATTGATGTCACATAACTTTCCCATAAAATATAATGTTTTTGGCTATATTATGTACCTTGCATCTAACATAGTATTAACAACAAAAATGAATTAATATCATGTGCTTAATGGATTGTTGAGGGCTTAAGGTTGTTTGTTTGAGTGTTTATTATTGAATCAATATTTGTGGTTACCTTTTTCTAACAATGATGTTTTTGCATTTTTCAACGGACATTTTAATATTTAGAGATTGTGCTAGTTGAGTCATTAATGGCTCCACTATGTCTGCCTTGTTCATGAGTTTGAGTTACTCTTGGCTTTATAGTAGTTCAAACATAATGGTTCTTTTTGGGATTATCGAGCTTCCAGTGCAGCTTAAGGTAGTGCACTAAGGTTGGGTGCACCTGGACACAACAAGAAGTGTTGAAGCGAGCTGGAACCAAAATTGATGGTGAAGCATCAAGCATATTGGAGTGGGCTTGGAGGGGGCCACTGGATAATTGCAAGGCTTGGAGTGGTTTGGGTTAGCCACGATTCAACCAGGTGCAAACTGGATGCAGAACGGGTCAATACGGGCTAGCTATGGAGTACTGGAGTCTAGAGGATTGGGTGCTAAGGCGCTGGCTAGGTGCTGGTTGAGCGCTGATATAGCTCTCAGACGTCGATTAAGTGCTAGGGATCATCAAAGGCCGGGAGCCTAAACAGTGGGCCAAAAGCCTCATGATTCAACGTGCTCAAGCAACGGAAGATCAAGCAGACATCGAAGCTTGACTGAGAGCCCAACTCTTGGGCGCGCGATGCTCAAGCACCAATATTTCGAAATGCCATACAAAGGCTTGGGAGCGCCCAACCGCTGTGTAAATCTGCCAACATGAGGGCCCAACGTTTGGGCATGCCCAAGCTCTAGGCAAAGCGTGAACGCTTGGGGTGTGCACTAGTTGGATTAATCCAACAATTGAGCCGAACCAAAGTATTTGGATGGTTTGGTTCTGTTTATAAATAATATATCGGTTTTTGATGAAAATTTAAAATATTTGCTTTTTGGATTTCGGTTCGATTTACTGTTTACCCAA
Source organism: Gastrodia elata (assembly GCA_016760335.1). NCBI lineage: Eukaryota > Viridiplantae > Streptophyta > Magnoliopsida > Asparagales > Orchidaceae > Gastrodia > Gastrodia elata. Next base: position 4,085,762 of record CM028678.1, on the reverse strand, counting down.
ATCTTAAAATCCAAAAACCAAATTTAATAAAAATATTAATAAAATTTAATGGTTGTGGTATTAATAATATTTAATCTAAATGCTAAAATTACACCATTGTTTTAGTATTCAAGTTTTTTGTTTGGGCTATTAGATTTTGCACCTACTATCTGTTCATTTTCATTTTACAATCCAATTCCCTTGGGCTCGCGTTTGCCTCTCCCAGATTGAGAATCATGACTCGGCAATTGAAGGCATTTCGGCGAGAACGACAAAGCTTCAGTGAACGTGTGCTGACAAATCGACGAGAGCGAAGGTGTGTCGGCATAGCTCATCTCAGCTTAAATGACGAAGTTGTGTTGAAAAATTAGCAAGAATGATGAAGGCGAGTTGACTAATCAGCGAAGGGTGTCGGTATAGCAACAATATATATATATATATATATATATATATATATATTAGAAATCAAATTGTTAATCAAACTACTGTTTTGTAATTCTGTTATTAGAAATTATAAGTTGATCATTTTGATAATTTAAAATTTAACTTATATTTTTATAAATATACAATGTATATTTCTTTATTAAAATTTATTTCCCTTAATATTTTCATTATTCAAATATTTTGAACTGTATTGCATATTGTGGCGACTGTGAGAGGTTGTCGCTACTATGAGAGCTTAAGGGTGCTATGAGGTGATGTTAGGAGAAACTTGCTGTGTGGGGTTGAGAGGTAAATGTTCTGAGAGCTTTAAAGTGAGAGTGATGTCTTGTATCTTTTTCTTATTTAATAATATATTTTTTCATGGTGACTTCGTTGTTTTTTTGTGTTGTTATTGTGTGTGTGTTTGCATTTGTGTTGTTTATCTTGTGTTTGCCTCAAAGATGATAAAACCCGGATCCTAAAAAATGTTTTCGCGGTGAAAGGGATTAGCAAAAGATCCCTAACAGCTCTAGGCTATTATTAGTGTATATTAGTTTTAATGCCATAGCTCCCGTTAATGAATTCAATAATTCTATGATTTTTAATCATTATTAGCTTTTGATTATGCTTAAATTGATATTTTATTAATATTTATTCATATAATACTAATAAGTTAAATTAATAAATTCAATTTTTATATAAATAATATGTATATATATATATATATTATAACTTATAATTTAATTTTATTATTTAAGAAATATTAAGTAATATTCAATTTAATAATTTAATAATGTAATAATTTGAATTTTGTAATTAAAATGTATATTTTATATTGCCTAACTTATATAGTATATAATTATATAAAGATTACATTTGTATAATATTTTTTTAATTTAATACACGCATATAGTTGTATTTACTTTTGCCTTTTACATAAATATATATTGTCCAAAGAATTTCTTTGGGTACTTTAGATGTTTTTTCAAACATTTATATTTTATAAGGTAGAAATTCTCTTAATTTATCCATCAAAGCACGATTTAAGAATAATATACGTTGAGTTGATGCAAGACATTCTCGAGAGATGACTCGTTTTCATTGTCTCTTTAATCTCGTTCTTATGTGAATACGTTACCATTCATACTATAAATTAATAATATCCATTTTATACTGGTTTTGCACAGACAACTGTCTCAGTTCATAATTTTTATTTTGTAGGTGCCTTCACATACTCTAGGGTTCACTGCAAATTACTTGGCAGAGTTGACATTGGTTGAATATAGCTTCGTTAAGTTTCTTCCTTCACTCATAGCTGCAACTGCTGTTTTTCTAGCAAGATGGACATTGGATCAGTCTAATCACCCTTGGGTAGAATGCATTGTTCTTTAATACATAGTGTACTATTGTTATGTATATGTATTGCAACTGCTTAATTTTTATATTGTACTTGTTATTTTAGAATCCTACCCTTGAGTATTACACCTCATACAAAACTTCAGAACTTCAACATGTGGCTATGGCAATGCAAGATTTGCAGCAGAATTGCCGGAGCTCCTTCCTCAGCGCAATACGTGACAAGTACTTGCAAGAAAAGGCAAGTTAAAATTCTCTCTTATATAATAGCAGCACATTTCTAATTCCAAGACAGGCCTAAACACAATTAAATGATATTATTTACTTAGGTGATTAACAACTCCTTTAGTAACACTTCACTCAATGTTCATCATCGCTTTTCTTTAAGTATGAAGCTTAAAGCCCAGTCGATTTAAAAAAAAACAATCTGCAGTAAACTATAAACCATCTGGCATTAAACTAAAAATGAAGAAAGGAAACAAACTAGATAGAAAAACACTTGTGGTAAAAGAAAAGATAGAAATTGAGATAGAAACTCACACAAATAGCGTTATCTTTAGGGAATAAAGCCTAAACTTAACCATATTGAAGCAATTGAACCAACCTGAGGGAAACACAGCTGAACGGCCCTATCTGAAAGTAGGTTCAATGCCATCATTGTTTTTCATTGTCCAAGATTCAATAGGCCAACCACCATCAGAGATAGCAGACAGAGGAAGAATACCAGAATAAAACCATAGAAAAAAAAGATAGAGGCTCAAACTTAATCACGGTGAGGTAGGGAACAATAATAGAAGCAATGAACAACAATGCACCATTGATTGGGCAAGAAACAGCTAATCACTGCCAGCTCAGGTTCTCCCATAGAACACAGAGATGCAAAGGAACCAAACATCAGGGTAAAACACAAACCCCACCTTAAGAATCAATCAAACCAAAGACAGAAAGTGGTCATTTACTAATAGTATTTTTAAGAGATTAATCATCTGTCATTGGTTTGATTGATTCTTAAGTTTTACTGCTCAGTAAGATTTCTTATTCTGATTCTTGCAAGGATGATTAATTCATTAGGACTTGTGGAAGCATTAGGATTAGTATGATTAAGAGCATATATAATATCCTCAATAGTAAACTTGTTGTCAATGTTAAGAATCTCTTTCTCGGACAAAGAATCACCCATCAGCTAATAAATCAAAAAAATAGTTGGTTTTTGAGCTTGAAGAAATAATTGGTTACAGTCTAAAGTCAAATCACTAAAAGAATTAAACCACCATGTTCCTTCTGAAATTCATACTGGCATATAAGAATTCGAGATTACTCTCTCATTGAGAGAGTTAATATGCTTTAGCCCTTTGAGAAGCCAAAAAAACTTCAAATGAGAGCAAAGCAAAGCTTAGAGTGGTTTAATTAAATTTCCTCAGGGATGTCCTCATTTTGGGGATCAAGTTCAGCACTGCTAAATAAGAAATGTTGGCAAGCTTGATAGGAATATACAAAGGAGAAGCTTGTTGAGTCCAGCCCACCCAAGTTTAAGAGCCGCGTCTTGATGTGAATTTAGGAATCACGCTTAAGCGCGAGTATGAGGCGCGGCCAGATTTAAGTTCAGGAGTTATGCCTAAGCGGAGCACATTACACACCTGCACGGGTGGGAGCAGAAATGCTGATTCAGATTTGCTATGGCTCACGCATTAGAGTTGAAGCATAAATGAGAGATTTAGAAAGAATAATTTTCAAACTCTGAGTTGCCATGAAAAATTTGATTCCAGATAATTAAAAGGAAAGTTTAGAACCATTCCACTTGATTCACATATCCTCCCTAGAGAATCCATTTAAACGTTATCACAACTGCATTCCGAAGATGCTCCATTTTCAGTTTCAACCCCAAAAGTGCTAAAAAATCAGGGATGCAAATAGGAATTCTAGGCTTTCACCTCCTCGAATTGCTGCTCCTGCAGTAACTTCTATGGCAATTTGAACGGTACTGACTGCACTTTGACACTGTACATGCTAAAAAGAGGATAATTGACACTCTACATGCGAGAAAAATAACCATGCTGCCTTACAGATGGTTGGAAGTAGAATCTGGGATGGCACTACCAGCCTTAGAATGTTCTGATTCAGTCCAAAGGAGGTAAGAAGTTAGGGGACTATACCTAAATTCGAATGGAGGAAAGTGGGACTTTTAATTTCTTTGTTTTACTGACATCTTGATTTTGAAAGATAGTAACTGCTATTTTTTATATATACCGCTTTTTTTAAATTTCCATCTAAATTATGTGCTAATAGTTTGTTCTATGCATATCATATACATATGAATACTGAAGAATATATTTGTGTTTTTTGCAGTATGGGCGCGTGGCTGATGAAATCCCTCCCAAGCTGCCATCCTCACTGTTCTGATCCCTGATGCTTTTTTTTCTTTAGAAGGCCGATCGAATTTGAACGCATGACCCGTCAAGAATTTAAAATCAAAATCACAATATCATTTTTGATGCTCTTTACTTTGTTGTTTTGCAACTTTGTATCGATGAATGATATTAAAAACTAATAGCTCAAAAGTGCAAAATAAAGAAAAATTGATAAATCATTAGTTTTTTGGACAATGTTATGGTTTTAGAAGAATTATTTGTTCGAGTTTTATGGTTTAGTGAGAATTTATTATGTACTAGTTTTCTTTATATAGTCTCAAATAAAAATGTGTCATATGAATTCATTTTTTATATACAGATATATCTTATCATTCACACTCGATTATGTACTTCACTTGATGTTATATTTTGAGCATAATCAAAACTATAAAAAGTCTGCAAAATTTTTGGATCATGGATCAAATAATAATAAAATGCATATTTTAGCTTTGGACAAAATCATTACTCCTACTTGCAAGGGAGGTATTGGCATCATTTGCCTTTCTAAGCTTATTATAATTTGTAAAGTCTTGATTTGTTGGCCTGTGCTTTGTAATACTTCTCTTTTGGCGGGCTGAAGGAAAAGAAACAGATTAAAGTTATTTGAAACTTATTCCCAACCCAACAAGCTGGCCTCTCTTTTTTGGAGAAAATTAATCAAGATCTCTCTCATTTTTGGCTCTTCACATAATTATTAATAATAGTAATGATATTATTTTATTCAAGATCTGGCACAGTTTCTATCGAGTGGGTGAGTTCCATTTGGTGCAAAGGCATCAAGCTCAAAATTAAATGTATTATTTGGCAATCCTTAAATTGCGGCCTTAAAATAGCGAACCTTCTCAATAGTTGGGGCATTCACTGCAACACCACTTGCCATCTTTGCCTTCGTGAAAATGAATCACACTCTCACCTTTTCTTCTCTTGTGATTTCACTTCACATATTCTTAAGTCGCTCCTTCCCACTGGTATGACATATTTCTTTCATCCCTCTTTAATTCAGATTTTGAACGATACCTTAAGTTATGAGAAATGGGTAAAAAGAACTTATATTACAACTTATAGTCTGCATTTTCAACAATAAGGCTGTAAGTGACTCAATCATTGTTGCTAGCATCAAAATTAATATTTTGGGGATAATTAGTAAGTGGCAGTACCTCTTAAATTTTGTCAAATTTCAAAAATAGAAGGACAAGATTACTTCCACTCGTTATTGGCCTTAGCCTAATGATGGATATTGGGTGTTTGGGCTCTCTCTACTGCGGACTATCTCCAGCTCTCTCAGTAGCAATTTTATTTCTTGGGTTGTTCCCTTCTAGTTCCAGGATTGAATTTCTTTGGCTCAGTTGGTTTCTTTCTTACTTACTTTCAATTTCTCGGATTTCTGATTTATGAAGCAATTTTTCTAGTCTCAGTTGGTTTCTTTTTTATTTTAAGAAATATACAGGCTCTTGCCCTCAAAATTTACAAAAAAAAAATGATGTTATAATTTAGTAGTTAAAATTTGAATTTATTATAGCATATTATGGGTTTAATGTCTATTTTTTATTTGAACCTTCACGTTCCTTTTCAAAAATTAAATGATACGTTCTTAGTTGGGAATAATATGCTTTGATGTCTTTGTTTTATGAAGAACTTGATTGATCACATAAGAACTTCAATTTTATAATTATAAGAGAACTTTTTATTTAAATAGTTTGATCAATCAATTCCTTAAAGCGCATAAAAACAAATAATATTAATAAATACTGCTTGACTTTTTCTTTTATTATATACTTCATTCAATATTTTGCACCTTTCAAATTTTAGTAGCTAAATTTAAGTTTTGACCAAAAATAAACAAGGGATTATATTGATTTCATTGAGAAAAAAAGTCATTTTTATTAACGAATTCGGCACAGATTATATACTCAGTTTACAAAATTCGGCTGCTAACAGATTTTCTGCTAACATACTTTACTAAATATTGAAGTCGTAATCACTCATAAGCTCAAGCCATCTTCTCTGAGTGAAAATGTACTATAAGCTTCGGTGAACGATGAAAATTTCACACTTAACTCCATACAAGTAGTGTCGCCAAAATTTCAATGTGAACACTAATACAACAAGTTCAAGATCATGGATCGAATAATTCCTTTCATTTGATTTCAGTTGATGTGATGCGTAAACAATGATCTTCTTTTATTGCATTTATACACATCCCAAGCCAGATCCTAAAGCATTAGTGAAGATTTGAAAATCCATACCCCATTGGGTATGGTTAAAACTGGAGCAGAAATAAGAGCTTGTTTAAGTTTTGAGAAGACATTTTCGCATTTAGGAGCCTATTCGAAAGGAACAGCTTTTTGGGTTAACCTTGTTAAAGGAGGTGATACTTGCGAAAATCCTTTTACAAACTTGCAATAGTATCCCATAAGTCCAAGAAAAATATATGAGTATCAGTCACTGTTTTTTGTTGAAATCATTATGTACATCACTTTCTTTCTTTTGATCAACTCTGATTCTTTGAGCATTAACGATGTGACCCAAAAATGCTACATAATCAAGACAGAACGCACTATTGGAATATTTAGCATAAAGTTGATGTTTACACAATTCTTCTAACACAGCTCTCAAGTGGTTTTCAAGCTCCACTTCACTCTTATAATAAATAAGAATATCGTCAAAATATACGATTACACATTTATCTAAGAATGGCTTTAATACGCGCTGCATTAGATTCATAAAGATGAACAATGCATTTATTAGATCAAATGGCATCACTAAAAATTTTTAATGTCTATAATGAGTCATAAATGTGGTCTTCTCTATATCTTTTGCTTTGACTCGCAACTGATGGTAACCTGATCGCAGATCGATCTTGGAGAACACTTTTACTCCAGCCAACCAATTGAATAAATCATCTATTCGAGATAATAGATACTTATTATTGATTGTTACTTTGTTTAGCTCTCGATACACATAGTTCTATGTGTATGCTAAACATAGAACTATGCATATAAGCTCTCTTTGTTTAGCTTGATGATGCTCTCATTATACACTTTGTTAAAAAGAATGATAGTTCTTTGTTAAAAAGAATGATAGTGCTTTGTTAAAAAGAATGATAGTTCTATGTGTATGTGCACATACACATAGAACTATCATTCTTTTTGACAAAGAGAACTTATGCTCCCCAGGGAGATATGCTTGGCCTAATGAGAGCATTATCTAGCAATTTTTGAAGCTGTTTGTTCAGTTCCTGCAATTCCTTGAGTGCCATGCAATACAGTACTTTTGAACTAGGATGTGTTCCTGGAATAAGTACGATCACAAATTCTACTTTTCTAACTCGCGGATGACCAGGTAAGTTCGAGGAATACGTCGGTGAATTCTTTTCACCAAATATAGTCTCTAATTACGCATCACATCTTTTATGACTAGCTTTTCCTCCTTTAGAGCGTTGATCATGGGAGCTCGAGTGCTAAGTTTACTGATAAATAACTTCACTTGTCTTCCACTGCCTAATGTAATCTTCTTCTTCTAGAAATTTATGGTGGCTTCATGCTTGCTTAGAAAATTCATTCTTAGTATTACGTCAAAGTTTGTTATTGAAAGAATAGTAATAGCCCAAACTCTTAAGCACCAAGGTATTGTCCGCTTTGGCTTGAAATGTTTCATAATTTTTTCCTCAAAAGATAACTTCCCAGCATGTCACCCATCCTAGGAGTGCTCCCATATGAGCACGCTTAATTTTGAAGTTCTTATCAGGAACTCCGTCATTATCTAAAAAGGCGCCTCGATATTTAAGAGTTTCACTTATTACTACTTAAGCGGGTCTTTACAATCTTCCCAACTTAAGTAACTGACGTCATTGTCAGTATCAACACAGATTCAATAACCATCCATTAGATAGATGGGACTAAAGGTGAACCCTACAGGCTCAAGAGGTACCCACAACCATGTAGCACCTTAGTCATCATGGGTTCAAGAGGCTGCTCACATGTTGTACTTTGCTTTATATAGTACCTAGCTCCTATCAGACACCCTATGACCTGCTCTGATACTATTTATAATAGCCCAAAAACTTAAGCACCAATGTAATGCCCATTTTGGCCTGAAAGGCATTTTGATTTTTTCCTCAGAAGATAATTTCCCAGCAGGTCACTCATCCTGGGAGTGCTCCCATATGAGCACGCTTAAATTTGGAGTTTTTTTCAAGAACTCCACAATTATATAAAAATGTGTCTCGATGTTTACGAGTTTCACTTATTACTATTTAATTCAGCCCCAATAGGGTCCTAGGGTCCTTAAAATTCAAAAACTATGAAGCTTTGACCATTTCAGTCGGTTCTAGACCAATCCGGACAGTTCTAGGCGCTACAGCGCGTTGTAGCGCATTCAGGCCGAAAGTCAGGCGCTAGACCTATATCTTAAGTCAATTTGGGGTTCAATTGATCCCATTTATGAAGGTAGATGACTAAAACTTAACAATTGACTAAGACCTATATCTTAAGTCAATTTGGGGTTCAATTGATCTCATTCATGAAGGTAGATGACTAAAACTAGATAACAAATGGATATCACTTGCTTAATTTTGTGATTTGGTAATTTTTTTTGGAATGTAGTATTGCTTTGAGAACCTTATCCAATTAATCGTAAATCATTGCTTAATAGTAATTATAAATTAAATTTGAGAAGGGGTTTCACTCAGGGTGAATTAGTCTGTATAAACATTTAGCCAAAGTTGGCTATGGAGTGATCAGGAGACCACACATATCCTTGAGAGGGAATGTGTGGTTATACAGGAGACCCTAATATATACAGCAAGGTAAACATACTTAACTCCTCTTTTATTCTGTATGAGCCCACAAAGCACAATACAATATAAAATAATATTAAATTTCATTTATTATTTCATAGTCTATATCTTTTGCTGTATTTAATTATTCCTTCAGCATCATACTTATATTTAAGTTGTTAGAAAATGCATTACACAGCTCATATATAAATATGCTTAACTACTCTTTTAGAGGAATACATAGTGTGCATTCAGCACAACCATTTGTTTTTACTTTTTGATGTGATTTTACTTTTATTTCAATATTTTCCTTATTGTATGTATTGTGCACCTTAATTATTGCTTCCTAAAATGTGATATCTTATAATATAAAATGCTTAGACTCCAAAAAATGTGTATAGACTTATATAATTCTAATGACTTGTTTCTTTTTATCGGTTGTGCTCTATTGTATTAAAAATAAAATATGATAGATCAAGAGCATGAAGTGGAGCTAGTAGGTTAACCAGGAGAGGAGCTAGAGGAAATGGAGCTTTTCTGAAGACTTCATTAAAATTTACTTTTATTTCAGTTATGTGAGGATGAGTATTTATTTCATTTTGAAATGTTGTATAACTTAGTTAAGTGAACTTTACTATTTATTTATTTGGGATTAATATTTTTATTTTATTTTCTGAATGAATATATTGATAATGTATATTCTTATCTTTATATAAAAAGGCATTTATGTTTCCTTTTTATAAGTCTTTTTTTTTTAGTAATACTAAATAGTTGATTAAGTTATATTAATCAAGTATTAAGTATTATAGTGACACTCAGTGTTGGGTCAAAATATCTAATATGATACTAAGGTGTTACAATACTTGCCTTATTTTGATAGGTTATAAATATTTCATTTATAACTTTCTTGTTTACTTGTGGCTTGTTGTACCTATATTATTATCATTATTAGTATTTAAGTTACATGTGATATTCTAAAAATTGTAGAATTAATTAAATCAATATAAAATGTACTTAGATAATTGTCTAACATAAGATCTTTTTTTTTTGGCTGGGGCCATGACATGTAAGAACCAACATGTCAGATCTAGAATTATTTGAGAACTCAGATAATTGATGATCCTGTTGTGCCTGCTTAGCTTTACCTGTCAATTTATTTGGAAGACATTGATATTAGTTTTTCGTCCTCTTTATTTTCATTACATTTTGGCTTGTAATAATTAAATTAAGTACTTGCATGTTTCTTCACTTTCATCATTAATATATTTGGGATGTTTACTTTATATTGTTTCCTTTTAAACTATTTAAACGTGATGGATGGATGTTCACATTTTAATTTAGCTTCTGCACTCTATGATGAATATTTGCATATATCAACTTTGTACTCTGAATTATTATTATTGCTACATGACAACTTGAAGCATAATCATATGTTTAAGTAATTAGCTACTTAGATATTATAGTAAAATTAGTGTGAGCAATGTAAATGTCTCTCAACAGACATTTATTTTGTCAGCACTAATTTAGGGTTATCATTTAGTGATGACCCATCCCATCGTTAATTATACTTTGTTTACATATATGGTGTGGGTAGGTCTGGCGCCCCACCCCATTGTTTAGCACAAACGAAGTATAAATTAGCGACAAGATGGGTTATCATTCGAAGATAATCCTAGATTGGTGTTAACAGTGTAAGTGTCTACTGAGAGACCACTCACTTTGCTAATACTAGTTCTACTAGATATCATATAATAATAATCATAATTTTGAGTATAAGTAAATAGATGCAATAAATAAACATAGTGCAGAAGTTAACAAGAATGAAATACATCTATTCATCATATTCAATGAATGAAATAGTAAATAATATAACCGATACATCCCAGATAATATAGTACTAAAATAAAAATATAAAGAGCATAAACCCTAAATAGTAAAGGGTTTATATTCTAGGGCCCCATCTAAAAAAGAAAATATTGTGTTAGACAAATTGTATAAGTATATTTTAGGATGATAAATTATTATGATATTTTAAGATATCATAAATTATCCTAAATAATAAAGGGTGAAGCAGCAAATGCTATAAATAATACATTTATAGCTTAAGAAAAATATGAGATAAGTGAAAAATACCTTAAAGCCAAATAACTACAAAAGAGATTAAATATTTTGTATATATAAAACTACTATAGTACAAAGAAAGCCCTAATTAAGCTGATAATTTAGGGCAATTTTAGGATTAAACTTATAAGGCAAATTAAAAGTTCAATTAAATTTAAGTTAATTACAAACACTAAGATTATTGATTTTTAAGGTAAAGGGTAGAATGGGATATTTTAATATTACTTTAATTAAATATTTGGTCAAAATAATCAAAATGCCCCTCATTAAAGGTCTAAAATTATAACTAAATATTTATAGATCCAAATTATATTCTTCTAATTTCAAATAGTTTTTTGCTGTCTAATATGAGTATTAATACTAAGAACACCAAATTTGATTAAGGTTTGGGATTAATGAGCTCTATATATGGTATAAGTTTATTAATAAGGGATTAGTAAGATTAATTAGGGAAAACTAAAATTTATGATATAATTAAATTTTAATATGTCTAAAGAATTCATAAATACCAAGATCACTAAAATTAAAGGTCAAATGATTTAATTATGAGCTAATTAGAGAAATATTTTAAAATGACAATTTAAGGGGGTCAACAACTCATTTTCACCAATTGATGTTCAAATTAAGTAAAATCAGTGGCTATGAATTTCTTATAGCATACTGAGTACAACAACAGTAAATATGCTAAATTTGAACTTCAATTGATTAATTTAAGCAATAATTATAATTTAAGGTAATTAGTGAGTCATTAGTAAAAATATAAAAAAATAATTTTATCCTTACAAGCATGTTATTCTCTGTCTAGTGACCTAAAATATGAATTTTGATTAATGGTTCAACTTAATATTCACTAATTAATTTTCTAGATAATTAGGCATGATTAAGGAAACTAATTACATAAACTTAAATATTTTTATAGATTAATATTTCTTACATTTTTTAATTGACATGGTATATTAGAACATCAAATTTGAATGTGATTTGACTAAATTATGGCATTGACTAAAATAGAGTTAAATGCTTAATTAATTAAAATAGTGATTAGTACTAATCACAAAAAAAAATATAATGGCAAATTAATGATCCTTACATTTTTCCAGTCACATTGAGAAACATGAATTTATTTGGGTCACTACATAGAAAGATATGAGGTTTTGAAATTTTTCAATAAAAACAATTAATTATATTTATTCTATTTTTAATGTTCCTAAGGAACAGATGCACGCACGGTATGCTTGTGTGTGGGCCTATATCCGACCGCATGCAAGCAGGCCTAGCCGCACCCACGCGGGCCTCGGGTCGAGCCACATGGATCAGGCTTGACTCACCAAGACCCGAGGGCCGGGAGCTAGGGCATCAAAATTCCCCTAGCTCCGGCGACCTCATGTGGTGAGCTGCATACCGCCGAGACCTTTCGATGGGTACATAAATACCTAATCAAAAACATCTCTAACACCACAAATTTTGATGCCCTAGGCTGGGCTTATGAGGTAGCACTGTAGACTACTATTCGGGACTGTTCATATCGACACAAATGGGATTTAATCGGGCTTGATCGAGATTGATTGAGGCTCGACAATCATTCGAGGAGTTAGGAAATTATGAAACTAAATGTAAAGCAGTGAATTCAAAATGAATTTGAAGGATAATTGGGTACTTTAGGGTTTCACAATGATGGGAATTCGAAGCTCGGGAAGGAGAACTGGGACTCTTCGGCTCTATGTTAGATCCAAATTGATGCAAATGAAATGGGGATAAAATGGAGGCCAGAGATGGCTTTTTAGGAGGTTGCATTGCCACATGCGGTGGGTGCCTGCCTCATGCGCACGCCGCAAGCCACGCGTTGCATGCGCGAGCGCACGTGGGAGGGACGATCCATCAGTCGTCTGATCTGGACGATTGATCTGATCGGACTGCACAAGCGGATGCGTCGTTCAATCTGATGGATCCGTCCAAGAGGACTAATGGCGTAACTAAAAAAATTAAATAATTAATTAATTTAAATTATATCAATTTTAATAATAAAAAATAAGATATTAAATGGGCTTTAAGAAACCTCAAAATTTTATCCCAAGCTTATTTGAGGGTAAGAAACTCAAAAATAATGTCAAATTTTTAATTAGAGGTCAATTTAATTATTTATTTTTTGATTATATAAATATATTAAAATATTCATCAAATGTCATTCAAAAATTTTCAAAACTTTATCCTAACTAATTTGGAGGTGGAAAATTCAAAAATGAAATCAGATTTTAATTTGGAGGTTAAATTAATTTAAGAATTTTTCATGTCAAATAATCAACAAAAATAGCCAATTGATCCAATTAATGTTTAATGGAGCACACAACTTTCAAAATTAGGTTCTAATGGCTATTTGAGTCTAATGGAACAAAAATTTGGATTTAGTTTAGTTTAGATTAATCAGGATAACTGATAAACATAAGAATTGCAGTTAATTTAGTACTAAAGTAATATTTTTTCTTAAGATTAGCGTACTTTGATATGCATTTTTGCTACATCACATGACAAAAGAGATAAAATCAAGTTTACAAAAAAATATGAAACTTGAACTAGATGGGCACTACAGCGTGCCACAACGCTCCCCGGCGCGCTGTGGTAGAACAAACCAGAGAAGCCTGAGTTATAGCACCCCACAACGCTGCCTCAACAAAGTGCCTAACACTATAACGCGCTGTGGCAGACCAGAACAGAAAGCTCGAGGCTACCGCGCGCTGCAGCGCTTAGTCGACAGAAAGCTTAACGATATAGCGTGTTGCGGCGGATCCAAAACAGAAAGCTCAGTGCTACTACGCACCGTAACGCTAAATCAACAGAGATGTCAAAGTATAGCGCGTTGTGGTGGGTTCAAAACAGAAAGCACAACGTTATCGTGCACCATAGTGGGCTTAGATACTTGTTCAAATCGTAAAAAACCCAACGCTACAGCCCGCTGCAACAGATTCTGGCGCTATAGCACGTTGCAGCGGAGTTTGGCGCTGCAGCGCGCCATGACACATATCAAACAGAAAGTCATGCGCTACATCACGCCATAGTGCCCTCAAGACAGAGAGCCCAACGCTATAGTGCGTTGTAGCGCCCATTGTATTTTTGCCTAATGAATAATATTGAAACAGTATTGAGAAGGCTAAGAGACATTATTTTTCCCATTCCCACAGCAAGAGTTAATGGAAAATCAATTAAATTTCCTCATTTTTCAATGGAATAAAGGAATAAACCTCAATTACAATTTAATTCTCAAAAAGAGAGAAAGGCTGGCTGCACAAATACTGAGGAGATTTTTAAGAATTATAAAGCCAAAACTTAAAGCTGAATAAGGGTTCCAAAATTTTATCAGCTTAAGTGTTTATATTTAGAGAGTGTTGTAGACCTAAAGGGGAGGAGACCTTTCCCAAGGAGGAAGAAGGTTGCAACTTGTGAGGAAGAAAAGAACAGAAAGCAGGAGAAGAAGGAAGATCCAAGGAAGAGAGAGAGCCCGGCGAACGTGAAAGAGCATGATATTTAAATGAATAGTACTAGCACGTAAACCTTATTGAATTGCATGCCAAAACCCAATTTTTCCTATTTTCATCAAATAATATTCTTAAAATAAGAATATTTTACTGTAGTAATTCAGGCATCTCATATTACTTTAAACCACGCGCACTTGCGTGCAAGCGCATACGTGTATTTTCAGTATGTCAGTAACAACTTTAAGTTGTTACAATGGGGCACCACACAATTTTAATAGTTTTGATGAATAAATTCAAAATCATGAGACATGTGTTCAAATAAGTATAGATAGACATCAAATGGGCCCCCTCAAAGACTCCAATTGGCAAAATTATAACTCTGATGGATTAGCCCATCCTTACCTAATAAAATCATCATTTTGAAACCCTTGCAATATTCATAAGACATTACGCATTTGTTTTGTAATATCTTTTAGCAATAAATGATCATCACAATATAATATCCATATGAAAGCAGTATTAAAGCAACAATAAAAGTAAAAAGTGAAAAAAGTAGTTTTCATGGTACCTCTTTGTAGAACAAGTCAAAAGTTAAGCATCAGATATATCTGCATAATTTTATTTTTAGTTATTTAACTTTTAATTTAAAATTATTATTTTGCTATTTTTAAAAGTTCAACTCATTTGAGTGAAATGGATTTGACTATGTAGATAATAATATTTATAAAGATATAATAATAATAATAGTTGAAAAATAATAATAACAATATAATAATAGTAATTATAAGAACATTATTTGTAAAGCTAAATTAATAATATGTTAAAAATGCATATATTAAATTAATATAAAAATTATTATAATATAGAAGGATATAATATATATATATGTGAAAATATAATTTTTTTTTGTTTCTCTCTCTTATGAGAATATAATCTCTTCTTTCTCTCTTTCTCTCGCTCCTTCTTTCTCTCTCTTTATCTTTATAATTCTCCGTCTATTTTTATTCATAATAATAATAATAATAATAATAATTGACATTAATAAAAATGACGAAATTAAAATAATAGAAATTAAAATATTGATAATATTAATAATAATAATAATGATATATATAAAATAACAGAAATATAAATTGCAGAAAATAATAATAACAATATGTCTAGTTAACGAAATTTGAACACATGACCTAGAATATCAAATTATAAGGATCAACCACTGGGTACAACATAATTCATATATATATATATATATAACTCATGAGTAGCGTCTAGATCTTACATTCTTAAGATTAAAGGGTGATTAACCTCGTTAGGACAAAACAAAGTATACTTTTATTAGGTCAAGCGTGGAGTTTAAGGAATTTTTAATTACCACAGTAGTTCTCACTTACATAGGTTAAATAATGTTTAGCTACTAATTTGATTAGTCATTAGCCATAAGAAGATATATATATATATATATATATATATATATATATATGAAAAGGGTTGATTAGGCTTGAAAATTACATTATGAAAGGATTATAATTGTTAGTAAAAATCATTACCAAAAATAAATTTAAATGCATGGATATTTCATCTACTAATAGTATGATAATCCAATCAAAAGCTAATCATAAAAAGAAGAGATAAAATTTTTGTTACCTCTCAGGTCGGATGAGATAGGGCAATAAATATGGTTCCAACTAGATCTAATGATTCCTAGAGCCTCCATTGAAGAACTTGGCAAGCTCAAGATGTCAAAAGAATGCATCTAGACCAAGTGTTCCTCCTCTCTAGTGCTCTCTCAATTGGCTAAATTAGTTGAGGATTGACTAAATTCTCTTCTCATTTAGGATTATTAGATGGTGTCAAACATATCAGCGATACTTCCAAGAGTGGTGCAGGCTTAGAAGCCCTAGTTCGCAAAGGGGATCCCAAAAAAATAAAGTATCGCCTTCCGATCCACTAAGTTTGTTTCCTTGGTTTCTAATTGTTACTACAAACTCTTTTGAGTGCGTGGATGAGTTTAGGATTGATTAGAGGGAGTCGAGTCAGCCAATACTCAAACTCGAATCGAACTTATTCTAATTCGAGTCATTTTAAATAGAGTTAGAGTCAAGATGTATGACTCAAACTCGACTCGAAAATCGAGTCAAAAAATTTCGAGTCGAGTCAAAATGTCTCGAGTTCAAGTCGGCTCGAATTCGAATTTCAAGTTTCAAAATTTTGGTCAAA
This sequence comes from Gastrodia elata, assembly GCA_016760335.1. Classification (NCBI taxonomy): domain Eukaryota; kingdom Viridiplantae; phylum Streptophyta; class Magnoliopsida; order Asparagales; family Orchidaceae; genus Gastrodia; species Gastrodia elata. Next base: position 4,069,011 of record CM028678.1, on the reverse strand, counting down.
TTGTCAGCCTTACATATGCATCTTTCACAGAACTCTAATCATCAAGATTGATTTACTCGAATATTTTTGTGGTATCAAATCTCAGAATCCTCTCGTTCTCAACATTCCGAGTGAATTTGGGCTGAATGATAATACCCGCAACGGTCATCCGCACTTAGGTTCAATGACTCACAGAGTGAGAGTATGTGAGAGGGATCCAGCGACAACACTCATGAGAGATGAAAATTTAAGAGTAATTTCCTCTAATGGGTCTAATAATCTTTTAACTTAACCTTCCAATGACCTCCATGCCAACTGGTATCAAAATTCCAAAAGGTACCGTATACATAAAATAGATTTTCAAGCTAGGACAAATAAATGAAACTTACAAAGGGCTCAAATATTATACGATTCGTCCATTATATAAAGTTTCTAATACTATGATCGATGAGGGAAAAATTATTAATCACATTCACCTACAGAAAGGTTGTGAAAATGGTGAAGTGTTAAAAAAGTGAATGAAAGCACATCACTCGTGATGATGAGCCATTGTGATGTTTGTGATGCATGAGCTACATCAACTTGTGGGAACAACTGCCAGTTGATTTTTAAAGTTGTAACGATGAGAAAGTTCAAGCTCCATGAAGATGAAGAAGCATGGCACTTGGGATTATTAGCTCAAAGCACTTAGGCATGTGCTTGGGTAATAAGCACAAGACAATAATATCAATAAACCCATATACTCACGCAAATGGTAAATAGAGTGTGACATTTAAGCTCAGCTTAAGCTAAGCAAAGCTTAACTAAAGAAGCCCTTCCTAATTTTTACAAGGAAATCCCATAATAGACATGCATCGCTTAAGTAGGAGCTGAAGGTTCAATTAGTGTAGCAATTTATATATGAGAAAAGCTACCCTTCTCCACACGTAAGCCTAAAACAACGTTAGAAAACAATACTTCAGCCTCTTAATCCCATCCATGCGCAAAAATGGCATTACAAGTTTTTTGGGTCCCTGGCTGAACACTGTAGCAGTCCCCTTTGGATATATTGCGGCATTACTGTAGCTGGCTATAGCTAAACAAACATTCACACGTTCATTATAAGATTTGGCTCTAAATACAAACAAATGATTATAAATTTTGAAAAAAAAAAAACTTTCCTAATTATGATTTCTCAAAATTTATGTTAGCACTTACCCTAATTACTATGACGCAGTACTCTTCATGACAGAAGAAGCCTCAAACCTTTGCAGTCATCTGTCTCCGGTTAAAATCAAACTCCTTGATTATTCAGGTGGCAAAATCTCCTGTATGTTCTGTTTATATTGCAAATCAGCAGGACCAGTTCTATTTATCCAAAAAAAATAGATCACTCTCTTTGTCCTCTTCTCCTTCTTCCCGCAGCCACTAAACTTCTGCTTCCTGCACAACCAAGAAGAGCCTTTGCTTTGAGCTCCCTACCATACCTCCACAGATAGTTCAAACCCACAAGAAGCTCTGTTATTGCTGCTTCAGCCTTCGCCTGATTCGCATAATAAAGAGTCTGAATCAAACGAGCATCTGTCTTTGAAACCAAATGCTGCTTCTCAAAGCTCCTATCTGACTGCCACTTTATCATATTATGCGCAAGGGGAGCCAACCACTCCAAAATCCTTCTCATGGCTTCCCTCCACTCTTCTGCAAGAGCCGGATCATAGACAGAGGAGCCCAAATTCTTTGCATAGGAACTCAGCCTCAGCCTCAGAGATGCCCTCACGCTCCATGGCAGCATGCTGTAAAGCTCATCCCTCACTTCCATCCCGATCAAATTCGGTGAGGCTGAGAGCTTCTCAATCACAATGATCACATTTGCGTAGTGCAGAGCCAAAGCGGCGGCGCCCAGAGTCGAAGGAGGAGCCTTCAGAAACCTTCTTCTGGGCTCTGAGAAAACCAGAGATAAGCTCTTCGTGTTCAAAATGGTGTCTTTCAGTTCTTCTTCTTTTTCTTCCCCATCTCTAACTATAATCGAATGCCATGATAAAATGTTATCTTGGACCATCGATCCCTTGCTGGATTTTGAGAAGTGCCCCCAAATTCCTTGCCGGGGATGATTCTTACCGGTATCTGCGGCGCTATTGCTCCTGAGAGGACCTGAAGCAAATACTTTTCTTCTTATCCTTCTTACATTTGGGTGGAGGGAGGGCTGCAGCAACCCACTTACAGAGTAGTAGATGCCGGAGAGGCGTCCTGTGGATTTTTCTTTCTCGGAACGAAATCCGAATACAAGCTTAATCCTGGCTACAATGGAGAACAATGCCCGAGCCAGGAGCATTGCGACGAAATCGTAGTCCCGATTCCAAACGGAAGCATCCCGTAGTTTCTTCACCACCCGCCTCTGCCACAAAACCCGTTTTCTGAACGCCGCGAAATTGGCGCCAAGAATGGTCCGCTCTGGAATCGCTTTGATCCTCCGCAGATCGCTCTCCAGATCGGCCAGGGCTTCGAGCTCCCGATACAAATCGGAGCTCGCAGCGACGAATCTCTCCATCCTCTTGATCTCGAGGACCGCCTTCTTCCCGCTGGGATACTCGAGGAGGCCGCGGAGATCGGAGTCGTTCTTGATCAGATCGTCGAAGACGCGGTCGAATCTGCGGAAGATGGGATCGGAGCAGCGGGTTCCGAGGCGGGAGACGGCGCGGGAGAGGAGATGGACGGATTCGATGGATTCGGCTAAGGCAAGGGCGAGGAGGAAATCGTCTTCATCGGAGACGAGCTTTCTCACGCCTTCGAGATTTAGGGTTTCGTCTCTGAGATTCGCGACCCGATCTTCATCGAGGGACTGATATAGATCGATGGTTTTGGACATGAGGATAGAGATTTCGAAGGTGAGGACGCCGACGGTCCTGTGCTTCTTGACCGGACCTCTCAGGAACAGCATCCATGGCTTCGCCATGATTGGAGACCATGTATCGTAGAAATTTTTTCAATGAAATGCAGAGTGGGATTTATACAAAAGAGAGAGAACAAAGGCGGCAAATGGGATCGGTGAAGAACAGTTGAGGCGAGGGAGACAAATGGCAGCGCTTCTGATCCCATCAAAGTAGCTCCGTAGCTTCTACGCTCCTTCTACAAACACACATACCTAGAGAATGCCGGTATTCTTAGTCTACATATTCATCATTCTGAGCAAGCTGGCTCAAAATTGTATTCCAAACAAAATTGCATTCAGAAAATTAATATTATTAAATTGACATTCGATTAAAATTTGGCTTCACTTTTGAGTTCTTCATCCCGAAATTAGCTAGGCTGAATTTGAAACTAATGATCAACAACTGCTTCATTCCGAGCCCGAAGAAGATCCCTTGTCTCTGTATAAGGTACTTCCAATTCCCGGTCGTAGAGCCATCTAATGCGCAATTAGGCTTTCATTTTTGCATTCTATAAATTGTTGTTTCGTTGCATAGGGTCAACAAAACCCTATCAAACCTCTAGGGACTACAGCTCGGGTTGCGATAGTGTCGCACAGTAACCCGAAGCCGTATATGAGCTCAAACCCTCTTCTCCTGATCCCCCATATTTCAGTTGCTAGGAATAGGTTCTATGAGTAGGCTTGAGTCTAAGAATCCTAATGGACCAAGTCATAGATGATGGGGTTCATTACTTTCTATTCTATATCACTTTACATTCCTATGCTTTCATAATATTATGAGGTATGTTAGAGGACTTTAGCATTGATTTAGACACCTTGAATTACTTAAATTGACATTAGACTAGATTGAACATAAGAATCTTAAGAACTTTATTAAGTAAATGATACTTAATCTAAATCTGAAAATTGTCATCAATAATATCCAAATAATACATTAATTTGTCATTGATTTATAAATCAACTATTGGTCTTAATTTTAGTAAAGCTGGGGGTTAAACCCTAACTTGTCTCGATTAAGATCTGAATATTAATCACCTTAATCAAGTAATTTTGATTGAAAGATAATTCAACTTGCATAATTTTAATAATACATCTGATTTGACATTGAACTTAAATATATTGTATTAGAAGTGCTAAGATAATTAAAAGAATTTATGTGATTAACTATCTGGACTTAAGCTTGAGATCTCTGACTTTCTCCTATATAAGATCCTTAGCATGAGAATAATTATAAAATTGTAATGATTTATAAAATGATTTAATTCCAATAATGTTCTTAATTTTATCCCAGAATTGTAGTATAGGATGTGATCAGATGGGTATAACCATCTTATCTGATCAAACTAAATTCAAACTTAATAAGAATTTATGATCTTAGTGTAAATTATTAAGTTAAATGTTAGATGTGTAAAATTTTGATGATCTTACAATAGAATTTTTATGTAATTGAAAGCCTTAACAAAATATTAACACATTGAGGTAGAAAGAACTTATTATCATATTTTGAGGTATGAACTTAGATGATCCTTCTTAGCCTTAGAAGATTGATCTTAAACCATTGTGGTAGGATTACCTAAAGTCTTTAGAATGAAATTTCTCCAATTTAGAAGTAACCTATATTGGGTGATCATTTTGATTACATCCTTGGAATTGTGTGTAGGATTCACCTCTTGTAATCTTAATCTCATAGCCTTGACAATACTTATTGATTAAATAGCATTGACTGAACCCAAGTTATTAGTTGAGTTTAGTTGTGTATACCCATAGTGCTGGATCACTTCAACAGTATTTAGGATTTGATTGATTCATTTTAATATAAGACTATATTTGTGTTCTATTCTGCAGGCTTAGTCGGATATAGTCCCACTTATAATAAATCATCCAATCCTAAGAGTTTTATAATTAGTGACTTAAATTCTTAGTTTGAGATATAAACTGCGATCGGGTTCTGCCTCCTATCATCGTGCGTGTCAATAAGTGCAGTTTAAGACAGATTAAGTATCTCAAGCCACTCTTCTTAGAACACTAGTAGTATATTGTGATTAGGGAAATGAAATCCTTAGTTTGAGATATAAACTACAATCAAGTTCTGCCTCTTATTGTCGTGCACATTGATAAGTGCAGTTTAAGACAAACTAAGTATCTCAAGTCACTCTTCTTAGAACACTCAATATGCTTGTAGTTATGGTATTTAACAGCTTAGTTTGAGATATAAACTGCGACTGGGTTCTGCCTCCTATCGTCGTGTGCGTCGATAAGTGCAGTTTAAAACAAACTAAGTGTTAAATTCAAAATTCTTGGAAACATACAACTATGTGTATACAACCTTTTCGACTAATGATTTTAATTAAAATCCCTGGTAAAGTTAGTTATTAAAATTAAAACTGGAGTCGATATCCATTTGGATGGATTCTACACAATGGAGACGCTTGATTCATTATCTGATTATAAATCTTTTTTTTTTTTGAATTTTAAGTCATATAGTGTAAAGACGTGAGCATGAGCATAAGCATGATGTATGAGTATCAGTGATGATTTATGAGTTACGGAATATTACATACATCAATAGAGGAAACTCAGAATATTCAAACATCACAGTAAACTATATTTCCCAACAAGATGTATGTAGACATTGGATCGTACAACTCATAGAAGTTCAGTGATAGTTCAATTGCATATCAGTGGCAAATAATATTGTGGCATATTCAGATACATAATTTCAGTGGCATACAATACAGTTTTACATGTTATTATTCAGTTTCATATCATTGCTGTTTTGTTTACTTTCAGTATTCAATTTACAGTTCAGCTTTACTTTACTTTACTTCAGTTTTGTATATTTTTATCCAATTTTATACTCTTAGTTACCTGTACAGTATTACTTAGCATTACTCATTGAGGAGTATTGTGTTAAGTTTGAAACTCGTATAGTCTTATAGACATGCTTGACTCCTCAACTACTTATGGATATATCCATAGAAGTAAAATAAATAACTAAAATATTACTATATTTGTTATTACTGCCTCTTCAGTTCAGTTTTTGTTCTTTTATTCCAGCCTAGCCTCAGATAATGCTAGAAATATTTTGTTGCCTTAGCATCCATGTTGACGCTAAGCATTCTTTTATTATCAGCAGGCTAGATTAGCTCTCTTCTGATATGGTAATAATTACATACTTATTTACTATTTACTATTCACTATTTATTATTTATTATTTACCATTTACTGTTATGCTTTACTTCAGTCAACTTTACTTTACCTACTTACTTACTTATAGGATGCTACTTTATGTTACTATTTACTATACATATCATAATCAGATTATTTATTTTTAGCCTATATATGTCAAGTGATCATAAGCATATTTATGATGAGTTTTTTCCTTCAATCATTTCCTTACTTTACTTATACTTATATGCCTAACTTTGTTACAGCTTTGGTGTTGAGGTGTGGCGGCCGCCCCTTAATCATCTGAGGTTAAGGAGTGGTCGTCACTTAGCACATCTCTCGCTTAACATTAGGTTGGAAGATTAAGACTTCAATCCAATTTTAAGGGAAGGATGTGCTCATTTTTAATAGAGCAAATAAGAACAATCACTTAATGAGTATACTATGTAATTAGAGTGCAAAAGAAAAAGGAACAACTATAGTAACATCCATTTATCCATAATGAAAAGTAAAACATCTTAACGGCCGCAGGAGATTTTTAGAACGGCGTTATGGAATAATAAATGGCGCTGTTAAAAAAACTTAAATAAAATTAATATTATATTAATTGATTTCAATATTTATTAATTTAATTAATTAATAAATATACTCAGAAAAATTCTAAGAATTCACTTTAGCTAATTGTGAGGTGTTGATAGCAACGGCGTGATCGGATTTTTGATTTGACGAACGCTTATTTATCTCATTTTTCGGGGTATTTAAATAATATTAAAATATTCGATGAAAATCCAACGATTTTCAAATGCATCCAAAACTTTACCCCTAGCTAATTTTGGGGTGGTGAGTGCAATGACAAAGTCGAATTTTTAATCTGAGATCAAAATAAAAAGTTAATTTCGATTTCCCAAAAATCAGGATTTTTATCATTTGATCCCTAATTTAGACTGGATCTTAAAGGTGAGTCCTAAATGACTAAATTAAGATATTATAATTATAATTAAGACTTTATTAGTTTTAATTAATCTTGGTAATAACCTGAGTTATTACATGAGGTATATTCTTTTACCTCACATGTTGCTTAGTTATAAATATCTTTATTTATAGCGTATTCCTTCCTTTATATGCTTGTTGCACCCTTACGCTTTGCTTGTTTTTATAGTCTAAGTAAAATGGTGATATCATAAAAATTCATGAAATATGATAACCTAAAATATACTTAGACAATATATCTAACAATATTTTTCTTTTCATTGGTTGGGGCCCTATCATTGTGAAACCGGCAATGGTAGATTCTGAATTATTCGAGGTAATTGAGCATTCTGAAGATTGAATTCAAGAGGATGAGTGTGCTGCCGCTGGAGATCCTTAGCTTAGCTTCTCTTTTATATTTGTGAGGATGAGAGCTTTATAATTTTCATTAAGACTTATTTAATGTTTGTAATAATTCAGATATTTATGTATGTTATTTTATTGTACTATTTTATTATGAGCTAAATGTTTACTTCTTACTTATATTGTAGTGGATTGGATGTAGCATATTTAATTGTCTTACTTCTGCACACTGATAAATGTATATACTTAGTGAATAATTCTGTTATATTATTTAGGGCACATCCTTCCCTTATTAGTGGATTAAGAAATTACACCTTAATCTAATGATAAGTGAGGAATTTGCCAAAGTGGCACACCGCTCCTTAGCACTAACTATTGGTGGTCAAGGGGCGGGGCACACATCTGTCCTGGAAGCCTTCCCCTTGATTATATGAATTTTGAATCCTTCTCTCATATGGCCGAGCTTCTGTTGTCATAGACCTGCGTCTATTTATTCTATAATTGCAATGGAATCAAACACTTTATTTATCAAGTAAAGTGTATCTTTCATGTTGCCTCAAGCAACAATGAGTGCACCCTTGTTGTAATAACCCAAAGTTGTTACTCAGCTTAATTTTAGCCTAATTGTATCGTAATTATCATTCCATTAAGTTCATCTAGTCATTAGAACCAAATCCTGAAGGTTTGGAGCGATTCAGAGCCCAATTGACTATTTTGGATTATTTTAATATTTAATTAATTAGAAAATTAAGGTATCTATTTTGACATCGAAATTGAAATCCAATCTCGCCATTGCGATCGTCACCCCCAAATTAGCTAGGGATGATATTTTAGACGCATTTTGAAGTCATCAGATTTTCACGAATATTTTAATATAATTAAATGCACCGGAAAATAGAATAATTAAATAATTATCAGAATCGAATTCTGACTTCGCCATTGAATTTCTCACCCTCAAATTAGCTATGGGTGAATTTTTTGGATTTTTCGGAGCTCATTTCTAAAACCTAAATTTTTAAATAATTAGAGAAAATAAATAAGTACTTATTTAGTACTTAATTTGTAATTTCTCCCCCTCTCTCATAGCTGGCTTACCTCATTTGGCTAGCTATTCCCCCCGCCCCACATTTATCTCCTATGTAAGAAAAGGCCACTCCATGCCTTGATGTAAGGTCACATCCTCATCCCCTTTCCTAGCCATGCTCTACTCCCCTACTCCATTCTCCCCTTTCCTCTTTATTAAAGAGGAGTACAACCCCTTTCTTATCCTTGCTGAAAATTTTCTCATCTTCCCCCCCCCCCTCCATTGCTAAGTCCTTGTGCTGAAGAAGAAAGCTCATCCCCAAAGTTTTAAAGAAAGCAAATGTCCTCTTCTTCCTCTTGCAAGGTCTAAAGTATCTATTTGCTCATCTCCTTTGTCTTCTTCATATTGCTACTATATATGTTTGTAGCTCTAGAAACTCATAATAGATTAAGGAAGCCATTGAGGCTCATCGAGGCATCTCATTTCTTTGAAAAATGCATACTTTGTTTTCGTCCATTTTGTATACATGTTCTTTATCCATATTTTTTGTATAGTTAAGATGTTTCGTTTGTGCCGATTTTAGTGTCGATGGAAAGGAATCGGAAAGACCTTTCCATTGATATATGACACCACTCATGGAATGCTCTGGATTGAGAGTATTTGAGCTCTAAAGCAGGCCCTTATGGGTTTCGCACCTGGCAAAATTACCGTCTGGCGCTGCAGCGCCCAAGTTGCAAACTGGGCCGCTGCAGCGCGTCACTACAGCGACATTTCTGGAAATCTTAGGAAGTCAATTAAATGATTAATTGAACAGTAAAAATCACAAATGGACCGCTATAGCGAAATTTTCGGAAAACCTTAGGAAATCAAAAAAATAAATTAATTGAACAGTATTTTCGCAAGTTGGACCGCTGCAGCGCACCATAGCACGCCACAGTGCGCCACAACGCTAAAAGTGCCACCGCGCGCTGTAGCGGCAAAAGTGCCACAACGCGCTACAGTGCTAAAAATGCCACACCGTGCTGCAGTGGCAGAAGCGCCACAACGCGCTACAGTGCTAAAAACGCCACACCGTGCTGCAATGGCAGAAGCGTCACAGCGCGCTCCAGCGTCAGAAGCGTTGCAGCGCGCTGTAGCGCCCAAAATTGCAAAAATATCCATAATTTTTTGAAAATTGCCTAGAATTGGTTGAAATGGTCAAAGCTTCACTATTTAGTTAAAATTGAGCATTGCATAAAATTCTATGTTGAAATTAAGTTTGAAACTTTATCATCTTTATAAAGCGCCCAAAACCTATCATGAATTTTAAAAGTATTATGCCAATTGCTAGATAATAAAATCCTTAGAAGCTTGTATTGAATATGTATAATCTTAACAACTAAGTGGCATGAAACTTAAGTCCTTTAGATTTGTAATCAAGTGCCAATTCCTTTGGTTGATTTGGAGTTAGTTAGCCTTAATTACTTTCCATTTTATGTCAAAATTACATTTCTATGCTTTTGTGATTTTAGAATGTATGTTAGAGAACTTTAACATTATTTGGACACCTAAATGTGCTTAAATTGACATTAAATTATAATTGAACATAATAATCATGATAACTTGATTAAGTAGATGATACTTAATCCAAACCTAAAATTATCATCAATAATACACTATTAACACATTGATTTATCTTTAACCTTTAAATTAACATTTGGTCTTAATGGTAGAAGGGTTAGGGGTTAGCCCTAACTTATATTGATTAAGATCTAAAACTTAATCACTTAATCAATTAACTTGATTGAAAGATAATTTAATTGATATTATTCCAATAATGAATCTGATTTAGTATTGATCTTAAATTATTAAATTAAAAGTGCTAATGTTAATATCAAATCTATGTGATTGAACTATCTGAATTTAAACTTTAGATCCTTGATTTTCTCCTATATAAGACCATTAGCATAAAATAGATAATAAAATTATAATAATTTATGAAATGATCTAACTTTAATAAGATCTTTAATTTTATCCCATAATTGTAGACTAGAAAAGGATCAGATGAATTTTAATCATCTGATCTGACCACTTGAATGTTAGCTTAAGAAGTTAAAAAGTGAGATCTCAAGGGTCTTGATATAGGATCATTATTAAAATATTTAAAGACCTTAATTATTAATATCTTGAGATAGGAAGAGCTTTTGTAACTTATTAAGATAGAAACTTAGATGATCCTTCATAACTTTAGAAGTTAAATTTGATACTTTGTGGTAGGAATCACCTAAAGTACTTAAAATGAGACTTATTTCTTGTGGTAGCAACCTACATTGAGTGATCCATTGATCACATCCTTGGAGCCTTGTATAGGACACACCTATTTAGAGTAAGGATTAATAACTTTGATAAATTTTTGTTTATTAAATAGGATCTTTTGAACCCAGATTATTGGTTGGGTGTAGTAGAGTATACCCATAGTACTTGATTATTTCAGTAATATTCAGGATTGGTTGATTCACTCCAATATGGACTTATGAACATGTGCTATCCCGAGGGATTAGACGAATACAGTCCTATTAGAGTAAATCTTCCAAGACTAAGAGTATTATAATTAGTGAACAAGATCCTTAGTTTGAGATATATACTGCGATCGGGTTCTGCCTCTTATCGTAGTGCGCTTCAATAAGTGCAGTTTAAGCAAACTAAGTATCTCAAATCACTTTGCGTAGGACACCAAGTATGCTTGCAATTAGGACATTTAACGGCTTAGCTTGAGAAGTAAACTGTGACCGAGTTCTATCTCCTATTGTAGTGCGCTTCGATAAGTGCAATTTAAACAAACTAATGGTTAAATCTATCCTTCTTGCAAATATGCTAAATATGTGTATACAATCATCTCAGCTAATGATTTTTAAGTAAACTCTCAACTTTAACTAATTATCGAAGTTAGAATTTTAGGAGTCAGAATCCTTTTAGCAGAATTCTGCACAATAGAGACATTGAATTCATTATTGAATTTTAAAGCATTTTTTTGGATTTATCTCAAGCATGAGCATGAGCATAAGCATGACGTGTGAGTATCAGAATGATTTATGAGTATTAGTGATGATTTATGAGTTACGGAATGTTGCATACATTGACTGGGGAATTTCAAGATGCATCATCATCATCAGTAAGTAGTATTCCTAACTGGATGTATGTATACATTGGACTGTAGTGCTCATAGTAGTTCAGTGATATTTTGGTTGCATATTAGTAGTATACAGTATTGTGGCATATTCAAATGCACAGTTTCAATGACATACAACATAATTTTACATACGATTACTCAGTTTCAGCTTCATTACTATTTTAATTTATTTTCAGCATTCAGTTTATAGTTCAGTTTTACTTTACTTTACTTCAGTTTTAGTACAGTTTTCTACTATTTTATGCTTTTAGTTGCCTTTACAGTTTTTTTTCTGTAGACTTATTATGTAAATGTTGAATGAATAATTAGAACTATTTAGATTAGTTTCGATATATTAGACTTATTGTCTAACATGAGATATTTTTGGGATCCATCAATTTGCTAAATCTTGAGCAGTATACTGAGCTAGGTCAGGAGGACACCCAGGAGATTCTAGAGGAGCTTGTGGAGCACTAGTGGACTCTTCTTCATTTTTATTTTTTTTCTGCTTAGTATTTTCAGTTCAGTACTTAGTTTTATGTCTATTTTAATAAAATGTTATAATAATTATGGATATATTTTCTTTACTTTTTTGAGACGAATGTTTTCATACAGCTTCTGTGATGAATGTTTCGGGATATTTACTTTAAGCTTTTGCACTCTATTATATACTACTTATACTTAGTATTGTGATTAGTATTTTGGAAATGCTGATATCTTATGCATATATTGGATTCTTCATATTGTATTCTAAATCCAATGTACGTATTTACCTAATACTTAGTATAATAATACTACTCTTATCTTAAGTATTAGCTCTCAACCCTCCTTGAGGTTGAGTCAGCAGCCCTTTAGTGGGCTTGGTTTTCAGCTATTCGGGAAGACGGGTTATTCCTCCTCAAGTGACGCGCCGCTCCGCCGTCAAAATTGATTATAACTGTCTCTTTTGCGCGCAGTGACGGGGCAGGGAGCTACACTTGTGACCTTCCTTGAGTCCCATGTAAAGCTTGTACTATAGCCTTTCTTTTACCAGCTGGCTAATTGAAAAAAAGTTCATCCTTAGACACAACATGTGCCTAACTTTTCTTAGCTTCCAAACTATACTACTTAGTATCTAGATATTCACATCATATTTACCTATAATATTGTATGCCTTGTCATCTTCTAGATTGTGGCGCCCCACCCCTTAACCCACAAGATTAAGCTAAGGGGTGGTGTGTCACTCTAGCTAGTCCTTCACTTATTATTGGATTATGATGAAATTCACAATCCACTTAATAAGAGGAGGAGCAAACATAGGATCAAACATTCAGTCACTTAATAAGAATTCATACAGAGTGCGGAAGTAATTTATAATAAGAAATATCCAAGCATCACAGTATAAATATAATAAAATGCAACTCAAAATAAAAGTCATAGTAATCCAAACACATAGTCAAGAGTACCTGTATTTTTATATCAATTTGAAGTTTAAGTAATGAAAGTAGCGCCCATTCTCACTTATAAAAGAAAGCTAAACAACTGCTTGTTCCAAAGGCTCCTCCTCTGGATATGGCTCCACACCCAGCTCCTGATCGTCTAACTGAAGAGGATCTGCCATTGTCGGATTCACAATGTAGGGCCCCAGCAAAAAAAAAAAAATCTTATGTTAGACTATTGTCTTAAGTACATTTTAGGCTGATAAGTTTTTATGTGTTTTGTAATATCACCATTTTACAAATTCTAAGCAATAGCTATAACAAATATAGGAGCAACTAGCAATACAAGGAAGGAAAAAACTATAAACAATCATTTATAATTTAAGCAAAAAGAGATTCTAAGATATGCATCAAATACAAGCTAAACAAGATAAGGCATATGAATATAAATAACTAAACAAGTACTAGAAGAAAATACTACATCCTAAATATGCTGGTAATAAAAAAAATATGCAAATTAATATAACTGAACTCAGTAATGATACATATAAATAGCAACAAAATTATAACATCATAAAATATATAAGCAGTACAAAAAAAATAACTGGCTAAATAAAAATGCTGAAAAGTAAACAAAACATCAAAATTAAACATATATGTAAGCATCTCTGTACTAACTGCCATACAGAAAAGAGTTAATCTATCCCAGTGAATATCAAAAAAATCCTAATGTCAACAAGGAGACTAGGTGCAAAACTATATAACCCTAGTATCATCAAGGAGACTAGGCAAGATATATAGGGGTTTCTCCTAGTGTCATTAAAGAGACTAGGCAAAGAAAACAATATATTTTCTCTTATTGTCAACAAGGAGACTAAGCAAAGAAGATATAAATAAGGTCTTCTGCTAGTATCAACAAGGAGACTAGGCAAATAAGACATAACTGAGAGGTAGCTCAAACACATATAATTATTATCTTTAATCAATCACTTTAATATTTTCACAAGAAATCTAAGGAGTTTTCATATTTTCCTAATATTTTATTCATGCATCAAAGATCTTATATGATCTGCTCAAGGAGTTAAGGCACAAAAATATAAGGAATGCGTAGCAATAATGATCAAATAAAAGTAAGGAACTCTATTAAACATGGTGATATTATTTGTTTTCTACTTAACCATTCTAACTATTCCAAGTTACACAAGTTCAAGATTACCATTTTCCTACTATCGAGTATAACTTAAAAACTCGTCCTTATAAGTTAAAAAGAATTATAACTGATCATGTTCTAATCTAGTTCAATCAGATAGATGACTATGAGTTGAATCAATAATCATACATCCTAGTTTTATGAATTTAGATATTCTATCTGAGATCTGATCAAGATCTTTTAAACTATAGATTATGAATTAAATACCACCAGAATTAGGCTTAATCATATAATCCCAAAGGATAAGACCTAAGTTTTATGTTTTATTCTAATAGTGATATAATAATTAAGACAAATCTTATTAAGTAATCAAGCTTAATAGGATGAGTCTCCTATCTTAAATCTAAGGTTAAAAGACAATAATCAGAATAAGTTGTAAAATCTAAAAATTAATAAAACCAAGGATTCATTCATTGAAAAACCCCATTTTTCAATAAATGAAATCAAACATATGATCTAGTCCTAGTCTCAAGATGGGTCATTAAGGTGTAGTGTTACAGTCTTAGGGAAATTATGGAATTTGACCTAATGGTTGATTTTACTCACTTAAATATCATTAATATAATTATAATATTGGTTTTAGAGTCTTGAAAAGTTAATTAAATGTTAAGGGTACTTAATCCAATCATAAGGCAAAGTGATTATTTTGCCCCTACTTAAGGGTCTGAAAAGTCAACTTTTGACTTAAGGGTCCAAATTAAATCTTCTTACTTCCAAATGATTCCTTATTATCCAACTTGAAGATAGACAGTAAGTACGTCTAATTTGGACTTCAAACGGTCAAGTTATGGCCGAACTAAGGTTAGGGGTACTTTGGTCATTTTC
This sequence comes from Gastrodia elata, assembly GCA_016760335.1. Classification (NCBI taxonomy): domain Eukaryota; kingdom Viridiplantae; phylum Streptophyta; class Magnoliopsida; order Asparagales; family Orchidaceae; genus Gastrodia; species Gastrodia elata. Next base: position 4,053,999 of record CM028678.1, on the reverse strand, counting down.
TAAATTTCTAGGGTTCATATTTTAAATATTATTTCAGTTTATTGATGACATTGAAATTCTAAACTAGTTAGCATCTTGAATTTTTAGATTTGGAGTTGATTTGACCAAGTTATGGTCATTTGAATGCTAGGGAAATTTTGGTCAATTTTTCCTAAAGTCAACTATGAGATATATGGTTGACTTTTTGTCCTGATATCCAAATGGGAAAACTAATACTACTACAGTGATGGGGCCGCTCTCCTGAGTATTTTAAGACCCATATTGACTATGTTTGGATGACTAGGTCAAAAGTTATGGGGTCTTAAATATGTCCTAAAATGCTACTTCGTTACGCGTATCCCAAAATTAATTTTTACATTACGCCATTTGATTCCTTTTATTTTTTTAAGTATTTTGATACCTATATTGGCTATATTTGGATCATCCTACAAAAAATTATTAAACATTTAAGTTTTACTATTCAAAAATATAATTTGTATTATTTTATTATTCATTTATTCAATTTGTATTAATTTACTATTCATTTCTAAAGTTATATATTCTGAAATTATTAATCCATTAATTAACCTATAATTAATTAATATCTAATTATTAATTAATTATTAATTAATCTATTATTTAATTAATCTAAATATATATATAATATTATTATTGTTACTGTTGAAATGTAGTTAAGTTAATTATTATTTAATTTATCTTAATTATCTGCTAATTTTTAATTAAGAATAATTAATTATAGTTACTATTTAATATATAATTAATTATTCTAATTACTGTTACTATTTAATTAATATTAAAATAATACTAATTATTTTCTAATTACTAATTATAGTTAATTAATTATATAAGTTTACTGTTTAAAAGTCATTAATACTAATTACAATTAATTAATAGCTAACTGTAATTAATTAGCTTAATTATCTATCTGAGATGACAGTGGGCCTCACGGTTGCCACGTGGCGCTCTGTGATTGGCCATAGGCGCCGCGGAGGGTCCCACAACTCACTCTCGGTCGGGCTGTGGGCCCATCAGTGACACATGGCATGTCATGATGCTGCCATGTGGCGCGGCGGCCCCACAATGGAAGCTATAGCAGTGGGCCCCGCCTGACACGTGGCGCAGTGCGCCCCACAGTGGTAGCCGAAGAGTCGCGGGACTGGGCGGTGGGCCCCCACGTGACACGTGGCACGCCCGGAGGTTGCCACGTGGCGTTATGGGCCCCACAGCCGAAGCCGAAGGGTCACGGTCTTCGGGTGGTGGGTCCCACTTGACACGTGGCACGCCTGGAGGGTGCCACATGGTGCCGTGGGCCCCACCTGGGATTACACGGACCCGAACGGTTTCGGGTCGAGCTTGGGTCGACCCGACTCGACCCGGACTTCACCCGCTTCGCGGAGCGTCCCTAGGGCACGGCTTTTGCTAGCCTTCCCGGCGCCGGACCGCCTCAACCCGCACGGCCGACGGTAGCCCTCGTCGAGGCCTACACGTCGGCTGGCGGACCATCGCCGGAGGTGGCCGGAGTCGCGCGCTAGGTACAACCCTAAGTGACTACGTGCGGAGTGTGGCGTGCGAGGCCGAACCCGAGGGGCTCGAGCCACGATCTGGGTCAATCGAACCTGATCGAGCTCGATCGGGTCCGATCGATTGTCAATCCACCCTAAGATCTACGATATCCAAGCATTGAAATGGCGTAATTTGAACGAGAGGGAGGAGTATGAGGGTACCTTAACCGACGGCGGGGGATCTAGGGTTCGATTGCTCCTCTCACAATGGCTCGAAGGCTCTGATTCATCCAAAAGGGTTGGCCGGGCGCGAGTGAGGGTCATATCGACCTCAGGACGGAGCGTCCAAGGGCTGGGGAGGAGGCGACGGGCCGTGGCAGCGGCGGGCATGCCGCGGGGCGTGCGAGCGAGGGCAGATCCTTCGAAGCGGGACGCCGCTTTGGCGCCGTTCAATTGAGCGGATCGAATGGTCCCGATGGATCCGTCCGATTAGACGGCGGAAGGCACGCCGTCCACTTAAGTTGACGACGCGGAAACAGCGCCGTCAACTATTAATAATTAAATATATATATATATTTTTTAACAAAATCCAAAAAAATTTGAATATATTTTCCTAGCTATTTGAGGGGTGAGGAATGTAATGGCGATGTCGAATTTTTGATCCGACGAGCGTTTTAATTTCTCGATTTGCGGGTATTTAAATATTATTGAAATATTCGTCAAATTTTCAATGATGGTTATCACACAATAAATAAAATATTCAAGCATAAAAGAGAGTAAAATCATAGCACAATCATAGCATAAACCAATAGGATGTGATGACCCACTTAAATAGTAATAAGTGAAACTCTTAAACATCGAGGCGCCATTTCAGATAACGGTGGAGTTCTTGATAAGAACTCCAAAGTTAAGCATGCTCATGTGGGAGCACTCATAGGATGGGTGACCTACTGGGAAGTTATCATATGAGAGCAAAATTATGAGGCATTTCAGGTCAAAGCGGACAATACCTTAGTATTTAAGAGTTTGGGCTGTTACAAATAGTATCAGAGCAAATCATAGGGTGTTAGATGGGAGCTAAGTGCCATACAGGGCAAAATACCACATCATGTGAGCAGCCTCTTGAACCCATGATGGTTAAGGTGCTACATGGTTGTGGGTACCTCTTGCGCCTGTAGGGGTCACCTCTAGTCCTATCTACCCAATGGATGATTCTTGGATCTGTGTGTGGATACTGACGAGGACGTCAGTTACTTAAGTTGGGGAGATTGTGATGACCCACTTTAAGTAGTAATAAATGAAACTCTTAAACATCGATGTGCCTTTTTAGATAACGGTGGAGTTTTTGATAAGAACTTCAAAGTTAAGCGTGCTCATATGGGAGCACTCCTAGGACGGGTGACCTATTGGAAAGTTATCTTCTGAGGGCAAAACCGTGATGCCTTTCAGGTCAAAGCGGACAATACTTTGGTGCTTAAGAGTTTGGGCTGTTATATTGTACTATTTTTTTATATATTAACAATCTCTCTCTATTGTTTGTACATATAAGTAAACTTTGAGTGCCAACATTATCTTTAATTTTGCGAATAATGGTTGGAGATTCTAGCAATAGTACTTGATTTATCAATCCTTCTCGAGTTAGGTCTTTCACTTATTAATCATCAACTTCTTCAAGGCTATCTTCTTTGCTTCCATTGATCAAGGAGTTGTTTGCTCTTAAAGGTCATCACTTAATTTTCGTTTAGCTTTATAAATTGGATATACCATTCAATGCAAAATTTATGTCTAAAGGAGTGGATCTCCAACTACTTCCTAGTACGTATTTCAACCCTTGATTGTAATTTGATTATCTTGAAACTTAAATTACGTTAAACAAACAAACAACACAATAAATATATTCAAGTAACTATAAAGTAGCATAACTATATTAGTGTATCAATAATACATTTATTAATTTTTAATTAAAAGAATAATTGATCATCTAAGTTAAGATAATTAAGTTGTTTAGTTGGATTTATTGAATTTAGCTATAAATTGTTGAGTTTATTTGAAAAAACTTGAAAAGCTAAACTACACTACTAAGTTATTTAGAAGTGATTATGTATGTATGTTATACTGCTATAAGCAAAAATAAGACATGTTTTTGTCATAATTCTCAATTATAATTACAAAAATTTTAAATGTTATATGTCACAAAATTTTTGTATAATAAAAATGATTTTTTTGACTGTGTATATATGTAATTGATGTTTGTAATATATACGTAATTAAAAAAAAAAAAAAAAAAAAAATATATATATATATATATATATATATATTTCTAAGAATTTAAAATCAACTTATTTGAAAAAAATTACACATAAGAGAATACAATTAGTAAATAAATTTGCAAATTAATAAGCAAATTATAGTTATAATGCATATAACATCAAATTTAAGTAGGAATATAATAATACATTAATTTATTATCAAACTAATCAATTTTAATTATTATGCATATGATAAAGAATTAATTTTATTTATTCTTTTAAAATAAATGAGAATAATACCGAAATCAATTAATTAGGTTTAAAAAGGCGGGAATCCGATATTATTTCGCAAGAAGAAGCGGGCTGGTAAAGAACGCGGCAAGCAGCCATAGGTTTTCGTCTCACGCCTTCTTCTTACTCACCTCCTTTCCCCGACCCGACTTCTTTGCTGATTGCGGTGTCTTCTACAGCACTCGTGCTTTCTCCTCTCCAATCTTACACTGCCTAGGGTTAGGGTTTATTGCAAACCTTCCTTTGCAGCATAATCTGGCGTTGATGAGAAACAAGGCCTCGGACGAGCAGATCGTCCTCGTCCGGTCCGTGGTGGGCGAAAGTTTTTCTGAAATGGACATTATCCGCGCTCTACATTTGTCCAACTATGACCCCTCCGGCGCAATCAACATCATATTCGACACACCGCGTCTTAGGCTTGTCGAGGAGAACGGGAGTGCCGTAAAAAAAGCTCAGAACTCTCCCGCTGCTGCCAGTCCAAAAGCTGCTGTTCCCAGTGATAAATCTGCACAGCAGCATAGCTCCTGTGCTGACTTTCTTGTAGAGCCAGGTTCGATCAATAGCTCCATTGCACAGTCTGAAGCTTCTTCGGATACCTCGGTTCCTGGCAATAGTGACTGGTGGTTTTTAGGAAGTTCAGAGCTTGCTGGAATATCTACCAGCAAGGGGAGAACGCTTAAGGTGGGTGAACCGGTAGCATTCTCTTTTCCTTCAACTAAAGGTTCGCAGTTTTCTACAAAAGTTCCTGGTCGTGGACGTGGAGTGGCTTCTTGTTCCGAGATTGTTCGTTTTTCCTCAGAAAAACAAGGCGAGGTTGGTCTGATATCATTTATTTACTTTCTTGAGGAATAATTATCATTTCGTCTTTATCAATTGATATGATCTCTTTCAAACTTGATCGCTGTTTGCCATTGAAGATTGGCCGTATACCAAATGAATGGGCTCGCTGCCTTTCACCACTTGTTAGAGAAAAAAAGATTAAGATTGTTGGTTACTGCAAATTTGCTCCTGAGGTCCTTTGCATCATGGACACAATTCTTTTGTCAGTTAGGTATGGTAAAGGTAATTGGGTCCTTTGGAAGAAAGTTTTTCTATATCTTCAATGGCCATAGGCACAGATTTAATTCACTGGCATGCTTTTTATTTATACTTACGAGTTTGATTGATCTTTTTTTCAGTATTTATATAAAGAGTTCAATGTTCAGCAAGCGTTATCAAACATCATTTAAAGTAACTAATTCTGTAAACGATGAATCTACACTTCATCCACTTCCAGCCCTGTTCAAACTGCTGGGGTTAACTCCGTTTATGAAGGTAAACTTATAATTATAGTTATCAGATTACTATTTATACTTTCTATTCATAATTTGTGTTTCTAATGTACACTGCTAATAAATCTAATATGCTATAATTAATAAATAATTCTATACACTTGCTTCATAATTAATAGAATAAATTCTTAGGTGTGATATTTATGAAATCAAGTTAGAAATTATCTTTCCTGGAATTGTATTTGAGGTAGCTTCTCAGAGGAGTGTTAATTTTTAAGCAAAATTCAGTTTTTTCTTTCTTATTACTTAAATTTAATGTAACTCAATTTATGAAGTGATTCTCTATTCAACTAATGATAGCATGATTTTATTGAACAAGTTTCTTACTCGACAACATAGCATTATATAGCATCACATAGCATAGCACAACAATATAAATAACCTAGTTGTTTGTGATGACTTAGGTCTAGGGGTGGCTTCGAGTTGGCTTGAGCTTGAAATCAATTTTGAGCCAACTCAAAATAAAATTCTAAATATGGAGAGAAGATTGGAACCATTTACCTCCCTCTCCTTAAAAATTTGTGTCCCAAACCAACTAAAATTGGACACATTAGATTGTTAATGATGCATACGAAAATATTTATTATTATTTTTGAATCCAAATAAAAAAATACTAAATAAATTATATAAGAGAGGGGATTTGAGCTTGTGAACTGTACTTTTGAAATTATTCATCAAACCAACTAAGTTGGCACACTATTTTGTTATGAATGCACAATAAATATATATTTATATTAATTTTGAGTCAATTTGAATCATAAATTGAGTGAGTTTATCTATACTCGAAATTAATTAAAAAATATTCAAAGTCAACTAGTGATTTGAAAATTTTATTTTATTTTGAATTGACAAAAAAATCGAATTAGTTTTGAGCAAGTTTTGAGTAAAAATGCTAGCCTTACTTAGATCTGATGAGGCAATTAGGTGATTTTTGGGGCATAAAGTTTAACAAGATCTTCTTTGAAGATTCTATAATAGAATAGTTGGCTTGAATAAATTAAATCTTACATTTAGTGGAAGAAGAAATGAAGCTCAACTATTTAAGTTGCCTGTCTTAATATGCAAAATCTCTTTTAGATAAGTGTGTTCATGATATAATACTCTTAGGGAGGGCGACCTTCTAAAAGGCTGTCATACAATGTTAAAATTGTGCGGTCTGCCTTGGTATGTGATGGTTAGGGATAATGTGAAAAAGATTATACATAATATATCTTGGTTAATTGCAATATATATTAGAGCTTACCTCTACTATGATTTGTGACTTTGAAACAAACAATGTAGTCTAATGAACACGATGATCCAACGAGGAAATGGAGAGGAAACTATTGATATGTTTTTGAGATGGAAAACTTGTTGGAGGAATTGGTGCTAAAAATGATTTGAATCTGAAGTTGACAGAGGGAAAGTTTTTTGATCATGTAACTGAAGGGTTTGATTCCAATACGCATGACCTATTTTTTGGTTAACTATGAATTCTTTACTATTATTTATAGAACTAGTAGAGTGCTCTTTTTATTTGTAATTTATTTGGATGTTAACATATAGTGCAAAAGCTGTGGTGTCTAGCCTACTAAGAGATATATTGGTTAAAGTAGATAATATCTTGTATTGTAGAATCTGGGTCATTGCATTGCTGTTTAAAATATTTATTCAATGTGAAATAGATTTTTGGGCTTGAATCTTGTACTGACTTGCCAATGTTTAAATTAATTTTTGCTTTAGAAAGCTGTGTGACATTATAATTTCATTATAAAGTGGCATTTTGGAAAGATTTGAATCTCGGGCATCAACTTTGGATATTAAGTGTAATACCACTAAACCAAGTAGTTGATGGAAGAACTAGAAAAATCATTCCCAATAAAAAACATAGCATGGCTTTGTTAAGTATTGGTATGGAGTTTAAATCCACCTAACCTTAAACTTAAAATCTTACAAATGCAAGAAACACATACTCAAATATATTTTAGTTAATGTTTGTTTTCAAACATATTTTAGTTTATACACATTTTTGAGCTAATTTATTTTTTTATTATTTGCTCTTGAAACTTATAGAAGAGAAGACATGAGAAATTAAACTCATCTCTTAGGAATTTTAAAATCTCTCCTTGTGGAAATTGAAATGCACATTTCTTTCAACTCAAGATGAGCTAATTGGTGGTAAGTTCCAAAAGAAGTTGGCGATGGTAGCCAACAACAAAAATTGGTTCTTGTTAGCCAGCAACTAAAATTGGTTCTTGCAGTGATCACAAGGTATACATTGTGCTTTTTGAGGTGTGCAATGGTGATTAGCGTGCCTTTGAAGGTGATTGATTGTGGTAGTTGATGATACAATTGAAGTATGCTCAAGTTTGAAAATCTGAGTCAAGAGAAAAAGAAGAGTAAAATATATTGAAGATAATATTTTGACTATAGAAATATTTTATATTTTCTCATCTCTAAAGTTGAAAATTTTCCTGTTTAGTTGTAAGTGATTCACATTGAATTACACAATTTTTATTGTCTTGTTTGTTTAATGCTATTCTTACAAACTATTTACTCGTATTTTTACTCAACAACCACATTCATCTTTAGTATTTGGTATCAAAGCTTGAAATCAAGAATTTGATGGTTCTCTAGATTTGAACTTGATGATGTGAGGTGTTTTTGCTCAACAAAGTTTGGTCAAAATGCTTTTAAGATGCTCAAAGATACTAGATGCAGTTTAATAGTGGCTTTTGAGAAAACAATCACTTTAGTCTTATTGCTCGTGTTGGAGTATTTGTACCTGATCAATAGCCTTTCTAACAAATTGTATCAATTATAGAAATTATGTTTGTTTCAAATATATAAAGGGTATCAATCATTATTTTTATCGTGTCAATTATTACTTTTATTGTGTCAATCATTAGTTTTATTATGTTTTTTTATATCAACCCTCTTACAATAAAATATTTATTGTTCATAGCAGAAGCTTAGATGATATTTAAAAATCCATTTTTCTTTAATGAAACAATTGTTGTACAAGGGAGATCATATATCACATAATTATTTGTACTCTAGAGGAAAATCTTATGAGCATGTCCATCTTCTAATTATATAGCATAAACAAAGCTTGGGATAGATCTAAGGTGGGATGTTTCTATTTGAAAGAAAATTGGGCACATCAAAAGAACATGCTATGTTTTGAAGAAAATAAAACAAGAAGTTGAAGACAGCTAAAAGTTTTTGTGATTTTAGTGATGCTATTTAGGTGATGAATGATAGTGGTGCAACATTACATTTTTGGCATATTTTTTATCTTTCCTATTTTTGTAGAATGAATGCTGTTAACCCTATACACCAAACAAAGCTTGCTTAGCTCGTGCAATGATTGATATGCTTTAGAAACATGTTTTGGGTGCTTTTTGGGATGTAAATTCTATCACGACCAAGCCCGATAAGCCTTAAGAAGCAAAGGTTGGATGACGATAAACTTTGCATTTTAAATTTTCTTATTGAATTAAATTAATTATTCTCCGCCACAAGAAAGAGCAACTACTCATTCAATTAATCTTAAATAAAAGGCTATATATAAAAATAAAGAACTAAATTAAACATGTATGTTTACTGAGTGGAATTCATTTGCGGTGGTAAATTCTGTTAGCTTGATTTTTCTCCATAAGCCCTAAATCCTAAATTGGGCGGCATGGGTGAGTTATGCTGTTGCTTTGTGGGTATATTCTCATTCTAAATCATAGTAATGTCATGGAGTGAAAGAAACATGCTGATTTTATATTTACTAAAACTCTTGCAGCTTTATAATTTACACCTACAAGTCTTATGTAATAGATATTTATACTCAAAATTTAGTAATATTTCATAATTTCATTTGCCATTAGCATATATCTATTATCGTGAAATTCTTTCCATTTAATAGCATATAACATTTGCCAATTTTTTTTTCTTAGAACCTTTGCCATTTGATAAAAAAAAATCACACATTCTACTATTGTGCAATTTTAAGGAGCTCATTGTAAAAATTTATTGCCATTTTTATTATATTTAGCATTACTATTAATACAACTTCCTTAATAAATGCCATACGGGAGTTTGCTACACATATACACATCATATTATTAAATTATGATTAACCTTTAAATAATATACTTTACTTTCCATAACTTCATTTATATGTAGGGGCTATTTAGCATGAGATAAAAGTAGTGCAAAGTAAAATTTTCTTAGGTAAATTGAGATTACTAGTGTTTGGCATGAAGTAAAATGGGCGAAAAGCTTTTACATAGTAATTTGATTTTGCATTAAAATATATAAGATTTGAGTAAACAAATTACACTCAAATTGGGAGTATTCGAAGATTACGTGGAGTCTTGCAGCCGAGCAAGCGAATGAGAAGGGATTTCAATCGATCGTTTGAATGAATGAAATTGAATGAACAATTTCGTTCGGTTGAATGAACGATTCCATTCATGCATCTTCTCTGACGAATGAATGATGTGAATCCTTCATTTGTTCGAACGAACGCATCCAACACAATTTTTTCGTTCATTTCGTTTGAACAAAGAGATCTAAAAAAATTAAAAAGAATTCAAAGTATTCATTCGAACGAACAATTCGTTCGTTTGTTTTGTTCGAACGAAATTCTAAAAAAAATAAAGAAAGACAAATTTTTTGGATGCAATTTTACCCTTAATTTACTCGAAATACTACACTAACAGATTACTTTATTTTAAATACAAAAATATGAAATTTTAGGTAAAATTATTAAATATCAGTAAAGTAACTTGATTATATTGTAATCAGATTTCTCTGTAACTTTACATTCAAAATTTTCAAATTTACTCATGTCAAACAACCCCAAAATCCTAAACAGCTCTATGAACAACCCCATAGTGAGATATTATATTCAACTAATATATAATATTTATTAACATTCACTATTAAAAATTTTGGTATGTTTTTATAAATACATATTCATCTTTATTACCAATTTTAGAGAATTTTTTAAAAAAGTAATTGTTATACATGTTTATAGAATAAAGGCGATGCTCAAGATTATGCTAATTATTGAGGAACCAAGTTAATATGTCTTACTTTGAAATTTTGGAAGCGATTAATTGAATTTTGATTACGAAAGGATATTTGTATTTTTGAAAAATTATTTTTGTTTTATGCCAGACAGATCTACCATGGAAGTTATACATATGTTAAGAGGTTTGATGGAGAAATTTAGAGATGAAAATGAAGATTTTTATTTAATTTTTATTGATGTTGAAAAGGCTTATAATAGAGTACCAACAGAAGTTATTTGAAGAGTTTTGGAGGGAAAATGGATCTGTGTTGCATATATTGATGTTATTAGAGATATGTATAATGGGGTTAGAACATGTGTTCAATTGCAAGGTGGCTTGTCTAATGATTTTCTTATTTCCATTGGATTAAATCAAGGTTTAGCTTTTAGCTCATATCTTTTTGCTTTAATTATAGATGTTCTTATTGAGCATTCTAAATAGATTCCTTAGTGCATGTATGTTATTAGCAGATGATATTCATTTAATTGATAAGACTAGGGATGTAGCTAAATCAAAACTTGAGTTACGGAGGACTACTTTAGAATTCAAGGTTTTTGTCTTTGTAGATCTAAACATAATATATGGAGTGCAAGTTCAATGGTATTAGAAGCCCTAATCTCAAGGATATAATTATTGAGGATCATGCGATCAAGAAGAGCGAGAAGTTTAAGTACCTTGGTTATTCAAATTAATGGTGAAATAGAGAGCTATGTGATTAATCGGATCCAAGACGGTTGGACGAAATGGAGTGTTGTGCGATCAAAAAATCCCACTCAAAATTAAAAGAAATTTTTATCGAGCAATATACGACAAGCTATGTTATTGGGAACTGAATGTTGGCCAATGAAGAAGAAACTTATTGATGAAATAAGTGTTAAGAGATGAGGATGCTTAGGCGGATGAGTGGGCATACTTGTAAGGATAGAATGAGAAATGAGTTTATTCGTAGCAAGGTTGGCATAGCTCCAATAATGGATAAGATTAGAGAATGTCACATTTGATGGTTCATGCATATTAAGTATAGACCATGCAATGCCCTTATTAGAAAAAATGAGTTTATGAATTTCTCATATATTAAAAAATGAAGAGGAAGACTCTAAAAGATATTAGAAGAAATTATTAAGAAGGATCTTCTTTCTTTAGAACTTAGGGAGGAGCTTCTATTTGATCATGCACAATGAAAATACAACCCCTTCTAGTGGGATTAGAGTTTGTTGTTGTTGTATCATTTATTTGAATATGCATTAAGAAACTAAAATTAAATTAATATTTGTAAAATTTATAACACAAAAATATATAATATTACTAGAGTTTGTATTTTCAATATTATTAAAATTTATATTAGTGGAAGACCTGATTTGTAAAAAAATTAAGATATATTAATAAAATTTTTAACTTACATGTATCAAATAATTAAAACCGAGGGATTAACTTTTTTGCATATATTTTTGTTTTTAGAAGTATTCATTTACATATCATATGATATATCTTTCATTGTTATTTTGTTGTAAGTATTGATATCGTGACCATAAGTTTTACATTTTGAGTAGTGAAGTGTCATAGTTCGTCTGTTTAATTTTCTTACTTTGTGTTTTGCTAGTCAATTCATCTTGAGCTTTTTTTCTCATCTTGGTTGGCATACTTCTTCTTTATAGTACTGCGGAGGTAAAAGTGGTTGCTAATCAATAATTTACCAATCATTAGGGCTATTAATTTTCATGATTGCAACACCATACGTTTGCCTATGTCTCCATAGAGGAGACTGCAGAGGATCATAGTAACAGAGATCGCAGAGGAGTGCAACAACGGAGACCGCATAGGATCACATCAGCGGGGATTGAAAAGGCTTGCAACAGGAGAGTTTATAGTAGGCAAGTTCAAAGCTGCAGAGATAGCAGCGAGCAGTAGCGAAGAAGATCACAGTAGCAATGCAAATGCGATGAGTATCAAAGAGGGTCACATAGGAAGTGGAAGTAAAGTTTGTGGAGGATCACAAATTTTTTTTTGCAAAAAAGTGTTAGGGGATGCTGTAGATCACATAGGAGAAGACAAAAAATTTGCAGTAGAATGTTAATTTTTGGAAAGCTGGATGAATATAATGAAGCCAGAGAAAAAGAGAAAAGTCAGAGAAGGTATTTACTTGGAGAGAAAGCCTTCTAAAGACAGTGCCTACCTCTTTAAGGGTTAAAGCCTGAGATGCTATTAATGCTTATTCGTTATACACATACGATAAAAATAAAATATAATTTATTTCCCATTTTATCCCCAAAGGATAATGGTAAAGGGTGCAAAAAAACAAAAAGTAAATTAGGATTAATTTGGAATTAAAAAAAATAAGTTTGTGACTAAATTGAGTGTTTTGTAATTGTTGAAGTATTATATTAAGAAATAATTCTTTTATCTCCTATCGTTCTAACTTCTACATATTTTTTTAAATTCCCACGAAGATAGTGATGCAATTTCTTTGACAATTATTGTCATAGATTTAGGGTTTAAAGCCTAAAATATCAAATTCTATTGCTTTTTCTCTCACCCACTTTGTTACTCGAAGATGAAATATTTATCCTTCTATTAATTATAGTATATACCAATTCAAAAAAATTTCCAGTGAGAATGTCATTATTTGATACTACCTGATTGCCGATATAGTGGTTTTTCCAAACATTTCATTACATTCAAGCAATGTAGTGTGTCACTTCTAGGTAGCCCTAGCTCTAGCAAAATTTCTTAAAATATTCATGGCATAAGAAGATTTGACAATATTTTATGCTAGTTGTTGACTACACAATCTCCTTTTTCACCTTGAGACTTGACAGCTGACAATAATGGAGTTTATATTGTTATACTTAAAGTTTATATATGAGCAAGGCATAGCATTGCACTGATTTTGAGTTTCTTCCTCTCGACCTCAAATTTGTCAATAAATGTTGTTGCAACATCGAATATGACCTTGCCATTGCTAAATTGCTACTCTACTCACCGTCAATTCATTGTAGAGATGCTTTTATTTCAAATGGGGAGGAAGTAGTTTACTAGCTTTGTTGTGTTTTTTTCTATATATTTATTTTCTTATTTGAATATAATTGGGTGATTACTGACAGTGTGAGGGTGTGCTGAATCTCAAAATTTTTATTTTGTTTATCTACTTGGGAATCTTTATATCTTTTAATCTTAGAAATTGGTTTTGTTCTAATCTTATAAAATTTTCTTGAAAATATCTTGTTTATGAGCTGTTTCTTTCCCTTTTTAACATATCTTGATGATTAAAACCAGGCTGAATTAACACCAGATAATTTTTATGGTAAAAAGCGGTCCAAGGTACAAACAAAACTTGTATTCTTATGTTCTTCTACTGCGGAACAGATGCTGCTAACTTTTGCGTTTGTGCAGGGCAGCTCAACAGAGCTACTTCCACATGAAGCACCAGCTCCAAAAGTTAGGAAGCTACTTTCACATGAAGGTAGTACTGAAAGTAATCAAGAGATCATATCGGATTCAGATGTGGATAATATTGTGGGAATTGCAGATCGCTCAGAATTAGAGGTAACTCTTTTAATTCGTTGTTATTTGAAGGATGTGCCTTCTTAACTTGCAGGATGCTATTCCCTGTCAAAATATGGGCTTAACTAGTTTTAGCTGGATGAATATTCCTCTGCTTCAGCTACACCTTTCTTCTTATTCATTTCAGGAAATAGATCCACCTGAAACACTGCTGTGTGAATTACGGTCTTATCAAAAGCAGGCTCTTCATTGGATGCTGCAGCTAGAGAAAGGAAGGTGCTTAGAGGTGGCATCAAGAACCCTTCATCCATGTTGGGATGCATATCGCCTTGATGATAAGTATGAAATTTAAACTTTCTAGTTAAACACAAAAGGTTTCGTTAAATGTGCTTTTCTTATCAATAGGAGGGATCTTGTTATTTACTTGAATACTTTTTCTGGCGATGCGACTACAGAATTTCCTAGCACTCAGCAAATAGCAAGAGGAGGAGTATGTAACTTCACATACTCAATTACTTTCTTTTATTTTCTAATATATTGATATTTTGATTTGGGAAATTTTTTAAGATTTTGGCAGATGCAATGGGTTTAGGCAAGACCATAATGACTATAGCTCTTTTGCTTGCTCATTCTGAGAAAGAGAGCACATCTAATTTAGTTCAGGGTTGCAATGAAGAAAATAGCACCGGTGGCATCTCCAATAAGTTTTCCAATAATTTAAAAAAATCAGCAAATATCTCAGGCTTTAACAAATTGTTGAAATCAAAATCCACGCTGGCTGGTGGTGGCACTTTAATTGTTTGTCCTATGACACTTCTAGGCCAGTGGAAGGTATACTTGATGCATTTTGACTATGCTTATGAGATTTTTGTGAACTTTGATCTGTGTTACTGAAACTGTAAAAAATATTTATATGAATTAATTATGGGATGAAAGGTTCATTTTTATGATGTATTAGGCTGAGATTGAGACACATGCGTTGCAAGGATCTCTTTCTATTTATGTTCATTATGGGCCAAGTAGACCAAAAGAAGTTAAGTTCCTTATACAAAGCAATGTTGTTCTGACTACTTATGGTGTTTTAGCATCAGAATTCTCAGCTGAGGTAACTCCTGGGTCACACTCTTATCAACCATTACAAATATTAAAGCATGTGATTTGGCAAACATCTTAAAAATTTTATTGGTAGAACGCTGAAGACAATGGAGGACTTTACTCAGTTCATTGGTTCAGAATTGTGCTAGATGAAGCGCATACTATAAAATCATCAAAGAGCCAAATTTCTATTGCTGCTGCAGCTCTAACTGCTGACAGGAGATGGTGCCTTACAGGGACCCCCATTCAGGTATACACTACAAAGCATCAGCACGGCATAATTGCATACAAATTAATTGAATCTGTTGCAATGCTTTGGTTATTACATTGTAATTGTTTTTAATCCATGTTCAGTTTTGACAATGTTGACATCCTATCACAAATCTAGGTGTCTCAATGATCTTGTCTAATTCATTGGTTGTCAATATTTTGATTTCTGTGACATCAGTAGGTATTTATATATATTTATATTTGTGGAAGATATAACATATTGTTACAAAAGAATAAGCTGCTATTATGTGCTATTCTAATCTGAAATTTCAATTTGTTTTCAGATATGAGCATATTTGTTAGTATGAATACCATTCTGCTATATTTGATCCACTTATTTGCAAGTTATTTTTAAAACAAGGAAAAACTAACAAAAACTGGTTTTAAGTGAAGGAGAATTGTTGTACTCATTTACAATAATAAATGTGATGTTCAAGATAGTTAATGAGGCATACACTGAGAGAGATTGATTGAATCTAGGTTACGATGGGATACCTGAAATTTCATAAAATCAATTTGGTTTTATGCTAGACATATTAACCATAGAGTTCATACATTTTTTACAAGGTTTGATGGAGAAATTTAAAGAAAGAATAGAAAATTTTCATTTAATTTTTATTGATTGTGAAAAAGCTTTTGATAATTTACCAAGACAAGTTATGTGGTGAGTTTTGAAAATAAAAGGAATTTTCTTAGTTCTTATTAATGTAATTAAAGTATATGTAATGTGGCTATAATAGGTGTTCAATCATAAGGTGATTTATCAAATGATTTCCCTGTTATTATTGAATTGCATCAAAATTTTGCTCTTAACACATATCTTTTTGCTTTAATTATGAATGTTCTTACTAAGCACATTCAAGAGGAAGTTCCTTGGGGCATGTTATTTGAGAATGGTGTTCTCGTAATTGATAAGACTAGATATGGGGTTCAAGTAATTGTGGTGGATTATCTTGAAATCTGAAGGATTTTTTCTTAGTTGATTCATAATGAAGTGTATCGTGTTTAATAATAATAATCACGATGACATAACAATTGAGTACCATATGATCAAGAAGAGTGAGCATCCCAAATACCTTGGCTCAATTGTACAAGTTAATGGTGAAATAGTGGGCAATGTGATTAATGGGATCCAAGATGATTGGATGGAATGAATGAGCGCTAAAATCTCACTAATGAAAGGACAGTTTTATAGAGTTATTATACGACCAACTATTTTGTATAGATCAAGATGTTGACCAACAATGAAGAAACTTATTGATAAAATAAGTGTTATAGAGATGAGGATGTTAAAGTGAATGAGTGGTCATACTTGAAGGGATAGGATGAGCAATGAGTTAATCTGTAGCAAGGTTTGAGTGGCTTTGATGGTGGATAATTTTAGAGAATGTCATCTTTGTTGGTTTGGGCAATGCCCTATTAGAAAAATTAGTGTATAAATTTTAAAAGAGGAAAATGAATTTTTTTTTGACAAAACTATTAGAAAGAATCTTCTCTATTTGAAACTTGGGGAGAAGCTTCTATTTGATCATGCATAGTAGAAACAGAGTTCATGTTCTTGATCCCGCTGATGTGATCAAGGCTTGCTGTAGTTATAATATGTTAAGTATCAAAGATCAACAAAACTTTTCTTGAGCATTAAATGAAAAGGTGCAGATAAATGATGAATAAACTGAGTATTATTTTATATTTTGGCCTAAACATGAATACATATTTTCTGAAGGCTGGTTGAACCAATGTCACTGAAAGTTTCGGTTTTGATACAATTTATCCTAGAGGCCAGCGACACTAGCTTATATGCCTGTGGAGTTGACATTGTTAAAATCATGAATTTGGCTTTCTTATTGGGCTTGGGTAGGGTAAGTTCCATATTTTTTATGAAGATGGTTGTTTAAGGATTTGGGAGCTCTGTTACAGAGGGGGATGTGGGCTGTGAGAAGTTGTAAATGGAGAGGGAATTGGTAAATAGAAGATAGAGTTATATGTATAGACAACTGGCCTCTTCCACGATACAAACCATTTGGTTGTCATCAAACGGATAAGCTATTGCAAGCTATCATATAGACAAGAAAATCATTTCTGATTTTTTCTTGTTTGTATAATACATGAAGGCAATTATTAAAACCATATCCTAGAGTTAAACAGTCAGCTGAGGGAAGCAAGTGGTCACTTGGACTTTAAAAGTTGTTACGTTCTTTGCCCTTAGCCCTCAAAATTGCTTGATCTGAACATTGGTCTATGTGTATGATTAGGTAGTGGTTGTGCATTACTTGCTTATTCCGATATGATATTGATTGGCAAGCTGTATATTTTATTTAGCTGTATTTTGTGTTTATTCTCATTGTTGCATCATGACCTGCTTTGTAATTTTGTTTTTTAACGTGATTGGCATGCAAATTCTTGGCATGACGTGTTATTTTTTTGAATCTTGTGTTTTTGCACATTTATTTTGCAGAACAATCTTGAAGACCTATTTAGCCTTCTTCGATTCTTAAGGGTAGAGCCTTGGGGAAATTGGGCATTGTAAGTGCTCGGTAGTTCATTTTCATCGATATATGCATCTTTATTAGTTTATATGTGTGCTTCAGTCAAGATGTTCCATGGTTTTAAATCTAGCTATCCCTGTATCAGACACTTTTATTGTGCAGCATTTTTGTCTTAGTTTTGGTATGTGGTTGAACCTTTTTTTTTGGTAATATGCGGTAAAAGTTTATTCTTTAATTTTTTTTTCTTTTTTTTCTTTTTTGCTTATGCATTTGTGCTACTCATTAGAGTAGCTTCACCTGTTTTGATATTGTCAGGTGGTTTATACCTCATTTGTTTTTGTCTTTGAACTTTATGCTTGAAATCATTACTTGATGAAATGTAATGAATGATAATGTCTTTGATTGTTCATTAGATTAAGTCTCTTGAAAGATTTTTACCATTAATTAAATAGGCGCAGTTGCAATTGATATCGTTGACTGTAAATCATTTGAACTGCAAACATGACACTCTTACCTTTTTGTATCTTGCATAGATATAAGTTTTGCTGGATTGCATTTAATGTCCCAAATTTGTAATAATATAGCATTTTTTGCTTCTTAACATGGCATTAGAGTAAGGAATATCTCCTTTATCCCATTGCTTACAGCAGCTTGAATGTCCTGTTTATGTGTTTTTATATTCACACTCAGATATCTCTATCATTCTGCTTTGCTCTTGTAACGATCCAAAGTCGTTTTGCAAATTAGGTCAGAATTCCGCCTTAGGAATCAGGATCCCGGGGAATTTCACTTTAGGGCAAACAAAACTACTAATAGGTAGAAACAACTTTAAAGATCAAAGAGCCCTAATTCAGGAAAAATTCGAAAGACAGAAGCTCCCGTTCTGCCTTTAAAAATTCTAAATTCAAAAAAATCAAAAACATTTAAATACGTGTCCGAATTCGTCGTTTTCAGTGTCGACGTGTTAAGTATATTATTTAAAAATTGCTCGAGAAGTTTCATCAAAATATGAGCGTCGATTTGATCGTGGCAAATTTTCGAAGTTTTAAACCCCTAAAATTAAAATAAAATAAAATTTTGCTCCGTATCGAAAATTTTTGGCGCGATGGTGTTCGTCATGTTGTAACACATCTCGGTGTCAAGTTTCGTTGTATTCGGATGGCGAACAACGGAAATTTGAGAAGATTTTAAATTTAAGTTTTTTTTTTAAATTTTCTTCCTCTGTTTTCTTCATACGCCCCCCCTGTTATTTCGATCGCACAGTGCAATCTTTTCTCCCGCGCCAGGCGGAAGCTTGGCGCACATTCGGCGCCTGCCTGCGCTATTTTTGCCGCAGGCTGTCGGCCCATAGGGCCGACCACTCCCCCCTGACCCCACTCCCGCTTTCTGGAGGGAGAAGCTTCCGCGCCAGAGGCTTCCTGGCGCGTGCCAGGCGCCGTTTTGGCGCAGGTTTGGCGCCACTGCGTGCGCCTATAAAGCCCCCATCCCCTCCCCTTTTCTCCCCACTCATTCCAGCAGCCTCTTCCTTTCTCCCCTCCTCAAATCAGCCAACCCTCCTCCTTCCGGCAGCCCGGCAGCTCCGACAGCCCTTCCAGCCACCTTCCAGCAGCCCGGCAGCCCCCGACAGCCACTTTCTGCAGCTTCCAGCAGCCCGGCAGTCCCCTGCAGCACCTTCCGGCAGCCCTGCAGCCCCCGCAGCGGCTCCAGCAACCCTCACCCTTCGGCCAACCCGTTCCAGCTTCTTTTCGTGTGCCGGCGATCCTAAATCTAAGGTAAGGGAAAGAAATTTGAAAAAACTCATTCGCTTTCTCTTAATCTAATTATTCTCTCTATCAAATTTATAGTTAGTCATGCACAAAAGAATTATCCTCATTAATTAATAATGAGAATGATTCAAAGTGTTATAAATGACTACTAATTTCTATTTGTCAATTCAGTCGATTATTCTGATTTTTTTGTCATACATTAGTATGGTAATCATAAAGACACCTTAACAACTGCTTTAACAGCAGCTTAATTTAATTGAACTTCAAAAAGCAGTAGAAGACAAACAGAATAAAAGAATAAAAAGCTAACTTAAAAATATCGGGAACTTAAATGCAGATTGAGCCAACTGTCACTCATACGAGCTGTTGAACTTCTGAACTTAAAGACTAAAGGTACTCAGTATATGACTTGCGTTACATCTTGCATTTTTCTATTACTGCTATGCTTCGCTTATTTGCTTTGAGCCGAATCCATTTGAAGCTTGGTTGGTTGTCCGGAACCAACGTAATAACATTCGGGGTTGTTACCGGAAAATGATATCGGTATCATTCGGGGTTGTTACTGGAAAATGACATCAGTAACATTCGGGGTTGTTGCTGGAAAAATGACATCAGCAATATTCGGGGTTGTTATTGGAAAATGACATCAATAACATTTGGGGTTGTTACTGGAAAAATGACATCAGTAACATTCGATGTTGGTTACTGGAAAATGATATCAGTAACCGTTATTTTTGTGATAAATACTTGTTGTAGGAAGTTGCTTGCTTATTTTACGCAGTTGCCTTACCTATCCTGCATTTTTACCTCTGCTAAACGCATTTTCGTAAATTAATTTGTTATTGTATACTGCTGTACTTAGAGTATTCTCTAATTATTAGGAATTCCAATCCCAGTATTGTTTGTTGTACAATACCAGGTCAGGTGCTCCTGGAAGAGGTTAAACAAGAATCTTAAGTTTCAAAAGGATCAACGACGGCGTTGAAATGCTTGTTTTGTTTCTTTTTTTTTGTTTTGTTCGATGATGGAACTTGTAATAAGAACTTTTGATAAATGAAAAATATCATTCACTTTTATATGCGCATTTTTTTTCTCTTAAATTGCTTGATATGATCCTGCGGTGAGCAGTTACCCTATGCCAGAACGGTTTCTAACCGAACCGGCATCGGGCCCTCACAGCTCTCCTCTCAATTGAACCCAACATCCTTTGCACAATCTTCCATACCACTTCCCTCGTGATTAGCTTGCATGTTATTGACATTCATCCAGCATGATACTCCCATCTGCAGTCTCATCATTCTCAAATGATTGAAACTCTCTCGTTGCAATTGGCCTTGCATCTGCCTGGTGAGGCATTGGTCTTATCTGTTTTTGATACTGTATATTTGATATACATTTATTTGGCTAAACTAAGACTGCCATTGACTTTATTTTCTTTAGTGGAAGCTGTGCTGATAACTTTTTCCAATGAAGTTTGTACCATTTATTTTTTATCTATCTTGAACTGTTTGTGCCTTGAACATTTTGTTCCAACAATCTTTTTTTTATCTTTATTTTTGACCAACAGTCTTATTAGTTACTACTTTTCTATTTTCACTGCATTGACATTATTAAAATTTACTTTGTCAACTCTTTTCATGCATCACTCACTAAGAAAAATATGTATTGGTTTTGTTTTCTGGAGCCTTTCTCAATGAAACTCAATTTGAAAAATCAAAGGTCTATTACCACCTTGATATTGAGGGGGTGTTGAAAAATATGATCTAATAGTGATAGGCTTAAATAACCAACCTATAAAAAAATCAAGACTTTTTACTAAAAAACCATGTAGTACCAACATGATGCTTTTGTTTTCTCATTTACTTTTGTGTTTTGCATTCATATAGGCACTATTACGTTGTACTAATTATTGCAGCATGTAACAATGTTACCATTTGCTTTCTTCTAACAAATGATTATTGAATCAATGCGTGAATAGGATATTTCTAGTGTTTCTCATAGGTTATCCTTAAGTGCTCAGGGCTTTTTGTTGTCTTTACCTCAACAAGCTTCTACTTCTACTTTGATAACAATCATTTAATTATGAAAACATTAATCCAGCTTCTTCAAAGTGGGTTGTTCTGTACGAGCACAAGTTTTATTAAAACAAGTTGCCAGATTATCTAATAAACTTGCCACATTGACTTTTTATATTTGAAGGTATTGGTTCTGGAATTATGTGCTTTTTATTTGAATTGCCAAATTGATGGGGTTCATAGTTCTCTTCCAATGTCATTATGCATGATACTGCTAGTATAGATTAAATAACCACTCTTAATCCCTCATGCTTCATTTCTTGGTTATTTTTCTGTATTGAATTATTGAAGTTTACCAATGTCATAGCTATGATTTTTTCTTTACTTGATAGGTTATTTGGAAATTACCTTATCGATTTATTTTACATGGTATTCGCATGTCGAATTTGGTCATTTGAAGAAAAATGAGAAGTTGAAGAATAGGCATAAGATAACTTTACCAACCATTCTCCTTTAATCAAGAGCAATTTTATTACACCATGCTTCGTCTAAAGGCATTTTCTGTTTTTTTTTTTTTGTACGTTTTATACTTAAGATTTTTTGCATTTTTTACATTTTTTTGCTGGACCAATAACTTTATTTAAATTTTATATTATGATATTATCTGTTATCGTACTGGCATTACTAGTCGAATGTCCTATGAAACTTACTTAGCAATCAATTATTGAAGGTGGAATAAGCTCATTCAAAAGCCTTATGAGGTAGGTGATGAAAGTGGATTAAAATTGGTACAAACCTTACTGAAGCCTATAATGTTAAGAAGAACTAAACAGAGCACGGACAGAGAGGGAAGGTCAGATAATTGGACAGACCGCATTTCTGATTTTATTATTTTGCCTCCTAAATATTTCAGGTATGCAGGCCCATTCTTGTTCTTCCACCTGCAAATGTTGGAGTAATTTATTGTAAGTTGACATCAGCAGAAAAGGACTTTTATGAGGCTTTGTTCAAAAAATCCAAGGTAAAAATCAAAATTTTTCTTAGTTTGTATTAAACTTGAAAGAAATTCTTCTCATATCCTCTTCCACAGGTGAAATTTGATCAATTCGTTGAGCAAGGCAGAGTTCTTCACAATTATGCTTCCATTTTGGAGTTGCTCTTACGTCTTCGGCAGTGTTGTGATCATCCATTCCTTGTTATGAGGTTTGCTTTTCCTTGATAATTTGTGAGTTCTTTTTGAATGCAGCGTCAGACTTGAGCTGTAATGATGATCCTACCAAGTATTCGTTCACCTTAGGAGGCTATTACTTTTATGGAATAGGCCACAACTGTGAAGAACACAGCTTACCCTTACCCTTGTTTTTTTTTTCTGCTCTTTCTAAAAGTATGTTCACACAGACTACATAATTTCAACCTTGTCTTAACATTGATAACGAAGCTATAAAATATGTTTGTGCAAACGGGCACTCAATTTCAATTATCCATGATACCTTATCTAAATATGTTTGTGCAAACGACCAGTTGTTCATCTAAGAAGGGGTGTTGTCGCAATTCAAAGTTTTGTGCTATTTGAAGCTACAACGATGGTACCTTGGATAAATATATTGGAAATTGCTAAGTTATTCTGAATGAATAGTTCGGTGTCGTGCAAATTTGCTGTTTTATTCTATGATATTACAAATAATTGTAATCTTTATAGTATATAAACTTGTGGTATTTTGTGATATATCAGTATTTCTCCTAGCGATATACTTGCTAGGAACAAGTAGTCTGTTCAATGTCATACTTATTAAAGCAATAAATTTATTTACTTAAGCTCTTGAAGATTGAATATATAGGAAACAAAATACATGGAGACTATAGGGGCGTACCATGACAATTTCTAACTAAAGAAAATTACTAAATAAATGATTTCCTTTGTAATTTTGAACCCCTCTTCTTATTTGTGTCTTTATGTATCACTTTTCCATAACATTTTCTTACACAAAAAATATTCATGTATTACTTTTATGATGTTGAAGTAATAACTTGTTTTGTCATGACCCAACTTTAGTTTCTTTTTTTATCTAAAACAATAAAAATATTTTATCAATTATTTAAGTTATTTAAACATAAAAAATAAAGACACACTCATGAACCAAAATAGTTCATTAATAATCTTGAAATGAAATGCACATATTATATGCATTGCTATATCATGCTTAAAAAGCAATGTTATTAAAAAAATAACTCACTACTTAATTCGAGCACATTATTAAGGTGAACATGTAATGAATACTACTCTTCATATATTCTACTATTTATTCACACAATACTAGATATATAGCTATTTTAATGGGTGTAAGTTTTCATTTAATTTTTTGGATGTATCACAATTATAAATTACAATAATACGATAGAAAGAAAACTCCATGCATGCTGTATGCTTGTTTACATAATCATACGTTAACAATTTTCTTAACCATATATTTAGATATCAATCGATAATATATTCTCCAAGTAATCACTATATTCACAAGTGTTACCATCTAAATTATTTCTATTTTAGTTTGATTTTATTTTCATTATATTTTTCATTAGTACAACATTTTAGCTAGCTACCATCAGGTGGTTGCTCCATTGATTAATAAGCACATGCACATATTTGTATGATGTACTTTCTTTGTAGCACTTTCAATTTCTAAATGTTTGTTTTATAAAATTTATAATATTAAATCTACCTTTGCATTATAGTGTTTAATAAATTTTAAATATAATTTACTTTAACTCATATAATAATATTTATCTATTCTATGTTAAATGTCATAACTTAGATATAAAATATGTAACCATAAACATTTGTGAATTCCATTACTATGATATATAAACAATCTTAAACAAGGCAAGATAAATACTTGTTAAATTTATTTTCAATACCTTTCCAATAATTTCTATCAAGCCATCCCAATAATTTCAGCTTACATCTTATTGAAAGTTAGAGTTAATCATAGCAAATCACTGTTTTTGAATATTAAATGTGAAAGAGAAAGTAAATGTCTCATTCTTCAACATTTCCTCAAAACTCTTTTATAAAATTGTACATAAATATCTAATTTTTAGTATGTTTTTACCCTATTGTCTTTGTATTCTATCATGAATTTACATAAATTGGTTTGTAAATATTTAGATCAAATAGTTTGTTTTTAGATTTTAGTGAAATAAAAAAAGGTGTACTGGTCACTTGCAGTTTGAGGACCAAAACCTTCTTTGGCACTAAGTGTTTAAAAAACCTAGCTTCCAAAAAGTCTATACATATGAAAGAGAGATAAGGGAGAAGCTTGATGTTGATTTTCAAATAAAAGGTGAGATGACTGCATGCAAGAAAACCTCAGCTGCACGAAAAGTGTATGGAATAAGGGACTGCGGGCAATGAGGAGAAGCTTGACACAATTTTACTTAGTAGATACTTAACTGGCATGTGTGCCGGAGAAGATGTTGGTGTTGGAAGCCTTACCGTAGCCATAACCCTCAGATTCCATTCTCATGTTATTTTAAATAGGGTTGGCTGCACTGAAGTATAATAATGCTAGTACGCATATATCTATATTTATGTAGTAATAATAATACTAAATTTTTGCCTCTTTAAATAAACAAGATACTGAAATTAGGATCCTAAATTAAAAACTTAACAAAGTTTTAAATTTATTTCTTCATGTTTGTTGAAATATCTATTTGATATATTATTTCTTGAGAAATGGTATATTAATTTTACCTTTTAAAATAGTATTACCATCAAAATTTTTAGTCGATATAATCAGTTTAATGTATAAGAAAGAAGGCAAAATATCTCCTATATAGCTGATACCTTATATGCAAGCTTGTTTTGTTTTCTAAGCTAATGCATAGACCCAAGGTTCTGAGCTTTTCCTTTCTTAATTTTTATTTGGATTTATGCTTCTTTGGGTTTTGTTTTGATCGCATGCTCTTGACCATATGTATGACAAATCCTTGCCATGTGCCAAGCTTGCGGTATCAAAAAATGTGCCTATCTCATATGGCATCAAAAATTTTGGATTAACCAGTCAACAGATCAAAAAGGTATTGAACTAAAATAGAAAGCCTTAGCTAGAAAAAGTGAATCTATTTTAAACGAATTCAAATACAGTGCCAGCAATGGTGTATTGTTATTGTTAAGGCTGTTAAATGTCTTGGTTAGGAAGTTGAGTTTATAAATTTAGCTTTATTAACTAAGAGGAAAACTATTAAAGAAATTATTAGGAAGAATCTCAAATACTTTTAAAGCTTCTGGAGGGGTTGTTATTTGAATGTGCACAATTAATACTAAGGATTTGTGTAGCTGGCCCTACTTAATGAGATTAAGGCTTGATGTTGTGTGTTGAATCTTCATTCAATCTTACAGTATTTATAGCTTCAAAACATTAGTAAATATCATTTATTAAACATATGTTTTAACTTTCGTTATACTATGCATGTAATGCTATATGATGTCATTTGAATTTTGAAAATTGAAAGTTATTTGATATTCTAAGCCTTTAATAAAATTTCAACATAACCTTATCAAGGATTTCTAGAACGTGGTGAATGTATTTTATTGTTCTTGTGCTAGAGGAGGAACTGAAGCCTTCCAATGTCGATTATGTTGTCAGAAGGAAAAGGGCTAGAAAGTTCATGTGTTTTTCAATTTGAAATTTGTAGTACTCTACATTTATTTGTTAGCTACCAGATTTCCTTATTTAGAACTTAAAGAGGGGCTTCCATTTAATCATGCACAATGGAAACAAATAGTTCATCTAACCGACTCCACTCCTTGGAATTATGGTTTAGTCGTGTTGCTGTAGAGAGCTACTGAATTGTGTGGCGTCATGCTGTCATTTCCATCTTTGTGCACATATGAGGCAGCAGTTGTGCATTAATGTTTTTGATGGCGGTGTTTCTGGAAGTTAAATGGGATTGCATTTTTCTGGATTCAAGATTATGGAAGGAGTACTAAATAGTTATTGTTAGAAATAGTGATTCCAGGCTTTGTGGTTGCAAGTCTTCTGCTTGAACATTTGTACAGCAATGAAGGCGTTCTTTCTGGGAATAACCTTGTAGGAACTGTTTTGCTATAGAAAGGATGGAATGGAAAATGAAGAGGTTGTTGCAAGGCTTTCCTTACCACTGGTGGGTTTCCCTTTTTTCCCAGTTGGAAGTAAATACCAAAGTAAAGGAAACAGACAATTATTGAGTTGTTTTTTACTGTACCCACATAAACGCCTTTCTCAAACACTAGTTAGAATGATTGCTAGAACTTTATGTCTAGTGGTGGACAAGAACTCCGAATGAGCTGATAGTAGTTGTATAAGGAAACGACAAGAACTCACAATTAGAAGGATGCTGATACGGTCTACAAAATAAAGTGCTGTATATCAAGACAAGTACAACAAGATGAGAAAAAGGACTGCCAAATTGAGGATTCTCACGACTTCACGAGACAGATACATATATTTTCATTCTTATCTTTTAAGACAATCTAAGGTCCCTGTTTATAGGCCCAAAATAAAATCTAAACTTCTAATATAATCCTTTCAAGTGCAAAACTGTCCTAATATAAAAACTCTTGAATAGTACAAGAATCAATCTTTTTGTACTATCCATTCAGTTTTCTTTGCTATGTTCTTATGTAGAAGCTCTTGATCATCATGCTGTTAATAATGTAATTTGATGCAAGCAGTCGCAGCGATACAAAAGAATTTGCGGACCTTAACAAGCTAGCAAAGCGTTTCCTCAAAGGCAGCAAAAGCGCTGCCGGAGGGGAGTCTGACACTACCCTTTCAAAGGCTTATGTTATGGAAGTTGTAGAGGAATTGAGGAAAGGTGAAGAAGGGGAGTGCCCTATCTGCCTAGAAGCATTTGAGGACGCTGTGCTGACTCCATGCGCTCATCGTCTGTGCCGGGAATGCCTCCTCGCAAGCTGGCGGAGCACTGCTTCTGGCCTCTGCCCGGTTTGTAGGTATTTCAAAATTTCTTTGTTAAAAAAGTTGCATAATTAAAAGCATATATTTGTTATGAATTTGTTATCATAATTGATTTTAATTTGTAGAACCACTGTGAACAAACAAGAGCTTATAACTGCTCCCACGGAGAACCGGTTTCAGATTGATGTTGAGAAGAACTGGGTGGAATCATCAAAGGTCTCTGCCCTTCTTCAGGAGCTGGAGAAGCTATGTGCTTCTGGTTCCAAGAGCATTGTCTTTAGCCAATGGACTGCTTTTTTGGACCTCCTTCAGATCCCACTCTCTAGAAACAATATAGCGTTTGCTCGCTTGGACGGAACCTTAAATCAGCAGCAGAGAGACAGAGTGATCGCCCAGTTCACAGAGGATAAAGACATTTTGGTGCTGTTGATGTCATTGAAAGCTGGAGGCGTTGGAATCAACCTGACTGCTGCAAGCAATGCCTTTCTCTTGGTATTATTTTCTTGCTTTGCTGTATATATATATATATATATATAATATCTGTTGGATTTTATTGATAATGGTAAAGAGTACCAGAGACTTAGGGGGTAACCTCACATGGAAGGAGACCCCAATAAACAAAAAAAGCACTAAATATAAGGATTCTTGAGCCAACTGGCCCCTTTTTCTTTAGATTATAATTGTGCGTCGATGACTTTGAAAACTTCAACCCTTTTTTCTCTTATTTCTACTTCCTTTTTTTGGTGGAGATGTTTTCAAGTTCATTGAAATCATTGTCTTAGAAGATACTATCCTCTTCTTTTTTTCTTTTCTATGCATATATCTAAATGTGTATTGTTGAATCTTCATTATTTTGAACCATTTTATTTGTTTGTTTGAAGGATCCTTGGTGGAATCCGGCAGTTGAAGAGCAGGCTGTCATGCGTATTCATAGAATTGGTCAGACTAAGACTGTTTCAATTAAACGATTCATTGTGAAGGTACAAGTAATAATATCAGATACTATTCTTAAATTATTATTATTATTATTGAGTAGTGTTCTTATGTTCCAATTTCTCTCAAAAGTTATGATGTGGCAAGAGCATTTAGTTTCATGCATTTTTGTTTGTGAACTCCTCTCTCAGCTGCATTTATTTGAGTTTTCTTCAGCTCTTATGAATTATATATTCTGCTTTTTCAAAAGAAATATCTTTGCTACGTATTACGGTTTTCAAACTAGGATGGAGGAGGGATTCCGGCCACTTGATATCCCGAATTGGATGGCTTTCCAGCAAGATACTACACAGAAAAAATACCCTCCTGGATATAGCCTTTTTGCTAAAATTAATGTTTAGAGTTTGAATTTTTTGTTTTTTTTTTTTTTGTTATAAATAGTTTCTTTTTCTGTTTTACTTTGTAAATATTGTTGACTGTATTTTTCTAATAATATTTTCGAGCTGTGTCCCTCACCCGTATAAGAAGGCATTGAACTTATTATTAATGGACAGGGAACTGTGGAGGAGAGAATGGAAGGGGTGCAGGCAAGGAAGCAAAGGATGATATCCGGAGCACTAACTGATCAGGAAGTGCGAACCGCAAGGATAGAGGAATTGAAGATGCTCTTCACTTGAAGATCATCATAGTTTAAAGTTAGCCAACAACCTTTTTTTTTCTTTTATTTTTAGGATTTAGGGTTTAGGTTTAGGATTTAAATTAAATAATGTTTAATTTCTGTCTGAAATAGTTATCAAGCGCTCTTTCTGATGGAGAAAAAAGAATATTATAGCATTTTCTTCGTTTTGTACCTTTGGAAATATATTGAATGAAATATTGATGATCAGTATATATGTGAAGTGTACTGAAGAGGTTAATATCGTCTTTCTATCATGTGTTGATGCCAATAATTATGATCAAATATTTTTGGTATGATTATTATAGTAAGGTCATTAACCTGATTTTATATTTTAGATATTAAAAGGATTAAAATTTGTTTATTGTCATATTAGGGTTGACAATTCTAACTCGAAGCTTGAAATTATTTGGATTTTGAGCTGAATTGAATTTGATTCGAAATTTTGGAAGATTAAAGGGATTTCGGTAATAAGATTGCTTGTAAATATAATTACAGAAAATTGTACTTTTCAGAGACTCAATTGCTTGAAAGAATGTTGGATGATATGTTCATTATGATGAAAACAAAGGCAATACTAAAAATATTCCAAAATATTAGTAACTAAACTTTGATGTTATGTATGTGTGTACATATGCTTGCATATGATAGCATGAGTAATGACTTAACCCATGCAATGTGAACAATCAAATTGTATATGGCAAACATGAGGCAAAAAAAATTGGAGTATGTGAATGGTGTTTTGGCCTAGTAGTTAGGTCTTGGATTTACATTTTTTTTACAAGTCAATAGTTCAAATCTTATCTATCATATATTTGTCTTGTTGAGGTTTAACTTCATCTCAAAAAATTTGTAGGATCTAAATTGAATCTTATAGTATTTTCTAGGACAATAAATTTCAAAATGTAGTGTAGGCAAGTGGTTGATATGCTAGTTTATGAAACTATTATTTTTCAAATGAACAGGACTTAAATCTCACTGGCTTCAAAGTTTCTCTTATTATGAGTCTCAATATATTTTATTAAGATAATGCAAATAATTTTCTTTGAACAAAAAAAATTGAAATTGTAAGTACATTAATGTGTATTTAAATGTTCTAATTATAAGTACATCTATTTTGGGTGGCTTCATAAATTATGGGATGGCATGTTTATAATAAATAGTTGTCAAATTATCATTTAAATTGGAAATGCACATAGCAATTCATATTTTTAAGCTTTAATAAAATGTTCCAAAGTTTTGGATAGACTTTGAAAATGGCATTAATATTGCAATGATTTATATAATAAATAACAAAAATGGTTAAAAGTTAACAATTGAGAACTTTGATTTGGGCATGGCATTATTAGATAATTAGAATTTTAAAGCACTTTTTAAATTAAGACCATGTATATCATCTTTCTTTAACTATGGAGGTTCCCAAATTTTTTGCCATATTATAAAAATTTACTCATTTTCTTGTACTTTAGATATTTGATCACCTATATATGAAACCCTAAGTTAGTCAAACAAAATTTCAACCTTTATCTTTCTTATGTTACTTGTCTGCTCATTAGAAGCCTAGGAACCATGATATGATAAGTGATAGAACAAGGATTATGAGATTATTGAAGGAATCTTGAGACATTGAAGAGTCAGTTTAGGTTTTTAAATATTATTTTCACTTATCTTCAAGTCTTATCTTAATTTAGTGATAATCACTCTTAAGATCAAATTTATAAAATTCAGTCACACAGGAAATGAGCTACAACATATGATCAAGTCAAAGTATGGAAAATCAACACTTAATGATAATTTTATTCAATACATAACTACTTGTACACATTCTCCACGAGCCATCTTTTCAAGGAGTGAGTAAAACAAGTATTACACAAGGGCTAATACATCTTTACAAAAATGTTCTCTATAATTATTCATTTAGTGATGCAGGACAATAAATAACATGAGAAGGATGCCCATGACTCAAGCATTTGCACGAAACATAACTGAAGATTGAGCAAATGCTGCATTGTATTGTGTTATGTTTTGAGTTTATGTTTGTAGCATCATATGCCTTCTTATGTTTTATTATTTTGTCAGATATGTTGCTACTACCAATTTATTGGTATATTTTTATTTATGTTATATTTAAGTGTATTGGTAGATTATGAAGGGACACCTTAAAAATGATAGGAAATAATGTGGCAGGATTGTATATATGATTTGGAGAGTTTTAGGAAGGATTTTGGTGGATCAAATGATGTCGAATTGACATTTAGTTTGGTGGAGGTGTTAATTATGATATTTATAACTTTTGAAAGTAATTCTATTTTTTTATTTTTTTGGGGTTTTTGTGTGGAATGGTAGACAGAAAATGAGATCACAAATGAAGAAGCAAATAAAGAAAATGCATGCAAGATAAATTCTAAGATTATCTACACCTTGGGTTCTTGAAGATTATACACATGTTCAATACCTTTGATTATGCACACTGAAAGGGAGTAATGGCCATCCACGCCAAAACAAGAAAGATTATTAGGATTATACACAGCTTGGTGGCCTTGCCGCTATGCATGCACACAAGGTTGAAGTAATTATGCACACCACTTCATGCACTCTTGCAAGAGCACCACTCTCACAGAGGCGGAAGTAAAATGATTTTTCATTTTCTATTTTTTTAAAAAGACATACATTGTATATATAGAAGTACGCATTCAGTCATAACCTACCAACACACTTAAATATAACATAAATAAAAAGATACCAATAAATTGGTACTGGCAACATATCTCACGAAATAATAAAACATAAGAAGATATATGACACTACAAGCATAGACTCAAGACACAACACAATATGATGCAACACATGCTCAATCTTCAGACATGCTCAGTGTAAATGTATGAGCCATGGGCATCCTTCTCATATAATTGTTATTCTGCATCATTTAATGGTCACTTTAAATCAACATGCATCATAAGGTTTATTTTGTATGTGCAATGTTTAGAAGTGAGAATCTATTTGGTAGATTATTAAGTATAAGGCTAGAGTATTACATAGCAAGTCAAATATATCCATAGTAAGGGGTTTTGATGGTGTGTGTTTCACTTCTTATATATGGAGAATGTGAAAATAAGTAAGAATAAATATTATTTTAATAAATTTCTTAAACCCCATATTATCTTTCTCTTGTGTAGAAAAATTATTCAAGAATCATTACTAGTGGAGTTGTGTGGGCTACATGGGTGTAGTACAAATAGCTGTAGCTTTGAAATCTTAAGGCAATTTAATTTTGAGTAAGAATCACTTCTTAGCTTTTGCAGTGTGAGTAAAGGAGGTTTTATAAAGTGAATAATAAGAAAGAACATAATAGTTTTTCTATGATGTTAAACACATATATGTTCTTCTTCATTCCGTAATGGATGGCATCCTAGTCAAATAGCCATGGATCATGGGCAACACATCACACCAAATCTTAGCCTCATAAATACTTTTCTTAATCAAAACCAAACATGTTGAACTAATATATAGAGAAGTATGAAGAAATGTTATAGATGTGGTTTAGCTTAAAGGTTGTCTTGTGATAAGACTCCTAATGATTTTATCTTCTTCACTCTATCACCATTAATGATTGGAAACATTTCTCATATTGGAAACATTTTATAAAGACAGAAGTTGGGATTTGCACTAATGTTGCATGTGCTCTAATTTGTAGCACTAAGTAAATAATATCATAATAATGCATAGTTTATGTTCATTAGAATTGATGAGATGGTGTGCTGTTTTCATCACCTAATAAACTTAATGATTTATCCAACCTCAAAATGATCTTATTCTCGGAATTGGAGTTAGTGAATACAAGAAAAATAGCAATAATTTTTCTTTAGAACTGCTCCACATATTGTATTGTTCTCTTAGCATTGAAGAAGCCACATTGGAAACAAGGCAAAATTGTATGCAACATACTGACAATTGAAAATGAAAACCTTACTTAAATAGAAGAAGAAAAATTGTTGAGCATCGATCAACGCAAATGACGATGAATCTCTTTAGGCTGATAAAAGTCAAGTTTGACCATCGACTACTAGCAAAGGATTGCCAAGCACTAGTGGTTGAAGGTGATTCACACTAACTTTTAATACTAGCTTGATAAATTATTCTTTAACATCATTTGATTGATGTCTTTAGGTGTAGAAATATATGTAGTGAGGCTACTTACATAATCTTTAATAAGATCATCTTGCTCTAATTGTGATGAACCAAAGCTATAGAAATAAGTGTATATACTATTATGTGTGTTTTTGTATTTGAAAATCCAATTTCTTGAGCGCATCCTTAGCTTTTCGAGCGAATTGTTCAATCTAGTTTTATTTAATAAAGACAGATTAAGAACTTCACATATTATTGGATTATGCACAAACAATTGTGAATAGTTATTAGTTCAGTGAATAAAATCTTTAGATTTGAGCTATAGATCAAGAGTTCAAATCTCTTTGCTATATTTTCGTCTTTTGATGAAACTCATCTTCTTTAAAATACAAAAGCACAATTAATTCACTCATTTGTATATTTATGATTAATCCCATAAAAGAATTACCTATTACTGAAAATAAAAGATTGCATTATGAAAGAGGCATCTCCACGTGGCTATATGAAGTGTTCTTTTCCTTGTTTATTTAAAGTAAGTAATTTGATATATATCTCTAATAGTCTTAAAATAGCTCTTAAAAATATGCGAACAAAGAAAAATATATATTTTAAATACAAATCATAATCAATGAATCTCTTGAAAAGCTATTTAGAAGCGGAATAACATTTTTCATGATAGATCTTTGAAGTTTCTTGAACTCAATACCTACTAAAATCTACCTTAATTTGAATTAAAACAAATTTTTAGAGTAAAGTGGAAGGGATGACTCATAAACACTTTAATTCCATGGAAGGGTCTCACACTCTTATAATACCATGACAGCCTTACTAATAATGTTCGGCTTTCTTTAACTAAGAAAATGCTAATCAAAAATTCTTAAATCATAGAAGAAAGAAATGCAGGACTCTTGCATGGATCCAATCATAAATTTATATTCTTTGGTGTGAATGATGTTGTTCTCGTGATTAAGGTTGTTGTATTTATAAATTTGATAGATCAAGAGTTCAAATCCCATCGTTCACATAATTATCTCATTAACATCTAATTTCTTCTAAAAATAGGATTTTTGAACTATAATAGCATTCCTATATAGATTTTCTAAAAGAAAAATTTTAAATGTTCCCAAATAATAACAAAATGGAAGTGAGAAATGATTTCTTGGAGGCTCATAGGATGCGATCATGACTAATGGTTGATCCAATCCTAGTTTTCCGCAGTTGAAACTGAGTGAATTTAATGATAGTTTTTGTGGAAAAAAAAAAAAGTTTGTATTTTTTGAGTGATGTTTGGAAGCTATTTGGGAGAATGCATACACTACTGCAGTATTTGAGATTCAAATTTTCTTTCCCAAACGGGATTCTGAAGCAGGGATCGATTTCCAAAGATTCAGAGGGGCTGAGCTGTTAAAAAATCAGCAAATAAGTTTCCTCGTGCAGCAAATCACGATTTTCCGAACAGCAACAGTTGGCGGATTTCTTTCCTGATGAAGCAGCTCTCAGATCTTCCAATATTTCAACCGATGGAAGCACTGATGACAGCAGCTTTAAGAATCATAGTTTTCCTGTTCGAGAAGAAGGCCGAATCAAGCACTTGAGGATTTGCATTTTTTCTCAAAAGATCACTCCTTCATGCAATTCTTTATGTGATAAAAGTATTTTTCAGTTGCGTAGCAAAGTAGGTTTAAAGCCTTTCTGTATTTGGCATCTCGTAGCCATCATTTGCTTCGGAAGACTAACAAAGCGGGGAAGGCGTGATAGAACACATGGCTTACAATAATTTTATATTATTCTTGTCGTTTTTTTCCACTATTCCTTCACCACTGAATAAAAAAGAAAACCTAAAAGAGGCAGTGTGCCACTCAGGACTGCAGATAGGAATTCCTCGTTGCAAGAAGCTTGACAGCAGCAGCATAGAAGAGACAACCCACAGAAACCTGAAAGCAGTAGACAATCTTCAAAACTAACATCACGCCTTCTTCCAGCAGACATAAAGAGAGCTCAATGTATGAAACTAAATCATAAAAGCATAAGCTCTTTGTAGTCCTGAAGCTCATATGAAGTGTGTTGGGAGCAACCAAAAGGCTTATGCTTTAGTTAAAGAGAATTCAACAAGCTTAGACACAAAATCTATAAAGCTCATATGAAGTGTGTTGAGAGCAACCGAGCCTACCCCACATTCCTCTTTTAATAGAGTCCCAAGAGATTTCAAATGATTTAATCATTTTAATTACACTAGCTGTAATATGCAAGTATATGAACCAAAGATTCATGAACTATCAAATCGAGAATTTAAGGAGCTACAAGTGATCCGCAACAAAATTAATTTTCTAAATCAGTAGTTCATCATTTGCCAATTTCATCAGTAAACCAAAGTATTTTGTTGGGAAAATACTGGCTTCCTTAAGAAAGTATGACAACAAGTTCACTGCAATGCAAGAAAAGCAAGGGTGAAAGAAGGCAACCTTGCCTTGGACCTCTACTAGAGGCAAAGAACCCTTTAGATGAACTATTGATACTAATAAAGAAATGAACGTTCATAATGCGCAAGTCACATCCACATATCGAAAATAAGATGAAAATTCCTTATAAACATTCTATCTATTATGAATTCCCTGCTAATACTTGTAACTAAAGGTTGCTACCTCACATAATCAAGCTTAATTAGAGCCAAAACCTATCATCAATAAGTTCTAAACATCATTATGACCA
The DNA here is from genome assembly GCA_016760335.1 of Gastrodia elata. Lineage (NCBI taxonomy): Eukaryota > Viridiplantae > Streptophyta > Magnoliopsida > Asparagales > Orchidaceae > Gastrodia > Gastrodia elata. The sequence continues at coordinate 4,018,042 of CM028678.1, read as the reverse complement.
AATTCAAAAAAATTGGAGATAAAATAATCAAAACATAATTTTTTTTATTATTTTATTTAATTTAAATACCCAAAAAATTATGTAAATTATTTTGACATAAAATCTCAAATATAATGACATACTTGAATTCATCACATCAAAATATGCTAAAAACACAAGTGTCGTAATTTTTAGACTTGCATCAAAATATGTAATATAGTATAATACAGAGAACAGAGTGCAGAAGCTAAAGACATATCATCCATATATTCATTCATCCAGAAATAATAAGTAAAGATATATATCTCAGTAAATAAGCCAGAAAATACATCAAGATATGCTTGTTTATTACAGACTTTAATAAAAGTACAGAAAGTAAACTATCATCTCACTAAATTAGAAAAAATCTAAGGATTAAGACCCCCACCCCACAGCTATTCAGAAACACCACACCTCACGTCCTCTTAAGTCTCATGCAGCTCCACGAGCAAAGGCTCCTCAATGCAATTTGAATCTGGCATTTTTAGGGCCTCACCCAAAAAAATAAAGAAAATCTTACTTAGACAATGAGTCAATTTTAGGCTCACTAAAATGCATTTATTAAGTTACAGATATATTTAACTTAAAGCAGTAAATAAATAGTAAAAGTAAGTGAAACAATAAGTAAATTACTACAAGCACTGATACCACTTAAAAACAAGTACCAAAATTATTGAAAACACTGAAAACAGATGCATCAAAACTGAAAGCCATAATATGCAATATGAACTCCAAACATATGCCAATCTGAATTGCACATGTTACAGTATGTAATCAGAGTGTGCTTCAACATCACTCAACCGAAATGAACCCAACAGTACATGTACAAAAAAAAATGTGTCCAACACACTGAATCAACAAGAATGTGCCCAACATACCGAAATAAATGAGCCCAATGCTCAGATATATATATATATATATATAGGTGTGTGTGTGTGTGTGTGTGTATGTGTGTGTGTGTATGTGTGAATCAGCAAATAAGTTTCATCATGCAGCAAATCACGAGTTTCCAAACAACAATAGTTTGTGGATTTCTTTCTTGATGAAGCAGCCTCACCGATCTTCTAATATTTCAATAGATTTATCTTCCAAATCAATCGATGGAAACACTAATGACAGCAGCTTTAAGAATCTTAGTTTTTTGAAAGAGGAGAGAAAAAGGAGAGAGAGAAAGAGGAAAGAGAATGAGAAAGAAAAAGCTAAATTGTACACTTTAAGCATTTAAGAGGAAGAGAAGCCAAAACTTTTATACTAAAATAATGGAGGAGAGAGAAAGAAGAGAGAGAAATACAAGAGAGAGAGAAGGAAGAGAGCCAAATTGTACCCTCCAAACATTTAGAAGCTAAATTTCTCGTTAGAATAATGAGGAGAGAGAAAAAAGGAGAGAGAAAAAAATTCTTCTTATAAATACCCCTTCCCTTCCCCCCTCATCTCCCACTCCTCCCCCACTTCTCCCCCACTCCTCTTCTCCCCTCATTTCTCTCTCTTTACTCTTCCACCACTGGATTCTCCTACCGACCTTCAGTAAACCCTCATCAATGTAAGGAAGAGGGAAGAAAGGAGAAAGGGAGAAAAAGGGGGGAGGCGGGGCAGGGCGGGTGGGGGGCGGGGAAGAAGAGAAGAAGAAGAAGAAGAGGAGAGGAGAGGAGGGCCAGGAGGGGAGGGGGAGGGCAGTCAGAGGAGAGAGAGAGAGAGAGATATATACAACTATTTCACTCATTTTCTTTCTTTTATATATAATATTTTTTAATTTCTGCAACTTTTATTTCATCATTTCTTTATATATATATATATAATAAAGATATTATTAATATTATTATTATTATAATTATTATTATATAAGAAAGAGAAATGATAAATTCAAAAGGAAAAAGAGAGAATAAAGAAAGATAATTTCTCTCTTATATAATTATTATAAATATTATTTTGTTTAGTAATTATAACTCATTTTTTTAATGAATAATTATCATTATTAAATAAATAAATTGTTAAGTTTTTGACTAATTGCTTACAAGTATAAAATCGTACAATTACTTGATTTTTGACTTTTTGATTCATGCACTAAGAAAATGTATTATATGCCTTTTATTACTCTTATTTAATATATTTTTCCGCTCAACATCGCACAAATTTGATAAAAATACTTTTAAAAGTCACATCAAATGATATATGAGAAAATTAGGATAACTGAGTAGCATGGTTCACTGTTGATCTATTTTTTGTCTGATCAGACAACAATTAGGACGGGGTTGTCTGACATCGAGAGGCATAAGGAGCATATACTGATAAGCTTTTGAGGGGGTAGGTATAGAAGGAAGATGGAGATGTAACACAAAATTAAACCCCACTATTCCTCGATATTGTACTTGCTGAACAAAATCATATTTTGCACCAGATATCAAATACTAAAATTTTTTATTTATTTTTGTGACTATAATTATTTTTATGTTAAAATTTCAGTTCAATTAAAACAGATTTGTAGGGATAAACTTGTAAAACTTCTTATTTTTTATCAAATTATTAATTATTTTGCTTATTATTTAATAATTATAAAGTTAACATCTATCAGTACTTAGCTTCACAACTAACTAGTATTCAAATATCTGCACTTTTGAAATATTCCCAGATTAGGAGCTCATCCTAGAGGAAAGGTGCGAAGGATCAAATAATGATGATACTGCTACCTGTTGATTTATTATATTTTAACTTTATTTAAAGTTTATAACTTTTTTGTTTTATTTAGAACTTTGTGATTAAAACTTTATGATATTTCTAAATTAATAAATAAATGAGTTATGTTTAATGTTTGCATATTATATCTTTTAAATTACTCAATATGATCCTGCGACTAGGGGACTTACCCCAAACCGGTGCTGGATTAGCCCTCACTAACTTGGTATTGGGTCCCCACACTTACCATCCAATTAAGATGGATAGGGAGGCAAAGGTTAACTTGTTAAGTCACTACAAATGACTTAACCCACACAAGGGTTCCAAAAGATAACTACTACTTCTAATCCATTATATTAAGATTCTAAAGCTTAAGAAAAACTTAACATCAAAGAACAAAGGTTCTTTGACTTTAAAAAATGGGTTCTAGGTTTACAATGTATTTAAAGCACCATTATTAAGCCAAGTCTAATAATGAGGCAAAGTTAATTACTAATCTACACATATGAGCTTACATGCAAAGGTTAGAACAATCTAACCAACATGTAATCTCACACTAAGGAGAATTTAGAGTGAACTAACCATAGAGTTAGTCCACTCAAGATTTCTATCATCGAAGAGATGTTCATCTATTGCTAAAGGATCATACTAAAGCAAAAGGACACTATCCTCATTGGATACTTAACCTTAAAAGAATGGGAAGACTAATGCCTTAAGTCATAAAGTGTGACTTAACACCTTAAGGTTTCTAAGGTTTATTATAAATTTTCCATAGCAAGGGATCTCTTATCCAAATGGTCAAGGTGCTGGAGTTCTAAGGAATAATAAAAGGTCACAATCACAAGTTATAAACTATTACTTAATTAAGATAATGTGCTATAGTTTAGTTGACCAATCAAAATGATAGGTGGCTTTCCAAGGAGTGAAAGGGCACCCTGGACATAAGGATTGATTTACTAATGATGCAATTAGACTCAAAATAAGAAATAACCATAAGTAGGGATTTATTCTTTCAACTAGGGTATTGTTTCCTACATATGCATCTAATTAATTTTAAGTCAAATTGACCAAACACTAAGGTTTATGAATGGCTTAGACAACAAGAATCAAGGTCTAAACTATTGGGATTAGCTTAACTAAATACCAAGGGCAAAATGGTTATTTAAGGGACATAAAAGCTAATTAGGTTTTATGTAATCACATAATTAGGTTTTATGCATCATAATGAAAGCATATACAACAAGATCATTGAAATTGGAGCACTTTAGCTCTTAATTTAAGCTAATCATACTAAATTATCATTAAGACAAGATTAATGAAATTAAATACAAAAAATAAATACTAAGCATGCATTATTGTTCTCTACTACGTAATGAACAAAATAATACTAAGTTTTGCAAAATTGGATGTCAAATTATCAAAGTTATGCATTAACTAAGGTTTAAGGTTAATTAAGCAATGATTAATAAAGTCATTTACAGAGACATAAATATTATTGATTTCTTAGATTCTACATATTTTTTGAGCAAAATGGTATATAAGTTTGCTATGTTTGTATGAGTATTGAGAGAAATAAGGAAACCCTAATTTCTGATATTTTCCCATAAGATTAGAACTTTAGATTGCATTAAAATCCACTACATTATTCCATTTAAATGGCTCGGGTTCTGTTGGGTCAACCAGGACCCAATGGGTTGGCCCAATTCAGAAAGGCGTGGGTCGACTGGGCCCGATAGCCCAGCATTGTCAAACAGCGCGGGCCTTTGGTCGGCCTGACCCACACTGTAGCACTTCATATTGATAGAAGAATGGCAGTGAAGAACCGGGGATTTAGGGTTCTCGGAAGAAAAACCCTAAATTCCTGATGGATCTGGCACCTCCCAAAATGAGCCGTAGCTCAAAAATGACGCTTACGCCGAGTCCTACATGGCGATGTTGTAAACCCCATCAGAGTTGCTCCCAGTTGCCGATCCTTAAACAACGATTGATTTTAGCAAAATCATGCATTTTTCAATTATAGAAGTGGCTATATATAAAATTCATTGCATATGATGTTTAGAACTTTTTAACATATGCTTATATAGCAAACTTGCACTTGTAGGCCTTCTCAAGTATATGTATCGAATCAATGTATTATTGTTTCCTATAATTTAAGATAATTGTGTTAATTTAATAGATTTTTTATGTGGCTTGAAATAGGAACATTAGGTTTGAAACATTGTGATAAATTATTAGGATACTTAAAAATTAATTTGTTCAGTTAGATTTAAATTCTAAATTTTTAAATAAGAACTAACTACTTTAGATCTTAATTAGTAAATATTTGCTTCATTTTCTAATTAACCTTATTAATTTATCTTGTGATCTTAGACTAGTATGAATTAAGTGTCGCGAATGATAATGTGATTTTCTTATCTCAACTGTAAGCTTAATTTCTTTTGATTTTCTCTTAAAGAAAGAGACCAGCACGAATTGACTTTTATTAAATCAATAAAATATGCTTGATTACCAAATGATCAATTCTTAATAATTATATGATTTCACTCCATGACTTGATTATTTATGATAAGCTTAGAAGCTTAGTGGATTAACATGATTGATTTTTATTTTAATCAAGTGATTAAAGTTATGAACATACATGTACTTACATCTTAATTTGATTTCTTGAACCAACTCATATTACAAATCTAGATGCAATGATTAGAAGATCTATACATCATAATGGTTATGATAGACTTTATGAGTTAAGTGTTATTGCACCTTAAGTTAAGGAAACCTTGAGGTAGGTAGTGCCTTATTATTCATACATTGAGGTATACCTTTAGATGAACCCCTTGAGCCTCAAATGATTGATCGTATATCTTGTGGTAGGACAACCTAAAGAGATTTATATTTTTGTGATAGATATCCTAAATTTAAGGATTTATATGTCAATTTCCTTAGAGCCATTTGTGTATAACCCACTACAATGGAGATGGATTCCTTAGTTTGAATTTCCTTGGATACTAAAATAGGCAGCTTAGGCATGATAATATTAGTATTATCATAGTGATGTTTGTAGTACATATCTATATAACTAATTTAATTCAATATAGTATGAAAATGATTATTTTATCCAGAATAAGATTGTAAAAGAGTTTCGTCCCCTTATCTTTGTGTGCATCTATAAGTGTAATTTAATTTGGGATAAAATATCCCAATTCTAGGGTATGTGTAATTGAGGTATCAAACATCTTAGCTTGAAAGAATAAATTGTAAAAGAGTTTCATCCCCTTATATTTGTGCGCATTGATACGTGCATTTAAACAAATTAAGTATTTCAAGTCACCATTCTTAAGGCATACACTAAGTCATGTATTATGTGGGGTATTAAACAACTTAGTTTGAGAGAATAAACTGTAAAAGAGTTTTGTGCCCTTATCTTTGTGCGCATTGATAAGTGCAATAAAACAAACTAAGTATTTCAAGTTATCTTTCTTAAGAAAATACTAAATATGTATATGCACTCTCTTTATGTGATAGCTTAAAGATTTATAAGATTTTAGTTAGAATGAATAGTCTGGTTCGTAGTGACACATGATTAAATTTTTTATTATGGTAGCCTTAATAAAATGTGCTTGTTAAAATAATCAAGATGTATAATCTAACAACCAAAATTGAATGTTTTATTTTGGTATATTTTTCAATGATTTAGGAATCATATTAATTTGAAAGTATTTGGCATGAATTGCATAAGCATAAGCATCAAGAAGCATTTGTGAATTATGGTATGCAGCATGCATCAAAATTAAGTAGGACCTATGCATTACAGTAGGCATCATGGATATTAAGATTCCTTTGGGGTGCATGTGGCACCAAATGCATAATTGTAGCATTAATCAGTGGCATACTCAGATGCATATACAGTGACATATAGCACAGCCTTATTTAAGTATTTTACAAAATACTTGTTTTAGCACTTTGTTATTTTGTTACTATTTTTACTTTACTTTCACTTATATACAATTTTTAACATTTAGTTATTTCAGTACTTTCTGTAGTAGTTATCTGTTTTATTTAATGTTAAACTCCTTAAAACTGTATTAAATCTTATTGTAGCTATTATTATGTTAGACTTATTATCTAACATAAAATTCTTTTCTTTTCTTTTGTTTGGGTAACTGGCATTTTAGTTTCGATAATTTGTTAGATCCAGAGCAGTTTAAGGAGCTAGCATTGGGCTGTAATAATTAATCTTGATGTATTTTCTTTCCTTTTTTGAGATAAATTCCCTTTTACTCAGTTTTGTGATGAATGAATGGGATGACTGCTTATAGCTTTTGCATTCTGAATATTTCTTCTACTTATACTTAATATTGTGATGTGATCGATATGAAACTCATAGGAAGTATTCATATACATTGGATACATATTCTTATCATCTTTACTAATTCTAATACATATAAATGTCTTAGCTACTACTTAAGATAAGGAAGTTACTTGTCTTAAGGATTAGCATTCAGCAGCATCAAGTTTGTTCTGGGGAAGTTCAGTCTTCCCAAGTAACGCACCGTTCCGCAGCCAACTCTTCCTATTGCGTGCGACGATAGGACGGGGCGTTACACATAATGAGACTATATTGATAAGCATCTGAGGGGGCAAGTATATATGAAAGTTAGGATTTGTACACGAACTATAACCCCATTTTCCTAGATTTTGTATTTGCCCAACAGAATCATATTTTTGCGCCAGATATTAAATGTTAAAATTTTATATTTATTTTTGTGACAACAATTATCTTTATGCTAAAATTTCATTACAATTAAATAAGTTCTTAGGAATAAATTTATAAAAAAATTTATTTCCCATCAATTTATTGATTATTTTGGTTATTATTTAACAATTGTAAAGTAGATATCCATCAGTACATAATTTCACAACTAATTGGTATTCAAATACCCACACTTTTGAAACGTGCTCAGATCAGGAGCTTATCATAGAGGAAATATGCTAAGAACCAAATAATGCTCACACTACTATCTGCTAATTTTTTGCTTTTTGACTCTTATTAAAATTTGTAATTTTTTTATTTTACTTAGATCATTGTGGTCAAGATTTTGTGATATTTCTTAATTAATAAATAAATGTGTTGTGTTTAATGCATATATGTTTTTTTTTAAATCAATATAATCATGCAGCTAGAGAATTACCCCACCAATGATGGATTGGCTCTCGCTAACCCAACATTAGGTCCCCACACTTCAACTCCTATTTCTTAGTCATAATGTAAAGACTCACTTAAGTGATATTAAGTAAAACTCTTAAATATCAAGATACTTTTTCAAATAATATTGGAGTTCCTGATAAAAACTCTAAAGTTAAGCTCAAGTGGGAGCTCTCCTAGGATGAGTGACTTTCTGGAAAATTATCTATTGAGAAAATAATTATTAAGCCTTTTAGGCTAAAATGAACAATACTTTAATATTTAAGAGTTTGAACCATTATAAAATGGTACCAGAGCAGGCCATATGGTGTCAAATAGGAGTAAAGTTTCATATATAGCAAAGTACAACTTCATGTGAGTAGCTTCTTAAACCCGTGATGGTTAAGGTGATACATGGTTGTGGGAAAATACCTCTTGAGCATATAGAGTCCACTCCTAGTTCTATCTACCCAATGGATGGTTCTTGGATCTGTGTGTGGTTACCGACGTGGACGTCGGTTACTTAAGTTTGGAAGATTGTAAAGACTCACTTAAGTAGTATTAAGTGAAACTCTTAAATGTCGATGCACATTTTCAGATAAATGTAGAGTTTTTGATAAGAATTCCAAAGTTTAACGTACTCAAGTGAGAGCACTCCCATGATTGATAACTTGCTGGGAAATTATATTCTCTTGACAAAATCGTGAAATATTTCAGGCCAAAGTAGATAATATCTTAGTGCTTAATAGTTTGGCTTGTTATACTTCGACTCCTATTTCTTAATCACAGTGTCCAAGAAATAGTGTCTCTCTAAGAACTCCTAATATAATATAATTGCAATGGAATGAGACAAATGACAAAGATAAAGAAAATTAATAAATGCTTTCTATCCATTCATTAGTCATGTGCCTTATTTTCTCAAGTAATCATGCACAATTACTCTCCATTTATGTTATTATAAATTGTTTTATTAAACTTTTCTCGTTACTTGGCTTAACGAAGACGTGTAGCGTCGAACTTTGAGTTAGCATAAACTTCGAGTTCATTATTTTTCTCTAGTTCAAGTTAGATATGCAACTTTAAATACCCATTCCTTCATTAGGAATAAAGTTTGGTTTCGAATTCAGTATTATGTATTCTAATAAGTGAGCTCTGTACTCAATTTATCTACCTATAATACCTTTATATATAATATATATATATATTATATATATATATATATATCTTTATGTTTATATTTTATATAATGAAATATTTATTGAGATATTTATCATCGTAAATATTTACTATAAATTCTAAAGGAATCTATCAAAGTAATCTATGAACTCTTTTTTCTGAAATTTATGCTTTATATGGTCCTCTCATATTTTAATTAGGGCAGAGTATTAAATACTCCAAAGTCACTTTACTTTAGTCAGTCATTTACTGCCTGCCAGCACTTCAAAACTGCATGATCTCCGTTTAGGAGGAATAATAAAATCAAGAGACCTACTCCAATAAAGTCTCTAAATATTATATTTAAATCATAATAATAATTATTATTTTTTTATTAAAATCATGATTATAGACTCATTAAAAATATAGTACTTTTAGAGTACATAAACATTACTCATTAAAGTATTTTATATGATATTTTCAATCATATCAAAGCACAATTTCTTGGCAAACTTTTTGCATTTTTATCTTAAATTTTATAAATATGTAAATATAGAAATATTAGCATATATTGGCATAAATGCACATAATGTAATAGCTATGACATAAACCTAAGTCTTAAATATAGCATAAATTCAAGCTCTGTATATATTTTTTGCCAAATTAATCAATTTTGTTGAAGAGCAAGAATAATTAGTATAATTTGAACTTTATTTAAAAGGTTTTAATATACATCTCCATATAAGCTCAAAATAATTTTTAAAAATATTAAATAATTTTTATCTCGTCGAGACGTTCGTTTCGGCACTAAGTTTGTAATTTTCGGAGTCCGAAGGGCTATAGATCATGGCCCGAGAAAGTTCGGTCAATCGATTTTAATTCCAATGACTGTATTTGGTTTAGGGTTTGGCTTTTAAAGGGCTTTGATCAGCCCTAACCTAAAAGGGAGTGCCGATCGCCCCTTCTATTTGGATAAGAAGAAATCTCAAGCAATCGATCGCTCCTCTCCACGCGTCGACCGCTGTTCTCCACTTGTTGATCGTGCCTCTTCACGTAAGGCTTCGATACCTTCAACTCCTCATTACCAAGCACCTCTCCCTCACTTACTTCCTTCCTCTCTGAAATCAACCTTCTCCTCTCGAGCCCGGTCACATCTTCCTATCAGTAGGAGGTTGATAGTTTGATCATTCTCTCCTCATGGCAGGGAACCGAGAGCATCTCTTCCAATCGAGCCCCTTTAGCACTTCGTCGAGCCGAGGCATTAACCTCTCCTCAACCTAGCCAAAAGTTATCCATGGCCAAATTTCTTCTTCATCACCTTCAAATTATTCTTCTCCCCCTTGGCCGACCAACACTTGACTCAAACAGTTGCTCAAACTTGCAGCCAGCATCTCCCCGCCGTTGCCAATTTCATCAGTATATCCTCCTTCAAATCGATCTCCATTTAAGTACTAAATTTTACCAAATCAAGTATTAATATTAAGTTCATTAATCATGTTGATTTAATTGTCATTAAGCTGTAAGTTTTATTGCCTGTTAAGAAGATATTTTTCTGCTAGATATTCGTGAATGATGCTTATAATTTTCATTAGGTTGTTAGCTGTTGTCATTAGTAGATCCTTACATTTATATGCTTCCATCATGTAATGATTAATCAAACTTATATTAAGGATTTGTGTGGTTAGAATGCTTGCACATCTTTTAGGATATTTAACCAAATGGTAGGCTAGTTATTATCTTAAATTATTGTATAAATTATATCATTGATTATTGAGAATGGAGAAATCCAAGTTATGTTCATATAACACCGTTTAATCATTATAAAAATGCAAATCCTTCTACTATTTTGTAAGGGACCTAATAATAATGCCTCAAATAAATATTCAAGAAGTAATATTCATTGTTTGTTGATGTTAGTTTAATTATGTTCTTAGGTTCATTCTAAAAGTTACAAGTAATCATGTTCCGTATACTCTCATCAACCTTCCACAAGAGGAGAATGTCATCAAGCTATTATATAACATCTTGTAGATCTCTTTCTCTTATGATGCATTTTAAGGGAATAAGGTTAATTGTGTAGAATCTAGTTGAACCCATTGATTTCTCCCATGACACTAAAAATTAATAAAAGTTAGAACTTAGATATTTCATTGAGTCTACTTAGACTCACAGAAATCCCTATAGATCAAGACTTAAGTATCATGTTAAATTAAATCACTTAGACTTTAGATGCTCAGAATCGTAAGTTAAGAAATTTAAACCCCATGTTGGAGTTTAATCTCTTAACTTCTAAATCTTGATAATTTATATTAAGATTGGTTGTTAAAATGGAAAAGTGTAAATTAGGTCGATCAATTTATTCATTTAATTTTTGTAGGTGGTATTGTTTGATTATGAATTAGAACTTGTTAAGTCCTAATATTTAATCTTATAGGACCATAGTTCTGAGTTTATATTAGATAGTAGGATGCTGGAGATCCTGAGCTTATAATCTCAAATTAGCTAGAATGATTAAATTATAAAATAAGTGATATCATAGATATTTATATAATATTATTTACACCTTATTTTGTACTCTTTGCTTTCTTATTTTGAACCCTTATTATTTTCTTGATATATTAGGTGAAACATAGAATATTTGATAAATATTTTATGCTAGCTTTGAAATTTGCATAAAACATGAACAGAAATAATCATATAAGATGAATTAAGAGCATTTATAAAATTATATAACATTTTAGTAGAATGTATCATAATTAGTCTGCCTCTACATTATTGATGCATATATTGAGATTCAGTGCTGTTCAATTCTCAAGCATTAGTGTTCTAGAGAATATATAATAATTATATATATATAATATATATATATAAGATTATGATATGATATTTTTTAATGGACCTGTTAATCTAAACCTTGTGTTCTAAATACTTCAAGGGATTATTTGGTGGCTAGTTGAGCCAACATTTCTATTATAGCAGAACTAATTAGGCATATGTCTATTGAAAGATAATATTTTAATTATATGCTTTAAGTTCAACATTCTTCAGTATTTATGCAACAATTTTTGTATTACAGTATATTCAATATTTATATATTTTCAGCAATTTTTTGTTTTATATGCAAGCATGTTAGAATATTAGGTTTATTTTTGTTCTATTTATGTTGGATTTCATTTATAAAATCAGCATATGTAGTTGATCATATTTATATAGGATCTTACTTGCTCTTAGTAGTTTATATAAAATGCTTAACCTTTCTTTGCAGTTTTGGATTGAGGTATGTATTTTTACCTCACATTTTATTTAAATTATAAATGTATGATTTTTAACTTTAATCTTTTTATTTGATGCCTTGTAGCTCCTATTTGCTTAGGAAGATTTATGATATCTTAAATTTAATTAAAATTATATCCATACTTAGACTTATTAAAGTCTAATAAAAAAAAATTTAGATGCGCCCTATTATATATATACATATGGCAGATCAATAGTATATGTCAGATCCAACACTTGAGGATTAATCTTATGATAGAAGGTTAAAGTAAGGTGCAGCTTGTTGAAGGAAATTAATGCTTCAATTTTTGTTGTCCGTATTTAATTAAAATGTAATAAATAAATTTTCTTTTTTATTCTGCATTTATTGTATTATATATGAATGGATAAATGTGAAACTTTATTTGGATGTCTTTTTTTTATTTACCACTACTATACTATATATATTTCTAACAGGTTCTTTCTCATCTCATAATTAGTATCATGGATATATTGTTAAATATATATGATACTAATAACAACCACCACCTAATCTTAGTTGAACTTGTGATAACTCGACGACAGTTATGATGCAGTCACCGCATCACTATTATAGGGATCCGATGCCGGGTTAGCGAGAGCTAATATAACATTAGTGGGGTAATCCCCTAGTTGCAGAATTAATTGAGTGACTTAAGAAAAATAATATATATGCATCAAACATAACTCATTTATTTATAAATTTAGAAATATCACATAATATTGATCGCAAAGATCTAAATAAAACAAAAAGTTATAAACTTTAATAAGAGTTAAAAAGCAGAGTAAATCAGCAGGTGGTAGTATTAGTACTGTTTGGTTCTTAGCACATTTCCTCTATGATGAGCTTCTGATCTATACACATTTCAAAAGTATGGGCATTTGAATACTAGTTAGTTATGAAACTAAGTAGTGATGGATATCAACTTTATAATTATAGCGTCCCGTCCTGTCATCGTGTGCAAAGAAGTTAACAGTTGGTGGCGGAACGGTGTGCTACTCGGGAAGGATTGCTGAACCTCCCTGAATAGCCGCTGAATAATGAGCTGCTGGACTAATCTTTAAGATAAGCTCAAAGCCTTATCTTAAGTATTAGATAATATAGTATATATATTGGATTATGAGTGAAATATGAGGAATCAAATATATATACATATAATAATATTTTTAGTATGCTGATCACATCATAATACTAAGTATAAGTAGTAAGAAATAAATATAAGTAGTAAGAAATAAGTATAAGCAGTAAGAAATACAGAGTGTCAAAGCTAAAGCATACATCTAAGAAAATTCATCGCAGAAGCTAAGTAAATTATTTATTTTAGAAAAAAAAAGAAAATACATCTAGAGTTATTACAAATAGTTTACTTGAATGAAAACACAGTAAATAGTCTAGTAACTCAACTGAAAGTAAACCAATATAAAAATGTAAATGTTGATGTAGAGTCCTATAGTGCTCCATGAACTCCTCCTGAGTCTCCTGTGATGCCTCCTGAACTAGCTCCATAGGCTGCTCTAATCTAGTAAATTGTCAAATCCTAAAAGTACCATGTATTAGACAACAAGTAAACCCATCTCATCAACATCTATGCTATAATTATGAGGTATAATCAAGAGTATTATTAGATCACCTTGTAAATCAATATAATTTTATTATGTTTCTCATGCTAATGTCTTATATAAGAGAAAATCAGAGATCTCAAGCTTAGATTTAGATGCTTAATTACATAAGTTCTTAATAAACTTAACACTTTTAATTCAATAATTCAAGATCAATATAAAATCAAATGTGTTATTGGAATCATGTTAGTTGAATTATATTTCAATCAAAATTTATTGATTAAGTGATTAAGAGTTTATATCTTAATCAAATAGGTTAGGGTTTAACCCATAACCTCACCCAATCAAGATCAATATTCTAATTTATAGGTCAATGATAAATCAATACATTATTGGTATGTTACTGATGACAAATTTTAGATTTGGATTAAGTATTAGTTACTTAATTAAGTTCCTAAGGTTTGAGACTTCATTATAGATTTAGTATCAATTTAATCAAATCAAGTGTTCAAGGATGTGAGAAGGTTATTATATTCATACTACTATTATGAAATCATAATAATAGAAATTTATCGAAAAAAAAGTAGTTAGTGATAATGAAATCCTAAATAAATCTAAATGATTAGCAACCTATTATAAATCCAACCATTAAAAAGTCATGAACTTGGGCATTACATTTTTACTAGATCATATGAGCAATCATAGACTGAGTTTATTAAATTTGAATAATCAAAACCCTAATTTTTACTAATTATGCATTTACAAAATTAGGACATAATTATTATACATTAATCTAAAAATTAATCCACCTTATACAATGCATTTTACAAAGCATAAGGAATACTATGGCATATAATCATATAATTTAGCTAAGTATACATGCTAATCAATCCTAACTAAACATATAAAGTAATTAGGCAAAATCAAAAAATATAACCATTAAAATTGCAATATTTTTATATATTCCTATTCCTTATGATTTCTGATCAATTTGGTATATAATCTCATAGGGTTTGGATTAGAAGATTAAAAGTTATTCAAATAATTGATTCTGTATTTTTCCAATTTAATTTCCTTGTGATTGGATTAATTGAATTATTTTCTTTAAGGAAAATAATCCAATTAATCGTATTATTAAATGGTTTGGCCCAATATCTGACTGTGCGGGTCGTCTGAGGCCCGGGGAACCCGGCTCTATCGCACAGCGCGGGTCAACGGGCTGACCCGACCTGCACAGTGTCGTCATCCTCGATCCGTCAACCCCGACCCTTAGACTGATTAGGAAAACCCTGATCGGCTATTCCCACTCATTTAGGCTATGACACGACTAACCGACGGTCGCTACATGTTCACCATGACCAAATGCGTCAATGGAGACCCAAAGGCCCTCTGTGAGGTGGTCTGATTTGCCCAGACCTTACTCACCTTAGAGCTCCCACAATGGAGCTACTGTAGAGAGACAATTCTTCCCATAAAGGCCACGATAGAACCCAGGCCTCAATCCCTACACCTTCAGAGAGGTGAGATGGATCAAAGCCTTAAGGTCAGAAGGTCTAAGATGGGCTGGATCAATGGGTCCCTACTCAGACCCCAATGCTATCGAACGGAGCTAACTCATTCAATCGATATGATCATTGGATCTACAACCGATGTTTATAATCATTCTGTAATCATTGTCTACACTAGGGAGTACATTCAGAGAAAAATTGAAGGAGAACCAAGCCTACACGACTCGGTCCAGAACAGAAGGTACTTGGTTGGTTTGACTGAACTGAGGTGGCTAGCAGGGATCAAGGCAAAAGCGACAGAGCTTCAAAGGGATGTGCTTAGGGTTTCTAAACACCAGGAATTGCCTCTATCAGCGGTTCACACACTTGGGATGCTTAGGGAAGCTCGGGGAGATCAAAAATGGTGGAGAGGGAATTCTTTAAAATTGATCAGCAAAGGGGCTTAGAGAGAATGCTGATGCTATTTATAACCTCAACCGATAAATGGGAAGCTTCCAGAGAGCTGGATAGGGCTAGATCTAGCTCGAGAGGTCGGGCCGAGGCCATGTGTCCTGATTTCCAATTATGGAGCTCAGGCCTCACGGTTCGATCCTGGGAGCTTCGCCAGGAGTGGAGAGGGTCTAACTGCTAAGCTGAGATGGAGGCAATTGTGGGAGACATGACAGGCTAGCAAGAATCACAAGGATTTTCCTTGTCGGGCACGGGCAAGGTCAAGACAAAGGTCCATAGTCACGGGAGGGTCTAGAGCCATCTAATATATCTATCAGAAAGATGCTACGATCTAGATCCTCTGGATCATAACGACCATATTTGATTAAATCAGAGCCATAAGATCTACGGGGTCGCATCTAACGACAGATCCGCAATTTACGGATTTGAATCATAGCCATAAAATTAATAAACTCGACGACAGGATCAGCGGGAGCACAGCTGTTGCACGACCTGGGCTCCACACCGGATCGCCCGCGGTTCGCACAGCGAATCTCGACTGTTTAATTGGGTAAATGGGTATAAATGCAATTCTCAATTTATGCAAACCATAAAGTGCAATTATACTATTTTAATTTAAATTGAATTATGGTCTAAATGACATCCAAAAATTCCCAAAATTTCACCTCTAGTTAATTTAGGGGTGAGAAATTCAAAAATATAATCAGATTTTAATTCTGAGATCAAAATATATTTATTATTATTTAGAGTATTTAATTTGATCAAAATACCCAATTGACCTAGAATGGCTCGATTGAATCCAAACTTTCAAGGTTAGCTTCTAATGATGTACTAAGTGCATTTGAACCTAAATTAAGGCATGGGTAAGCTTAGATTAAACTGGAAAATAACTTAGGGTTGTTACAAGACTCCCCTTTTTAAGAATGATATAGTCCCTTGACGTCATCTTAAGAAGAGAGAGAAAAAACAGTGTTTAAAAACAAAATTTAGAAATTAAATATAACAACCCGAAGTTGTTACCTAATCAATTTGACCTAAATTGATCAAATTAAGTTAAAAATTAAGATCCTAATTTTAAGTCAAATAAAAATTAATAAAAGTATCCACAAATAAAGCGTATTGAGAGGATCCTCTTGCGAAAATTTGAGCGCAATTGGGATCTCGGATTGTCCTAAATAAATTTGTGAAGTTTAAGTTTGCGGAGTAGATAATAGATAAAATATAAGTCAAAATTTAGAAATTTTTATATATTTAAGTTAAGCATCATAAGAGAATGCTATGTTTTAAGTTTCGTAAATTTTCAAGCTCCGGATTAATCGTAGCAAA
This sequence comes from Gastrodia elata, assembly GCA_016760335.1. Classification (NCBI taxonomy): domain Eukaryota; kingdom Viridiplantae; phylum Streptophyta; class Magnoliopsida; order Asparagales; family Orchidaceae; genus Gastrodia; species Gastrodia elata. The sequence continues at coordinate 4,000,882 of CM028678.1, read as the reverse complement.
TTTTTAAAGTTTTCACTTAAAAATTAATATAAAATAAAATACTCGTCTAAATTTAATAATTTTTGAAGGTGTGCGTTTGTCTTGTCGAGATGCTCATTTCGATACCAAATTTGTAATTTTTAGAGTTCGTATGGCTATAGATCATGGCTCAAGAAATTTCAGCCATCCGATTTAATCTAATAGTTATCTTGATTTAGGTTATGACTTTAAATAAATTGTTAAATAGTTTCTAAACTTAATAAGCTACCATAACCTAACTATTTATTTTTTTCTTAGCCAAAATTCTCTTTCTCTTACTCTCCTCTAATGCACACAATTAAAAAAAAAAGACTCATGAACTTCCCTCTTCTCTCCCATAATTGATGGGAGAATTCAAGGGAGAGCCATGCTCTTATTCTCTTTTAAATGGAGGCTCAGCCATTTCTTCCTCTTCATTTGGCCATTAGCTGAGCTCCCCTCCTTCTCTTACTGTGCTACTGTTGAAGGATCCTTCAAGCCATCAAGCTCTCAAGGAACCAGCCGAGTCTTCTTCTTCCACTCCTAAGCCAAGGTATTATTTTTCTAAACTCTTCCTTGTGCTATTCTCTTCATATGTAGCATGGTGTTTGCGAATGATATTTCCAATAAGTTACTATATGGATTCTATGCATGATTGTCATGCCTCAATCGAACTCAAATTAGTTCGATCGAAACCTATTCATTCATTGAAAATTTCAGTCAAAAATTTGCATAATTTATATATACCCATAGCTAAAACTTTAATTTCTATTTATTAGAATAATTTGTTCATGCTGATTTTGGTATCAATAGAAAAATCTTGGAAAGACTTTTCCATTGGTATATGGCACCTCACGTGAAGTGCTTTAGATTGAGAGTATTTTAGTGCGAAATGTGACCCGTTAGGTTTTCGCACAGACGAAATTACCGTCGGGCGCTACCACACGCAGTAGCGCCCGAAGTTTCAAAAAATGCATCCACCATAACACACCGTAGCATGCTACAACGCATCGCAATGGCATATAAATATTAATAAAATTAAATTAAATGCGCCGTAGCATCCAGAATCGTCTGGAATTGTCAAAACTTCATATTTTTGCATTCTAATGGTCCTAGAACCATAATGGGGTCAAATCATACTATGTTTTAGAATGTGTAAGTGAATTTTTAATATGAAATCCACTATTTTAGCATGTATAGTATATTTTAGACCCCATAAATTGCTTGAATACTTTCTGCCAAATATAAACGTTAGGATCTTTAATTGCTAGTATGGTCAATATAGAACTTAATAATCAAATTGTATTAAAATTAATTATTTTATATTTATAATCAAGTGCTAATCCTTTTTGTATTTAATTTAAAATTTGATTAGCCTTAATTACTCATTATTTTAATTAATATGATGTTTATGTATATTAGAGAACTTTAACTTTAAATTGCACACCTTGATTTACTTAATTTGACATTAACTATATTTGAATATAAGAATCTTAAGAACTTGATTAAGTAATTAATACTTAATTTAAATCTGAAATTTATCATCAATAATTTACTAATAATATATTGATTTATCATTAATCTATAAATCAACTATTGATCTTAAGTTGGAAAGGCTAAGAGTTAAATCATATCCTATTTGATTAAGATCTAAATCCAAATAACTAAATCAATCAACTTGATTGAAAGACAATTCAATTGACATAATTCTAATGACATATTTGATTTAACATTGATTATAAATTATTGAATTAGAAGTGCTAAGACTATTAAAAGAAATTATGTGATTAAATATCTGGACTTGAGCTTAAGATATTTGATTTTCTCTTATATAAGACTCTTAGCATGAAGATAATTATAAGACTATGTTGAGTTATTACAAGATAAAATCTCAATAATGTTCTTGATTTCATCTCATAATTGTATATGATGTGATCAGATGGGTCTAACAATCTGATATGATCTAATCAATTCAAGTATAATAAATGAAACTTATAAATTTAGGGTAAATATTAGATGTGAAGGATCTTGATGACCTTACAATATGATTTATAATGTAATTGAAAAGCCTTATAAATTAATAACACATTGAGGTAGGAAGATCTTTTGCTGAACCTTGAGATAGGAACTTAGATATTTTCCCCCTAACCTTAGAGGTTGATCTTCAACCCTTGTGGAAGAGTCATCTAAAGTACTTAGCATGAGATTCCTCCCATGTGGCAGTAGCCTATATTAAGTGACCTTTTGATCACATCCTTGGAACCTTATATAAGATTCATCTTAATAAAGTCTACATTTATAGCTTTGGTGATCATTGTTGATTAAATAGCATTCACTGAACCTAAATTATTAGTTGAGTATAGTAGTGTATATCCATAATATTGGATCAATTCAATTGTATTCAGGATTAGTTGAGTCACTCTAAGTAAGAATTATCTTTATGATATCTTATAGACTTAGGCAGTTATGGTCCACTTAGAGTAAATCCTTCAATCCTAAGAGTGTTATAATTAAGGAATCAAATCCTTAGTTTAAGTGAAATAAAAATTGCCAATAGGTGATGCCTTCTATCGAAGAACGCTTTGATAGTGGTGGCCTCAAACAAACTAAGTATTTCAAGTTACCTTCCTTAAGACACTAAGTATGCTTGTAGTTAAGGTATTTAACAATTTAGTTTGAGTGAAATAAAAATTGCTAACAGATGGTACCTCCTATCGAAGAACTCTTTGATAGGTGTGGCTTCAAACAAACTATGTGTTAAATCCACCTTTCTTGGAAACTTACTAAATATATATATACAATCTTTCCAATTGATGATTTTAAGTAAAATCTCAAGTAAAACAAATTTATTATAATTAGAACTAGGAGTCAGAATTCATTTAGATTTTTGGACAATTGAGACATTTGATTCATCATTTGATTTTACATCATTTTCTAGATTTCTAGATTTTAAGCATGTAGTGCATAGATATGAGCATGAATATGAGCATAATGTATGAGTATCAGTGATGATTTATGGATTATGGAATATTACATATATATTGGGGAATTTGTAGGATGACTAGTATTGGATTCATAACTAGATATATATGGGCATTGGATCATATGATTCATACCCGTACAGTGATACTTGTTGCATATCAGTTGTATTTCATATCGTGGCATATACAGATGCATGATTTCAGTGACATACCGCATAGTCTTACCTATTATATACTCAGTTTCATTCATTTTCAGTATTCGGTATATAGTTAGTTTTACTTTTCTTCAGTTTTATATAGTTTCAAATTTTTAGTTACTTTTATAATTTTCCTGCATCTTGGTTTACATTATTTAAATGTTAAGTAAGCAATTAAAACTGTAAGATTAATTTCGATGCATTAGACTTATTATCTAACATGTGGTACTTTTGGGATCAAACAATTTGCTAGATTTTGAGCAGTTTGTTGAGCCAGATTAGGAGGATGTGCGGGAGGTTCAGTAGGAGTTTATGGAGCTTTAGCAGATTTTTCCTCCAGTTTTACCGCTTTTGATTAGTTATTTCAGTCTAGTGCTTATACTTTATTTCAGTAAATTATTTGTATTAATTCAAAATGTATTTACTTTTCTGTTCTGAGATGAATGTTTTTATTCTGTTTCTATGATGAATGTTTCTAGATGTATGCTTAGCTTCTACACTCTGTTTATATATTCCTTATACTTAGTATTATGATATGATCAGTATATTAAAAATACTAATATCCTATACTTATGTTGGTAAATCTAATGTATGCATTTGTCTAGTACTTGGGATAATGATACTACTCTTATCTTAAGCATTAGTTCTTGACCATTCTCTTTGGGGTATGAGTCAACAATTTTTTGTATGGGTTTATTTTTTTTTTCATATTTGGGGAGATGGGTAATGCCTTCCCGAGTGGCGCATTGCCCCATCGCCGACTGTTTTGTAATTATATACTTCAATTACGTGTGGCGATGGGGCAGAGCGCTACATTAAAGGTACTTGAATTTCAAAGACACTTGGATATTATTTCTACATATCAGACTCTTTCTCTCAGGTGGATTCTTCGAGAAAGTGATTCCTCCACTGAACCTTCACCATGGGGATAGAGCGATTTCTTTGCTACTTTTGGCCACGGGCTAAGATTTTTATAGACTCCTCCGCATAGAAAAGATCTAGCAGAAGAGAAACTGCTAGGAGTTTAATCAAATGGGAGGGATTATGAAAACATCTTCACAGAGAGGAGATGTAAAACACATTATGAACAGCAGAGAAATCTTTATGGAGTTTCAATCTGTATGCTATAGACAAATCTTTTTTAAGACTTTGAATGGTCAAATGTAACAAGGACTGAGCTTCCCAACTACACCAAAACAATATATACCTTTCATCGGACTAACTTTAAGGTACACAAAATCTCCAACATTGAATTCCAGATCGTGATAATAAGCATCATGATATTTACTCTGACAGTCTTGAGCTCTTTTAATTTGCTACTGAATTAACTGTACTTTCCTGTTTGTTTCTTCAATTAAATCTGACCCATATAGCTGAACACTTCCAGTTTCAGACCATGCCAATTAAGTACTGCATTTTTTGAGATACAAGGCTTCATACGGAGCCATACCGATACTTGCTTGGAAATTGTTATTATATGCAAAGTCTACTAAAACAATATGATATTCCTAGAAACCTCCAAAATCTAGAATACATAGACGAAGAAAATCTTCAAGAATCTAATTAACTCACTCCGTTTGACCATCTGTTTGAGGATAAAAAACAGTGCTCATGACTAGGGTAGTCCCCAAGTCTTAATGCAATGCTTGCCAGGATTTAGAAGTGAATCTACTATCATGATCTGATACGATTGATCTTGGGATTCCATGAAGCCTGACAATTTCCTTAATGTACAACTTTGCCAATTTCTCCATGGAATCAGTTTGACGCATTAGAATGAAATGTGCCGATTTAGTTAGTTGATCAACTATGACCTAGATAGAATCGGCACCAGACCTCGACTTAGGTAAGCCCATAACGAAGTTTATAAAAATATCAAACCATTTCTATTCAGGATTAACCAAATGTTGGAGAAGTCCTCTAGGCTTCTGATGTTCTACTTTGATTAGATTGCAAGCATGACAATTCGCTATAAATTCAGCCACATTTTTTTTTCATTCTAGGCCACTAAAATGATTTCTTTAGATCTTGATACATTTTAGTACTACTAGGATGAACTTGGTACTCAGAATTGTGACCTTCAATTAAAATCTCTTGGTGCATGGAATTGGGAATCCATAGGCAATCTCCTTGATATATAACATTACCTTGTAGCTGAAGATTGAAATGACAGTCACTTTCAATCTCCACTTTAAATTTTAGATATTCTTCATCCTTTGTCTGAGAGATGGAGGCATCACGATGAAGCGTTGGTTCTACAGTACTCATAGATATCAATTTGCTTAGCATAGCACCACAAACTGGCATGATATCAAGCTTTCTAAATTCTTTTTCTAATAAACTTGATGTTATTATTGTGGAAAGTGTAGCATGACGGTTGAGCGCATCAGCCACAGCATTGCTTTACCGGGATGATATTGGATGTTTAGATCATAATCACTAATCAACCATCTTTGCTGACGATGATTGAGATCACGCTGGGTGAAGATATATTTTAAATTTTGATGATCGGTGAAAATAGAGCATTGTATGTCATACAAATAATGATGCCATATCTTCAGAGCAAAAACTACGACAGCTAGTTAAAGATCATGGACAAGATAATTATTTTCTTGAGGCTTTAACTGATGAGACACATATGCAATAACCTTTTCTTCCTGCATCAGCACACATCCCAAGTCTATCCCAGATGCATTAGTATATACTTGGCAGTTGTGACCTTCCATAGGTAAGGCCAGTACTGGGCAGAAGAGAGAGCATCTTTTAACGCTAGGAATGCCTTCTCACATTCATGGCTCCAGAAGAATGGCACTGCCTTCTGAGTAAACTTTGTGAGAGGTGATGCTATCTGCAAAAAGCCTTTGATAAATTTTTTAGAATACCCTACCATACCCAAAAAGCTTCTGATATCAGTCACAAACTTTGGCTGTGACCAATCTTGAGCGATGCTACTTTATTTTGTCAACTTATTCCTTGTGCGTCTACAACGTGACCCAGAAAAATAATTGAGTCAAGCCAAAATTTACACTTGAAATACTTGGCATATAATTCATGGCTTCTCAGTTCTTCTAATACTATTTTCAGTTGATTCTCATGATCAATTTTGCTCTTTAAATAAATCAAAATATCATCGATGAAGATGATGACGAATTTATCTAAATATAATTTTAGCACTCGCTACATTAAGTCCATAACGATGGATGATGCATTAGTTAAACCAAACGACATTACTAGGAATTCATAATGCCCATAATGCATCTTGAATGCAGTTGTAGCACCCCGCCCCGTTGCCGCGTGCAATATATAAGTATAATCAGTTCGGCGGCAGAGCGGTGCACCACTCGGGAAGGAATAACCCGTCTCCCTGAATTAGCTGCAAATCGAACCCATCTGAAGGGCTGCTGACTTAACCTCAAGGGGGGTTGGGAACTAATACTTAAGGTAAGAGTAGTATCCTTATCCTAAGTATCAAGTACATACATTGGATTTAGAATACAATAAGAAAAATTTAATATATGCATAAGATATCAACATTACAATAATAAGTATAAGTGGTATATAACAGAGTGCAGAAGCTAAAGCAAACATCCATAAACATTCATCACAGAAGCTGTATGAAAACATTCATCTCAAAAAAGAAAATAAAATACATCCAGAACTATTACAAACGACTTACCGAAATACAGAATAAAGGCTAAGTTCTGAACTGAAATAAAATTAAGCAGAAAAGTAGTAAAACTAGAGGAGATTCCACTAGTGTTCCACGGGCTCCTTCTGAATCTCCTGGGTGTCCTCCTGACCTAGCTCAATATAATGCTCAAGATCTAACATATTGTCATATCCCAAAAGTAACCCATATTAGATAATAAATTTAACACATTGAAACTAATCTAAGCAATTCTAATTAATCATTTAACATTTACATAATGTAAGTAAATCTATAATAATATTGTAAAGGTAACTGAAAGTATAAAACTGTACAAAACTGAAGTAAAGTAATATAAAATTGAATTGTAAACTGAATACTAAAAGTAAACCAAAAATAGTAATGTATATAAAATTGAGTAATAGAATGTAAAACTATGCTATATACCACTAAAACTATGTATTTGAATATGCTATAATACTGTATGCAACTGATATGCAACTAAAATATCACTGAACTGTTATGAGTCATACGGACCAATGTCTACATACATCCAGTTGGGACTGCGATGCCGATGCATCCTGAAATTTCCCAGTCAATGTATACAACATTCCGTAACTCATAAATCATCACTGATACTCATACATCATTACTAATACTAAACATCATGCTTATGCTCATGCTCATGCCTATAAGCTACACGAGATAAATCCAAAAAAATGCTTAGAAATTTGATAATGAATTCAAGGTCTCCATTGTGCAAAATCCTGCTAAAAAGATTATGACTCCTAGATTATAATTTGACAATTGGTTAAAGTTAAGAGTTTACTTAAAAATTATTAGATGAGATGATTGTATACACATATTTAGCACATTTGCAAGAAAGGTGGTTCTTAACACTTAGTTTGATTAAGCCACCTTAATGAAGCGATCTTTGATAGGAGGCATCACCTGATGGCGATTTGTATCTCAAGCTAAGTCATTAAGATGCCCAACTCATAATCATACTTAGTGTCCTAAAGAAGGTGGCTCGAATTGCTTAGTTTGTTTAAGCCACACCTATTGAAATTATCTTCACTAGGAGGCATCACCCGATGGCGATTTGTATTTTAATCAAACTAAGGGGTGAGTCCTTGTTTATAACACTATTAGTCTTAGAAGATTTACTCTAACGGGATGGTATTCGTCTAATCCCTCGGGATAGCACCTAGTCGTAAGTCCACATTAGAGTGAATCAACTAATCTTGAATACTACTGAAGTAATCTAGTATTATGGGTATACCATACTACACCAACCAATAATCTAGATTTAGACAACTCTACTTAATCAACAAGGAGTTATTAATACTATTAATCCTTACTCTAATTGGGTGAGTCCTACACAAGGCTCCAAGGGTGTGATCATAGAGATCACTCAATAATAATATCTACCACAAAGGGAAGTTCCATTCTATATGCTTTAGGTAGTTCCTACCACAAAGGGTCAAGATCAACCTCTAAGATTATGAAGGATCATCTAAGATTCCTACCTCAAAAGGTTACAAAAGTTCTTCCTACCTCAATGTATCAATAGTTAAGGTCTTTAAACATTTTAATAATGATGCTATAGCAAGATCCTTAAGATCTCACTTTTCTACTTCTTAAATTAACATTCAAGTGATCAGATCAGATGATTAAAATTCATCTAATCATTTCTTTTTCTACAACTATGAGATAAAATCAAATATCTTATTAGAGTTATATCATTTCATAAATCATTATAATTTTATTATTTATTTTATGCTAATAGTCTTATATAAGAGAAAATCAAAGATCTAAAATTTAGATTCAGATGGTTCAATCACACAGATTTAATTTTAATATTAGCACTTCTAATTCAATGATTTAAGATCAATACTAAATCAAATGCATTATTGAAATAATGTTAATTAAATTATCTTTCAATCAAATTAATTGATTAAGTGATTAAGGTTTAGATCTTAATCAAGATAAGTTAGGGTTTAACCCCTAACCCTTCTACCATTAAGACCAAAGGTTATTTAAAGGTCAAAGGTAAATCAATGTATTATTAGTGCATTATTAATGGCAATTTCAGGTTTAGATTAAAGTATCATCTACTTAATCAAGTTATCAAGATTCTTATGTTCAATTATAGTTTAATGGAAATTACACACAATTATGTGTCCAAATAAATATTTAGAGTTTTCTACCATACATCCTAGTAACATGAAAGCATATAAATGTAAAGATGATATAGGATAAAAGGTAATTAAGGCTAACCAAATTCTAAAATAAAACAAATGATTAGCACTTGATTACAAATCTAAAAGACTTAGGTTTCATGCTATTTGGTTGTTAAGATTATACTTATGCAATACAAACTTTTAATAATTATATTATCTAGCAATTGGCACAATACATTTAAGATACATAATAGGTTTTGAGCACTTGATAAAGATGACAAAGTTTCAAATTTAGTTTCAACATAGAATTTTATACAATGCTCAATTTTAACTAAAATAAGTTCAAATTTGATATAATTCAGCACCACTAAGGTCCTAGGGACCTTAAACTATAAAAAATAGAGAAGTTCTGGCCATTTCAGCTAATTCTGGGCAATTTCATAGTTTCTGGGCGTTGTAGCGCGTTGTGGCGGGCTATAGCGCGCTGTAGTGATTCTGGCACTGTAGCGCGCCATGGCGCTTCTGGCGCTGTAACGCATCATGGTGATTTTGGCACTTTAGCACACTGCAGCGCTTTTGACGTTGCGGCCCGCTGTGGCGCACTGCGGCAGTCCAATTCATGAAAATACTGTTCAATTAACTTATTTTTCATATTTCATATAGTTCTCCTAAAATGATGCTACAGTCCACTAAATTTACTATTCAATTAATTTTAATAACTGAGTTTATATGATTTTTCCTGAAATGACGCTGCAGCACGGGACGGTGTTTTCGCCAGTGCGAAAACCCGTAATGGCCTCATTTTGAGATCAAATTCTCTCAATCCAGAGCATTCCATGAGCGGTGCCATATATCAATGAAAATATCTTTCCGATACCTTTCCATTGACACTAAAATCAATATGAACAGATTATCTTAACTATACAAACAATAGTGATAAAGACTGGGGTGTGCAAAATGCAAGAAACATAGAGCATCAAATTTAATATCTTGAAGAGCTGTAATGGCTTACATACTTAAACATGGATGTCTAAAGATGCAATAAGCATAATAACAAGATGAAATGGACAAGTAAGAAGAACAGATGAGTACAAGGAGCGTAAACAAAAGGGTACAAGAAGAGTAAGTAAATTGGTACCTTTAGCCTTTTAGAAGGGGAAGAGGATACTTTGTTTTTTCCAAGAACTTGGAGAGGAGCTGAACTTCTTCTTCTTCAACACAACTCAGCAATTGAGGAAATAGAGGGGAAGCTTTTAGCTTGGCAGTAAGAAAAATAAGAAGGGCTGATGCTTCTCTTTTAAAGGAGGAGAGGGAGAAGGAGGCTCCATCATGAGCTAGGGAGCTAGGATGTGAGGGGCCATCATGCTTGCCTAAGGAGGGCATGGCTAAAAAGAAAGGGGAGGGATGGCCTCAAATTGCTTGCATAGGAGAAATTGGGGGGGGGGGGGGGGGGGGGGGGAATGTTCAGCTGAATTTGTAAGAGAGGAAAGAGGAAATAAATGCAAATTAATGAATAATTAATTATTATTCATAATTTTTAGTTTATTAAAAATTCAGGTTAAATAAACGTACCCTGAAAAATCCCAAAAATTCACCCCTAGCTAATTTGGGGGTGAAGAATTCAACAGCGAAGTCAGAATTTAATTTTGATAATTATTTAATTATGCTAATTTTCGGGGTATTTAATTATATTAAAATATTCACAAAAATTCGACAATTTCCAAACGCGCCCAAAACATCACCCCTAGCTAATTTGGGAGTGATGATTGCCATGGCGAAGTTGGATTTCAATTTTGAGGTCAAAATAAATACCTCAACTTTCTGATTAATTAAATATTAAAATATTTAGGGTTTGGTTCTAATGACTAAATGTACTTTATGGAATGATAATTACGATATGATTATACTAAAATTAAGCTGGGTAACAACTTTGAGTTGTTACAGCAATTTTCTCAATATCGGAATCTTTGACTTGCAAATGGTGGTAACCATATCACAAATCAATTTTAGAAAATACTTTAGCTCCAGATAGCTGATCGAATAGATCATCGATGCGAGGTAGTGGGTATTTGTTCTTGATGGTTACTTAATTCAATTCTCTATAATCGATGCACATTCTCATTGATTCATCTTTCTTTTTCACGAATAAAACTGGCGCTCTCGAAGGTGAAGAACTTGGTTGAATAAGACATTTTTCTAGTAGTTCCTGAAGTTGCCTATTCAGTTCTTGCAGCTCCTTAGGTGCCATGTGATAAGGAACTTTCGACAGCGGTTGAGTTCCCAGAATTAATTCTATAGCAAATTATACTTCTCTAACGGGAGGAAGACCAGGTAGGTCTTCAGGAAAAACATTAGAAAATTCACGAACTATTAGATTTGCAGAAATAAGAACGACTTCTTTTTTTTCTTCCAACATTGTTACGAGATATGCATTGCATCCCTTTTTGACTAACTTTTCTACTTTCATTGCATTGATCATTTCATTCATTACTTTCTCAAAAGAGAAGTTACATAGTATGCAAAGTGGATAAACTACTATGAAAGAAAAGACATTATATGAGCTCTAATACTCTAATTACAATATTCTACCCAAAAGGTAGCACAAAAATCATCATATATGACTACTCAATGCCTCATATGCAGCCTTCTATAAGCCCAAAACCACCACCGACTAGCTGGTCCTATAAGTAAAACCTCCATAATTAGAAGATGGTACTCGTCGGGACATGCTATCTCTTGGAAGGTAGTGATTGCACAGTTCAACCACTCTCTAGCAAGGACTGTGAGGTTGGTGTCTCTGAAGAATGAATGGATAAGGATCTTTCTTAACACCTCCACTCTACGAGGTGACACTCCTTCGATGACTCTACCATATATCCTGTCGTCTTGAAAGTCATCCGCCCAATAATCCTCAGATCTTCTAAGGTAGAACAAGAATACAGAATGTGTGTACTGCATACCTATATTTTTATTTAAGAAATGGCTTAGTCTTATAAGTACTTTACTTGTATTTGTTGCTTTCTTAAAGGTTCATTCCAATTTTAGGATGTTCATTTAATGTTTTATCATTCACTATTTTAACGGTGTTATTATGTTTGTTCAACTCCTAGGATGTCCTCATTCTAGACAATTTCAATTTTCATTTCTGAGATAAGCTTGATGAACTTTGGATGCTGCTTTTCTTACACTTAGTAACTTGTGATCTTTATCTGATATTAAAAATAGATCATATAGTAGATAGGAACAAACTCCTTATCTAACACTTTATGATACTTCTCAGATAGCAACTGCAGTGCCCCACCCCATCGTTGCACACAAAAGAGATAACATAATCAATTTCTGCAGCAGAGTGGTGCGCTACTCGGGAAAGAATATCCCATCTCCCTAAATAGTTGAAACTAAAATACTAAAGGCTGCTGAATCAACCACAATAAGGGTCGAGGGCTAATACTTAAGATAAGAGTAGTATTTCTATTCTAAGTATTAAGCTAATACATACATTAGATTATAAGTATAAAATAAGGAATCCAATATATGTTTAATAATATCAGCATTTCTAGTATGCTAATCATATCATAATACTAAATATAAGTAATAAAAAGACAGAGTGTGGAAGTTAAGTATACATCCATAAACATTCATCACAGAAATTAAATTAAAATATTCATCTCAAAATAGAAAAATAAAATAATCCAAAAATTATTATAAACGATTTATTGAAATAATACTTAAATAAACTCTAAGTAATAAACTGAACTAACTAACCAAAATTAATAAAGCTGAAGGAGAAATCTGTTAAGGCTCCGCAAACTCTTCCTGAACCTCCTGAACATCCTTCAGAGCTGGCTCAACAAGCTGCTCAGAATCTAGCAATTTTCTGGATCCTAAGAGTATCACATGTTAGACAATAAGTCTAACACATCAAAACTAATATAAACAATTATAATTATTTAATTAACATTTAAATAATACAAACAGAACTATATAAATACTATAAAAGTAATTGAAAATCTAAAATTGTATAAAATTGAAGTAAAGTAAGCTAATGGTATACTGAATACTGAAAATGAATAAAAATAGTATATGATTTAAAAATAAGTAAATATTATGTAAAACTATATTATATGCCACTAAATTTATGCATCTGTATATTCCACGATAATGTATGCAATTAATATGCAACATAAATATCATTGAACTGCTATGAATAGTACGGTCCAATGTCTACATACATTTGATTAGGAATACAGTACTAAATATCCTAAAATTTCTCAGTTAATGTATGTAATATTCTGTAATCCATAGATCATCACCGATACTCATACATCATGCTTATGTTCATGCTCATGTCTCTGCACCACATGTCAAAAAATCCAAAAATCTAAAAAATATTTTAAAATTAGATAATGAATCAAATGTCTCTATCATGCAGAATCCATCTAAATGGATTATAACTCATAATTTTAATTCTAATAATTATTTTACTTTGGATTTTTTCTTAAAATCATTAGTTGAAAATGTTGTATACACATATTTGGTATGTTTCCAAGAAAGGTGAGTTTAACTCTCAGTTTGTTAAAGCTGCACCTATTGAAGCGTTCTTTGATAGGAGGCATCACTCGATGGAGATCCATATCTCAAACTAAGCTATTAAATACCCTAATTATAAACATACTTTGTGTCATAAAGAGGGTGACTTGAATTATTTAGTTTGTTTAAAGTTGTCCCTGTTGAAGCGTTCTTCGATAGGAGGCATCACCCGATGGTGATTTTTTTTATTCAATCAAAGTAAGGACTTAAGTCCCTAATTATAACACTCTTATGATTGAATGATTTATTCTAAGTGGAACTATATCCAATTAAACTTGCAAGATAGAACGTAGACATAGTCCTACATTAAGGTGAATCAGCCAATCTTGAATACTGTTGAAGTGATCTAACACTATGGATATACACTACTATACTCAACTAATAATTTGAGTTCAGTCAATTCTATTTAATCAACAAGGATAACCAAAGTTATGAATTCATACTCTATCAGGATGAATCTTACACAAGATTCTAAGGCTGTGACCAAAAGGTCACTCAATATAGGTCTCTACCATATGAGAGGAATCTTATTCTAAGTCTTTTTAGAAAATTCTACCATAAGGATCTAAGATCAAATATCTAAGGTTAGGAATGATCGTCTAAGTTTCTACCTCAATATTCAACAAAAAGTTCTTCCTACATCAATGTATCATCAATTAATAGGCCCTTCCAATTACTTCATTAATAAGCTAATTGTAATATCATCAAAATCTTACACTATTAATCATTAAGTTAAGTTCATAAGTATTACTTATTAAGATTGAATTGGTCTGATTATATGGGTAAACCCATCTCATCAACACCTATGCTATAATTATGGGGTTTAATTATAAGTATTATCAAATCACCTTATAAATCAACATAATTTTATTATGTTTCTCATGCTAAGGTCTTATATAAGAGAAAACTAGAGATCTCAAGCTTAAATTCAGATGCTTAATTACATAAGTTTTTTATTAATCTTATGTGGCAGCCGCCCCTTCTAATTATAAGGATTAAGGAGTGGTCGTCACTAAGCACATCTCATACTTAACATTAGATTGAAATTTAAGACTCCAATCCAATCTTAAGAAAAAGATATACTTTTCATAATAAGGTAAAGATTAACAATCACTTAATGAGTATCAGAGTGTGGAAGAAAAGTACAAACTGAAGTAATCATCCATACTATAAAATAAAGACATCCAGCTCAGAATATATACAATGCAGGAAAGTAAAGCACAATTTAGTCCTGTATTATTACAAATATTTAAAGTTTAAAGAACTGTAACATAAAATTCTCTCATCCTCATAGAGTAAAAGTAAAGTAATCTAGTAAGTAAACTAAGGATCCTCAGTAGTCTAAACCTCCTCCTGGATCTGTTCCTTTGTAGGCTCAATCTCTTCAAAAAACTTAGAATCTACCATTATCAGTATCATAATGGTAGGGCCCCAGCCAACAAAAGAAAAACCTAGTTAGACAAAATGTCTAATTACATTTTAAGGTAATGAATTTTAATATATTTTAATGATATCATAATTGAGATTTAAGCAAAGCATAACGGTAAAGCAACAAAGAAAGGAAAGTTAGTTATAATAAGGAATTATAACTTAAACAAGTTATGAGGTAGAAACATACCTCAACTCAGGCTGCATAAAAAGGTAAGTAAAGTACAAATATAAACTTACTAAGTACAAAGAAAAGTTCTAAGAAATATGATCAAACTAAATATGCTAATTTATAGTATAAATAAAAGTATTGTGCTAAAAATAAATCTAGCATCCTAATATGCTTTTAAATAAGTAAAATGACTGACATACAGAAAGTTTTGAAATATAAAGGAACTGCAAAAAATGAAAAAAAATATGAAAGAAAGAAAAATATGCTGAAACGGTAAAGTAAAGTAAGTCTGAAGTGTAAAGAAAACACGTAAAGTAACTGTAAAGAGACTGAAAAGTAAATGTAAGTAGTGTAGATTAAAGTATTGTATGTGTGAGATACTCTTACTTAGTCTGCCAAAAAGTAAAGTCCATCTGATAATCTAGGAGAACCATCCCAGATTAAAGTAATATCCACCAAAGAGGTATCTAGGATAAACATCCCAGATCCTAAAGTAAAATCCACAAAGTTTCTAAAGAGCATATAGGAGAAACATCCCAATGCCAAAGTAACATACCATAGGGGAAATTTCCTTGGCAAAAACTGTCCTAAAGTAAAGTCATAATAAATGGCAGGCTAAGTAAAATATAAACCACAAGTATAATGTTATTTGTTTTATTTATACTTTCTTTTTAAAATTATGCAAATGTTATGTGAATGTAATTCAAAGTATATTATAAAGTATGTATCAAGTATTAATGTTAAGTATGTCCAAAAGTATAAAAGGCTCAAACAACAAGGGAAGCATAGCAATTCAAATCAAGAAAATAAATAGCACTACACAAACTTTGTGATATCACCTATTTTCTAATTTAAACGTTCTAACTACTCTAAGTTACATAAGATTCAGAATTATCAATTCATATACTATCTGTAACTTAGAATCATGAACCTACAAGTTGAACATAAGTAGGATTAGCTACTTCCTAATTATAAATGAATCAATGTCGCCTAACAGGTTAAAATAATTAAATTAATCATCCTAGTTATTATTTTTAATAATCCCAAACCCAATCTTAATTAGCCAAATCAAGACTAAAAGGATTAAGAATTGAACTATAAATAATGAAATTTAATTCATAATCATAAGGTTATCATAATGACTAAAGTTTAATCCCATCTCACTGATTAAATATTAAGGCAAATCCTATTAAATTAAGTCAAACTCAATAGGATATATCTCTAATCTTAATTCTAAAATTAAAAGATCAAATAATCATTTAATAAATTATGAAAAATCTAACAAACTAGTAAGATCAAGGTTTCACCTTAATAAATAACCCACTTTACTCATTCGATGAATTCTAACCTAAGATCTATTCCTAATTCTAACCTAAGATCAATTCCTAATCTCAGGAACTATAGTTATAAGACCTAAAGGATGATCTAAAAAGTTCAAAGGAAATGAAAGATCTCTCATATGTCACTTAGGTTTTACTTAAGACTTAACTTAGGATTTTTGTCAAATTTCTAATTTGAAACTTAGAATTATCTAAATTATAGCCTAAATCATTTTAATTACTATATATTATGATTTATAGATGAAATCAGGTCTTAAATTCATTAAACCCTAATTTTGGGCAAAAAGACTATTTTGCCCTTACTTAAGAGTCTAAGATTCATCTTTATAAATTAGAGCTTAATTCTAGATTTTAATAAAGTGGAGTGATTGCTTACTGTCTAATATGAGTTTAGACAGTAAGTTCATTAATTTTGGTTAAGTATTAAGCCTTATAAGGTCAAATTAAGGAATTTGACCTATAAGGGAAAATTGGTAACTTTACCCTAATGATACCTAAATTTTCTGTCAGTTTATTAAAGGTTAAGTCCTAAGCTTTCCATAGAACCTAAAATCATCAAATTCTGATATGTATTGGTTAAGTTATAGCCAATATAAGTTCTAGGGTTTAAATGATAATTAAGGGTTCTTAATTAAGATCAATTTTTCTAACTTCTCCAATTAATGTCCAAATTGAGTAAAATTAGTGGCTATGATTCACAAATGATCCACTGATTTCATTGACTTGTGGTAGGTTCAATTTAGAACTTAATTGGCTAAGTTATGGCCTAATTAGGGTTTAGGGTAATTAATGAGTGATTAGTGAAATTAATCACCAAATCACTCATCCAACCATACCATTAGGTTATAATGTACTCTAAGAGTTCTTTGAAACTTAAATTGTTCAATTTGGATCGTTAGATTTACTAATATTCACTAATCAAGATTTAAAGTAATTATGGGTGATTAGCAGATCTAACCATTGGATCTTAAATATTTTTATACATTATTGTAAATTAGGTTTTTTTGATCTAAATGGATATTTGAATTACCTAATTTGGAGCTAAATTGACCAACTTATGGTCAATTGAAGTTCTAGGATTAATTGATCTAATTAGGGTTAGGTCCTAAGAGTCATTAGTCTAAATCTAATCCAAACAACAAAGTTAATACTACCAAAATGTTCCTCTCATTTTTTTGAGTTCAATGATATATAAATTTAGTATATTTGGAGTTATAGATCTTTAGTTATGAATGAAATAATATTTGGTTTAATTAAATATAAATTCAATAAAATTGATTTAATATTTAAATGTATATATTATTATTATATAATTATTTTTTTATTTTTATTATTATTTTTTGTAACGGCGGACCCCGCCATAATGGCATCAGCGCTACCACGCAAGACGGGCCGGGTCTTCCTGGCCCGCTTGACCCGAGAAGCACCTTCTTCCCCGATAGCTTTAGGGCGTCTCCCGGCGTATCGAATGGAACCCCTCAGGACGAAAACGCAAGTCGACTGCACCTACGTATTTGTCGTTCAAAAAGAACTCAAACTACGGTCGTTATTCGAATTCCTCCACTCAACGAGAGTTTGCCCTAATTTTTTAGGGTTAGGAGCAAATTCAATTTCTAGCCAGTCGAAAGCCGAAATTGGTTGAGATTGATCAAATCCTTAATAATCATTGCATCCACAAAGTTAAAGCTTTCACAGAGTATATCAATACAATAATTGAAGCAGATTAATAAATCACAGAAAAGAGAATTATAGACATATCGATTTCCTTTGATTGAATTAGATCATCACAATGCATCAGAACTGAATGTGTAAAGAAAATTAGCTTCCATGGTGAAGCATATTATCTTCTACATATCAAGGAACTGGGGTACCTAAGAGATGACAATGGCCGAGTCTTCGATCGAATGGAATGGAGAGATCCATTGATCCCAAACTCTCATTTTTCTTTCATTCCAGAGCGATCCTAAGTGAATCTAGAGCATGGGAGGAAAGTGGGAAGGATTTACCAAGTTTGAAGAGCGGTGGAAGGACGCCTGGCATCGCCGCTGGATGACACGCGTCGAGACTTCTGCCGCGTGTGAGGGTCGCGAGAACGATGATCCTCAGCCGTCTGATCGAGCGATCAGACGGCGCAGAAGGATTGCTTCGATCAAACGGCGGAACTTAGAAGTAGAGTGACGCCGTGAGGCTTAAGCGGCGGTAAGACTTAAACAGCGGACGACGCTGTTAAAAAGTTTAAAATAATAAAATATTAATTTGATTAATTTTATTTAAATCTTATTAATTAAAATTGATCATTTAAGGTTATTCCAAAAAATTCCCAATACATCATCTCTAGCTAATTGAGAGGCGAGGAATGCAATGGCGCGATCGGATTTTCGATACGACGAGTATTTAATTATTTGATTTTTTTTTCGAAATATTTAAATAATATTAAAATATTTATCGAAAATTCAACGACTTCCAAATGCATCCAAAACTTTACTCATAGCTAATTTGGGGGTGGTGAACACAATGGTGAAGTCAGATTTTCAATCTGAGGTCAAAATAAAAAGTCAATTTCTAGGGTTTTGGAATTTTTAGAATTTCGGATTTGATCTATTTGATCCCTAATTTGATCCAGATCTTGGAGATAGGTTCTTAATGGCTTAATTAAGATATTAGAACCATAATTAAGAGTTAAATTAGTCTTAATCAGCCTAAGTAACAACCTGGGTTATTACACCTTAACACTTATAATTCAATGATTCAAGATTATTATCAAATCAAATGTATTATTAGAATCATGTTAGTTGAATCATCTTTCAATTATAGTTTATTGATTAAGTGATTAAAAGTTTAGATCTTAATTAGACAAGTTAGGGTTTAACCCTTAACCTCACCCAATCAAGATCAATATTCTAATTTATAGGTCAATAATAAATCAATACATTATCGGTATATTATTGATGGCAAATTTAAGATTTTGATTATGTATTAGCTACTTAATCAAGTTCTTAAGATTTTAAACTTCATTATAGATTTAGTATCAATTTAATCAAATCAAGTGTTCAAGGTATATGAGAAAGGTTAATTACATTCATACTACTATTATGAAAGCATAATAATAGAAATTTACATAAAATAGAAAGTAATTAGTGCTAATCAAATCCTAAATCAATCTAAATATATTAACACCTAATTACAAATCCAACCATTAGAAAGTCATGAAACTTGGCATTTATATTCTATTAGATCGTATACACAATCAGAGATTGAGTTTTCTAAATTTGAATAATCAGAAACCTAATTTTTACTAAACATTCATTTACAAGATTAGAGCATAATTAAGGATATATTAATTAAATAATTAATCCACATAATACATGCATTCTATAAAGCATAAGGAATACTATGGCACATAAATCATGCAATTTGACTAAGTATACATGCTAATCAATAATAATTAAGATCTAAAGTAATTAGGCAAAATGAGAAAATCTAACTATTAAAATTGTAATATTATTTTATATTATTATTCCTTATGATTTTTTGATTTATTTAGTATATAATATCATAGGGTTTGAATCAGTGAATTAAAAGTTATTCAAATAATTTATTCTGTATATTTCTAATTTAATTTCCCTATGATTAGATTAATTGAAATATTTTTCCTTTAAGAAAAATAAATCCAATTAATCAGATTTATTAAAATGGGTTCAGCCCGATATCCAAACTGCGCCGGTCGACCGGGGCCCGGGGAACCCGGAACTATCGGCACTGTCGCATAGCGCGGGTCACGGGCTGACTCGACACGCACAGTGTTGTCATCCCTGATCCGTCACTCTGACCCTAAGATCGATTAGGAAAACTCTAATCTGCTAATTCCCATGCATCCAGGCCACGACACGAACAACTGACGGTCGCTACATGTTCACCATGACCAAATGCATTGATGGAGGCCTGAAGCCCTATGTGAGGTGGTCTGGTGCCCCAATACCTTACTCACCCAAGAGCTCCCACAATGGAGCTACTTTGGGGAGACAATTCTCCCCATAGAGGCCACGATTGACTAAGCGCTCGATCCCTACACCTTTAGGGAGGTGAGACGGATTGAAGCTCTAAGGTCAGAGGGTCTAAGATGGGTTGGATCAATTGGTTCCTATTTGGACCCAATGCTATCAAATGGAGCTGACCCATTTGATCGATACAATCAATTGGATCCACCCCGACACTTACAATCATTTTGGAATCAATCGCCTACACTAGGGAGTACATTCAGAGAGCAATTGAAGGAGAACAAAGCCTACACGACTCGGTCCAAAACAGAAGGTACCTGGTTGGTTCGACTAAATTGAGGTGGCTAGCAGGGATCAAGGTAGAAGTGGCAGAGCTTTAGAGAGATGTGCTCAAAGTTCTTGAACACCAAGAATTGCCTCTATCAGCGGTTCGCACACCTGGGATACCTAGGGAAGCTCAGGGAGATTAATAATTGCGAAGAGGGAATTCTCTGAAATTGATCAGTAAATGGGCCTAGAGAGAACGCTGAGGCTATCTATAGCCTCGACAGAGAAATGGAAAACTTTTAAAGAGCTGGATAGGGCTGGAGCTATCCTGAGAGGTTGGGCTGAGGCCATGTGTCTCGATTTTTAATTATGGAGCTCGGGTCTCAGGGCCCGATCTAGGGAGCTTCGGCAGGAGTAAAGAGTTTCTATCGGCTAAGCTGAGGTGGAGGCGATTGTGGGAGAAAGGTTAGGCTATTGAGAATCACATGGATTCTCCCTGTCAAGTGCGGCCGAGAAGAAGACAAAGGTCCACAATCGCGAGAGGGTCCAGAATCATCTGATCTATCGATTAGAAAGACGCTACGATCCAGATCCTCTAGATCCTAACGATCATATTTGATTAAATCAGCATCGTAGGATCCACGGGTTGCATCTAATGGCAGATCTGTGGTTCAACAAATCCGAATGCTAGCCATATGATTAATAGACTCGACGACAAGATCAGCGGGAGCACCGCTATCGCGCGACCTGGGCTCTACAGCGGATCCTGGCCGTTTAATTGGGTAAATTGGTATAAATGTAATTATCAATTTATGCAAACCTTAAAGTGCAATTAGACCATTTTAATTTAAATTGATGCAATAATTCAAAATTTAAATATACCTTTTATCCTAAAGGGCATGTTCTAAATTCTAAAAATTTGGCTTTTATACCCTATAACGATTTTGGTCATAACTTAAACATTAGACATCAGAATTTAGTGTTCTTAGACTCTATGGAACCCTTAGATAGTGAATAAAAATAAACCAACTAAATTTTTCAAATTTTACTAGGTAAAATTACTAAATTTCCCTTATATGATGAAATCCTTAATTTGAACCCATAGGACTTAATACTTGTCCAAATTAAAAGTATCTACTGTCTATCTTCATGTTAGACAGTAAAAAATCAATAAAATCTAATTTGGTTTCCTTATCAAAAAGTAGCATTTTAGGCCCTTAAGTAAGGGCAAAATGATCATTTTGTCTAAATTTTAAGTTAAGTGCCATTAACCTCTAAAATATCATTTAAATCATTAAAATTGGTAATAAAACTTATTTGAAATCAATTTAGAACCCTTAACCTCATAATTAAGTAATTTGGTAAAAATTCCTATTAAAGGTTTGAAAATTTCCTAAGTAAAATCTATGAGCTTCTAACCTAATTTAAACCTCACATCGTAACTTTCTTAAGCAAACCAAACCAACAATTAAGAATAGAATGTAATAAATATCATCAATTCTTAAAAATCCCTAAATCAACTATTATGACTTTTCTTAGGATCTACACTCCACTTTAGGATCTTTTTCTTAAGATTAGGAATATATACAATGTTAAATTTCATTCATTAAGTAAATAGGTTATTCAATAGATGAAACCTTGATTTTATTAGTTTTTAAATTTTCATACTTTAATTTTGATTATTTTATCTTTCAACTTTATATTAAGATTAGGAGAATTATTCTATTAAGCTTGATTATGCTTAATAGAATTTGCCTTAATTATTACTTCACAATTAGACTTAAACTTTATTCATTAAGCTTTACCTTTTGGATTATGTGATTAAACTCAATTCATGGTATTTAATTTATAATCCTTAACTTTAGTAGATCTTGATCATATCTTAGCTTAGAGCGTCTAATTTCATCAAATAGGACGTGTTGATTACTTATTTAACTTGTAAGCGATATTGATTGAATTAAGTCATAACATAATCAGTTTTAATTACTTTTAACTCATAAGCCTGTGCTTCTAAGTTATACTTGATAGTAATAATTGGAGATCTTGAACTTGTATAACTTAGATTAGTTGTAACAAATTAAGTAAATAACAATAAATATCACTTGTGTTTAGTAGAGTCATTTGCACACTATTGACTTACTTATTGCTTTTGCATTTCTTGCATTTTGTGCCTTTACCATGAACATGTCATATAAGAATATTGATGCATGAAATGAAAACTTATAATAATTAGGATAACATTTGCATAGGGTTCAATTTCTGGTTGACCTTGCACATTTTACCCCAATCGATATGGGTAAGGAGAAATAAGAAATATTTAACATTACTCATTGAGGAGTGATATGTTAAATTAGGACCCGCTTAGTCTTGTAGATGTGCTTAACTCCTCGGCTACTTCTAAATATTTCTGCAGAAGTAAAGTAAATAACTAAAATATTACTATTTTTGTATTTACTGCCTCCTCGGTTCAGTTCTGCTTTCTTATTTCGCCTTAACATTTTATGACGCTAAGAAACTTTCCGGATTAACCTCTTATGACGCTAAGAATATTACATTTTTCAGTTTAGCAGGCTAGTTTAGCCCTCTTCTAATATGACAGTCATTACATACTTATTTACATTTTACTGTTATATTTTTACTGCAATTAGCCTTTACTTTACTTACTTGTATACTTATAGGATGCTAGATTTCTCATCAGTATGTTTAGGATGATTCTTTTCTCTTAGTACTTTTTTTACTTTATATATATATATATATATATATATATATATATATATATATATATATGCTTAACCTTGTCACTGCTTAGTATTGAGGTATATTCTTTTGCCTCATATGTTGCATAATTATAAATGCTGTATTTATAACTTTTCATATCCTTTTGTATGCTCATTGCACCCTTACACTTTGCTTGTATTATAATCTAAGTAAAGTGGTGATATCATAAAATTCATGAACTTAAATAGCTTAAAATGTACTTAGACAATATGTCTAAGCAGATCTTCTTTTCTTTGGCTGGGGCTCTGTTATTGTGAAATCGATAATGGTAGGTTCTGAGCAATTTGAGAAACTTGTGCCTGAATAGGAGCCATTCTTGGAGTAGCATCAGGTTGGTGCAAAAGATCAATAGATTAGCTGTCATTTTATCCTGCTTGTGAGAACGAGTGATTTATTTTATTTTAAACTTATCTTAAAATTGATGTAATAATTCAAGTACACATGTATGTTCTTTTACTGTACTATTTTATTTTGAGCTGTGTATTTACTTCTTACTTGTATTGTTGTGGATTGAATATAGCATTTTACTTTTCCTTGCTTCCGCACTCTAATAAATGTATCTACTTAGTGAATAATTTCGTTGCATTATTCAGGGCTCATACTTCCCTTATTAGTGGATTGAGAATTATATCTTAATCTAATAATAAGTGGGGGATTTGCCAGCATGGCACACCGCTCTTGATCTAATCTTATTGTCAATTGGGGACTGGGTGCTACACGGAACAAGCATTGGATCAGTCCAATGGGGAAAAAAAAACAAGAAGAGGATATAAGAGGGTACCTAAATTTGCAAATAAAAGAAGATAGAGTCCTTCAAGAGTTTAGGAAGAGGAGGATTCTTTTGCATCTAGTAAAAATGGAATAAGGCTATAGGCTTCTTTTTTAGCAGCTTTAGCAAAAATGGAGAGGGGAGTTTAGGGGGCTAGCTTTAAGGGAGAAGAAGACATGGCTCAAGTAGGGGAGAGGAGGAGCTATGGGCTGGGAGAGAGAGAGTGGCAAGACCTCTCCCATTAGCATAGGAGAGAACCTTATGTGCGCAGGAATGGGGAGAGGGTGTGGCGACCGGGGATCGAAGTTCGAGAGTCTCAAAAGATTGATTCATACATTGAAAATATACATTCATAAAAGTAAAGAAAATAAAATACATAAATGTCCATATTTATATTTAGAGCCATTCATATATGAATTTATAACAGTTTAATATTTAAAATAAAGATTTAAACAATTTTATTTTCTCACATCTCTATTTCTTCTCTTTTATTACTCAGGCAGATCTTCAAAGTTTAATTATCAAAATCTGAAAAACACAGTTACCAGTCAGATAGGAGTATGCAAATTATTCTTATAAAAGTAATTCTAGCATCCTATAATAGGCATGAATCAAATATAGAAATGAATGTGATATCTGCATAGCATAAATGAAAGAAAAGCAAATTTTCAATTTTAAATATTATCATGCAAGTTAGCTATGAAATTCAATATAAATTAAAAGTATAAAATAAATAAATTTTATCAAAAGCATTTGTAACATAAAGTTGAGTCCATAGACTCCTGAGCCCAAATGGGTAAACCCATAGGCATAACCTTTTAGGAAGCTTTTCTCACTACCCGTTAGTAGCTTAATCAAATTTTAGAAACTAATGGTGTGCATTTCCTCTGGATTTGCCCACTTCATAATAAGGGCTAAATCCCTCCATATGACTCCCAGGGGCTACCAGCAGGCCCAATCTATACAGATTCTCAGTGTTGCATTCCTCCCTCCAAAGACAAGCACCACATATATATATATATATATATATCATATTTCCTCTTTTTGTTATATGCTTATTTGATAACATTCTTTTACAATTTATAAGCAGTAAGTAGTTCTGGTATAATCTTCAAATAAAAAATGGCTCAAAATAAGAATACTGAAATAAAACTTATAAGTAGATTTACGTACTTGACTGTTTTAATACAATTTCAATCAAATCAATTCCTTTGATCTGCCAAAAAAATTTTAATTTATTAATTTAATATTTTATGATTTTATCATGATTTGTAATATTAGATTTCTAAAATAATAATAAAATGATCTAAATATGTTTAAATTAATTTATTAAGTTAATTTTGAGTAATTATTAAGCCTTATAAGGTCAAATTATGAATTTGATCTATAAGGGCAATTTAGTAATTTTACATTAATGAAATCTAAAATTTATGTTATTTTATTGTAGATTATGTTCTAAGGTTTTCATAGAACCTAAAATTATCAAATTCTGATATGTATTGGCTAAGTTATAGTTAATATAATTTCCTGGTTAATAATTAGGGTTTAATATGATTAGTGAGTGATTAGTAAAATAAAGCACAAAATCACTAAACCAATCATACAGCTATGTTTAATCTACTTTATGAGTTCTCTGAAACTGAAATTACTCAATTTGGATCATTAGATTTGTTAATATTTACTAATTAAGATTTATAGTAATTAGGGTTAATTAGAAGATCTAACTGTTGGATCCTAAATATTTTTATAGATTATTGTAAATTAGGTTTTTCTGATCTAAATTGATATTTGGATCACCTAATTTAGAGTTTAATTGACTAACTTATGGCCTATTGAATTTCTAAAACTAATTGACCTAATTATGGTTAGGTCCTAATTGTGATTAGTCTAAATCTAATCCAAACAATAAAGATAACACTACCAAAATATTCCTTAGGATTTTTTGAGTATTTTGAGACCCATATTAGATATGT
This sequence comes from Gastrodia elata, assembly GCA_016760335.1. Classification (NCBI taxonomy): domain Eukaryota; kingdom Viridiplantae; phylum Streptophyta; class Magnoliopsida; order Asparagales; family Orchidaceae; genus Gastrodia; species Gastrodia elata. Next base: position 3,974,563 of record CM028678.1, on the reverse strand, counting down.
TTGGGTTAAAGGTTACAAAGTTAGGGTTATTTAAATATTTGTAACATATTTTTGAATTATTTAATACCCCTAAATATCACTATGTTAAAATACCTATCCAAATTTAAATTTGACAGTCTCAGATTATTTCTTAATTTTTGTTGATTAATTTGATATATTTAATGGTAAGATTTGGATAAATATTTTAGAAATTTATGCATATTTAAAGTTTTGATTATTAATTGTAATTAATTGCCAAATATATATATATATATATATATTAATCTTAATGTTTATTTAATTTATAAATTAATTTCATAAATCTGTTGATTATATAATAATAATTTTAGTTATCTATTATATATATATATATGTGTGTGTGTATGTATTTATTTTTTATATATTTTAAATTATATAAGTATTTATTTCTATCCTAAGATTAATATCATAGGAACTAAATACTTTATTTATTTGTTAAGTATTTAATATATTACTATATTTATTAATTAATTATTTTCATTTTTTTATGTATAAATATATATATATATATGCATATATGTATATAAGTATTTATACCAATATATATATATACATATATTTAAGTAAATTCATAGCTCTATAATATGTTTCTTATTTTAAAATATATTTAATTATTATAATTATTATTATTTTTATTTTGCTTTTGTCTGCAGGTGGGCCCTACGCAGCAGTCTGGATCAGACGACGGCAGACCCAGAGGCCACGTGTCGCCTTACGATTTGTCCACGGGATGCAGACGGGACCCACCGAGCGCAGTCATAAGTGACTGTGGGTCCCACGGCTGCTGTGTAAGAATACACGCCGTCAGCACACGACCCGTGGGTATGGCTCGGGCCGACCCGGCCCGGCCCAACACTTTGCCTTCTTCGTTCTTCCATCGAAAGGGCGAACTATGGCACGCTGCGACGGGCTTCTTCGACGGCGGATGGATGCAACCCGTATTGCGTTGGAATGAGGACGGCGAGACCTACTCCTCAGTGGTTCAACCATCGGCTGAAGTGGTCTGAGGAGGCTACAAAGAATAACCCTAAATTTCTATGGTTCGAAGCTTCTTACGGGTTGCGATCAAATTGATACGATCGGGTTTGATAGGACTCGATCAAACCCGATCAAAGTTTAATCGAACCAATGAAAGAGCTTTGCAATTATTGAAATGAATAATCCATCGGGTAGATTAGGAAGCATGTGTACCTAAAATTCGACGGCTGAGGATTTAGGGTTCGAAAGGATCGCTCGAAGTTCAATTTGACTCCTTCTGAATCCAAAGTGAATTGGAAACCAGAGCCTAGGGATGCACGAAAGTCTTTAATGGAATCTGTCGAGGCCTAGAAGCGGCGGAGGAAGCAGAACACGCGGTGATTTTCACCGCGTGCACGCCACGCACTGAACGTGCGAGGCTCCGCGGAGAAGACGCCCATCAGCCGTTGGATCGGATCTTGATGATCCGATCAGACGGTTCGGAGGGCTGATGACAAAGCGGTAACGGTGTCATTTAAAGAAACGGTGCCGGTTTATTTTAATTTAAATATTATTATTTAATTTATTTTAAACCTATTTTATTAATTAAATTTTACTAATTAAATGTAGTCATAAATTTTTCAATAAATCACCCCTAGCTAATTGAGGGGTTCTGAATGCAACGGCGCAATCGGATTTTTGATTTGATGATTATTTAATTATCTTAATTTTCATAATATTAAAATATTCGTCAAAAATCCAACGACTTCCAAATGCCTCCAAAATTTCACCCCTAGCTAATTTGGGGGTGGTGAACGCAATGACAAAGTCGGATTTTCAATCTGAGGTCAAAATTATTTAAATATTAATAAACAAATTTGAAAAGGAATTCTAGTATTTTATAGAGGGGCACCGAATGGAAGAGGAGGATGGGGTTCAACGTAGAGGGGAAATAAGAAGATGGAGATTAGTTAATATTTTTTATTTTTTCTTAATTAATGCATTAAAAAATCAAATTTGATAAATGTGCTCCTAAAAATACTGAAAATTTACCCCAAGTTAATTCGAGAGTGCGGAACGTAATGACGAAGTTGGATTTTAATTTGGAGATTAATTTAATGTTCCTAATTTTCAGGGTATTTAAATACATTAAAATATTAGTGAAAATCCGACGACTTCCAAATATTTCAAAACATTACCCCTAGCTAATTTGGGGGTGACGAGCGTAATGGCGAAGTCATATTTCAATTTCAAGGTCAAATTAAATATCTTAATTTTCTAATTAATTAAATATTATTAAAATAATCCAAATATTCGATTGAGTTATAAATTATTCCAAATCTTCAGGAATTGATTCTAATGACTAAGTGAAACTAATGGAATGATAATTATACTATAATTAAGCTAAAATTAGGCTAAATAATAATCTAGGGTTGCTATAATAATTATTAAATAATAAGTAAAATAATAAAAAAATTGACATGAAATAAAAAGTTTTATAAATTTATCCCTAAAAACTTATTTCAATTATAATGGAATTTTAGCATAAAAATAATTATCATTATAAGAATAAATATAGAATATCAACGTTTGATATCTGGTGCAAAAATATGTTCGTATTGGGCAAGTACAAAATTAAGGAAAAATGGGAGTTCTATTTAAATGTTACAAATCTCAACTTCTATCTATACATGCTCCCTCAAATGCTTATAAGCATAAGCTTGTTATGCCTCCCGATGTAGAACAATCCCGTCCTAATAATTATCTGATCAGACTAAAATAAATCAATAGAGAATTCGATCTACTCAATTATCTAAGCTTTTCGTATATCATTTTATGTGACTTTAAAAGCACTTTTATTAAATTTATGTGATTCTGAGCGCAAAAACATATTTAATAAGAGTAAAGTTAAAAAAGTAAAAAAAGTTAAGTATATCTGCACAAATTTATATTTAATAAGCAATTACTTAAAAACTTAATAGTTGACTTATTTAAAAGTGATCATTATTGCTTGAAATTTAATATAAAATATTTATATAAAAATAATCATAATTCTATGATAAACAAAATAATATTTATAATAATTATATAAGAGAAAAATAATCTTTATTTTATTCTCTCTCTCTTTTTTCCTCTTTTATTATCTTTCTCTCATTCTCTATCTTCTTCTTCTTCTTCTTCTTTTCTCTCTCTCTCTCTCTTTTATGAATTTAGCATCTTATCTCTCTTTCTCTTTCTCTCTCTCATTTTCTTTCATAAAATTATCTTTTTTCTCTCCCTCTTTCTCTTTTTTTATGAATTTATCATTTCTCTTTTATATAATAATAATAATAATAACAATTATTATTAGTATTATTATATTATTAATAATAAGATCTTTAATAATAATTAATATTATGTAATTATAATAATAGCTTTATAATAATATTATTAATAATAAGTTTCTTATTATTATTAATATTATGTGATAATAATATTAATTAAAGTAGTTGTAATAATAATTATTATTTGAATAATATATATGTACATATATAATAATAGACTTAAAATAAATAAAAATGATAAAAATGTAAATTTATAGAAATTAAAAATAATAACATAATAATGATAATAATAACTTTATTATTACTATTATTAATAATAATGATATAATGATAATAATAATAATGTTAGTAATTAATATAAAATTGAAATAATAGAAATAAAATGATAGAAATGTAAATTATAGAAATGGAAGTATAATAAGAATAATAACTTTATCATTATTATTATTATTCCATTAATAATAATAATAATAATAGCAATAAGTACAGAATTTAAATAACAGAAATGAAATGACTAAAATATAAATTACAAAAATAAAAATCATAATAGTAATAATAGTAATAATAGTAATAATAGTAATAGTAATAATATTAGTAATAATAATAGCTTTGTTATCATTATCATTAATAATAATAATAATAATAATAATAATACTAATGATAATAATAATAATAATAATAATAATAATAATAAATACTGAAATGAAATGATAGAATTAAAATGACTGAAATAAAAATTATAAAAATTAAATAATAATATTAATATTTAATATTAGTAATAATAATATTTGCATAAAATGAATGGATATTTGTTATTACTAAATAAATTAGTATTTTATAATAATATTATTTTGATAACTTTAATATTAATTAATAATAATCTTTATTATATGATAATAATAATATTAATCTATAATCATAAAAAAATTCAAAAGATAAAAAGAAATAAAAAATAAAAAATAAGAAAATAAAATCTCTCACTTTTCCTCTATTTCTCTCTTATTCTTTCTATCTCTCTCACCTAGGGTTGGAGGTGGCTGGAAGAGGTCGGGGTTGGTCGATGGTGGCTAGGGGAGGTGGTGGTCGGTGGCTGGGAGGGGGAGAAGGTGATAATTTGTGAAGGAGAGAGGGGGGATTTATACGATAAGAATAGAGGGGAAGGGGATTCGGCCGGGAAGGGGGCGGGCAGGCCAACCAGGGGGTGGGCAGGCTGAGCAATGGGCTGGTATGCCAGGGTGGGGCTCACCGTGGCGTGCGAGCGAGGGTAGCCATGCGCCATAGGGATCCCACGATCAGTGCCCATAAGCGTGCCCTAGGGCACGTGTGCGTACTAGCACGGAAGCTTCCACGCATGGGAGGAGGAGAGAGAAATTGCATAAAATTTGAAAATAATGAATTTTAAAAAAACAATAATTTTATATTGTTTGATTTCCAAATTTAACAAAAATTGACACAAATGTGTATTTTGATAAGACGAACATATTCGCACCAACATTTCTTCGATTTTGAGCTATATTTTATTTTATATTAATTTTTCAAAGATTAAAACTTTAAAAATTAATTACGGCCAATTCGGAGCTCTAAATTCAGTGAAACTTTTTGTGCAGCTTTTTTTTAATATTCTTAATCCAACGGCACTAAAATTGTTGAATTTGAACTTGTATTTAATTCTTCTAATTTTATGAATTTAAATAACTCTGAAATTAGTTCAAGAGTATCCGTTATCTAAATTGCTCCCAAATTTATGCATTAAGATCACAAAAATATACTCTATCCAATAATATTTTTGGTTTGCCCAAATTTTGAAGTCGTTCGGAATCTTGATTTTTGAGTTGTGTTTAGTCATAATTAGCATGGTAACAATTTGGATTGTTACAACTATGGTCAAACCAATTCCCACAATAGCTAAAATAATTTGCTTAGTCGCAATGATAATATAAGACTCATTTTATTCTTTTCTAAGATTCTAGCATCTTTTTAAATTTTGTGCATCATAATCCCAAATGAAAGTAGATATTATTCTTTGAACCAATCATGATAATTGCATGGGAGGATCAAAGGAGGGAGGAGGAAAAACTCATTGCATGGGAGGATCACTTTCAATATAAAATAAAGCAAACTCACCGTTAAAAAAAATATGTAAATGAGAATCAGTCCCTGCACCACTGAGACTACATGTAAGCTTTCTCGTAAGGCCTTCAAAGCATACAAGAGTATTTTAGCATATGGCGCTTGTGTCAAATTAATTTGTGCCCCCAAACCTCATCTTTACCACGAGATATCTAACCATAAGCCTTTTAAAGGAGAAGTCATCAGCATGAGCCGAAGAGAGATTTAGCAATGGCACACTAGCTCATTTCCATTACCTAGATCACAACTTGAATAAGAGGCAAGAGCAAAGAAGATAGTAATTTATGTTCTTTACAAAAGAATGATCCATTATTATTACTCATCGTATAGGATATTGAAAAAGTAAGTTATTTTCCTTCCACCATCTATCTAATAGGGATGTATTACAAGTACTCATCTAAATAGTGGATAATCCACACAATAAGTAATTTATTTGAAGAGAGAACCCCCAAAACGCATTTTGCTCTAGAAAAGGTAATAAGAGTTCCAATTTTTCCTTATTGCTTCCTCAAGAATGTCTGATAGAAAATTTATAGGAATGCTAAAGAGTACAACCTTATCTCAATTCATTAGTAAAGTTAAAATACTCTTTTATGGAGTCATTCCAATTGATAGAAAATTAAACATCAAAAATACAAGCCTTGATCCAATATACATAACCTTTAGGGAAGTTCAACTTGCTCGTTCCATATTTTAATGAACCTTCTTTCAATGTTATCAAAGGCTTTTCTTAAATCATTTTTAACACGAAAGTATTTCTTTGATATTGTAGCATGAATATGCCTAACAAATTAATTGGCTAGGACAATGTGATTAAAAGTTTATAGATGGTATTGCATAAAAAAGGCCTAAAATCAGTGATTGAATTGCAATTACTGTTCTTATGAATCAGCATAATAACAATGTGGTTTAGCCACTTGAGCATTCGATAGGAACTTAGAAATTAAAGTATACCATCACGAACTGATTTCCCATGATACTCCATGCTGCTTTGTAAAATGTATAAATAAAATCATCTGGTCAAGAAGAGGTATTACTTTTGACATCTAAATAAGCACTTTTAATCGTAAAATTTAGAAATTTTGGAAAGCCTTAAAGCTTAAGAGCCTTTTAACATTTTGAGTATAATAACTCTAAGGAAAATTTAAGCTTATAAATTTTTATTTAAACTAAAATACTAATATAATTTATTTTAAAAATAAGAAAATATATTTTAATAATGAAAATAATCATTTTAAATGGCTAATAAGAATACAAATATAATTTTGTATAAGCATTAGATCTTTGAGTACACGGAGGCAAGTACATGAATATTAATTTTTGTAGTTGTTGATTTTTAATATTGCCATAGCTTCACTTTGTGTTATTATTATTGCAATATTTATTGTACTACTAAAAATATGTCACATATTAAAATATTTATTGTTAGAATTATACGATGGGTTTGAGTTAATGTTATTAAAGCAAAACTCAAATTTCACACAAAAGCACAGATTTCATATACGTGAAAAATTCAAAATTTAGGAAAAATCATGAAATCTCATCACTACAAGAAATTCACTATATAAAGAATATAAGATTACAGAGTGCAAGCTAAAACTTAAGCCTTTTAAAGATAAGAAGATGACAAATTCCGCCTATGAACTCTCCTAAATCATGTCTCCCTTCAACACCCTCTCAAATCTTCTCCCAAGGGCTCTCCATTAATAAAAATAAGCACTCTCACCATTACGTACACTAATCATGGCTTCCAACAGGCTTTAAAACAAGTCTAAAATTGCCTAAAATTGCACACAATTGCCCAATGGACGCCTATTTTCGGGTCCGAGCTGCCACGAGCGCCTGGGCGCCCACTCATCTGCTCCACGGACGCTTGGGAATGTCTGGGCCCCCTAAGGCGCTCATGGGGTGCACTTGGGCTCTTCAGGCTACAAGCCATGTTGGGCGCCCGGGGCTCGCTTGGGCTCCCGATTTGTTGCCTGTTGGTGTAACCCTGCTCAGAAACACCCTGAAACCCACAAAAACTCTGTTAGCACATATTTTGGTAATCTAATTGGTCTCCACACCTTAACATTTATTAATTTTGTCTTATGAATATATATATATATATATATATATATATATATATATATATATATATATATATATATATATATATATATATAAAGGTCTTAGAATTGTAAAATTTAGATGTGTTAAGTTAGAGACGATGCTAATACATTTTATAAGTAATAAGGGTATTATATTGCTTAATAAGATGCATATCACTTTATGGAGATGGTTCCTTCCATACATTTAGAAGATCATCTTTATGTTATTTTGTATATTTCTTAATCTCTATATTTGTCTTTATGTAATGTATATTATATCATTGGAATGAATTTTGGCATTTGGCCTTCAATTATTCCAAAATAAATTAATAATAAAACAACATCTAATCAAATCATGATAAAAAATTTAATTATTAAAATAATTATTTCTTGGAAAATTGATTCTCTATAAAATAAATTTTTTATTTTAATTTCTTAGTTGTATATAGATTGGAATATGGCACATATATATACTTTATTATTTGCATAATTTATGAATGAAAAATATTATTGAGCTCCCAAATAAATTATAAGATTTTATTTAAAATATATATTATTTAATAAGTATACGCTCAAAATTAAATCTGAATATGCTATATTATTTTTGAAAAATGATATTTAACTCTTAAATAATTTTAAAAAATAATATATGACTATAGTTTTTATGTATATATATATATATATATATAATTTTAATTTTTATGAAATAAAATATTATATATTTTTTTAAGAGCTATGACCCTTGTTCAAAATTTGAATTCATAGATTTAAATAATGGCCCCACGTTTATCTTTATTTTTTCGTTTTTGCAGAAACACCCTCATAAAAAATATGTTTACGAAGATTACCTTTAAATTTGCATAAAAAGGCAGCGAGGCTAACATAGTTACTGCAGCGCCCTTTCGCATGTCTTGCCTCATTTGCCTGCAATATATCCAATTTTCCATATATAATTTTATCAAATAATTTGAATTTTAAAAAATTACCGATTTGCTCGCCGAAGTACAGTTGCCGATAATAGAAGTCTGAGAAGGACTAATTTAATGCAAATTAAAAAAAATTAAAAAAAAAAAAAGCAAAAAGAAAAAAAATTAAAAAAAAGCGCAGACAGGCCCTTTATTAATGCGATATTGATGAATTATCTACTCACCTTTTTTTTTTATTTACAAATCTCTCCCTATTTCCGTTGCAGCCACCATATATTTTTCCAATAAGAAACTTGATAATTAAAATTTATATTTAATTCTAATTTTTATTTGATAAAATATATTTTGTATTTCTTAGAGTTATTTCTAAACTATTTTGATAAATAATTTTTCGAAAGATTTATTTATATTCCATAAAATAAATAAGAAAATACAAATCATTCCTAAATTCCCTTAGGAAATGTCCTAATAATTTAATCAAAATCTTAATATAAATTTAAATATTTATAAAAATTAGAGATTTATTTATCTTCCTTAAGTAAAAATATAGCATTCTAATTAAATTATTTCTAATTTTTTTCAAATTTTAAAATATTTAAAAGAAGAAATAGAATAAATATAAATCTCTTATGCATCATAAATAATTCACATTTTTATAAATATTTGTGATAGCTCATAAATTATACAAAATATTTTAAAATAATCTTCCAAATTATTCACAAAATTCATTTTTTTTCAATAAAAATCATAATTAAATATTTTTTTATCAATTATTTTTGATAGAGATTGAAATAAGAAAAATTTAATTGACACCTACTTTAATTTTTCTTTTGTAAATTTTTTATTTTTTGAAATTAAAAATACTTCAATATCCTAATAAATATTTTATATTTTTTTTCAAAGTAATTATTGATCTTAATAAAATTTTAATAATAAATATCAATTATTATGAATTAAATATTAATTTTAAATAATTTAATAATAGTAAAGTACAGAAAAAGTATATTTAGGAGTAATGTAATATTGATTGAAAAAAATCCACTGCACACTGAAAACACTTTTTATGAGGTTCAGTCCCGGAAGAATTCCGCAATCATATTTGCAATAATACCCTTGTTTTTTGGCATAATTATGGGCGAAAATCGAAGCGAGAGCTGAGGGGCATGAGCGTAATTTGAAAGAAAAGAAGAACCCGCTCTTTCTTTGCAGTTGTCTCCCGGCAGGGGCTGAGAGGAAGGAAGGAAGCAGGGGAAGGAAAAAAATAAAAAAAAGAGATTTTTCTTATTCTTCTCCGGCCAAGAAGGAAGCTTTGGCTTTATTCGCGCAGGAGAAGGCATTGTATGTGCATGGAAGGCAGAGACAGTGTGATGTTCTTTGGGTCCGAGGGGTACGGAGGAGCAGGGGTGAGGCACAGCGCTTCATCAACGCCGTCTCCTGATGCTTCTCCGTCGCCGCAGCACACCGGAGAGTTCTCCGTCGGCGGTGCTGTGGCCGCAGCGGCGGCGGCGAGCAGAGGGGAAGGGATGGGAATGGCTTTGGGTTTCAGTGAGTGCTCAGAGGAGCTTTTGGGGAAGAAGCGAGGAAGGCCGAGGAAGTGCGGACAGGAGAGCATGGCGCTGGCTCTCACGCCTGGGCCTTCTTTCTTCTCCTCAGGATCTGATTTCTCGGCCAAAAGGGGAAGAGGAAGGCCACGAGGCTCTGGCAGATGTCAGCTCCTCGCAAATCTGGGTACTTCTTCTTCTTCTGTGGCTTTCTTGCTGGGCTATTTCTCATAAAAATCTGTTTTTTGTGGGGGAAATATGGGGGAGGTGGAGTTTCTGGCTTTGTGGTTGGTTTTCGTGTGAAAGGGATGGGATTGAGGTTGACCTTTACATTCTCAGGAATCTATGTGCTGTCCATTTGCTGAAAAAGATGGGATTTTTAATATATTTTTTAGCTGATTTTGGTTTTTTTTTTTTTGGATTTTAGGGGAATGGTTTCAGCTATCTGCAGGAGGCAGCTTTACTCCTCATGTTGTGACCATTGCTGCAGGCGAGGTAGTGATTTGTTTCTGAACAAGTTGATTTGTGCTTAATTGATTGTAGTTAATATTGGAGATTTATTCTTTTATATTCTTCTGTGGTTAAGCAAAAGTTGTGAGTCCCACCATACTGTAGCTTAATTGATATGTATATGTGCAATATGTAAGAAAAAACTTGTATCTTATGTTTGTTTTACTTGGAATGATTTGAGCTCTGCTGGATTTCTGAGTGCTGATCCTTTTAATATAGGATGTGGCAGCTAGGATACTTTCCTTCTCCCAGAAGGGGCCTAGAGCAGTCTGCATTCTATCTGCAAATGGAGCTATATCTAATGTTACTTTGAGGCAACCTGGTTCTTCTGGGGGCACCTTGACATTTGAGGTATGCATTGGCATTTTTACTAACTTTCTTAAGTCTGGGTGTTATGTATGCAAAACCCTAAAAAACTATGCAAACTCACTTCATTGAGACTTTGATCTCAATATCCTCTTTTTTTTTTTTCAATATGATCAAGCTAGTTTTAACTTGAGGACAATTATTATGTTGGAAAAAGTAGCTGATATTGAACTTTACCTTATTTTTAGCACTCATTAAAAAGAAAAAAATTATTCTTTTGTTGGTTGAAATGAAAAATAAAACTTTAAAAAAGGAAAAACCCTAGAAGTCAGTCGTGGATCCTCTGCAATAGCTGGCGGCGTTTATGGACCATTTGTTGGTGGCCAGCTAGTGGCTGGCAAAGGTTGGGATGATCAGCCATTCAATGACCCGATGAGGGATGAGGGTCCTCAATAGCATGTCCAATTTCGAGCATGAGTGATATTAATTCCCCATAAATATACATTATAATGCAAAATCACTCAAACCAAACACATGAATTTGCTTATCCTGGGAATTTCAATTTATTGCAGTCTAAATCTTGCGAATCAGACATCCTCTAAATTTATAAGTAGCAAAAACATTTCTAAACTTTGTTGTGATTGCAAGACTTCATTGACAAAGTAATTAACTTTAACAAATTAATTGATTAATTATATTATATAGAACATTTGATTTAATATAAACATAAATTCTTAGTAAAATTCTATTCAATCAGAGGGCTGCTTGCATTGCAGCATATTCGATGTAAAGTAAAAGTTACTCAACATTTTGAAAAATTGGGTGTTTGTTTTGCAAAATTTGAATTACATGGCAAATTTATTCTGAACTGGCCAAAATTGTGGGATCTCCTTTTCACTCAAATTGGTTGGTTTTGGAATGTGTGTGAGAATGTGAAAGAAAAAAGACAATATCTGGGTTTGTGCTGCTTTCAAGATTGTGACCATTGTAGTTTTTTGATTTATGAATAATATACTATACAACCAAAAAATTGAATGCATCGTAAACTATCAAACACTAAAAAGTTCTTATACCGCATTTTCTTACCTAAAATATTTTACAAACCAAGCAACCTTTATATTTCCTTATATCTCTATAAATTTGTTGTTGCAAGCATCTTAGTCTTTATTTTGATTATGTTTTTTAAGATGTAATCTAGTTAATGAGATTGGTTTTTAGCATTATGATTTAATTTTCTTGAATTTTTTTGAACTGGGTTCTGCAATATTGTTTTTTGATTGAGCACAATAGAAGCCAAGGTTTTATGTAGCTGACCCACTTAGTGGGACTAAATCTAGGAAGTAGCGTTGTTTGGAGCTGATCTATATTTGTTTTAAATGGTCCCATAATTGTTTGTATTTTCTTAAGCTGACAATTACATGACACTGTACTGCCAACGCTCAGCACATTATAATTGAGTGAACTTAATAAGGAATAGAAATTTTTCTATTGACCTGGGTAGTTTTAAGTGCAAAGAAAATTTTATGATTAGATCCAAAGAGTGGAGATGGTGGTTTTATTCTGGCATTAGACTAGTATCTAAATTAATTACCAAGTTCAATTTTATGCAAGAGGTTCGATATTAATATGAAAGGCTAAGTTGAAAAGGAGAAATCAAATATGTTTTTTCTTATTTAGGCTGAAAATGAAGAAAAATGTAAGATGTTGGCATGTACTTTTTGGTAATAGCATTTTCCCTGTGGAAAGAATTTTGGGATATTTGGAATTTTTCTCGTGTACTTTACAATAAGGATTTATTTCTATTAATAACACAAATGGAGTAAAATTTTAGAAATATGTTATTTGAATTGTCGAGATGTAAATCTTAATATAGAAGATTTAAAATCACAAGTTGGTCAAAACAATCTTTAGATATAGTAGTTATCAATGGAATATCTTATTTGTTTGTTTGATTTACCCTTAGCTTGGTAGTTTAGTCCCAAACAACTTTAGCAACTTAGTTTGGTTTATCAGCTTACTCTCACTATTTTAGTAGCTTAACTTATTAATTTCTTAAACTTAAAGTTAGAAAAACAATAATATTAAAAAATCAAATCTTACTTCCAAAGAGTTTAGTAGCTTAACTTAGAGCTACATCTTTAATCTTGTAATACTAAATCCCAAAAGTTAAGCATAATTAAATGGCCATCTCAACTTAGATAAAGTTTATTAACATATAAGCTGTATGTCCTTTTCTGAATGCATCATTTAAGTGAGATTTGGGATGCTTTTGGGCCAACTTTCTAGCAGCTCTTTTATATAAACTTTTTCCTCCATCTGGTTTCTATTATTTGGAGGAGCTATTATATCTCTTCTTTTAAGGATGCAACCTCTCAAAATGCAGTTTTTAAACTGCCTACTAACTGCTGACTTCTTAGCATTTGAAAATTGCTATTTATCATCATTACTTCACCACTAATACCTACCAATTCGGCAATCGTCCGCCTGCTCGCCACTTTTTCGTCCATGGTTGATATCACACATAGTTGTATGACAATAGAGTATTTAAACTTCTACAATAGCTTCTTTAGATAGTTGTCATGACCTCAAACAGAGCCTTGGTTGAGATAAACGAAATGCATGAGACTAGTATCAAACCTTTTCTTAATAAAATGACAATCTACTTCAATGTATTTGGTTTTGTTATATTGGTCATGGTTATGGCATATGCTAATTGCAGATTTGTTATCTCTATATAATTTCATGAATTTTTCTCATTTGATTTTAAGGTTCTTAAGAATTATTATTTATTATAATAACTTGCAAATTTCTTATGCCATAGCATTAACTTCTGCGTCTGCACTTAATTAAGCTACAATGCCTTGTTTCTTGCTTCTTTAAGTCGTCATTTTTCATCTAGAAAGATGTTAAAAAAGTAGTTGCTTTTCCATCAGCAACTGCGTTAGCACAGTTAGCATTTCTGCAAGTTTCATTTTTATGGGTTTCTCCCTTTTTTATTAAGATAACCTTTTTAGGAAGTGCGTTGTAGATAAATTTGTTTAGGCACTTGGGTAAATGGCTCACAACATTTATAGTATAGTTATGCCTAGTTTCGTAAGAAATAAATAGAGATAAATCTATCAACTAGCTTTTGTACATTTGGTTTATTTGTTGAAATTTTTTTTTAACACATTCTAGTTTGTGAATTGATTCATTAGGAGAGCTTAACCATTTGCATGATAACCTTATGATATTTTAAAGGGATCCATAATGTATTTTTGTAGATATATAAAATTCAATTTGATCAAATCATCTTGATTTTTCCCTATCCTCTTATCTTAATTATTTTTTCAAGCACTACCCACATTTCATTAATTTCTTTGTCATTATTTCTAATTATTATGATGTCATCTACATACACAAAGTGTTTTAGCTTGCCCTGTTCTCAAGTTCTTGGGGGTTATTTGGTTTGAGATTAATAAATTTTTAGAGTAAATCAATTGCAATTAAAATAAATAGTGTAATTCAAATTTGAGTGTTTTGAATTTTTGTAGTGTAATTATATTTTGTTTGTTTTGGTGAAATGTAAATTAATAAAAAACATTAGAACCTTTCAAAGGCTTGACCAGCCGCAATCACCATGGGTCGATTGACCAGCTGCAATCACCATGGGTCGATTGACCAGTGGCTCACAAAGTCAGGTTTGGTGAGGGTCCGGCCTATGCCCAACGAGGTTGGGTTGTGCCTACGAGAGCCGTTGCATGAAATTTTGAATATGAAGTCGTTGTTGGCAAAGGATCGTTGGGAACAAAGATAAGGGTCACCGAGGTTAGTTGTTGGTTGGCGATGCTGGCCGAGCAAATCTCGTTAGGCACGAAGTTGATCGAATTTTGATGGGGCGAGGTCGTAGCATGTGAAGATTTTTAGTCATGTGAGACACCATAAATAAATTATGTCTGATTTAGGTGTAATTGAATTGTGTTATTTTTGTTAAGGATGGGGAACAAAATTTCTGTGATGATCTGGTGCCGGGTCAACGGGAGTTAATCCAGCACCAGTTGTGGGGAATAACAACAAGTTCTCTAGCCGCAGGATCATATTGAGTGATTTAAGAGACAAGTATATAGATATCGAATATAACTCATTTATTCATTAATTCACAAGTCTTAGATACAAAAATTAAAATAAAAGAAAAGTTACAAACTTTTTAAAAGTGTCAAAAAGAAAGCAGAATATCAGCAGAAAACAGTATCAACACTGCTTGGTTCTTAGCACCTTTCTTCTAGGACGAACTCTTGATCTGGATACATTTCAAAAGTGCGGGTATTCGAATACCAGTTAGTTGTGAAACTAAGTACCGATAGATGTCATATTTACAAATATTAAATAATAAGCAAAATAATCAATAATTTGACAGGAAATAAAAGCTGTACGAACTTATCTATGCAAATTTATTTCAATTGCACTTGAAGCTTAGCATAAAAATAATTATAGTCACAAAAATAAATACGAAATTTTAGTGTTTGATATCTGAGGCAAAATATGATTTTGTTGGGCAAGTACAAAATCGAGGAAAAGGGGGTTTATTTTATGTTACATATCCCAACTTCCCTCTATATCTGCCCCCTCAATGACTTATCAGTATAGGCTTCTTATAACTCCCGATATCAGACAGCCTCGTCCTAGCAGTTGTCTGATCAGACTAAAAATATATCAACATGGAACCCTTGCTACTCACTTATCCAAACTTGTTCATATATCATTTTATGTGACTTTTAAAAGCACTTTTATCAAATTTGTGCAATATTGAGCAAAAAGCATATTTAAACAAGAGTAATAAAAGATATTTGGTACCTTGTTCTTTAAGTTCAGATGAGTGACAGTTCACTCAATCTACATTTAATTTTTTTTTATATTTTAAGTTAGCCTTTTAGCTAACATTAAAATGAAAGTGATATGATATTTTTATGGATTTTTTTACTTTCTTCTTTTCCATTCTACCTTTCTTTCATTCTTTATCTTGATAGAAGACAATATTTTAAGTCTCTGAGGGTAGTAATTATATTTAATATAATGCTATTATTATCATTATTTAATTATGATAATTATAATAATGTATGAAAGAAAGAAGACGAAATGAAAATGACTGTATAAATTGCAAAAGTAATAATAATAATAATAATAATGAAAAGGGAAATGACAGGATACAATGCTTGAATTGAAATAATAGTCAATTTATAATATTTGTACATTTTTCATTATTGATTAATGAGAACCATAATAATGTGAATGACGTAATTTTATCATTATTTTCTTCATAATAATGATTATTAAGTATATAAAAATAAAAGAACGAAGAAATAGCAAAATCTCTTATCATTGTCCCTCCTTATTTTTCCTTCTCTTGCTTTGGTTAGAGTTGCCGGAAAAATGGAGGGAGGCCGAACGTGGCGGAAGGGAGCCGGCATGAGGTTGCCGGGGCTGGCTGGCCGGGCTATTGGGTGAGGGAGGAGGGCTGCTGCTCTTTGGGAGAAGAAGGGGAGGGGAAGGGCTGAGGGAGGAAAGGGGCTGCTGCTGAGAGCTGAGGGTGGCAGGGAAAGGGGAGGGCTGGCTGGGCTGCTGTGAGGGGGAGGAAGGGAGAGGGCTGGAGGGAGTTTTATAAAGAAGAGAGGGGAGGGGATTAGGAGGACTTATCGGATATTTGGCCGGCCATTCTTGCGCCAAAACGGTGCAGGAAAGGCCCTGGTGCGGAAGGTTCCGCGCCTTAAGGCGGAAGGAATCGGAAGGGGGGGTCGCAGAAAGGGGGAAGGAAGGAAATGGAATTTCTTTAAAGGAAAAATTAAATAATTACTTAAACTTAAATTATTTGTATTTTTCCATCGTTTGGTGTTCAAAAATAACGAAACTTAGCATCGAGGTGTGTTACGATGTAACGAATACCCTCGCATCAAAAAATTTCGATTCGGACAAATATTTTATTTTTAATTAATATTTGAGGTTTAAAACTTAAAAAATTAACCACGATCAAACTGGCGCTCCGAATTTGATGAAATTTTTCGAGTAACTTTTAAATAATATACTTAACACAATGATACTGAAAATGATGAATTCAGACACGTATTTCAATGTTCTTGATTTATATAATTAAATAATTCAAAAAAATAAAGCGGAAGTTTTCGTTATCCAAATTCTCCCAAACTAGGGCACTTGATCTAAAAATTATTTCTATCTAAAGGAAATTTTGTTTGCCCTAATTTGAAATTTCCTGGGTCCTGATGTCTGAAGCGGGTTTTGACCTAATTTGAAAAGTGACGACATTGGATAATTACAATTTCTCTCATAAATTATAATGTAAATTAATTACTCCAAACCAAACATGCAAATTTATAATTATTGAGAATTAAATTATTTACCACCCAATTACACCAACCCAACAACAACTTTGTAAAAATGGAACTTTTTCTATGTATCACATAAATATCTTTATTTGGAAAATCTTTTGAAGCAAGCCTTCAATTATTGTTTTAAACTATTTAATGTTTTCTTCAGTTTCAGTGCTTTGTTTTTAGGCACATTTGCATTAAGCCATGGTAGTGTATACATGTATTTCCACAAGATAAATATGTAAAAAAGTATTTCTTAAATTAAAATGTAGAAGAGGTCGATCATAGTTTGCATGCAAAGAGAAAAATAATCTTATTATATTCATTTTTGAAATAGGTGCAAAGGTTTCTTGATAATTTATACTATATTTAAGGGTATTCCTTGGCTACCTACTTTGCTTTTTTATCTTTCAAATGTCGTTTTCCTTATATTTTTTGTAAATAGTCGCTTGTATCATAGTGTCTTTTTTAAATAATAATATTCAGTACTTCCCTTTTTTTTCCGTTATAGTCTGTATTTTGATGTCCATGCCATTTTTCAATTTTCATTGGTTAAAGCTTTTGAAAGAGGTGTAGAATATATTTGTGATTAAATAAGTCCCAAAAGTTTTATGATGAGGTAACAACAACTATAAATTTGAGCCTTAGTTTCACTAGGTGTGGTCAGCTACATGAAAATTTTGCTTCCATTGAATGCAAAATCTAAAAGAAGCATCTTCCCAACCAAATAAAGAATATCTTTTCTAATAGTTTCTTCCCATTTCTTTTTTAGTCTCCCTCTTTTAACATAGGAAAAATTCATTTGCTCAATTTTTTTAAAGGGGCGTTAAATAGTCTATGCTTAATATGCCTGATAATATTTTCTAATCTCATCCACTATTGGAGCTACTCTAACCTTGCTACCAATAAACTCATTTCTCATTCTATCATTTTCGATTAAACTTATGATGCTATATCCACTCATCCACCTTAGCATCCTCATCTTATTATATTTATTTTATCGATAAGTTTCTTATTTTGCTCCATATAATAGAGTCAATCATATAGCTGCGTTTTAAAATTTTCTTTTATTTTATGCAAGGTTTTTTTGATCATATAACACTCTAAAAGCACTCCTTTATTTCATCTAATCAGCTTGGATCATATTAATCACAATGCTCTCTATTTCACTACTAATTTGAGTAATTGAACCAATGTATTTGAACCTCTCGCTCTTTTTGATCTTATTATACTCAATAGTAAGCCCTTAAAATTGTGGCTTATATTATGATTAAACATACACATCTTACGATGAGGTGACTATTTTTTAAAAAATTGGCTGTAGATGGTGCAGATATTTAGCTCATTTCCTCATTCTCTTTTACATCTAAGTTGATATAACAAAATGTGCTGGTAAAGTTTTATCATGAGTTACTCATTTTTTGGGGTGTGTTAGAGCAAGAGTATAGGAGTTATTCTACAAAATCCTTTTGAATCCAACCACAACTTTTGTTGATGCTGCATTATTAAGAAAAGAAGATGCTATACTACCATAATTTTACCCTATTTTATCCTCAAAAGGTGTGGAGAGAGTATATTGAAGGAGGAAAGATAAACAATGAGGCCATAACTAAATGCATGTACCAATGGGTTGCTTCCACTTGGCATACAAATCATTAAACCTTACTCCTGAAGGTTTTGGGGTATGGTAGCAACATTATAGAAAAATGTAGGGAGGAGCAAGAGAAACAAGTAGGTTGCCTGAAAGCCATATATCTCCAACCTCAATTTCTAGGGTTGGACCTTATTTAGTAGAAAAGAGAGAATAAGAAGATTGTAGTTGTAAAATTATTTGACTTTAATTTGGCCTTATTCAAGAGGGGATATAGAATGTGAGTATGAGATATGGTAAATTGAATGCTTAGGCTAAGCTTTATTCATAAAAGTTAGTCGTAGCCTATGTAAATATAAAATCTCAATAAAAAAAATACATTAACTAGAATCAAATCTCTTAGTATCATCCCTGAGAAGGTCTGAAAGTTTCATAGGGGGCTCATCTCCCCAAAAAACACAAATTACTATGGCAAGCAAAAAAAATACAAAAATTCATAACACAAGTTTAACCACTCTTGGGACACCTATAAAGAAGGACTACTTGAACCTCAACCTCTGGTCTGGGCTTGAAGTTGGGTCCCACAAGCAGCCACTAGCCCTCCTCTCTTGTCCCGAATGATGAGGCCACCAAAGGAGTCCTAGTCCCCATAGCGGAAGGAACCATCAATGTTGTCCTTGAGCCAATATGGCAACGGAGGAGGGTACCACATGGGAGTGAGGTGAAGGGGTCTTATTTTGCTTTAAGTTTTTTTCAAAACCCTTGTTTTGCTTTCTTTTATATCAAATTTAGCATCTTGATCATTTATCTGTAACAGATTAATCATTTTTAAATTGTTCTGGTGTAAGTGAAACTTCATCTTTTTTCCTTGTAAATTATATATCTTCAAATACTATTATGAAGCTTACTGCTAAACTTTTTATACATAATAGGTGAAGATTTTGACGTTGTCTTTGTATTTTATGCATAAGTTTATATTGAAAACTTAAATCCACGTGTACTTTATAGCTATACTTTGATAAGCAGTTTGAAATATTTACACGAGCATTATAATTGTGTATTTAACTTCTTTTTTAAATATAAATTATTTGATTTCTCTTACCATCATGTGCGTGTATTAGTTATCCTTAGATTTTACTAGTTAGCGAGCAATTTCAATAGCTTAATATAAGAAAGATCAATAAATTTAAAGTATTTTTATGCTATTAATATTTTTGTTTTACCAGTCAATTATCCAAGCTGCTTGTACTTATGCATGTGTTTCTGATATAATGAAGCAAGTTTTATATGAATAATTCACTGGGTTTTAAAAATATAATTATTATTCTAGTTGGGTTCATCAACAGTTGGAATGCTAGATAATGCCTGAAGACAGAAAACTATACCTCTCAAGTGATTTTGAAGTGTACTAAAAAGATACGCTCACAATGATTATATATAAAATTAATGTAATAAGATAAAGGAAAATAGGGAAGCTTTTTAAAAATAACTACAAAAAGTAGATTTAACATCTTGTATAGTACTCATAGGGCCTATATATGGTTGTTGACGGTTTAAGTAAAAAATGATTTGAGCTAAACCTCTTTCTCCATTAAACAAATGGAGGAGGATTCATAAACGTATCCTATTTTGTTGGTTTAAGGCTTTTGATGATGATTGAAAAGTTTAAATGAGTACAAAAGCTAGTGTATAGATTTTGAACAAGCTCATGACTTTTTTCAACACCCAACTTGAATCATACTTATTTGAAGACTCCTTAACCACACTAACGTTTTAACCTTATTTCATGCAAAAATTTTAACTTTGCTTAATTATTGCACTCTTTTATGGATCTAACATGGCGGTGTTTACTTGAGATGACATAACTTTGTAGGATTTTGCCTTAATTATTCCATCATTGTATTGCAGGGTCGATTTGAGATACTATCTCTATCTGGATCATTCACTATCACTGATTCTGACGGTGTAAGGAGTAGAACTGGTGGAATAAGCATCTCTCTTGCTGGTCCAGATGGCCGTGTGGTTGGAGGTGGCGTTGCAGGGTTATTGCTTGCTGCAAGTCCAATTCAGGTAGCACAAAAATCTGTGTTTTATTATTACATTGCAAATTTAATATGCACATTCTTAGTTAGTGTGACCTGGTTATGAATAATCAGAACTAAAAATATGGTTGAAATGCTTACCTTCTTGGCTTAAGGATTAATGTGAATTTCACTGTATGGTAGTTCAAACTGATACTCGAATATCTGAGAAGGACATATGATGTGATCGCATTTTATGATATGATCTTAGATTTACTGTGGATGTATCAAGTATTATACAGTAAAAATTAATCATTTCCTTGCATAAATATTATCACAAAGCTGTGTTTGTGATTGAAGAATTGTTTTTATTATATGGTTTGTGGGGTTAGTGTTTATTAAAGATTAAAAAAGTAGAGGTTATGTTCTTTTTATTGACTAAGAGGCTTACAAAAATATAGGTACATTTAATTTATGGCATAAGATCAAAAGCTGTATGAGAGATAATCAAAACTTAAGATTGAGCAGAATTTAATTTTATTGATCATAAATTGATTGAATAAAAAAAATAAATTATTATAATTAAGAACTATTTTAGTTATTCCTAATTATACACTAGTTGAGCAAGGTATCATCATTTTAAGTTAATTAGAATAATTTAATGATGTCTATAGCCTTCGTTCAACTAATTACAAATAGTTATGTTAAAATTTAATTAATGGTTATGATAATTACTTTGAATTTTTTGCTAAGTTTGTGCCTTCCAAGTTTATGAAAACAATTGAAAATATTGGGTTTCAGGGTTGTTAGTTTTAAGTTAAGCACAAGCTCACTTGAAGATTGAACTTATTCCTTGAATCAAAGGTAACAAGAAAACTATGAACCAAACTCAACTCAAATTGTACATAAATTGAGCCAAGCATGGTTCCGATCTGGCTAGTTTGAGGTTTGGTCGAAATGCAGATGCATTCATTTTATTTCATAAATACATATATTTATGTATATATTTAATTTGAATTAATATATTCATGTGTTAATGTTCTCACTTGTCTCCTTGGGTCTTCACATTGAACAAGCATTACAATCACTAATATCTTTTGATATGATGATAGCAACCAATTTTCCATGCTAGCTATTCATCAAGCTTTGCATGCTTTCCCTTCATTCGGCATCTCTATAGTAACTAATGAACGAATAGACCTCTTGGTTTTAAAGCTTTTCCATTCCTGCAACTCATCATCCTTTTAAATACTAGTGCATTATGTAAAGACTTTCATTTTCCTTAAGTGAAGAGGGAGAAGGATATTAAAACTGTTAGAAATAAATTTGATTTTCTAACACATGAACCAACTCAAGCACAATAAAACACAGAATTTATCCTGGCTCACCCACAAATTACGATGGACTACATCCAGTTCAATGACGGTATCTTGCTTTCAAGCAATCCACTGTCAACAAGTATAAACAATATTTGTTACAAAAATTGCGAGTGACTGAATAATTCTACAATGGCAACCATAATTTCTTTTGAACCACATAAGAAAAAAATAGACAAATTAAAACTCTGCATCTGATCCAAAACACATGTCACCGGATAAATGGAGATAGCAATAGAAAATGAGGCCAACATCCACTAGAGTACAGTAGGCCTACCTCCAAAGGACTGCACCAAGTAGGCAGATTTTGCAAAGGGCAGCGATAAGTCGACTTGCAAAGGGCTGCAACAAGTGGAAATCCCTTGCACTAAATCATCTTCCACGATGGACAGAAGGTCAATGACTCCTTATTTGGAACCCATAAGAAACAGAATTTGCAGAAGCTGTTGCAGATACACGCTTGTATAAGATACTGTAAAGGAAATAGGAGCCCAAATGGGAAGATCGGCAGAGGGTGATTCTTTTTTATTGGAAAAAATTCCTAATGATCTTGTTTTTCTTGCTAGGGTTACAAGTAATTTGGTGTTTTAGAAAAGAGGGCAAAAACTATTGATGGAGTTAATGATCACTAAATAAACAAACAAATGTTTATTAGTTGTAATTAGCAGTTATTAAGAAAAAATTCTCTTATGTTTTCCTCCACGTAGGGGAGAGAAATTAGCAAATTTTTCTTTTATTTGCATTTTATGTAAGAGAGAAATTAGCAATTCTTCCTCTCGTCTAGCTGGAGAGAATATCAACAAACATCGGACACTCAACTTTATCTTTCATGCCATCTGCAGACTTGTGCTTTACTAAAATTTCCCTAACTCTCTATTGCTATATATGTGAATCTTTTCTGAACCCATTAATTTATCTTCTAGCACTTCTTGAATTAATAAAACTCAGCAACAATATGTTTTGGTCTTGAGTAAATTGATGAGTTCTTACTTTATGATAGAAATTTTTTTCTCAATAACCTTGTTTCTTGTGATATTAATTCGCCAGTATTTGTCTGACCACACTAAATCTTTTCATACAAAAGATCTTCACTTTTGTTTTAACTCCTTGATTTTGTTAATAATTTTGCCAACAAGATATCATTTACTTATAGCAACAAATTATGAAATCAAATTCAAAAAATTTCTCCACAAAAACATAATTATCAAAAGAAATATTCTGGTAACCATATTACTTTCATAGTGATTTCAAATTTTCTTTACACTACCTTGGAACTTACTTCAATCCATATAAACTTTTTTAACTTGCACACAAAATTTCCTTTGCCTTTTTCATCAAAACCTTAAGATTTATTCATTAAATTTTCCCTTCTAAACCATTGTATTGAGAGATTGTCTTCACGTTCATTTGTTCGATCTCCAAAATTTAAGCTAGCAGCTAAGCCAAGAACTGTTTGAATGGATGTCATCTTCACTACTAGTGCAATTATCCTTCAAAGTTAATCCCCCTCTTTTTGACAAAAGGGTATGCCACATGTCTTGCATTGTATCTAGGCATATTGGATTATGCTCCTTATATTTGATTATAAACACCCATTTGTTTTCAAGTGATTATTTGTTTGCATGTAATTTCACCAAATCAAAAGTGTGAGTTTAATACAGAATTTCAATTCAACTTTCATAACTTCAAGGCACTTTTCTTGCGCTGATATCGCATAGTATCATTCAATAAAATAAAATCTTGAACAAAATACCTAGTAGATGGTGTATGAGGCATAATAGATCTCCTTAGTGTAGAAATTTCCTCTAATATTTGCTGTCTGAGTAGCCTTCTTATCTCCCCCTCAAGTAGGTATTTTAACAACTTCATCTCTCCATGGTTGTGCTATGTCAAGATATGGCAGACTGCTCACCCTAGAAGGCACCACTGCCTTCCCTTTATCAAATTCTAACATTATTTGATCTTCCATAAAGACCACATCTCGACTTCTAATTATTTTCTTCGCCATCAAATCCCATAACCGTTATCCCAATTCATTCTGTCCATGTCCCAAGAATATGCATTCCCTGGTCTTCACATTAAGCATAGACTTTCATCCTTAGGAAAGTGAACAAACACTCTACTACAACCAAAAACTATCAAATAGATATAGAAAATGGTTTTTGCCAATTTAGATTTTGTTGGGAACTTCCAACTATAATCAAACATTGAGAGTTGCATTCACAGTATGGACTACAATCATCTAGGCTTCTGCTCAAAAAGATTTATTTAGGCAAGCATGTGAGAGCATGCATTTGACTCTCTCCAAAGTATGTTTATCCTATCTATTATAATGTTCAATTGTCAGTTTTTGCTGAAACCTTCTGGTGCCTAATTCCATACTCATAATATGCATCCCCATCATATGCATCAAAAGCACAAAGATACTGATCTCCGTTATGAACCCTGATACACTTTAGTTTCTTGCTTGCCTTCCTTTCAACTGAAACTTGAATCCTTGCTGCTTTGTCAGGTTGTGGTCGGAAGCTTCCTGCCCAATGCTTTCAAGGAGCATAAACGAAAGCTCAATCCCGATTCTTCGCCATTACCCCCTATGCTGCCTTCTTCCTGTGCCACAGCTTCAGCTCCATCGCCAACACACCCAACTCAAGCTGCAGAATTTGTGAACTCAAAGCCAGCACTTCAACAAGTTTCGCTGAGTGGTGGCGGAATTCAGAACAATGTGATCTGCAACACTGATCTGAACCCTTCTTCTTTCCGGGTGGTTCACTGGCAAGGCCTGCAGAGCCCTTCAGAACAGAAATCTTCTCCAGATATTAACATATGCTTGCATGGGGAATGAGCAATTTTATATGTTTTTTTTTCTCTTGCTCCTAACATTTTAGTTTATTAACTAACATAAGGTATTGCTCTAGTAGTACTTCCTTACATCTGTTGTTGCTACTGAAGCTGTTAGAGTGCTTTGTTTTTTATTTATTTCTTCTTGATGACTACTTGAAGGGGTCACTGTTTTAATGGTTATTCCCCACATGCATGCAATCTGAGTACTGTTGTTTATGACATTTGCTGCCACTTTACATTATGGCTATAATATTAAATTTTATTTCAAAGGCGATCAGATCTTTGTTATTCAACTTGAACTGACTGCTGCTTCAACTGACTTTCAGCTGAAAAATCAAGCTCATGAAAACATTTTTGAAAGTTTTCTAGACTGGATAATTGAAATTTTTAACAGATAAGATGAATTCAGAAACTTCAAGACAGGAAATAATACAAAAACCTTAGCTCACCGCAATACGCAAGTAGTTAAAAATGGCAGCTTCAAGTTCATTGCACCATTTCTCTTCATACAATTATATTTTGATCGACGCAAAGAGCAGAATCTGAAAAAAAAGTTGGAAGCGTGATTGTAGGGTTCGCGTTCTCATGTTTTCTCGCTCTGCTACGTCCCTCCCAAAGATGGAATTGTGAGAGCAAATGCAGATCTTGTCGTTAATGGTTCCAAGTTTTTGGTTTTGCTTTATGCACTTCTCCTTGGGCCAGAAGCATACATTCCAAGCCTTTGACGCAGCCATAATGAAAAGCCTAGACGCTTAAAAGTCAATTTGACCTAATTTCATAGAATGTGGCATCTAACTGCTCTTTCATTGTGATGATGATTTCACTAGAATCAAAAAGGGAGGTCCTTATCATTTCTTCAAAGTTCCCTTCCGGCTTCAAAAGTGGGATTCCTCTTTTGTTCCCTCAAGCGAAGGTGCTGAAACTGTATCGATCTGGGTGGGACTTTCAGGTCTCCCTTTTGTGTTGTGAGCTGATTCAGTGCTTTCAAGAATCACTAGTTGTGTTGTTGTCCCGTTGTTTCAAGTTGTAAAACGTTTAAGTTCTTGTTGTTGTAATAGTAAAACCTATAAATCCGCGAGTAGAGGAAGATCCAAAACGAAAAACAATTATGAACACTAATCCTCAAATATTTAATAGTGCATCTCTTAGCATAATCTTAACTCTACTAAGGATATAGTGCCCCTTGTTGAAGATAACCTCGGAAGTTCTTTACCTACTTAGTTTAATGTGTACATAGGCAAACGAGCTATGGCCTTGGTGGCTAGTCTGAGCTCCAAAGCTATTGTGAGATCTGCTCAATCCCCAAAATTGGCTTCAAGGAGGTCTTGTGCATTGAGTTGAATAAGTGAACTACCTCTGATTCCTATCAGCAACGCTAATAGTCTCAATCTTAGCATGCATCCCCATCAAATGTAGTTCTAGTGCAATTAAGGACTCAAATGCTAACGACTGGTTAGAGGATAATAATGAGAACTCGAATTGGAATATGGTGGTTATGAGAAGGCATAGTAGGGGTGGCTTTTGTGGGAGGCAAATAATTATATTTGTAGTGCATAATAGCCAATTGCTTTTTGTTGTTGGAAAATTAAAGAGTTACATAATGATTCTCATATGTTTGAATGCAGAAGCATTTAAAGTTTCTTTTGTTGTTTTGATTGAACAAAAACTTTATGCTTATTCTATTGAATGTGTCTAAAAGTCTAAGAAATGGATCTCCTTTCAAATTGAGAACTTCTGAGATTTCCAAAGTTTTTTTTTCTATTTTTTTATTCATGGGATTATTACACTAGAAAATGAAGATGATACTATTATTATTGTTGTATAGGCTCCTAACTGAGAAAGTGAAAAAAATAAATTCTAATTTTCTTTAGCATAAATGGACACTTCTATTGATTGTCCTATGATTCTATGTGGCTACTTTGATTACATAAGATTCTCTCATAAAAAGAAAGGAGGCACATTGATGTACTTTTCTAAACTAAAATATTTTAATGAATTTACCTTTACAGCTAATATTGAGGATTTATCATCAGTGGGCCTTCCTTTTGCTAACTACCAAAGTGATACTCCTATTCAAGCTAAGTTGGATGATATTCTATGTAACTCTTGGTGGAAAACTCTATATTCTCATCAAATATCCTATCACTCCCATCTTTATTTTTTTCTTTATTGCCAAAGCAATCTTCAACAGGAACTTTATGCATAAGAATTACTAGAAAATGAATGAGGTTTACAAGCATTTTATCTTGTTTGCTTGGAACTCTTACATTTATGAGGATTCTATCCATGTTCTATCCAAAAAACTTAAACATAATAATGAAATTGATGCTTAAAAATTATGGGGGTCATTGTACAATTGAATATGCTATTTTTTTTTTTCTTGCTTTCTTTATACAATTGAGAGACTTTGGATGAAGAGTTTTTGTTTAATCTTTTAAGTATTACCAAATGTTAAATTGAGATGGAACTTAGATGGGTTAAGAAATCAAGCCAAGCTCACTACTCAAGGTGGGTGAGGATGACCTTGATTCCTTGAATAGGTAGACCAATTCAAAGAGAAATTCAAACATTATCAGATATATTGATGGTCTATTTGATCAATATTGTTGATTATGTTATTTCTTCTTTTTCAGAATGTATTCAACTCTAGCTTCATTGGGCTGCAACATCCACACAATCAAAGTAATATGATGAATCTTATAAATTATATAGGAGCATTAATTTAATGCCTCTCCTAGCCCAAATACTTCCTCTTTGGCCTCTTCATTCAGAATTAAAATATTGTGGGCCCTCAAGTTTACAAAGCTTCTTATTCTTCTTCTTAAAAGGTACTTAGTCTAAAGGTATCACACATTCTACCATTACCAATATAAAATTGCTAAGCATAGGCCCATTTTTTATGTAATACTTTTCATAAGTTGCTCGTTAAAATCTTAGCTTCCGAGCTTAAGACTATGCTTCTGGATATTATTAATATTTTTCTAGAATTTTTTTTTGGGTAGACCAATTATTAATAATTTTGTGATGGCTTTGGAAGTTTTGATTATATATTCAACTTAATAAGAAGAAAGGATTTTGTGCTATGTTGGATATTAAAAAAGCTTTAACTGTGTAAGTAAAAGGTTTGTACTACTTAAAATGATAATGTTGGTTTTTGTTATAACCCTAAGTTGCTGTATTGACAAATTAAATTATTTAATTAAATAAATTTTGGAGAAAAGTAAATAAATAAAATATTTTCAAAGCCATTCAAAATTTTTAATTTAATTTTACTACAATTTAAGATATATTTGTATTGATTTTTCTGTAAATATTTTATGAATTATAAATTATTTTTAATAGATTATAAATGGAGTGAGATATTTTTTAGATAAATATTTTCTTATTTTTTTGTATTTATTTTCTATATTGGATGGATGTGATGTGAAAATTTATGAATGATTCATTGTTATACAAAGACCCCGATATAATATTGGAAATTAACACTTAATATTGGATTAGTTTTATTAACATAACATCGAGTTGTTACATTCAATAAGAGGAAATTTGAGATCATTGTATCCTTTAATATTGAACAATGTGTATCTCAGCATAATCCTAGATCTACTAGTGATTTGGTTTGTTACCTATTTACTTTAATATGTTGGTTAATAAACTAACAAATGTTATAATAACCAGTTCAAGCTTTAGATCTATTATGAGATTTGGTTAGTCCCCAATTGGCTTTAAAAAGGTCTTATGCACTGAGTTGAATTAGATTAAAAATATATTAAGTCATCATATCCCTATTAGTAATGATAACATTCTCATGAGCATATTTATGTTTTATTTTTTAACCAATGGCTCTCAGAGAAATGATACCTAGTTCATCAATAAATAAAGAATTTCCCTCACCCATTAGAGAGAAGTATAAAAAAACATATATATATATATATATATATATATATATATATATATATATATATATATATATATATATATTGAGTTCTGTCCACTTAAGTCATTGCCCCTTCTTGATACCATTTGTAACAACCCAAATTGTTAATAAGCTAATCAAATCTAAATTCGACTCAAAAATCAGGATCCCAAGTAACTTCAAAATTAGATCAAACCAAAAATACAATTATAAAGATTATATTTTTGTTATCGTAATGCCCAAATTTTGGAGCAATATGGATAATGAATACTACTGAATTAATTTTTAAATATTTAAAATTCAGAAAATTAGAAAAATTAAATACAAGTTCAAATTCAATAATTTTAATATCAATGGATTAAGAATATTAAGAAAATATTATACAAAAAGTTTTGCAAATTTGGAGCTCCGAGTTAACCGTAATTAATTTTTTTAATTTTAATCTTCATAAATTAATATAAAATAAAATATAACTCCAAATCGTTAAATTTTGGTACATGTGTGTATGTCTCATCAAAATACACTTCCAAGTCAAATTTCTTTAATTTTGGAAACCAAACGACAAAAAGATACAAAATATTTAAACTGCATATTTTTAAAATTTAATTTCCTAGATTGCTACAAAACCCCTCCCCTTGTTGTCCCTGCTCTACTTATGATTTGATTTGTTAATTATTTACTTTAATATGTTGGTTAATAAACCAACAAATGTTACAATGACTAATTCAAGCTTTAGATCTATTATGGATTTGGTTAGTCCCCAATTGGCTTTAAAGAGGTCTCATGCACTGAGTTGAATTAGATTAAGAATATATTAAGTCATCGTATCCCTATTAGTAATGATAACATTCTCATGAGCATATTTATGTTTTATTTTTAACCAACAGCTCTCGGAGAAATGATACCTAGTTCATCAATAAATAAAGAATTTTCCTCACCCATTAGAGAGAAGTATAAAAATATATATATATATATATAGTGAGTTCTGTCCACTAAAGTCAGCGCCCCTTCCTGATATCATTTGTAACAGCACAAATTGTTAATAAGCTAATCAAGATTAAATCTGACTCAAAAATTAGGATCCCAAGTAACTTCAAAATTATATCAAACCAAAAATACCATTATAAAGATTATATTTTTGTTATCATAATGCCCAAATTTTGGAACAATATAGATAACAAATAATACTGAATTAACTTTTAAATATTTAATACATGTTCAAATTCAATGATTTTAATGTCATTGGATTAAGAATATTAGGAAAATGTTATACAAAAAGTTTTGCAAATTTGGAGCTCCGAGTTAACCGTAATTAATTTTTTTAATTTTAATCTTCATAAATTAATATAAAATAAAATATAACTCCAAATCATTAAATTTTGGTACGAGTGTGTATGTCTAATCAAAATACACTTCCAAGTCAAATTTCTTAAATTTTGGAAACCAAATGACAAAAAGATACAAAATATTTAAACTGCATATTTTTAAAATTTAATTTCCTAGATTGCTACAACACCCCTCCCCCTGTTGTCCCTGCTCTACTTATGATTTGATTTGTTAATTATTTACTTTAATATGTTGGTTAATAAACCAACAAATGTTACAATGACTAGTTCAAGCTTTAGATCTATTATGGATTTGGTTAGTCCCCAATTGGCTTTAAAGAGGTCTCATGCACTGAGTTGAATTAGATTAAGAATATATCAAGTCATCGTATCCCTATTAGTAATGATAACATTCTCATGAGCATATTTATGTTTTATTTTTTAACCAACAGCTCTCGGAGAAATGATACCTAGTTCATCAATAAATAAAGAATTTTCCTCACCCATTAGAGAGAAGTATAAAAAAACATATATATATATATAGTGAGTTCTGTCCACTAAAGTCAGCGCCCCTTCCTGATATCATTTGTAATATCACAAATTGTTAATAAGCTAATCAAGATTAAATTCGACTCAAAAATTAGGATCCCAAGTAACTTCAAAATTGTATCAAACTAAAAATACCATTATAAAGATTATATTTTTGTTATCATAATGCCCAAATTTTGGAGCAATATAGATAACAAATATTACTGAATTAATTTTTAAATATTTAATACATGTTCAAATTCAATGATTTTAATGTCATTAGATTAAGAATATTAGAAAAATATCATACAAAAAGTTTTGTCAAATTTGGAGCTCCGAGTTAACCATAATTAGTTTTTTTAATTTTAATATTTATAAATTAATATAAAATAAAATATAACTCCAAATCGATAAATTTTGGTATGAGTGTGTATGTCTCATCGAAATACACCTCCAAGTCAAGTTTCTTTAATTTTGGAAACGAAATGACAAAAAGATACAAAATATTTAAATTGCATATTTTTAAATTTTAATTTCCTAGATTGCTACAACACCCCTCCCCTCGTTATCCCTGCCCCCCCCCCCCCCCCCTCATACACGACCCACGTGCCTTAGGGTACACGCACTAACAGGTCATGCGTCCTGCAGGGCATGCCATCACTGTCGACACCTGGTCGCCGGCGATCCCCACGATGACCAGCCTACTGCCTTGCCAGGCCAAGTCCCCTTCCCTCCCCTTCTCCTTCTATAAATACCCCCATATTCCTCCTCAAATCCACACACATCTCATCCCTTCTCCTCCTCCTTCTTCCACTCCTGACAGCCACCACCCTCCCTAACCAGTCGCCACTTTCGACCGCTGGCAAGCTCCTCCTCAACCAACGATAAGAGAGAAAGAGGGAGAGGGAGAGAGAAAAAATATTTTAATATGTTTAAATAATAATAATAATAATAATTTAAATAGTATTACTATATTATTATTACATTATAAATAATATTATTATTATTCTTATTCTTATTAATATTTAATTTATTATTAGTATTAATAATATTCTTGTTATTTATTTATGCAAATTTTATTATTATTATTACTATTACAATTACTATTTTATGTAGTTGGTATTTCAATTATTTTAAATTCTATTATTTTATTTCTTTCAATATTATTATTATTGAATTTTATTTAAGTTATTTTAAGTTATGTCATTTTATTTCTGCCATTATTATTATTATTATTATTACTATTTATTATAATTTACATTTATTTCCTTTTAATTTTGTAATTATTATTTTCAATCAATTATTATTATTATTATTATTACTTTATACATTTCCATTTATATCATTTTATTTTTAGTTAATTATTACTATTATTATTATTATTATTTTCTACAATTTTTATTTATGTTATTTATTATCTTTTTTATATTTATTACAATAATAATAATAATAATAATAATTATTATTATTATTATTATTATTATTATTATTACTATTATATTATTAGTATTTCTGCTATCTAAGGAGAGAGAGAAAGTGAGAGAAATAAAGAAAAGAAAAATAAAATAGGGAAATAATATAATAAGGGGAGTGAGAAAGCGAGAGAGAGAAAGAAAAAGGAGATTATTTCTATAATATATTATCATCTCATTTTCATCATTGATTTATGATTATATTTTATTAAATTTTATAAATAATAAATTATCACTGTTAAAAGGATAATTACTTAATTATTGAGTAATTGCTTAATAATTAAATACAAAATTGTGCATATATACATAACTTTTGACTTTTAACATATTTATCAAAGACACTAAGAAAAGGTACCGAATATCTCTTTTTACTTTTGTTTTATATGCTTTTGTGTTCAGCATTGCAAAATATTTTAAATGTCATATAAAATGATATTTGAAGAAATTTGGATAACATTGTTGCATAGGATTCATTGTTGAAATTTTTCTGTTAGTTTGATCAGATAACTGATAAGATGAGGTTATTCGATATCGGGAGTCATAATGAGCCTATATTGACAAGCCTTTTAAGGGACAGGTATAGAGGGAAGAAGGGATTATCATTAAACATGAATATGAGCCCCTATTTTCCTATATTTTATACTTTCCCAATAAAATCACCATATCGCCATATATAAAATATTAAAATTATATATTAATTTTTTTGATAACAAATTTTTTTAGGTTAAATTTTCAGTACAGTTGAAATAAGTTTTGCATGGATAAATTGTAAAGCTCTTTATTTCCTATCAAATTAATTATTTTACTTATTATTTAACAATTGTAAAGTTGATATTAATCAGTACTTAGTTTCATAACTAACTCTATATCAAATGCCCGAACTTTTGAAATGTGCCGAGATCAATAGCTCATCTTGGAGGAGAGGCTATAAGAACTAGAGCGTGTTGCTACTGTTGCTTGCTGATTTACTGTGCTTAATTATTATTTATTAAAGTTTGTAATATTTTAGATCATAGTGATCAAAACTCTGTAATATTTTAATCCATAAATAAACGAGCTATGTTTGATGTACGTATATATATATATATATAATTTCTTTTAAATTGCTCAATATAATACTGCAATTAGAGAATTACTCATAATGTGAGTTTAGTTTTTATTAACCCAACATTAGGCCCCAGACCATATAAGCCTGTAACAACCTTAGATTATTATTTAGCCTAATTTTATCTTAATTATTATTCCATTAGGTTCATTTAGTCATTAGACCCAATCCTTGAAGATTTAGAGCGATTCGGAGCTCAATCGAGCATTTGGATTATTTTATTAATATTTAATTAATTAAAAAATTGAGATATTTAATTTGACCTCAAAATTGAAATCCAATTTCACCATTGTGCTCATGACCCCCAAATTAGCTAGGGGTGATATTTTGAAAGTGTTTGGAAGTCGTCGGATTTTCACCAATATTTTAATGTATTTAAATACCCTGGAAAATAGAATAATTAAATAATCATTGAAATCAAAATCTGACTTCACCGTCGAGTTCTGCACTCCCAAATTAACTAGGAGTTAATTTTTGAGATTTTTTAGAGCTCGTCTATCAATCCGATTTTAATTAATTAAAATGCATTAATTTAAAATATTATAAAATGCTAATTAAGTAAATAGTTTATTTCCATTCTCCTTCTTTTTCTCTTTTTCTCCCTACATATGCCACTCCCTTCTTCCCCACTTCCTGCATAAGGAAGCTTCCTCCCCATACTGTTGATGGGAGAGGGCCTGCTGCTCAATGATTACTGCCCTGCCATCCCCTCTCACAGCCCACACCTCATCCTCCTTTAAGTTTAGATCCTCAGTTCCCCTCTCCATTTGTTGTCTGCTGAAGCTCCATCTCCTCCTCAAGCTTCTGAAGAAAACTCAACTCTCCAATCTCCCCATTTGCTAAGTAGATGAAGAAAAAGAAGAAGATTCTCCTCTTAAGCTCTTGAAAAGAACTAAGCATAAACCTCCATTCTTGTAAGCTAAGGTACCCTCTTGTGCTTCTTCCTTATACCTCTTCTTGTACCTCTTTGGTACCTCTATTCTCAATGGTTCAGTTCAAAAGCTCTATATTTATACATTGTGTATCGTTAGGATTGATTGTCGAGCCTCAATCAAACTTGAATGAGTCCGATCGAAGCTCGATCTATTCATTTGAAAACTCTGTCAAATAATAAAAATTTCTGCATATGTAACTAATGCGCCATTGTTTGTGGTATTAGAGTACTCAGTTTGTGTCGATTTTGGTATCAATGGAAAGGTATTGGAAATACCTTTCCATCGGTATATGGCACAGTACTTGAAGTATCCTAAATCAAGAGTATTCAAGTGCGAAAGGGGACACGTTCTATTTTTTGCCCAGACAAAATCACCGTCGAGTACTACAGCTCTCCGTAGCGCCCAAGTCTCGGGAAATCTGGCGCCGTAGCGCTCCGCAGCAAAGTGTTGTAGTGCATCGTAGCGCTTGAGTCTCGAGTTAGCTGGCACCACAACGTGCTATAGCTTCCAGGTCTCGGGTTGGTTGGCACCGTAGCACGCAGAACTGTTCAGTTTTGCCCAAATTTAATATTTTTTGTATTTTAATGACCATATAACCCTAAAAATACAAAAATATACCAACACTAAAACTGGTTATAATGGAATCAAGCATTGTGTGAATATATAAGTGATTTTTAATATGAAATCTATCTCTTATCCTAATGGCATGCTCTAAATATCATAAAGTTTCGCATGAATGTTTTATGCCAAATGACAATTAGTGTAATGTTTGGCCTTAATTACTTGTTATTTTAATTAATGTGATATTTTTATGTTTCAATAACTGTGGGATGCATGTTATAAACCTTATATGTTATTTTGGACACTTAATTAGATGATTTGACATTTATCGACAATTAAACCTTAAAGAATCTTAAAGAAGAGCTTAACTAAATCAATAATTAAATTAATTTTTAATTGAATATCAATAATGGACAATAAACTCACTGATTTTATTATTAACGAATAACTAAGTAAACAATCCTAA
The DNA here is from genome assembly GCA_016760335.1 of Gastrodia elata. NCBI lineage: Eukaryota > Viridiplantae > Streptophyta > Magnoliopsida > Asparagales > Orchidaceae > Gastrodia > Gastrodia elata. The sequence goes on along the minus strand of CM028678.1, from coordinate 3,939,262 downwards.
TTTGGTCAAGTTGGGAGTTAAATCCTCACTTAGTTAGACCAAGAACCAACTCTTAATAAACCTAATTAAGATACTTGATTTGTACACTAAGAACTTGCATAAACTCCAATAATAAATATTAATTTTCCATTTGATCTTAAACTATCAAATTAGAAGAAACTAGATTTATAATAAACTCATATGATTGATCATCTAACTATAATATTTAGATCTTTAATTTTCTCTTAAAAAGATTATTATCATAAACTAAATTGTAAAATGATGATGATTTGTAAATGATTAATTCCTAATAAAGTATATGATTATGCCCCATAATTGTAGTATAGGTTGAGATCAGATGGGTTTTACCCATCTAATTTATATAATCAAACTCAATAAATTTTGCAAGTTTAATATAATCATTTTAGCTTAAATTATTGTATATTTTCGTGCTTAGATCTTAAGGTTAAAATATAGTGTGTTAAATCAATAAGTGTTAGAACTTATTAATAGTTAAGATCTTGAGGTAAGAAGAACTTATTATCAAGTCTTGAGGTAGAAACTTAGATGAACCCTTAATATCTTTAGATTCTGATCTTAGACCCCTTGTGATAGAGTAACCTAAGATTTTAGAAAGAGTTTCTTCCTTGTGGTAGTATCCTAAGTTGAGTGACTTATATGTCACACCTATAAAACCCTTGTGTATGATTCATTATAATAGAGTGGGGATTCATTAGATTGTACTCCTTGATAAATATACAAATAAAATTGTCAGAATAAGAATTAGTTGACTTATCAGTTGGAGATGATAATGTATATTCATAATACTAATTTATTTCAGTAGAAATCAGAGTTGGTTGATTTATCTTGAATAGAACTGCAGAGTCTTGGTCTTATCTTAAGTAATTATATAAGTACAGTTCAATTCAGGATAAACATCCCAAGTTCAAGAGTGTTATAAGTCGGATACTTAGCGACTTAGTTTAAGAGAATAAACTGTGATAGGGTTCTTCCCCTTATCGTCATGCATTTTGATAAGTGCAGCTAAACAAACTAAGTGCTTCAAGCTACCTTTTTAGGATTCAAGTTACCTTTCTTAGGACACTATAAGTATGCTTATAATTAGGGTATTTAATAGCTTAATTTGAAAGAATAAATTGTGATAAGGTTTTGCACATTATCGTCATGTATTTTGATAAGTGTAGTTAAGCAAAGTAAGTGTTAAATCCACCTTTCTTAGAAATATACCAACTATGTATATGCAACCCATTCAGTTGATAATTTTATGAATAATCTTAATAATATTATTCAGTGGATTATAATTAGGAGTCAAATTTTATTTAGGTGAATTTTGTACAATGGAGATAAATGGAATTAGTATTTGATATTGAATTGATTTTTGGATTTTGATGATTTAAAATATATTAACATTAAAACCTTGGCATATCATAAATGCATAAGTCATGTCAGCATTAGTGGAGTGCTTGTCTCACCTAAGGACTCTATTAGTGAAACGTTCGCTCACCTATGATCTGTGGGGTATTATGTGACACCAAGTCAGCATATCAGTGGTATACAGTTCTATGGCATATTCAGATACATAAGAATAAATTCAATGGCATACAACATAATTTGAATTCATTATTTACTTTGTTTCAACTTCTTTATTGCTTCCTCTACTTTCAATACTCAATTTTCAGCCTCAATTTTATTTCACTTTTGAATTTGTATTATTATATATTTTTCATTTATTTTAATACTTTCTGCAATTTTGTATAAATACTTAAATATTAAATATTAGATAACTATAACTATTTAGAATAGCTTTAAAAGTGTTGGACTCATTGTCTAACACGTGGTACCTTTGGGATCCAGTGATTTACCAGATTTAGGGCAGTTTGTAGAGCCAGATCAGGAGCCAACGCAGGAGATTCATGAGGAGTTTGTGGCGTATTAGAGGACTCTCCATCAGCATTTACTTTTTTACACTAGTTTTGTAATAACCTAGGTTGTTACTTAGGTCAATTAGGACTAAACCAAGTCTTGATTACAATTATAGTACTTTAATTAAGTCAGTAAGAGATCATCGCAAAGACCTAATCCAAATCAAGAGTCAAATAGATCAATTCCTGATTTTGAGAAATTCAGGAACCCTAGAATTTGACTTATTTAAATTGACCTCAAATTAAAAATCCAACTTCGTCATTGCGCTCATCACCCTCAAATTAGCTAGGGGTGATGTTTTGGAAGCATTTGGAAGTCTTTATATTTTCGGCAAATATTTTAATACAATTTAAATATCCCGAAAAATGAGAAAATTAAATACTCGTCGAATAGAAAATTTATCTTTATCGTTGCGTTCCTCACCTCTCAATTAGCTAAGGGTAATTTATTGGGAACTTTTGGAATACATCTGATTCATTAAATTTAAGTAATAAAACATGTTAAAATAATTAAATAATAATACAATTAAATTAATTTATCTGGCGCCGTTAGTTTTGAGTGACGCAGTTAACTTTATTGATATGCTATTTCCCTCTTTCTGTCAATTCGAATGTTAGATCGTGCCCGTCCGATCATTCAATCAGACGACAGAGGAATCATCTTCTCCACGCGGTCTCTGCGTGTCACGAGCAGAGACGCGCAGCACGCAAGCCTCCTAGCCATGCGTCGTCTAACGCTTTGGACCGATGCTAAGGTTCAATTTAATCCATACATTAATCCTTTAGTCCAGTTTGCACAGTCAAGTTTTAACAAAGGTTGATCGAGAGATTTGAGCTTCATCCCATCTATGCGATCTGCATTCGTTGATCAGGTACCACTTCCCTCCCAACCTTATATTGATCTTAATTTAATATTTTATCCATTCAATTATTGCATATCCATCGTATAATCCTGTCAATTGAAACCTTCGATCACTCGGGTTTTTGCCGCTAACTCTAAGGCTCGAGAGGATTAGGAGAAGATGAAGCGTCGTTTGCCTGAACCGGACTGGGTTGAACCCTGTCCGCTCGATCGTCGTGGGTCCCGCTGGGGGCCTCTGATCCTGCCTCGTGTCATGTGGGCCCACTTGCGCTCCATCAATTCCCAGTGTGGATCCTGCATGCCAATTAATCCGGATAAGCATAATTCGATTTATGGAGTTAATTTAAATGAAATTTATTAAATCAAATAAATAGAAATCTTTGAACATCCATAATTTTAAAAATCATTGCTCCAAACATATTAAAATTATATATCATTTTGATCAATAAAATTAGAGGATCATTTTGGCATTGTCAAATTTCCAATTTAATGTATATTTCACCTAGTGACATTTAGGACCCCCCACTTAATGATCTAAATGTCCCCAAACTTCAAATGATCATAACTTTGCACAGACTCACCCAAACATAGCCAATATAGGTCTCATTTTAATTAGGAGATCCTCAAGAATGTTTTAATAGTATTAAACTCTCTGTTTAGAGTGTAATTATCTTAATCACTTTTAGGACCCTACCCTAATTATCCCTTAAACTATAAGAACTTTAATTGATCATAACTTAACTAATTGAACTCTAAATTAGGCCTTCTAATATATCATGTTGATCAGGAAGATCTAATAAATAATAAATTATAAAAATATTTAGAATTTGGTGATTATATTTTTTAGTTAGCCCTAATCACCCTAAATCTTAATTAATAAAAATTAGCATAATTAGTGATCCAATTTGAGTGATTTAAGTTTCTAATAACTCTTATAGTATATTAAAATTTAGTGGTGTGGTTGGTTTAGTGATTCTATAATTAATTTTACTAATCATTCATTGATCATCCTTAATCCTAATTAGGCCATAACTTGACCAAATGAAGTCCAAATTGGGTCTACTAGTTAAAGTACTCAGTGGGTGATATGGAAGCTATAGCCGCTGAATTTACTAAATTTAGACTTCAAATAAAAAAGTGAAATTTTGACCCTTTTTATAAAACCCTAAATTTACATAATTAAACCTCAAAATTGATTTGATCATAACTTAACTATTAGACCTCAAAATTTTATGTTCTTGAACTCTATGGAATCCTTGAACAGTAAGAATTTATAAATTAACTAATTTTTTAGACTTCATTAGGTAAAATTACCAAATTATCTTATGAGTCAAATTCCTTAATTTGATCTCATAAGTCTTAATTTTTTTTCAAATTGGGTGTTCTTACTATCTATCTTTATGTTATACAGTAAGTAATCATTTTCCATTAATAAAATCTAATTTAGAGTCATAAATTAAGAAGTAGCTTTTTAGACCCTTAAGTAGGGGTAAAATGGTCATTTTGACCAAAATTAGATTTAAATATTTTTAAGCATTAGAATCATAGTCTAATTATTAAAATTAGCAATTAAATTAATTTAAAATCAATTCCATTGATCTTAGACTTATTAATTAAGTTTCTAATCAAAATTCCAAAATCCACCTTAAGAATCCCTAAGTCCTAATCTAAGCTTCATAAGGTGAATTTAGTTCACCTTATGGCTTCCATAAGATAAGCATATCAGAAAATGTAGATAGTTAATATTAATTAGCGTTATGTGCTTTAACCTTCTCTTTATCATAAATCTATTCCTTAAGTTTTTCTTTTAAATCTTTAGGATCTTATTTTTTAGGAATTAGTTTATAAATTTAGGTTAGAGTTCGTTCATTGAGTAAATGGGTTACTTAATGGATGAAATCTTAGTTTTATAGCTTTTTAAAATTTCATTATTTATTTATGATTATTTTTGTATTTTAACTTTAGTCTAAGTTTAGATATTTATCTTATTAAGCTTGACATTGCTTAATAAGATAGCCTAAATTCATAGTTTGTGAGAGTTTGGTTTTATCTCATATCACTAGTCTTAGAACCTATTAGATTAAGAGGTTAAACCCCAATATTTGGGGTTTAACTCTAAATCCAAGCCAATCTTGAATTCTATAAATCAAGATTGGCTTGGGATAAAAATTAAATTCACCAATTATAATGTATGATTTATTATTAAAACTTATATAAGTATCATTGATTGAAATATATTAGAACTTGATTAGTTCTAATTGCTTTAAGCCTTATAAAACCAATATTCTGAGTTTATATTTGCTAGTTGGATATTGAAGATCTTAAGTTTATATTCTCTCATATTAGTTAGAATAATTTAAATTAGAAAATAAGTAATATCACAAATTTTTGTATAGTGCCATTTACACCTTGTATTTGTATGCTTTGCTTCTTTATTTTGGATATTTAGATTTGTGAATGTTCTATATTAGATTTGAAATTTCATAAATGCATATTCATGAATAATCAAATAAATGAATTAAAGATAAATCAATAAAATATTTGGCAATTTAAAATAGAATATATTCTACTTAGTCTACTTCTGCAGTATTGTTTCATATTGAGATTTAGATGCAGTTTTGTGCCCAGGTATTTGATCATGGAGGATATATTTGTGATATTTTTTCCAGGTGTTTGATCTTGGAAGGTGATATTTATCTGAGATTTTTCTCCTAGATGGTGATATTTTTATGAACATGTTGATCTATGGTGTTTGATCATATATGATTCAAAAGATTATTTTAGTGGCTATAATAGCCACCATTTTTCTATTATGGCAGTGTAAATACCAACTTAAGTAATAATAAGTGAAACTATTAAACATCGAGGCACCTTTTCAGATAATGATGGAGTTCCTGATAAAAACTCCAAAGTTAAATGTGCTCAGGTGGGAGCACTCCCAGGATGGGTAACCTACTGGGAAATTATCTTCTGAGGGCAAAATCGTAAGACCTTTCTGGCCAAAATAGATATTACCTTGGTGCTTAAGAGTTTGGGCTGTTACAAATGGTATTAGAGCATGCTATAAGGTATCAGATAGGAGCTAAGTACCATATAGGGCAAAGTACCACTTCTTGTGAGCAGCCTCTTGAACTATGATGGTTAAGGTGCTACATGTATGTGGGTATCTCTTGCACTTGTAGGGGCCACCTAGTCTTATCTACCCAATGGATGGTTCCTGGGTCTGTGTGTGGATACTGACGAGAACATAAGTTTCTTAAGTTGGGGAGATTGTAAAGACCCACTTAAGTAGTAATAACTGAAACAATTAAATATCGAGGCATCTTTTCAGATAATGGTGGAGTTCCTAATTAAGAACTCCAAAGTTAAGCATGCTCATGTGGGAGCACTCCCAGGATGGGTGACCTACTGGGAAGTTATCTTATGAGGGCAAAATTGTGGAGCCTTTCTGGCCAAAGTGGATAATACTTTGGTGCTTAAAAGTTTGGACTATTATAAGTAGATCTAAGTAGGCATATGTCCACTTGAGATAGCATATTTTCATTATATGTTCAGTTTGATTTTCTTCAATATTTTATGTAGCACTTATTTATATTTGTAGTGCTTTTCCAGCAAGTTTAAATATTCTTATGTTCAGCAATTATTAATTTTATATGAAAACATGATAGGATGCTAGTCTTTTATTTCAGTTCAATTATTTTTATTTTGTATTATAAAATCAACATATGTAAAATTGATCATATTTACTTAAAATATTTCTTGTACTTAGTAGTTTTTTATATATGCATTGCTTAACTATTTTCTGTAGCTTTTAGTTGAGGTATTTACTACCTCATATTTTGCTTGTTATAATTATATGATTATAACAATTACTACTTTCTTTTGTTACTTATTGCTCCTAGAATGCTTAGAGTATTTGTGATATCATTTAATACATAAATTGCTTAGCCTAAAATGTACTTAGACATTTTGTCTAATCAGATTTTCTTTTCTTTTGGCTAGAGCCATGTCATTGTGAAATAGACAATGACAGATTTTGAGTTATTTGAGGTTGTTAGGCTTTCTAAAGAGTTTGTTCAGGAGGAGGAGTGTGATGGGCAGATAATTAGCTTCTTTTTATTTTTATGCTTATGAGGCTGAGTGTCTAACTTTTCTTTCATTAAACTTTTAATATTTTGTAATAATATATATTATGTTTGTATTTTTTTCCTGCATATTTATTCTGAGTTGGTTATTTCTCTACTTTATTATGGATATATGGATGCCAATATTTGATATTTCTTCCTATGCACTCTGATATTCAGATATACTTATTTAGTGAATATCTCATTTGCTATACTTAGGGAATATCCTTCCCTTTTCAGTGGATTATGAATGCTTATTCGTAATATAATGCAAAGTGAGAGATTGTCCAGTGACAACCACCACTTAATCCTAATTGACTAAGGGGCGGCTTCCACAAGTTTACTTTTAGTTTTATTATTTTGTAATAAATGTCTATTTTTTGCCTTTTCATTAAGTGAACTACTTGTAATAACTCTAGATATATATTTTTTTTTTTCTGAGATGAATGCTTTACTTAGCTTCTGTGATAAATATTTTTGGATATATGATTTAGCTTCTGCACTCTATGTTTACTACTACTTGTACTTAGTATTGTAATGATCGCATCATACTAAAAATGATGTTATAATTATATATATTGGATCCCTCAATTCCACTCATAATCTAATATATATATTATATTATCTAATACTTAAGATAAGGTTTTACGCTTATCTTAAAGATTAGTCCAACAGCTCATATTTCAGCGGTTATTCGGAGAGGTTCATCAGTCATTCCTGAGTAGCGCACCGTTCCGCCGCCAACTGTTAACTCATTTGCGTGTGGTGACAGAACGGGACGCTGCAAAGCCTCCTTATCTCTCCAGTGCTAATAATATCATCTATATATACAATAAATAAAAAAAATTGATATAATATAACATCACACGAATTAGATCATAAGATTATTCCTTGATTCATTTTAATTATTTGCCACATAATAGATTTAGATAATACTTAATTAATAATTAAGTTACCCACCTTACATATAATCAATTTAAATATTCAATAATTTAATCTCAATTAAGTAATAAGAAGACATTATACACACAATAACTTGGAGAAAAGATGATGTCTTCACCAGTGATCATTAGCTTAGTATGCAATATAATACTATATTTAACATATAAACTATAACAACAAAGCAAAAATAAAATTTACAAAAGGCCAAAATATTTGTCCTAATTTATTATTTTAATAATATAATACTATCAATCATATTTTAAATGGGTATGTAGCTCAATGCTCAAATTGATTGGAATAATTAAACAATATGACAATAAAATTAAATTTAGATGTATTAACACAATGCCACAAAACAAACAAAATGATGATCCCTTTATGCAATACAAGCTCGCACAACTCACCAAAATGTGTCAACTTAAGCTCCTAAAGGACCTACTAGATTCCAATAAATAACAATAAGATTTGGAAATCTTAAAACTTTTCTTCTCTTAATGGGGATCTTTATAGATTTTAGGATGCAATTAGACCTGGATAAGGGTGTGCCGTACCACCCATCTATCTTTACTAGTCATACCAGTTAGTTAATGCAGATTCAGTCTAACCTTATTCAGTATACAAGGCAATCCCCTATTTGTATTTGGGTGCATGCGCCTGAGCACACCATTTTATGAACCATTCTTAGGAATAAATTATTATTGCTATTGTTATTATACTACTATTAAACATAATAATAATAATAATACAAGTAAAAATAATGCATGAGATATAAAAAACAAAAAAGAATTAATTACGGTTTTTAATTATCGAGATGTGGTGGAAAAGTTCAAAGTGGCTCCAGATTAATCAAGTATGTCTAAAACCTCCATTGGTTTCAATTGATAAATTCCAAGCTAATTCAACAGGTCAAAGCTTACTATAATACAGGCTGCTCCAATAAAAGTCAAGAATACCAATCTCTCATGTAGGAGCAAATGCTACAACATCATCATACTAGGACATGAAGATATACATGATTATTGGGGCTTGTAAGTGTGATGTCCCCAATTTCTCGAGCCAGCAAGGGAATGTGATTTGGGGTTGTCTAATTTGCCGAAGATTGTATTCAAGAATTAGACTAATAATATAAGTTATCACAGGAATTCATGCATCTAAAGTTGATGAATATCATAGGGTTGATCCAGTCCTTCCTCAAAATCTTGATATGACATTTATAATGAAAATATCCGGGTTGAACACCCGTTAGAGAATACTCTAAGTATTTTGACTATCATTAACTACATCATATATAAGCGATAAGCAATGAAGCAAATGTTAGTATGTCGGAATAAGGTTCAAAATTTTATAATATACATTTGCAAAATAAAGATCAGTGTGGGATAATATAGAATAAGTAAAGATGTACAATTGCTAAATAAACAATTCATTTACTATCACAATAAATAACTGTCACCATTTTAAGATATTAAAAATATGTTTTTCATATCGCTAACAAATTTTATGTTATATTTAGGCAACTGTGTATAGAACGGAAGGATTCCATCTACGTCTATATAATATAGTAATTTGTTTCTTATATTTTACTTTAACCAATACTAACCCCCTCTAGGGCAATGATAAGGTCTTCTTATAACTCCGATGAGTCTGCCTAACCTAGTACCTATACAAGTATAGTAACAAAAAATCTTTTTTTTTTTCAGAATATTTATTTTGATGATATAGCTTCATATAAAACATCATAATCTTTCTCAAAATATATAACAAATATTATTAAACTGATAATAAATTCAATAACAATTTTCAAAAATGATTATCAACTTGCCAAAAATATAAATTTTGAGGCTCAAAGTGAAGCAATAGCAGGTAATAAAATCAACGTATAATGTACTTCATGATATCAAAGTACCTATTTTTCTTGCTAAATTGAGTTCTTATAAATATGTATATAAAATTCTTCGATTAGTAAAGAGATGAAGGAATACAAGCTTTTATTATCTTTCTCACTCTCGGTGTGTTTTAATGTTAATAAAAATAGGAAGAGAAGATCATGATTGACATGAGTCTATATTAGTAAGAAGGATGATAAAAAAAATTGTGATAATAATAATAATAATATTATTATTACTATTATTTAAAGAATGAAAATAAGAATGTTGGATAGAGAATAATATATATATATATATATATATATATATATATATATAAGTAAAGATAATAATTAGGGATAATAATGATACTAATAATACTATATATTATTATTATCATCATCATCATTTATATGATAATTTACAGTGAAGTGTATTATTATTATTTTAATAGTGACAAAATATAATAATATGAAGAAAATAATATTGTTAATTTTTATGATAATTTTATGCCTATATGCTTATTTTAGAGAGAGAATATTAAGATAATAATAGAATGACAATTATTATTATTATCTTTACTATTATGATTATTTATTTTATGTGATGATAATAATAAAAAATATAATAGTATACTTATTATTATTATTATAAATGAAAATTAATAGAGAATATTATAATATTATAATAATATTTATTAATATTATGTTTAATATATTATGATAATAATAATAATAGGTAAAATTATATATTTATTATTATTATTATTATTATTATTATTATAAGCTAATAGTAGAGAGAACTATATAAGAATATAATATGAGAGATATAATAGTAATAATAATATTGATATTATTATTATATAATAATAAGTATGATAATTTATATACTTATTATTACTATTATCCTTAGTTATCTTAATGATAAAAATAATAATATTTATGAATTATTATTTTTATCATTTCTTTCAATAATAATAATAATAATAATAACAAATTAGTGCTATTATTATTATTATAGCATAATATAGTAAAAAAATAATATAATTTATGATATAAATCGAGAGGGGCTACCCGGCCGGCGCCGGGTAACTCAGGCAAGGGGCCACCCCACTACAGTCCCAAGTAAGGAGGCCAGTCCCTGCTGTCACGTGCAGGGGCATGCGGCATACCATAGGGGGGATTGAACGCGAGAAAGGGAAGTGGGGAGAGGAGAGGAAAAAATTTAGAAAAAAAAGATGGAAATTATTAATTATATTTTTTCATCGTTCAATTTCCAAATTTAACAAAACTTGATCGGGAGGTCCGTCTTGACGAGACGAACGTACTCGATCATTTCTCAATTCAGAGTTATATTTTATTTTAATTATTTTTTGAAGATAAAAACTTTAAAAATTAATTACGGATAATCTAACGCTTAAAATTCTATGAAAATTTGTGTGTAGCCTTATTTTATTATTATTAATACAACGGCACAACAATTTTTAAATTTAGACTTATATTTTATTTTTTCTAATTTTTTGTATTTAAAAATTAAAAAATTAATATAAGAATATTTATTGGTCGGATTACCTTCAAACCTGAGCATTACAATCACAAAAATATACTATTTCCAATGGTATATTTAATTTGACCTAATTTTAAATTTGCCCAGGATCTTGATTTTATCCTAATCGAGTTAATAATTCTTAATTTTCTTACTAAAAATTTGGGTTGTCACAATATGAGATAAAAAGAGGCTTGAGGGTTTGATCAAAGATTGTCTGGTCTTTGAGTTAAGCACTATAACGAGCTTTAAGGGTAAAAGGAGGTTTTCACACTGAGTTATTCTAGTGTTTAATTGGCATAAGAAAAAAGCATTTAGGAGCCTTATCCAATATAATGAACCATCGAGCATTTGTTTTAACAGCTTAAATATGTCAAAGCTCAAGACTATTTAAGATATTTTTAGGATTCAAACTTAATGAAAGCTTAGTTGCAATTAGGATATAGAATTGATCATTGAACTCAGTGGAACATGTATGATTGATTATATTGCAACTTTGGAATCTCTAAGACCCTTATGATCAAGATTAGATCTTCACAACTATTTTTTTTAAAATTTTCTTAGGGTTTCTCATTCGAACAAATCTTTCATCGATTTTGTTTACCAAATCACTTGTTCGAACAAATCTCAATCAAACGAAATCACATCAAGGTTTGAATGTGATCCTTTATTCCAACGAAAGATATCTTTCGAACAAGTTGGAAAGATTTCATTCGAATGATCGAACGAAATATTTCGTTCATGTTCGCTTGGTTGCAAGGTTACTCCGAGTATTCTCAAAATTCGTCCAATTTGATAGTAAACTATTTAATCTCCTCATATATATAGTAACATAATATATAAATATAATGTAAAATTTTTTTATTCATTTTATTTCATGTCAAATGCTATAATCCCATTCCAAATAATTCTTTAAGATAAAAAGTGAAAATTTCACATTACATAAATTGTGTTTATTTACATATTTAATTTTAAATATTAAATTATAAAGCAATCAAATGTATTTATTAATTATTATGTTAAAGATATGATTTTATTTAATATTCAAGTTATTTATTTATAAACAAAATTTATATCTTGGCCGCTCGACTTCGTGACCCGTTTCTCTCTCTCTCCACACACACACTCACTAAACAAAGGTTTTAGGGTACAACCGTAGAAGTGCCTCGGCAGTTGTAGCTGACCTCTCTGCCGCAGAATGGTAAAAGGGGACGATGCCTTGATAAGAAAAAGGAGCAAGGTCAATCGAAAGAGGCGGCGCAATAGCGAGTCTTCAGTCTCTGCTCGTGTTGCTGCGGTCATTGTCGCTAAGCGCCGGCGCAAGGCCGGCAAGCGGCGCATTTGCGAGGTTTCTCATCCTCCCTTTATCTGTTATTCCGAAGGCAATGACCAATTTCTTAAATTGTAGCAATAACACTGCCGAATTTTTTTTTGGTCCCAATTAGGGCATGTGCTTCAGCCTTCCAACGGCTGATGACCCCTTCAATGAGAGGCAAGAGAAGAAACTTGTGGAGAATAGCAAAAGATCAAAGAAGCAAAAGCTCAACCAAAGGCAGAAGGATTCTGTTTTCGTTCTGGGGGGCACTGATAGAAAGCGACGGGAGAATGCTCTTATGAAGGAGCCTGTTGAGAAACTGGAGTGCGACGGGGAAGGTGGTAGATTTGAGAATGACAGCGTCTCTATGTTACTAATGCTTTGTTTAAAAGCAATAGAGAATGATTGGGTGGAAGATGATATTCTTAATAAGGACGTGGCGGGTGATCTATTAACGAACTCCTGGGGAGCCGAGTTCTTCAGTGTTTGCTCGGCTGGCTTAAGTGTGGTGTCCACTGGTGATATGGAGTGTGCAACTAGAAATCAGGTCGCTTGGCTCGCCTCCACAGCAGCAGACATTGCTGCCAGGAAGGAGAAGCACGGCATCATGTTTCACAGTCCTTTCCTTTTGTTTATAGTGCCAACCCAAGATAGGGCAACCGAGGTACTCCCTTTTATTAAAAAATCTGGACTTCATGATATCTTGCTAACATGTGACGGATATATGTGGAAATGTATGACTGGTTATGCTCTGAATTCTAACAAACGGTATTTCTCTTTTTTTGAGTTATTTAGAACTTGGTATACTTGCAACTTAGCATGTCTGTTTCTTGATGTCAGGTAAGGTCAGTGTGCAAATCTCTCAAGGCTCTTGGTTTCCATACAGTTAGTCTTCATCCCGGGACATCAGTGGATTACCAGGTTCATGGGTAAGCTGGTGTCAGATAAGCTTTTCCTGGTTTTTTAGTTCCTAACTTAATCTGCAGTTTCTTATTGCTTTCAGCTTTGAGGGTGGAATGTTAACAAATGTTGTATAAATATTTTTATGAATGGATTTCTTAAAATTTTGACAGTGAGATTTTGAGTATAAAACCAACCTTATGTAGAATTTGGTTATTAGTTATATTTGCAACATAGTTACAAGTATGTTTGGTTAGTTAAAAGGGAGAACACCTAAAAGTAAAGATGCTTGGTGGTGGAAATAGGATGTTCAAGTAAAGATTAAATATTAAAAGATATGCTATAAAGAGTGTTTTAAACATAAAAACGATGAGAATTAGAAGAAATATAAATTAGCTTGTCGTGAATTCAAAATAATAGCTTGTGATACTTTCTTGCCATCGGCCACCTCACTGCCTTCTTGAGATAGGTTGAAATAGCAACCAAGTAGTTGGCGGTGAGTTGACGAGGCACAAAAGAAGAGTTTGCAAACTTTTTGCAGAAAAAAACAGAGCCAAAGGAGGAGAAGAAAATGAAACACATTAGAGAAAATAAAACTAGCCTCACTCTAGCCACCTCACTATTAATCATCTACCCCATTTATTACCACAATCTTTTGTGGTATATATACTAATAAGACTTGAGTGTTATATGTATGAAATATTTATTAGCATAATGTTAAATGTATAAAATGAGAAAATATTTTGGTATGAATGTAAAATCATAGAAAATTTCTCATTCATGAGCTTCTTTTTATTTGCTATTATGACACTAATTTAAATTTTTTAATAGATCAATTATTATTATTATTATTATGACAAGTCACTTGTGGGCAATTGGTTAGATTATTCATGGTTTTATTATATTCAAACCAATACTGACAAATCTCATTTGAAAACACTTAATCTGCAGTCTAAAGAATTGTGATCCTGAATTCCTCATATCTACCCCAGAACGACTTCTCGAGCTTGTTTCATTGAATGCAATTGACATTTCAGGAACATTTCTATTGGTGAGTAATTTATTACTAGATGTTTGGATTGTTGGATTTTGGTGTTTCACTTTTTGCTACACAATTTGGAAAAGTCTTGTTAGTAAATTTTCAAGTAATGATGTGCAATAAGATTACATAATGTATATTTTGATCAGATAGGGTAGCACAGCCTTGTGTTCTGATGACTCTAAATAGCCAATGCTTTCTCCAACCTTAAAAAATTGTGAAGTTTTAATATTGAAATAGAACTCTCTTATTAGATTTAAAATGCCTAGATATGAAATTCTCGTTCTATTCTTAAGAAAACATGATGACACAACTCGGTTTTATCAGGAATTCAAGGACTCAAGGGACTAGGACTTCGGGGGTCAGGGCATCCGAAAACGGGCTCAGAGCCAATATTTTAATATACAAACCGGGGGGTCAGAGGCTCATCAACCCAAACCACACTCACGCGGGTGCGCACGAGAAACTCGACATGCCCTTTATCTTTTATTTATATATTTTATTTATTACTTAAATTAAGGTTTATTATATTTAGAATAAGAGCTTTAGCTCTATATGATAAATATATTAAACACCTGGAGAGGCTGCCGCTTGGTGGCTCTAAGCAGCCATACCTTGGGCCGTTTCTTTTCTGAACTCTAGAGAAGAAGGGTGGGGTTTAGCTGCATTTAGGATAGTTAGCGGGTTAAATGGGATTTAAAGGGAGATGAAAATGAAAGAGAAGATGGAATTGTCAAGTTGTGATTGGTGAACACTAGCCTCTTATTGAGAAGTGATGGGAATGTGGAGATGCAGCCATTTCTTGGGAATAACTCAATTATTAAAAACTACAGACATTTACTTTCCAAGTGCATCCGATTTGAACAGCAACGGTTTTTCTTAATATTTAAAACACGTCATACTAAAAGTGTTCATGACCATGTCATAAAGGGTGACAGTGAAACCAATTAAGAGTGTGACACCACTTTCCTATTAAGTGTTAGATTGGGCATAATAACTTTAACGCATAAAAATTCCAAAATCCAGTACTATTGATATTGTCGAAATCCGGCGAAGTTTGTGTTTGTGATGGGTCTTAGATTCCCAATTCTAGACTGCCTGGATTAGTTGGTGCATCTTGTTGGCTGTTTGTTTGTGGAATGCCAATTTTGTGAGCTTTGACTTGGAGTAGTTTCGTTTTGAAAATTCTAGGTCAAATAGGATTACATCAAGATTACAAGCAGCTTCTAACATTTAACATTGCATAAAAACTTAGGTACATTTCAAGGTTCCCTTTAAAATGAGTTACACATTCAAATTATCGTACATTTCCAATCTTCTGATGTTTTGTTTTAGCTTTCATGGATGCTAAAATGTATTTTTTTCTTTGAAGTGCAAATGCTGCTTGAGTACGTTTTAAGTAGACATCCTTTATCTACAAGGGGCATTTGAATTCATTGCTAACCTTTCTAGCAAACCCACATTTTATTTATCTTTGCAAGCTGTTGATTGCTGTGGTTAATATTTCATTGGTGTTCTTACTATGCAATTGGGAGGGTAATATCATGTTTTTGAAAGGTTCTTCAATATTAACTTTTTTTTATTTTTTAACAGCATCTTTTTTGCTAATTCAACAGGTTGTTGATGGACTAAGAAAATTTATCGATTTGGGGTTACTGGATTATTTAAAACCCATCAGAGAGAATATATCTGGGGATCCTCAGATAATTACATTCAGCAAGTGCCATGGAGAAATGTCAGTGACTATGCTACTACATCTGATAAGAGGGTCGGTTTATAGGTTATCTGCTGATGAATCTGTTGCTAGCACAAGTTCTTTTGTATCACAATATGTACACTTATATACCTCAGAAGAAGAAAAACAGTCAGAGGTACTTAAGTTTTTTTTTTTAATATCAATTTTTGAAGATGTATTCATATATGTGCCATGCTGCAATTTCTAGGTTATCTGTCAAACATGCTTCAATGTTCTCTTATTTAGGTTTATTTATAACCTGTGATAGGTAAGCAGAAAGCTAATCCCCATGATTACGATAACTTTTTGTAAACTGATGCATAAAAGATTTGTTGAGATGGGCATTAGGAGATTTTTTGTTAAACGAGATCAAGGATTTTTATGTAGGATTCCTATACTCCAAGGATTTATGTCAAGCAGTAAGAGAACAGGGCTACGTGAAGGGAAGATAAGGATTAGGTATATGCTTCGAAGTTGATCACTGACATGTATTATTTTTTATATTCAATCCTTGCACTGCCATTTGTTTTCTTGGGTACCAAATGCTAATGGATAGATAAAGTGCTGGCCTAGGAGTTGTTGTTTAAAAAAATTTAGGGCATCATTTGTAAAGTAATGGAAAAGTACTCACCTAGTTAAAATAATTATAGAACAATAGTAATAGTAAAAAAGTTATTATTTGAAAAATTAAGAGTGCTTATATTGATGGAGATTGCAAAATATCCAATTTTTTGTCAATTTTGTTGTTTTACATATTATTCTTACTCCACTTAATTCATTTGTTATACCATGAAATAAAATAAACATCAAACCTTAGCCTTTGTACATGGACTCATACATACAAAAAGGGACATTTGGATGCCGACATATGCTTGCAAGTACAACCAATTAGAGGTAGCCTTAGTATCTTCCTGAAGAATACATAAAAGCCCATTGAGAATGTGATCCTCTCTATAATACCAAAGTTGCCACTTCTGGCTAAAAAGTACAAAATTTTGCACCACAATGCCTGTACATGATTAGCAAACATAATATTTCTAAAATAATAAAAAGGAAAAATATCATCGTGTCTGGCTGCCTATTTCTTCCTTGGCAAGCATGCTATCTCACCTAGTAATGGGACTATTAAGATCTCCCTTCCAATCCTGTGAAGCCTGTTAGAGAGGGTTGTCTGAATCTCAGCTTCAAAGGGGGAATGTGCATGACCTGGGCACCATAATTAACAACAAGCTCTCCATTCTCATCACAAATAGCAAGCCTTCCAAAGGCTCTCTACTACTCAAAGGAAAATTTTATCCTTTAGCGACTTGGGTGGGAGCACCAGGTAACTTTTTGGGTGACAAGGCCTGAACCGGCCAAAGTGCATACTAGAGACTAAACCAGCATTGTTTGTCACCTTCAATTTAGAGCTAGCACAAATTGTCAGGGTAGAGAAGGCATGTCTGTGCTTTTTGGCTAGTCTGCTCTTCTATGAATGATAATGTTTGTAACTATAGATTTGGCTGACGTGTTTGTGACCGGACAGAATATTTCTTTTTTCAAATAGCTCAAAAAAATCACTCCGAGCACTCTTTGTTGGGAGAGCAGTACTCCAAGTGATCAAAGAGTCATAGATCACACGTGTCTGTGCTGTACACAACAAAATGCCATATCCTTCATCTCATCACAGCCCCAAATACTATTGGTAGATGGACCCAAACCCTGCATATTGAGCCATAATGGTAGGCATTGCATTGCGTAACAATCTTTATGAGAAGCTTCATTCACGATGCCATTTTTAAGCATTTATATCCAACTAAACTACCTTTTCTTTGGCCTTTAATTGCAAGCTGTAAAGGCTGGTGGAAGCTCTGCTGGTGAGGTTCTAAAAACTCCACATTAGCAATATCAGGTTCTTGTGGGTTGAGCTGCACCAAGCCTATGATGATTTGGTCCCATCTCCGATTGTGCTTCATAAGGGAGCTCAAACGTTGTGGATTCAAATCATCAAGATTTTGCATAGTTGGTGTGTGCTCCAAATGTCCTAGTTCAGTCAGTTATCAAGCTATGTATGGATGGCTGACCCCTCTCCTACTCTCCAAAATATGTATTGTTGGTCAAGCCTCCAACCTTTGTAAAGAATCCTCCATGTGGCAGATCGTTGTGCTTATTTTTAAAGATTCTTTATGTATGGAGGTATTTGCTCTCCATGTCATTCGCCCAAAATAAATTATCCTTATTAACAAAATTGAGGGTATGTCGAACGAGAAGGGCCTGCCGCCAAGATTTTTGTGGAATTCTGTATGCCAACATTTATAGGGAGGGAAATTCTTCCCATCTCAAGTAGTGCATACCCTTGTCTTGTGAATCTTCTCAAAGGACGGTGCGCACAAACTTCTCTGCCTCAAGGAAGCAAAAATTTATAATGGGGGATATCATCATAGCATACACTGGGATGGAGGCAAGAACATACTTGATCAAAATGAAGGAGAATGATTTCCCCAACATGTGAATTCTTACTTGAACCTTCTCCACTAGGCTGTAATCTTCTCCTCTTGGTGGGTTGCCACTTATGTTGATGCCAAATATATGATCTCTGAGCTCCTTATAAAGCCAAACAGAGGGGAGATTCTTCTTTATTTGTAGAGATGGGTACACTTGCTTAACATAATTTGAGATATTTTTGTATTGACTGATTGTCCTGTCCAATCACCGTGCTCTTGCAGAGTCCGCCGCACCTGTTTCCCATTCCATAGAAACAGGGGAAAAAGAATGATGTCATCCTCATGAAGAAGAGAGAAGCTAGGGCTACCCTTGTCCAGTTTGATCTCAATCAGCCTCCTAACGCTCATATGATGACTAATTGTAATGACTCTAGGTCATTTTGAGGACATTAAAATCCCGCTAAATTCAAATTCCGTTATTTTCCCGCAAATCTCAGTTTTCGGTTGCATCTCCTGCTAAAATCTGTTTTCGTCAAGATTTTCGTTTGCACGTTGATTAAATTTTTGATTGAAGAGGTTTCTCAAATCCAATTAATGCTAAATTAAAATTGAAATTTGTCTTTAAGCACTTATTAAATTAGAAGAAGGGATGACAGGAAACGAAGGTCTTAGAAACCGTCGGCAATTAAGACAGACGGTTCTATCAGGAAAGAAATGTGAGCGGCTGGACTCCTTCAGCTCCCATGATCACGCGATTTCCTTATTTCCCCAATTCTCGTAATCTACGCTAGTTTCAGCATCTCCCTGGCCTTACGAATCGGGTGTGCGTTACACACGCACACCCTATTTAACCGAGCGTATGTCGTTCGGTTTCTCCCCACTCAATCGCTCTATACTCTCGACCCTCTCACCTCTTTCTCTCTTTCGCTCGAGCTGTAGGAACATACCTGAGTCGACGACGAGACGTATCGGTGGGAGTGTCCCGTGCGACCAGCAACGAGAGCCGACGGGGAGCACTGTTGACGCCTCAGCATGCACGCACGACCCGATACTTCCGCCTCTGCGCCGATCGTCGCTCACCTCTTCTGCTCGATTTTGCGCCAACCCTTCTGTGCGTTCGATCGAGAGTTATAATGTTCGAATCCTTCATTACGTCAACTCTTTTGTTATAGGATAGAATCTTAAGGGTAAGTTAGTAATACTTCAAATCAATATATACAATAAATAATAATAAGGATTTTGTGAGAAACTTAGAAATATTGAAATCTTTGTTAAATTACCTAGCTAACAATTGGGTCAAAATCCTATCATGAATATGTGTTCATAGTTATGGATTTTATCTGATGTCATTGGATAAGATATGGAGCAGTCCAACATAATTGAGATCTTCTTTATTTTTACTCATTTCAAATACTGTTTTAGGTAAAGACATTATTCATTTTTAAATTATGAAATCAAAACCTATGGTAGAAATTTGACAGAACCTTGTAATCTCAATTTAAATAACATGCCAATTTCATAAAATGGTTGATCGTGTGAAAATAGAGGAACTATGAAATCATTATAGTCACATTTTGATTCATTAGTCTTTATCCTATTTACTAATGTATCAAATGAATTATAAGGAAGGATTTATAAGATTAACCTATAGGCATAGTTGTGCATGTATTCGTATGGAATGCTAATTATTTATTAGAGTCTAATGAAGATTATAAATACAACTTTTGCAGACACATCAAGTTTGTGAGTGATTCGTCTTCTTGAGTCAAACACAAAGGTACACTAGATATTATTTTTATGCTTTCTACCTTTTTGCTGCTTAAGCATTGCTTTGAGCCTGTTTTATATTGCTATTTAATGATTTACTTTGCTAATAATGTAAGAGAGGCAAAATGATATTTATGTATCTTGTGAATATTGCAAAGGGTTTTGAAACAGAGGTTGAATTAAGTTAGGGACGGGGTTAGTCCATCGGGAGTTATAAGGGTGTCATCTGGAGCTTTTGAGAGGGCTCAGGTGAAGGTTATGCTTAAATGCATATATGATGTCATCTGAAGCCTTTAAAGGGGGCCCAAGTGAAGGTTGTCATATTGAGCCTTTAAAGAGGCCAGGTGAAGGTGCCATCTGGAGCCTTTAGGGGGCCCAGGTGAAGATCATGCTTAAATGCATCTTTATGAATCTAGTCTCATTATTTTGGCTTTGCTCATTAGAATTGCTAACATTGCTTCATAATATCAATTCATAAACATAAACATAAATTCTTAAGCGATTACTATTTGAAATTTGGCATGTGACTAAAGAATATTTATTTTGTTGGAGTTATGATTATCTCTTTGCAATAAAATTATATTTTCTTGCAAATTTTTATCATTTTTGCCTTCTGCTTTTGCTTTAAGTAAAATTTTAATATCTTTTATATTTAGCATGTACAAAGGCATTATTTTTATAATGCCAGATCAGATACAGCCGGAGGAGGCTGATTTAGTTTAAAGCCGTTAGAAAGAGGCATGACGCGAGAAATTAATGAATTCTAACTACTTTTCAAGGGGCATTCATTTTTGTATAGACATTTATGTAAAAAATTCTGGATGTTATTTACTTTAAATTGAATGAATATTATTTCTTTATATTTGTATGGCTCTGGATGTTATTTAACTGCTATTTTACTTAACTGTCAATATGATCCTGCGGAAAGATATATCCAATGTTAGTTTGGTTGTTACCAACCTAACATGGGTCATCACTGTTGGTATCAGAGCAGGATTAGAGGTATTGTAGTAAAATAGTATTTGACATGAAAGCCATAATTGAGAAATCATTCAACTTAAAGTACAATTAGACTGGAACAAAATATTTTGTAAAACTAGTGACACAGTAAGGCTATACTAGAACAAAATATTTTTAGAAAACTAGTCACATAATAAGGCTATTATTCAACAAATTATAAGTTTGAGTTTTAACAGATGAATTCTCCCAATCATTCGACGGAACATTCAGAGCCTGACTTAAGCCAAGAAGGGTCTTGGCAAATAAACCTCCATGAACCTAATTTTAGCCCTCCTACTTTTGAAGATCGGGTACGGAAATTGGAAGACAATGAGGAGGCACGTGGTGAGAACCTGACAAGGTTCATGTGTGTCTTCTACGATAAAATTACCAGCCTCCAAAAAGAGGTGCAAGAATTGAATGAGGCACTACGAATAGTACTTCCTAAGTTGGCAGAATTTACCTTGGAAAAAGAAGAATATGAAGACCGTATCACAGACTTGGAGGAAAGAAGGAGCTAGGCTGCACTTCCCCCTCACCATGCCATGGATACGACCACTACATCGAGGGCCAAGAAAAGGAGGATGACCGCCATCAAGTACCGGAGTTGTGGGCAGAAAATCTCAAAAAGAGCATATAGATTGCTCTTAATTATTTATTCATTTATGTCACGAAAGAACTATGTTTTTATTTTATTTACTATGGTTATAGTCAAAATTTCCCTTCCCAATACAAAATCTTAAATAGTTATGTGCAAGAGTTGTTAAGATTTTCTTTTCTTAATAGATGAATCCAGAAGAATATTATCTCGAATTACCTGCTAGACTCCAGTGAAGGTCTCTCTACCTCAAGGGCCATCGGAAAATAAAACAGAAAGGCTATTGGAGATGATTGCACATATCTTAGCCAAACAAAACAACACTGCTGTTTATGTGCCCAAGTCTGTGCCAGCACCTTATACAGAGCATCAACACAAAACCAATGAGGCCTTGAACGCTTTCATGAAGCTGAAACCGCCATCTTATGACGGGACGGCCCGACCAATGGAGGCTAAGGATTGGATTCAGGAGGTAGAGGGCAAGCTTGAAAATGTAAGGTGCCCGGCCACCGATGCGGTTAGGTTGGCCAAGAGCCTGTTTAAAGGGGTAGCGGAACGGTGGTGGATGGTCACCTACAGGACCAAGTTTGATGGGTTGGACTTGGAAGACATTAATTGGGAAGAATTTGCTGAGGTATTCAGAACTCGGTATATACCTCGCTCTGCTCGAAAGATCTTAGAGGATCAATTTATCAGAGTAAATCAAGGGGAAAGGAGTATAGCGGCTTATGAAACCGAGTTCACCAAGTTTTATTTCGTTATTCCCCCAAGCTGGTGGACACTGAGGCCTCCCGGTGCAGCTGATTTCTGGATGGGTCAAGGGACTCAATCCGGACTAGCTTAATACTATTCAGGCACAATAACTTTGCGAAGATGTTGGATTGTGCAACCATGTTAGAATATAATGAACAAAGGATAGCTGAACGCCAAGGAAAAAGGTAACATTCCTCCACCGACTTCCGAGAGACTTTCAAGAGATCTCGGTCCAGTAATCAAGCTAGAGTGTACCAGATCACGACCAAATCCACTGGGGAGAGGGCATACTCAGAATGCTAGCGACCGCACCCCAATGGCAGATGTTATCACACCGGCAACAAGTGCTACCGATGTGGAAGACCAGGTCATAATTATCGAGTCCGCAGAGCCGTCAGAACCATGATGGGGATATTCTCCTTACTCGTGCATCGGCCCTAGGAGACAGGCATGCCCAAACATCTACCCCCGCTGCTATGCCAGCTCGAAAGAAGGGACCCACTACTGGACCTTCCGCCACTACAAGAGTTTATACTCTAACTCTAGTTTTAGCTCCAGAGGATTACAATATCGTGACAGGTATTTCTTATTACTTGCTCAATAAATTATTTTCTGAAGGTATTATTATCATATCATTAAATATTAGGTACCTTATATTTCCTCGATCACCCGTGTATAACTCTATTTGATACGGGTGCAAACCACTCGTTTATTTTTGAATTGTTCGTTGGGAAGTTACAATTGTCATGCCTTGAGTTAAAAGAGAAACTAACTATGGGATTACTATCCAGTGCCATCATGAGAGCGGGAAAATTTTGTGAATGCGATATTCCAATTAGTGGCGAAGCATTTGAAGCCACCTTAGTAGTCCTCCCTATTGCAAATTTCGATATTATCTTGGGGATGAATTGGCTAACCTGCCATCAAGCAGTGATTGACTGTCAACGTAAAAGGTCATCCTCATGAAATCAGGGAGACCAGTGGCATTTGTACGGAGGCTAAGCACCACCACATCGCTCATCAATGCCATACATGCAACCAAACTGATACAGAAAGGCTATGAAGCTTATCTAGTAATGATGATGAGAGATGAAGAGGGAACTACTCTTTTAGCAGAGACAAGAATTGCAAGAAAATTCCGAGACATGTTCCCCGAAGAATTGCCAGGAACACCTCCTGTGCAGGAAATAGATTTCACTATCGACCTAATTCCTGGAACGCTACCAATATCGAAAGCACCCTACAGAATGGCTCCCAAGGAGCTGCAAGAGCTGGACAATCAATTAAAAGAGTTGCTCAGCAAAGACTTCATTTGCCCTAGTATGTCACCATGGGGAGCTTTTGTGTTATTTGTAAAAAAAAGATGGTACCATGAGGATGTGTATTGATTATTGGGAATTGAACAAGGTCACAATCAAGAATCGATATCCTCTTCCTCGCATCAATGACTTATTTGATCAACTCGCCGGAGCAGTAGTATTTTCCAAAATTTACCTTCGATCCGGATACCACCAGGTGAGAATAAAAGATGAGGACATCCCAAAGACAGTGTTCCGAACGAGATATGGACATTATGAATTCCTAGTAATATCCTTTGGGCTGATAAACGCTCCATCGTTATTCATGAACTTGATGCAAAGGGTCTTAAAGCTTCACCTGGATAAATTTGTGATTGTCTTCATAGATGACATCCTAATATATTCCAAGAATGAAGAAGATCACGAAGTTCATTTGCGAGCAGTCCTAGAGACCTTGAGATCTAATGCATTATATGCAAAATTCTCCAAATTTGAGTTCTGATTAAATTCTGTAGCTTTTCTGGGGTATGTGGTAAATGCCGAAGGAATCCAGGTGGATCAAAAGAAAATCATTGTCATTCAAGAATGGGCGCAACCTACATATGTAACAGAAATCAGAAGCTTTCTAGGTCTCGCTGGTTACTATTGAAAGTTTGTGCAAGTGTTTTCTCAAATCATAGCTCCACTTACCGAATTAGCACAGAAGATGGTACTCTTTGTTTAGGGCTCGGAATATGAAGAATCCTTTCAGAAATTAAAGTATGCCCTCACGACTGCTCCTGTTCTTACATTATCTCAAGAAGGGATGGACTACCAAGTTTTTACCGACGCGTCCAAGGTAGGACTTGGATGTGTCTTGATGCAAAATGGAAGGGTAATTGCTTATGCCTCACGCCAGCTAAAGGTGCACGAAAAGAACCATCCAGTGCACGACTTAGAGTTAGCAGCAGATCATCAAAGCATCAAATACATTTTTACTCAAAGGGAGTTAAATTGTCGGCAAAGGCGATGGCTGGAACTCCTTAGTGATTATGATCTAGATATTCAATACCACCAGAAAAGGCCAATGTCATGGCAGACGCCTTAAGCAGGAAATCAATTAGCACACTCAACACGATGACCATCAATAAGGATCTGGTCAAGGAGCTGAATAAGCTAAGGATAGATCTGGTAACGACGAACCAACTAAATACCATTTCGACTACAAGAGTTACAGATTTAACATTAGCGGAGTGCATAAAATTATCCCAAGAGTAAGATTCAGAGTATCAAAAAATGAAACAACTTATCTTGGAAAGAAAGAATAATCATCTTCAAGAAAAGGACGGCTACATTTATCATAAAACTCTATTGTGGGTGCCCAATGATAAAGAATTATGAATGGTGATTATATAGGAGGCACATTATTCAAAATATAATATCCATCATGGGACTTCAAAAATGTACCACGACTTGAAGAAAATATATTGGTGGACTGAACTAAAGAGAAATGGGGAGAATTTGTGGCGCGTTGCAATACATGCAACTTAGTGAAAGCGGAACACCAAAGGTCAGGAGGATTCTTATAGTCTCTACCAGTCCCAGAATGGAAGTGGATTGATATTGCCATGAATCTTGTTGTTGGTTTGCCTCGAAGCAAATCGGGAGCTGATACCATATGGGTCGTTGTTGACAGACTCACGAAGTCAGCTCATTTCCTGCCAATAAGACAGACATACCCTGTGGAGAAGTGGAAAAAATCAGGGGGGGAATCCTTGAGGAAAAATTGAAAATTTACTTAAAGTTAATTTTTTTGCATTTTTATGCTGTTTGGTGTCTAAATACAACGAAATTTGATACCGAGGTGTGTTGTGATATAATGAACGCCCTCACGCCAAAATTTTTGGATTCAGACATATATTTTATTCTATATTAATTTCTGAAGTTTTAAACTTTAAAAATTAATTTAGGTTAAACCGACGATCCAAAATTGATGAAACTTCATGAGTAGCTTTTAAATAATGTTCTTAATATAACGACACAAAAATCGATGAATTTTGACACGTATTTCAATGTTTGATTTTCTGAATTTAAGAAAATTCAGAATAATAAAGTGGGAGTTTTCGTTATCCGGATTTCTCCCAAATTAGGGCACTTTGATCCAAAAATTTATTTCTATCTAGAGGTATTTTTGTTTGCCCTAACTTGAAAATTTCTTGAGATTCTGATTTCTGAGGCGGGATTTGACCTAATTCACAAAGTCGTTACACTAAGCATATCGACCTATGTTGTCCTATATATGAAATCAACAAGTTTACAACAATTTCCAAATTTATTCAGATTATATTAGCAGAATTTAATCTCATACGTAGCAATGCACATCAAACATAGATCTATTTAAAAACAAATTTTCAATTTTTCACGTATGAAAATTAGTGGAAGATTCCAAATGATCATTTGGAAATAGAGATTTCAAAATTTCGAAATTCCTCACATAAATCTTTATTACTAACTACTGTTAATATGATATTCATTTGCTACTTTGATTTGAGCTTTAACATACATTTACTCTATTTTAAGTTTCTATCTTATATAAAAAATTGAAGCAACGGGGAGATTCGTACCTTAGATATCGGGGCATTCTTGAGACTGAGCGAAGAGGGAGATAGTGCGGGAAAAGCAAACGTCGACCGCTAGGACGTTCTGGATTGTCTTTGTCTCTATCGTAGATCTCCAAGGATGGATGATCTTATCGGTTTAGAGGAGGAGGGTGAGCGTCCATGGGTTGGGAAGAAAGATCGTCAGAGTTTATAAATCGGTGAGGAGAAGTCGTGGAATCTGCGGGGGTTAAATAGGACATGAGCACGTAACGGACGTCTGCTTCCTGCGTCCAAATTGCTGTAGACGACGCTAGGAAAACTACCGATTAAGGCTCGTTGGTTACGAGAATGGAAGATTCAGGACTTACGGTGCAACACGTCGACTTCTCAGTTGGAAACGGACGACTTGATTACGTCGATTACGAAAGTGGAAGGAAATTGAAGGCTGCTCAGCTACGGGAATGGAAAGTCTTTCGTGCATAAGAGGCTCCAGTTTAAATAACTGAGGGACATTTCTTAGTAACGTAATTTACTTTAAAATGATATTTGGAATGTTTTATTGATTGCATTTAAATTTGTAATGACATAATGAAACTTCTATGAATTTTCAAAACTCTCTAAAATTGATCAGCCAATCATATATATTATAGCACACAATGAAATCAAGTGGGAGTTGACAAAAACAGATTTTAGCAGAAAATTTTAACCGAAAACAGAAAATTACGGGTAATCGACAGAAATTAGCAAGTAGCTATCATAAAACGAATTTGAGTGGGCAATTAACAACAACTAAACCTAGCCTGGAAATTTAAGTCTTTCTTAAAAATGACCGAGGGTCATTACATGAAGTCACTTTAGTAGTATTCTCAAAGCAAATGTGATAAATACAAAGGTGTCAAAGATTGGATAAAGATGATTTGATGTTTTGGTCGGATCAAATCTTGATCGGTGGATTTAAACTTGGTTTGAGCAACAGGGTTGAGCTAGCTCCTGTTGAGCTAGCTTGCCAACATTGTTGGCAGATGAGGATAGTTTGATCTCGTTGCTAGTAAGTAGAAAATAGAAGTACTATAATAATTTGGTCTTCAATTTATGCATTCGGCTTTGTATCATTATAGCTGGGTTTGTGCTAATTGATGAGTACCAATTCCCGTACAAGTTCAAGAAATGGTGCAGAAAGATTGTTGAAGCTGTTGTGCTAGCTGGAGGGGATTGTCTTCGGACAGAGTTCAATTATAGATGATGAGACATGATTGAATCTCAAATTTTCTGAGACGATTTTTGGTGGAGGCAAATTTATCTCAACAAGATCATGTATAGCAGTAGAACTATTGATAGATATAAGATGGACAAACATAGCTGTGTATGAAATAACCTGGCTGGGGATTGAGCAGACTCGCTAAAACATCACTTAATACAACTCAAATCAATATTCTGAACAATTGTAGTTTCACATTCAAGGGGATAATTGAAGGAATTTGGAAGATTAATCGATTGTAGTAAAAGTGGAGAAGAGGAAAAAGATACGGGGGAGGAGATTAGATTTCAATTCATTTGCATTTGCTAACTGCCTTGTTCGACCCTTGTTTTTCTGAGTTTCTGCATAAACTTCAATACTTTGAGATAATAATATCTGAAATTGCAATCTTGTTCCAGCATATAAGCTTCTTATCACAACTGTGATACTATCCATTAATAACATGAATTTAGTTATACGTGTTAGCATTTGTTTATGTTATCATGCTTTTCTAGTTTATGAGATAACCTTTACAAATTTTATGTAAATTTAATACGATCATGCATATTACATGGTCGGGTAAGCATGAAGTGGTGAACTTCAGATCATTCTTCAATCTCTTTTTAAATTAGTCATAATTGGTTTTTTGCTTCAATAGTTTCTGTATTCATCTTTAAGTCATCAGATTTTCTACTTATGATTGGTTGTAAACTTATAAACTTAGTTCCCAGAATAAAGTGCATTGATTCAATGATATACTATTTTACAGAGTAATATTTTTCTTATGTGAAGCTTGTATTCACAATGTTGGTTATAGATTTTCTACTAAATTATCAACCAATCAATGCATCAATGTTTTGCTTGCATGGAACATGTTTTAACTTAGCAAAATTGATCTTATGCTCTTTAGATGTGAATTGCCATTAGAAAGACAAATACTATGTCTATCATTTAAATCTGAAAAATATATGAATCAACATTTTATCTTCATATTCTTCATTATACTATTCATTTGAAATTTATATTAGCGGATAACACAAATTTATAGTTCCAAGTCTGTACAGCACATGTCTAGGTTCTTAAAATGCAAATTAGTTCAATAGATAATGCAATGCAATATCAGCGATGCAATGCAGTATTTATATTTTGTAATGAAATGCAAGCCAAATTAATGAAAAGGACAATTTAACTTTTTAATATATCGGAATTAAACTGTCTATATATGAACAATGATGGTTAATATAAAGCAAAAGGAATCAAATTAATGTGAAATAGCAGTAATTTTCTTAATAAATATTTGATGTATTGGGAAAATTTTGGCAACATGCTTTTTCTGAATTGTTTCAGTCACTGTCTATTATTTAGTAAACCTTTAAAAATGTTATGATGTGAAGGAAAAAAATTGAATTAAATGTTCACATATGAGCAAATGTATCACATCTTGTAAAGGTTGGGTAATGAAGAGAACTTCTCATATAAGGGAATTTCATTGTCATTAGTCTAAAAATATCACTAACCTTGCTTATGATAGGATGAAGAGGTTCAAAAACCTAATATAAGGTAATGACAGATTGGATTTAAATTTATTTTGGAAGCATCCAATCAACTGAAATGTAAGCATTGTTGTTGCTGAGTTGCAAGCCTCTGATGAGAAAAATGGAGGGTTTTTTGGCAATTGATGATCAATGTTGTACTTGCCAAAGCAATAGCACATGAATTCTTTAAGAAATTATGCAACAGTTCAACTGCCTACTAGAAATGACGCATCATATTTTCTGAATGTAGTAAAAATGTGCAAAGATGCTACATTAGTGAGGGGTTCACCTTATGAATAGATGTAGATTAAAGCTAGTGAAAGGCACTCGGTTGAGATTAGGATTTTAGAATATTGATACTATCACAAGCAAATTATGAATTTGTGAATAATAATGATTAATTAGATGATATAATTAGTCTATGTTTTGGAAATGAAGTTGCTAGGTAAGCAAAAGTATTAATTTTTAGGTGACATGCTTTGGCACTCTGGTAAGCAACATATAGAAATGGCTTAGTCATTATTCTTGATAAGAGTTAATTGATAAATTTTTTAAACCTCACGTTGATTGTTTTTGCAAAGATAAGAGAAAGTTTGGCAACTTTACGTTAGTTATGAATTCTAGATTTAAACCTAATGAGTTGGAACAAGGATATTAAACCCAAATATGTTAAAGGCATGATGCTTCTTAAGAATAAAAATTAAAGTATTTTAGTAGTAGAGAGTTTTAGTGATTGAATAGTGAGGATTTTAACAGGAGCACAAGTATATTGAAGATGATTAGCATAAATTTTTTTTGAGATAATATTTTATATATATAGATAAATTATATATATTAGCTTTATAATGAAGATTATACTAATTTCGTGACTCTAAAGATAGTATTAGCTATTTATTTGATTGATGAGTAAAATTGAGAGTAGAGTTCTATAAAAAAATGGAAATTGGAATGGCATATGATCAGATAACATCCTTATTAATGTATAGAGATGTTTAGGCGATGAAGAGGTTTTCAGTACACAAGTTATTCAATATAATTATGAAGACTAAAAAGATATTAAATGAATGGATGTGTATTGTAATGCATATTTAAAAGAGTAAATGAAATTTGCAAGGTTATGTATATATAGGAATTAAGCGGGTGAGCAATGCTTGAAACATTGGAGAGTGATCAAAATTACACGTTACAATGGGATACGAATTTGTATGTTTTAGGCTCATTTTGGCTTAGCTTAGCTACTCTAGAGTATCTTGTTACTTAGCTTTGATGATTCAAATTATTTATATTAAAGTTAGCAAAAACAACTAAATGTCAAAAAAGTAAAAAAGTGATTGCATTCAGATTCCATTTCTACGTATTCTTTACAAATTGGCCAAAAAGGGCCGACATCATAACTGTTGAAGTCACAATCTTTTTGTTCCATTAAGACAAATGGTTGTTTTGGGAGACTATGAATCTCCCGATGCAAAGAAGCCAGCTCAAAGATCTAGTCGAAGCTGAGATGCCCAATTTCATAATCTTCAGAAAGGAAGGGTAAGTTCACAGTAGACCTGTAATAATAATCCTTATATGCATTAACTTTTCAAAAACTTAGAGAAAAAAAGAGAAAATCTATGTGAAGATGAAAGCATTACATGATCTCATACCTCATTGCACTAATATAAGAAATAAAGTTTTTTGTTCTTCTGTTTTATAATCATTTTAGAAAATCATCGAATTAGTTAATCATTTACTTCTAAAAGATAACTTGAAACAAATAACCCCAATTTTTATAGAGTAATCTAACTTCTATGTTGGGTAAATTATATATGTATGTTATACATTTCTCATAGGATTTGAAGAAATTTAGCTCTATTTTGTTGTAGCTTCAACTTAATCTTCAAACAACTTTTATTTTTAAGCTTGCTTAGCTTAAGTCTGCATTAATTTGAAATAAACAACTCTAATTTAATTTTATTTAAGATTCATATCTAATCTTTATTAATTAAAAATAATTTTAGTTATTAATTGTAATTATCAACATGTTTAAATTTAATTATTAAAATTTAATTGTTTGTCATATTAAATGTAATTATTTTAAAAGTTCTAAGTCTTAATAATTTATATTTTTAATTAATTAATGTATTTAATTATTATTAATTAATAATTAGTAAATATAAAATATTAATTATCTAATTTTTTTAATTATTAGCTATTAAGTATTAGATATAACAATATGCTAGATGATTATTAATTATTAGTAATGTCATTATTCAATTATTCATAATTTAAATTAAATTAAAGGTATGCGCTTCTTAATTAATAATTTGATATTTTTATATTTAAATATACTTATTATTAAAAAATTTCGATCATAATTTACTATAATACATTATTATTTATTAAGCATTTGTATTAAATTAATGATTAGTTATTATTAATTTTAAACTAATGTAATTATGATGTCATTAAATATCACAGATTTATTATTTACATAATTATTGTTGCTGCTATTATTTATTTATATTAAGAATAATTATTTACATAAATGATTGACTTAAGCCTGAACGAGATAGTTTTTAACATAATAGGTGTAAGTCATCTTAGCAATCCAACATTTTTAATTTGCAGCTTTAGTTTAGTATAGCTTAAAATTTTTAAGAATGTTAAGCATAAATAAAAAAACCAATAAAAAATGTTTATTTGATATTTTTTAAGAATTGACATTTTATAAAATGCATAGAAAAGTTCATTGGAGATTATTAGAAAGAAGGCGATTTGTATTACTTTTGATGTTATTGAATATATATATATATATATAATGGAACAATTATGTGTATTTGAATAAAAGGTGGTTTGTTAAACCAAATTTCTTTTCAATTGAACTTTATTTTGAGCTTGCTTTAAGTTAGTATCTCATTGTTTTAAGTATGATCATTCTTATTCAACATATTTAAGTTGAGGTTGCGAAGCATGATATTTGCTAATGTTATTCTTTTTATTGATGAGTTTAGAGAAGGGGCTAAAGCAAAACTCTACATATAGAAAGCTGTCTTAAAAGTCTAAATGGTTTTGTATTGGAAAGTAAAATAAATTAATATTTTTAATGAAATCTTAATTGTAATAGAAATATAATATAAAGGTTATGAAAATTGGAAGTCCATGCTATCAATAAGAGTGGAGGATTCAAACATGTTAGTTTAGTCTTACAAAATAAACGAAATAGAGGGTGATGGGATTAATGAGATCTAGGTAAGTTGGATAGAATGGAAGCTCATTTTTTTGGTGTTGTGCGATTAACAAAATTTACTTGAACTTAAAAGAAATATTTTAGAAGAACTTTTATACAAGCAATGTTATGTGGGGCCAAATGTTGGCCTGCAAAGTAGAAGCATATTAATAAATTAAGTGTTGTGGAGATGAGGAAGCTAAGCTGAATGAGTTGACATACATGAGCAAGGTTGGAGTAGCTTCAATTTAGGATTTAGAGGAAATCATCTTAGATGTTTGTGGGCATATTAAATATAGACAGTTAGATGGCTTTGTGAGAATATTTGAGGTATTGAACTTTCTCTATGCTGTAAGAGGAAGACGGCATGACAAGAAATAATTAGGAATGATATCGCATACTTGGAGTGTAGGGAGAGGCTTTTATTTGGTAGGGTATCTTGGAGACAAATGATTCTTTTAGCTGACTCCACTTAGTGTTGTTGTTTTTGTTGTTTTCACTCAACTCGATTGTAAATTATAGTTATGTGGAACATGCATTATGAACAATTCAATCCAAGGAATGTAATATTATTCTCTTATGAAAACTGAGTTTTTAGCGATTTTTGAGATGATATTCGATCTCCATTTTTTATATTTGTTTTTCCAATGCTTTTTCTTGAATTTAATACAAACAAGTTTTGATATCGATTTTATGTCCCTAAATTTGCAGGTTTTACAAATTCTCACCCATTCACTTGGCAATCCAACTGTCCAACCTTCTAAAGTTCTTTTAATATGTGGAAATGCATCCAAAATCAATCCACTCTCATCTTTTCTGAATCACAAAGGTTATGCTATTTGCGATGGAACTCGCGCTAGTAGTTTACAAAAGCCAAATGGGTTAGTTTTTTTTACTACTACTTTAGAAGCACTTGTAAAAACCCCTGGGTTGTTGGATTATTTTTCAACTCTTTTCAATACTTTACCTGCAAAACTGAGTGTTGCCACTTTACTGCATTTTCCTCATCTTTGAAGCTTTTGCTAAATTCACCCTTTTTCTTACTTTAGTTTCCCATTTTTGTGCTTAGTGACAAAATTGGAATTGTCTTGGTGAAGGATTTCGGCAGTCTCCGCATTTTCAACATGGATAAATTTGAGATTGCTATATTTGTGGATTTTCCTTCCTCTATCAACGATTATATCACAGTTCTGACAAAGATTGCAAGGCACACTCTTGTTGGGCAGCTGCATAGTTTCTTTTCTGCCTTAGATGCACCTTTAGCTCACTCTTTGGTCGAAGTACTTGAGCAATGTGGCCAAGTGGTTCCAGAATTTTTGAAGCATTCGGCCTTTTAAATCCTGTGTTAAAAGCTATGTTTGCTTATTGTGCAGTTTTTTTTAATTATTTTGCACACTCAACATTTTGCAATGCTTAAACATGTGTATTTTTACCATCGACTTGTATTATGAACTTTGTCTATATCAATTTTTGATATTTACTATCTTAATTTATCGAATCATAGGAAAATCTTTGTTTAGCTAAATTATGTTGAATTTTTGGAAAATCCTTATGCAAACATTTTCATAATTTAAGAAAGTTTAGTGAGCTTTGGGTGGTTTAATTGAATTGTATTACAAAATGTGAATCAACTACAAAAAACCAAGCCTTAGTTTCACAATGTGAGATCAGCTACATAATTTTTGTTTTCATTGTGCATGATCAATTAAAAGCCTTTCCCTATACTCCAAATAGAGAGGATCATATATAATGGTTTTTTCCCACATCTATTTCGGTCTTCCTCTTCGTCTTCTAACATGGGGAAATTTATTCACTCAAATTTTTTGACAAGCCTATGCTCGTTATGCCCAAATCATCTCAACCTTGTTATGAATCTTATTCATTTGAGTATACTTATTCATTTTAGCATCATCATTTATGTAGCACTTACCTCATCAGTAACATTCTTCCCTAATATTCTAAAATATGAAATAATTTTTATATAAAAAAGCTAACATTATATTTCTCTTATATAAAGTAAATGTCTTATAAATAATAATTCATTTGGAGCCTAAATTAATTATTCATAATATTATAGGTTGGTGGAGGTAAAAGCTTAAATAATTGACATGCCAATTTAGCCCACCATTATTTTTGTAATGATAAGATTTATAAGACACACACACACACATATATA
Source organism: Gastrodia elata (assembly GCA_016760335.1). Taxonomy (NCBI): domain Eukaryota; kingdom Viridiplantae; phylum Streptophyta; class Magnoliopsida; order Asparagales; family Orchidaceae; genus Gastrodia; species Gastrodia elata. Next base: position 3,904,440 of record CM028678.1, on the reverse strand, counting down.
TATATATATATATATATATTCAAAGATCTATAATGTGATATTATGATTGTTTAGGTGTTTAAAATTTTATAAAAATAATGCTTACATGTTCAAATCTTTACATTTATTTAGATTTTATATGCTAATACGATCAATTATTATCAAACTTGCAAGCTGTTATATTATATTTTCAAATTCTTGCTACAAGTTCAAAATGATGAAAAGGAAAATCTTTACTAAAAAAATATTGTATGTATTGTTGACTGTTTGAGTTTGAGTGTATTATATCTCTTATTTGATTTTGATGATCATAAAATGTACTTTTATTTTTATTAATGATTATTGATTTTTTTGGTAAATAATTTAGGAAATCTATTTTAGTATCAAGTTTTAGCTGAAAAACTTTTGATTTGGTTTTATGCACATTTTTCATTATATTTGATGCACTAAATTTAAGCGAGTTTTGTATTGTAATTACTAAACTTTGAGGGTGGACAATCACTTCGAGAGCTTGTTTATCGTAGTTGCATTTTTCTTAGTCAACATACTCACCTAAACGCCCTAGTGTGCTTAGATGCATATGCTCAGGTGCGTGTTAATCATAAGTTCAAGCACACCATGATTAGTGCAGGCTGATCCGTGGGAAGGCAGACTCTCACCAAAATATCACGCTTAAATATGTCCAACTAGGTTTCGACCCGCGGTTGAGTAGGCTTGATATGGAATAGGTTGTGCCGTTGATCGCCAGCTCATGCACCGAGACACATCTGCTTGCCCTCAAATTAAGCATGTCTAAACCATCTGCCTTTCAACACCTATAAATAAGGGATGTGTTCTTTCCTTTAGACACATCACAAGATAGTTCTAAGCTTCATTTAATATCATAGCAAAAATTTAAAGGTGCTTAAAGAAAAGTAAAGCTCTCTTTAAAAGCTTAGAAAGATTCATTCTTGGGGATTTTACCTCTAGATGATAAATGTTTGTTATTATGTTTTATTTTTTTGTTTCTTGCTCATGTGGGGGGTTGCATGAAAATTTTGATAGGTTTGCTAGGTAAAGCTTGCAAAGAAGGGATCAAGGATGCTTCATTTCAGTACAATTTGGGAACGAGGGAAAGTTCCTCAGCTTGGCGGCCAAAGTGTGCGGATGAGAGGATTCCTGACAACTCCGCCAAAGAATGACTTTGAGAATGAGGGTGACTTCCACAATTCTGTAGTTAAAGCTTTCAGATGTGGAATTTGTATGAGTTTTTAATTTTATTGGAACAAGCATAACTAACTCTTTTACAAGTGGAATTCAAATGTGATGAACTTTCAAAGAGCGGAAGTAAGGTCTCAAGTTAACTCGTACCACAATAAACACGTGTGCTCATTCTCACTCTACATTCTTAGCTCTGTATTGCTTGTGAGTTTTTGGTTTTCCTTAATCCTAACTTAAAATAACTCAAGCTCGCTTAAAATAATTAAGTTCTTATATGTGCATTCACTAAGCTCTAAACCCAATTCACTACTCTTTAGCACTATCATTTTCACATCCCAAGACTAAAATAATATTACACTTCTTAGTAATAGTGTGAAATATCCGAGTTCTTTTCAAATTAGTTTTCTAATTTTAAAATTTACAATAAATTGACAAAATGAAATTATAGGATTACTAGGAATATTTTTAGAAAATTTTTAATAATTTATTTGGAAATTTTTAATTTTTTGTCGTTTCCTGGTTATTTTATTATTTTATTTGATTAAGAAAAATATGCTAATTATTTTGTCATCAGATTGAAAATCCAGCTTCAACGTTGTGTTCCTCAACCCCAAATTAGTTAAGGGTAAGAGTTTTGGATTTTTAGGAACTCATTCAATTTTGGTTAAAAAAAAACAAGAGAACGTCGTTAACAGCGTTAACGTCATTTTAACGGCGCGTCAACGCGCCGTCTATCTAAGCGGCGGATCCTACGGCTGTCGTCTTTTGCCACTCAAGCGGACGACGCTGATTGAATCTGCGCTTGACTTTCACGGTGAAAGCGATCGCTGTTAACAGCGTTAACGGCTCCGTTAACGGCGTCGTTAACAGACGGGTCAGCTAAAAATAAGAAAAAATATGAATTTCAAATGCAAATATTGGCTCAACCACTTATCCAAATTGGGCAATTTTGGTGTCTATAGAATCTTCTCATCAATACCTATCTAATGGACAACTTAATTTGAAATATTGGTAATTTTTATGTGATCAATTTTATAGATAATTAAACTTTCATTTTTAGCACTTTTGAGCAAATTAAACAAAAATTCACAAAAAATTTCATCTTAATTCTATCTATAGGAATATGCTATTCATATTATAACAGATATTTTTTTCATAGAGGACAAAATGAGTACCATCCAATCTTAACCATTCAAATTCTCCAAGATCAAATACTCTCCATTGGATCTATCCTAATACTTACCTTTGAAATCCACTTAATCATAAAGAGGGCTGGACACTTTCTTATCCCCTTAACTTCAGCAAGCACTCAAAGCCCTCTCCATCTCTTTCTCTCATACTTCTTCATCAAGCTAGAACACTTCACCCTACACCTTCTTAAAGACTAAAGGAACATCAAGAGTATTTCAAGTTCCCATCAAGGTGATAAGAACTCTAGCAAATCATCATCATCATTCATTCTTTCCTTAGTCCCAAGGTGAACAAATAAATTGCAAGAAATACCCATCTCTCTATTTTGTATTAAGTTTAAATTAAACTTTAAAGTCATGAGTGATGATTTAGATTTAATTTAAATCATCAATCTTATATCATAAGAAAGTTATAAATTATGTTTAAACTTAAGAGAAATAAAGAGTTTTTCTTAAATATTTATGTTCATGCTAATAATTAGGATGATGGTATATATGTAATATGTTCAAGTTATTATTTAAATTAATGTTTAGATTCAAATTCATTTGCAAAATTATATCTTACACATGTTCAAGTTCTTATATTGAGATGAAAATATATGTATTAGAAAATTTAGATTTATTTCCATAAGAATGAATATTGTATATTCAAAATTTGTTAAATTAATGTTTAAATTTATCATCATATTTAAATAAAATTTGTAAAATAATATCTTATATTAGGATAAAAATATATGTATTTAGAAACTTTAGATTTGCTTCTATATGAATGAATATTGTATATTCAAATTTTGTTAAATTATAGTTTAGATTTATTATCACATTTAAATAAAATTTGTAAAATAATATCTTATATAAGGATGAAAATATATGTATTTGGAAACTTTAGATTTGCTTTCATAAGAATGAATATTGTATGTTCAAATTTTATTTAAATTAATGTTTAAATTTATTCACATCTTATGTTAGGATTAATATTATTCCATTAATTTTTCTATTTGGTGATTAGTTTCACTAATCACTTTATTTGCCTAATTAACCACTTAACCTCAAATATTGATAATATCATAACTTATCTAAATTGCATCCAAATATATTAATCTAATATGCCATTTTAATCATAAAAATACAAAAAATACTAATCTGCAAGAAAATTTTAATTTATGTCATTAAATTTTTTAATTTAGCTTAATTACTCTAAAAATGGATTAGTGAATATTAGACTCATTAATTATCCAAAATTCAAATGTTAAGTTTTGATCACTCACAAAATAGAGGAGAGCACATTGGCATAGTCAAAGTATTTTTTATATAATTAATTTCACTAATTACTTATTAATCACTCATTAATGAGCTTAAATCCTAATTTTAAGCTCATTAGCCTCAAAACTTAGCCACATGAAGCTCAAATTGAGCAAACCCAGTTTCATTATGATCAGTGTGTTATAAAAAAATTATAGCCACTGACTTTGCTCAATTTAGACACCAAATGAAGAAATTAGCTTTTTAGTCATATTCATAAATCTCCTAAATTACACTTTTAACTCTAAACTTTGTTTTGGTCATAACTTAGTCAAAAGACCTCAAAATTTAGAAATTTTAGATTCTATGGAATCCTTAGAAATTAAGCAACATAAGTATAGCAAAAATTCCAAATTTCTGTAAGTAAAATTGTTAATCAACTCTTAATGAGCTTAAATATTAATTTAAGCTCATTAGCCTTAATCTTAGCCAAATTGGGTGTTCTTAGTGTCTACCTTCATATTAGACAGTAAGAAAATATTTGAAATTATAAAATTTTAATTTGGAAGCCTAATTCTTAAAATCATTTTTTGGGCCCCTTTAAGAGGTATTTTGAATATTTTGGCTAAATATTAAATTAAATAAATTTTAATAAATTAAAGCTGTTATTTATATCTTAAATTAGTAACTTAATATTTTAAAATATTTAGATCATTTTTTAATTTTAAAACCCTAAATTACAAAAATTTAGTACTTATAATCCTAATATTATATTAATAAATAATAAATCATGTTAAATCATAAAATATTAATTTAATGAAATAAATCATTATTTGACAAATCAAAGGAATTAATTTGGTTGTATTTTTATCAAAATAGTCAGGTACGTAGATCTACTTATAAGTTTTATTTCAACATATCTATTTTGAGTCATTTTCATTTGAATCTTGCTTATATTTTCTAATATGCTTACTGCTTACTAATTTGCAAAAGTTATCATAAGGCATGAAACAAAAAGATGAAATATATTATATTATTGTGGTGTTTATCTTTGGAGGATGGAAAGTAACACTGAGAATCTATACAGATTAGGCTTGATGGCAACCCATGGGAGTCATATAGAGGGATTTAGCCCTTTTTAGAAAGTGGATAAATCTAGAGAAAAGACACACCATCAGTTCCTAATTTTGAATAAGCTACTGATGGTTAGCGATAAAGCTTCATAAAGGTTATGCCTATGGGTTTACCCGTTTAGGCTTAGAAGTCTACAGACTCGACTTTATATTACAAATACTTATGATAAAATTTATTTCATACTTTTCTTATATACTGAACTTCAAGGCTAATATGCAGGATAAAAGTTAATTTCATTTGGCAAATGCTTTACTTTCTTACTTGTGATGTAAAAATTTTCTTATCTCACATTTATATTAATTTATGCCTATTATAGGATGCTAGAATGTAATTCTTATAAGAATTATTTACGTACTCCTACCTGACTGGTAATTGTTGATAATATTTTAGGTTTTGATAATTAAGCTTTAAGGTGATCTTCTTGCATTAAAGTTAAGGATAAAGTTTTGAGAAGTGAGCAGAATGAAGATATTTTAAAATTTTAAACTTCTTTATAATAATTATAAACTGTGTAATTTATATGAATGGCTCTGAATATAAATATGAATATTTATATATTTTATTTTCTTTACTTTCATGAATATATATTTTCAAAATATGAATTATTCCTTGGAAATTCCCAAACTCGATTCCTCGGCTATCTCAAATAGTGACCCCCATAATTTTCTTATTTAATTAGTCATCCATTATTTCATTTAGATATTTAACTTTTAAAATGCAATTTTGACCGTTAATCTTTATATTTCTTCTAAAATATTGTAAACTATAAATGACATTAATACATTTATTTGAATAAACTTAACATCTTCAAGAATTCAATATTTTGAATATTTACAATTAACATGCATTTTAACTATGTTTTTTTAATAAATTGTCAACAATTTTTTAAGAAACCACAATGCTTTTGGCCTTAATATTGTACATTGGATTATCAGTTACAATCACTTAATTATTAAGTTTTCTTATGTGCATTCACTAAGCTATAAACCCAATTCACCACTCTTCAACACTATCATTTTCACATCCTAAGACAGCTCTAAGCTTCATATAATATTGTAGCAAAAATTTAAAATTGCTAAAAGAAAATTAAAGCTCTTTTAAAGTTTAAAAAATTTATTATTGTAGATTTTTTCTTAAAACTTTAAGTATTTATTTTCTATAATCTTGTTTTATTTCTTAGTCTTATAGGTTGTGAATAGAAAATTTGATAGATGTGCTTGGCAAAGATTGCAAAAGAGGGAACGCGAGATTTTGGACTTAGTTTAGATGTTTTTGTAGGTGGGAGAAGAGGGAGGAAAAGACATTCAAAGACTCACAGATGATTGTAGGTTGGTGATTTTTGGAAGAAAATTTAGAAGGGAGAGAGGTTATGAATGTTTGGAGAGGGTAAGCGGTTGATGAGGTATGTTGTGGTAATGGTGGCTTGAGCACATTATTTTTCAGGTAGATTAACTGTTTGTTGGAGGGCTCGAGTGATTTCTAGGATATGTCGATGTTTGAGTTTTGCCACTCCATTTTGTTGAGGATTATAAGGGCATGAAATTAGAAGATGAATACCAAGGCTTTTAATAATATTATGGATGGTTATAGATCTATATTTTCCTCCTTCATCAGTTTGAATAATTTTAATACATTTATTAAATAGCCTTTCGATGAATGTTTGAAGATGGATGAAGGTTTGTAATATTTCTAATTTTTATTTGAGTGAAAAAATCCAAGTATATTTAAAGTAGTGATCAACAAATATAACATAAAATTTGTAATCATCTTTAGAGATTGTTGGGATAGGTTTGTGACAGCCCAGTGTCAGATTAGATGTCATGAACCAACACTGAATATCACTATAGTACTTAATACTGGATTAGTGTTCCATAAGATCAATAAGATCACCAAAATAGGTACTTTTACTCTTGGGAATAGAGGGCTAATCGTTGGAGGTGTTAGTCTTCACTAGAGGGTTTATGGCTAGATGAGAGGGATATTTGGTTGGATGGTTGGTTAGCTGGCTAGCTGGCTGGCTATGATTCTTATGTTGAGGACAAAAAAGGTCATAGACAGAAATATTGGAAGGCTGGAGGGAAAGGTGGAAGGTTCTTTATGAGAGTTCTTAAGCTAAGAGGTGATACTTGAACATTCTTGATAGATATTGAGGTTAGAAGGGGGTGGAGGAGAGACATTGCTCTGATACCATGAAGACAACAAGAGATTGAGAGGGAAAGTAGTAACTTTGCGTCAGAAATTATGATGAATTCATTACATTACATTGTAGGTGCACAAGTGCATATATATATATATATATATATATTAAGTCATGATTAATGGTCTTGATTAAATCATATTTGGATGGAGTGGTGATATGAAATATGTTGGTTATTACCAGCTACATCAGAAAGTCCCAACAACACAATATTTTAAGATGTATATTGATGAAAATAGTGGAAATTAAAATAGGTTCTTAATGAATACATTCTCATAAAGTGCCCATACTGAAGTATATTGTATCTATTGTAATGTCATGAATTAACAGATGTTAAGTATACATTCCCAGCAATACAATGTATTACAATATTATTTGATTGCATCAATATCTCTCATATCATAATGTTACTAAATATAGTTTCAAAGAACTATCCTTAATGCCTTAAAATGAAATGTGACAATGCTTTTAACAAAATAAAAATTATATTTAGATAGCATTACAATTACAACTGCATCATAAATTTTTTCAGCAACACAATTTTTTAAATACGTATTGTTGAAGACAATGCTAATCAAAATATGCTCTCAATGAACACATACTCATAAAGTGCACATACTACAATAAATTGTATTTATTGTAAATTAAGAAGTGTTAAAACAGTTCAAACTAGCTACAGAAAAATTGACCATCGCATATGCATATTAAAGAGTTCACAACTATATAAGAACAAAAAAACTAATCATCACTCTCAAGCTCACGCCTCATCCCGCTAATCTTTAGATCTAATGTGATGAAGTTAGAACTGTAAAACTAAGATAAATGTCACATTCAATTCGTTAAACAGTCCAGGTCATAATTCATTTTATAGCATTAGGTGTAGTTCTTTAAAATTTTATTCAGTAACAACATGTCATGAGATTTAGAAATGTAATCTATAAAAAAAAAATATTGTGTTGCTTGTGATATGAGGAAGGCAATACATGCATGAATAGCCATCAATCTTAAGACAACATTTGAAGAGAAAGCCCTAAAACTCTAAGAATTTAAATCTCCACCTGATCAAGAAAGAGGCGTAATGAAAGATCATTTGAATCACAAATATCACACACGTACACCATACATCTAAAGAGAAAGGCTTGCAGATCGAACGAGAGACGTTGGAAGGAGCACAAAAATCGCAAATCGGGGAGATGAGATTAGGGCTTTGAGAGGAATGCGCGCGTAACGTGATATTGTAGCCGATTCGAGCGTAACTCGTTTACAGATGTATTATTTATAGTTTTGTAAACAAGTTTTACATCAAAATCATTTTACTTACAATTTATCGCAATCCAAGCACGAGTAATTCGTGCTTATTTGTAAAAATTCATTCACTTTTCTTCAAACCAAACAGCATTTTAGCGAGGGACTATATGAAAAAGATTTATTTAATAAATATAATAATAGTAATATTGAAAAACTTTGAATGGGATGGTCATTTCCAGCTAGGCAAGGAATTATTCCTTTCTTCCGAACGAATTCAACACCTACCAAAAACCTTATGAAAACTTTAATGCCCATTATTAAATAAAACCTTATGAAATAAGTATGCAAATAATTATAAAAAAATAGAGAAATGTTATTTCAATATGTTGATGTGGTACTCAAAAAAGCTCATTCAATAATATTTGGATATAATTTCAATATAAATATTATTTATTAAAAATAATATTTATATTATTTTAATATAAATAAATAAAATGAATGAAATATGCTCAAATTCTATTGGGTTGGACTTTTTTAAAGGCCACGTGATACAATTACCATTTCTCGAAAAAAAAAAAAACTATGATATTTAGGGATGCCGATATGACTGCGAAGTTACCTCTTTAATACTGTCGTCTGTCGCATCGCTTTGAGTGCGACACAAGCGAAGAAAAGGATGATACCCACGTCTTAAGCATGATTAATACCCTTAATTATTTATTTATTAATTATGGAATGCCCCCTTAACATTTTTTTACTAAGATCATTTTTAATTATGATTTTGATTAATAAATTTTATTTATTATAAATTAATTCAATAAAACTATGAAAAAAAAAAATATTTAAAAGTATTGAAACTATATACTCCTTGCGTGCATATCACATGGATTGCTGTGAATGCCTATTTTAATCAATCTTGGAAAATGCTATATTTTTTTACTTATTTTAATACCCTAATAAATATTTCAGCATTTTTAATTAAGATATTATTAATTTTTAATTATAATTTTAACTAATAAATCTTATTTATTATGAATTAATCATTAATTTTAAATAATTTTAAGACAATACTATTTGAAGTTTTTTAAGAAAATGAATCATCAATTATATTCTGATACTTATTTTGTTTGTTAAGAAAAGTTATTTTAAGCATCAAAGTATATTTAATACAGTTATAATCATAATTTTAGTAGAAGAAAAGGTAGAGGGATTGATGCTGCTGCACAAACTACTAGCGACTTTAACAAAATTAATTCTCTGTAATTATAGGATTTAATTATGATTATGTGGTTATTAGCTGAAGATGCAAAATAATGAAAAGCCCATCATTCTGCTCTGCAGGTCTTTTCATTCGGGCTTGTTGACCAAATATAATATTAAAGATTTGGCTGATCATTATGGCAATGAGGAATCTGTTCTGTATAGACATTAGAGCAAACAAAGAGGAAAGAAAGAGCAAAACTGCATCCGATTATAACAAAACAAAGCCTAAACCCTAAAGATTACAAAGATGACGAATTCCGGACACCTGCAAACTGCTTCATCAGCCCCAGCATGAATAAATCGAAGAACCGATGCGCAATGCGGTGATCCAGGCTATCTTCTTATTCGCCGTTTTTGTTGCCTTCATCGTCGTTGTTCAATTTAAATAAAAGAAGAAGAAACAAAACAAATCAATCCGGAAGCATTTGATTATATAATTAATACTACCCAGCGCTCCCTTTAGTTCTTCCTCTCCTGCCAAACCGATATATTCACAGAATAACTAAAGCACGCAAGCGACGGAGCAAACTGAGAGATTTACGTGCGGGGGACCAGAGTTCCGACGTATCCGAAACCGACGGTGAAGAATGCGAGGGCTTGGAGGAATATATATATGAAGTAGTGGTTGTTCCCGAATCCGGCGTCGTAGCATCCGCAGAAGAACAAGAATGCTCCCACCCCTACCTCCCACACATGCAGCCTGGGCATGCTGCTTGCATTATTTTTTATTCGACAAAAGAGACAGGGAATGATTCAAAGAAGAAGAAATTGAGTCGAAAAATACCGGTCCCCGATCCTAAGTCTAGGAGGTTTCTTTGTGGTGGCTGCGGCGGGCTTGGCCTTGAGGGCGTCCCCGAGTTTCTCGGTGACTACCCACTCATTGACCCTGCTGGTCTCCAGAAGGCCTACGAAGGTGGCCTTCGTCCTATGCAGTGACATCACATTCTCGAATAGGATCCAGAAGACGACCAAATGGAGCGACCGCGGAGTTCCGACGGCATTGAGGAGGGTGATCATGGAGGGGATGTAGACAGACCCCCACTTGGGAATCTGCACTTCGGGAACCAAAACCGACGCCGGTATCACCACGCAGTAGAACACGAACGTCACGATGTGGGCGACGATTTTCCGGACGAAGAAGAAGTTGTATATCACATGCGCCTTCTTCAGCGGCGACACTTTCTGCGCCCACGGAACACTTACTATGAAGCAACTCCAGGGAACAAACACTTTGAGCTAAGGAGAAAAATGATGGATCACCTTGTTTCTGATGATCTCCAGAAGCATCTTTCTGAACAGGTTCGCGGGGCCGCAGGACCACCGGTGTTGCTGGTACCTGTATGCTTTGAGGGTGCTCGGAAGTTCATTTTTGACCTGCAAAGAAGGAAGGAAGGAAGGAGAGTTGTGTCAGCAAAAGGAATGGAGCAACGGAAGCAGCAGTAAAAGCAGTAGTCGTGCCTTGAGATCGGAGAGGTAAAGGAATTTCCAGCCTTTGAGGCTCGCTCGGACGGCGAGATCCATGTCCTCCACGGTGGTGCGATCCTTCCATCCGCCGGCTTCGCTTAGAGCGGAAATTCTCCAAACCCCGGCGGTCCCTTTCGTCAATGCGCTTTCTTTAGTACGCGAGCAATGGATATAGCATAGTGGTGTGGTGAAGGCAATGCTTGTGATGCTCACCGTTGAAGCCGAAGAAGGAATGCATAGAGGAGCCGACCTCCTGCTCCACTGCGAAATGGTAGTCCAGAGACATCTCCTGCATCCTCGTCATCAGGCACTCGTTCGAGTTCGCTGTTCATTCATTATTCACAGAAGAGAAAAATATGATTTTTAATCTCAATTATTAGACATACAGAACAACAGCAACAACAATTTACCTCTGAGTCAAATAATACACCCAAATCAATAAATAATTCTAATAGCAACGTCCAAAATTAAAAAAATAAATGAAGAAAGCGCCTCTTAACACATGGCAGTGTCGGTGGGAGGCGCAGGGAACAAACCAACCAACCGCATGTGCGACGCTGGCCCGCACAAACAGTTGAGTTTTGACATTCCGCGCCACGTGCAGATATAGCCAACTTATATTTATATATATATATATATATATATATATATATATATATATTTTTTTTTTTTTTTTTTCAATAATCTAATATTAATACCTTGACTTGCTTAACAGACTAATTTAGAACAATAGTATAACTTTCGGTGAAAAGTGATATTTACATTCTTTGATATTTACACTTAGAAAAATATATTTAATAAAATTTAAGTATCATTTTAATATAAATTTAAAAAATAATATTTATATTATTTTAATATAAATATTAATGAAGTGGGAGATTAATTTCTTTTACAGTATAGATATATTTACATATTTAAAAAAAAAAAGAAATTAGAGTTATTCTATCTTTAACGGTCTTTATTAACCTTTACACATTTAAGAAAATTTTATAAAAGAGATTATAAAATGATCTGTCGGAATCACATTCATTTTTTTTTTTCAAGTCTCTTATTTAATTTTTTTTTTTTTATTATTTAGTTTTGATTTTTAATTTTGAAGTATGTTTTTTTTATTTTAGTGTTATCGATGTGCTCATATATTTTCAAAGAAATGTTGTTCACTTATTTACACTCAAAAGAATCAGTTCAATAACATGTAAACATCATTTTAATACAATATTTAAAAATAATATTTATATTTTTTTGAAATAAATAAATAAAAAATAATAAAATAATATTCACATCCCATTATATAAATTTTTCTAAGAGAATATTTTTAAACTAATATATCAGGAGCAAGTTTAAAAAATAAAAAATCATTATTTTATTTATTTTTATTAGAAATATTATGATTGGTTGTTATATTTGTAATCATTATATTTAAAATTAAAATTTGCTTTTGTAACATTTTCGTTCGAAGATGATTTACGTTTGTGGGAAAATCATATAAAATATTAAGATTTGTTAGTCAAAATTATTATTATATTTATATTAAAATATTGAGTTAATTAGAAAAAAAATTGATGACAACATTTTCATTTACTAAAATGTCTTCTTACAGATTTGGCAACGAAACTCTCAGTTCGTGCCCCTCAGCATCTTCATCACAATTAGTGAGTTTAATCTTAGTATTAAATTGATAATTATTAATCAAAATTATGATTTTAATTGCATTAATTATATATTTAATTATTTAAAAAAGTGCTAGAACCTAGCCGAAACAATCACATGTGAAGAATTAGATGGCTTAATTATTTATTAATGCACGATGATTATCTCTTCATTTGGTTTTCACAACTATTTTAACGCTTATATAATTGTTTATTAGTTTGTCATCATTCAATAATTTACAAATGAAATTGGGTTTGATCAAATCGGCCTAAAACCAGCAGATTTTACGGTCCAATCTTGGCAATAATAAGAGAGAATTGATATCTACCCAATATGGGACTAAACATACACATTAGAAAAAATGTTTTTATAATAAGAAAATCATTAAAAATGCCAAATTTAAAGAAACTTGTAATTAAGAATATGTTTTATGAATTACAATCAATAAAATTAACAAATATTTAACATTTAATTAAATAATTAAGCAAGTTAAGAAAATATAGAGATACGTATATGAGTTCTCAATTAATTCAATAAAAATTTGTATAAATAGAACAAAAATGTTAATAAAAAATACAACATAACTATGAAAATCAAATGAATATTAATATAATTTAATAAACTTTGAGTAACAAATAAATATATTTTAAGAAAATTATTTATAATGATTTTAATAATTTTATAAATGATATTTGAATAATTTGATGATTTAATTTAACGGTGAGATATTGGTCCGATTTTCAATTGGTTGATTCTTAGTTAACATCAATTAATAATAAGGTGGCGTGCGAAATGCTATAGCTAAGTGGTTAGAGCCTCTTTGATAAATATTAGTAAATTGTTATAAAAGCATAGCAAAGTGTTCCTAATAATACGCTCGCATGAAATTTATTGAATAACTATATGTAATTATAAATATTTCCGCCACATTGATTTTTACGCATCTGGTATCAAAACACGTGGCAACAAAGTGAGCTGTTTTGTGCTGTGGTTGGCAGAGTAAGATGGGGACCACAAACGCTTCCTTCCTCTGTATTTTATTAGATTAATTACTAAATATTATAGAATCAAAGTGGGCCACGACATACCACGGCCCACAAAAGCTTCCTCTGTATTTTCAATAATATTTAAATTAATATCATCAAAATGCTTAAATTTAATTATTTTAATTATGTAAAAATATATATATATTTTAAATTATTTATTTTCCTATTATCATTAAAACACCTAAAATTAGTATTTAATTAATAATAATTAAAAATCCCTAATTAAAATTACAATTGAAATTACTAATTATTTATTTAGAATGAAAAAGATATAAATTATTTTGGAGGTATTGAATAATTTTTTTAAAATTAAATTGAACGATAAGCTAAATTAAATAAATTAAAATATCTGAAATTAACTGCTCAACTGTCATTATCGAACGTAAATTATTACGGCTAACCAAAATCATTATCAAAGTCAGCGTAAATTTTCAAAGGACGCTGCTGTTGGATAGTGAAATGAGCATTTTGTATATTTTTTCCTTTTATTTTTACTGTTTTGGAAAATTTGATTCTCCATTTAGAATACAATCAAGCTTAATATTTGTATTTTTTACAAAAAAAAACTGCTTTGATGTATTTAAATACGTATTCTTAGAAATAAAATTACATTTAATCTTAAATTTTTATGACTAAAATTTTTTTTTTATATATTTTAAATTATTTTTGAGCTATTTTGAAGCTTCATCATCCAAACTAGTATTTTAATTCGTGAGAGCCATAGTATTTTCTATTTATTATTAATTATATAATATTTAAAAATATATTATAATTTTTCAATAAAAAAATTACAAACAGAGAAATCAATAATAGAGGTCAATTGTATCAATATAATTTAAAACATATAATATTTTTAATTTTATGATTGATACAATATTTTTTAAAATAGAATATTTTGTATAGTTAAAATATAATATAGAACTGCAAATGCATATTAACATTTAAAGTCTTTAAGAAAAAATAAGATAAAAATAATTAATATTAATATGATCAAATATATTAAAAACAGAGAAATGAATTGTATTGCTACATTTCTTAATTTAAGCATATTAATATTTTAGATGAGTAATTATAATTTTATGATTTATACAATACATTTAAAATATAATATTCTATATTTTAAAATAAAGTATAAAATATATTTGAAAAAGTGCAAATGCTTGAAAGCTCAAGAAAAATAAAGCGCACACAAAAAATTTCATTTTAATGAATTTGGATAAAGTTGTCAAATACATATCATAATTATTTTTAAAATTATTTTTGAGTCAAATAATAATTTTTATTTTTAATTAGAGATAAAGCTGTCAAAAAAACAGAAAGCAAAGAAAATTAATTACGCCATGCCCGCATAATTTCTATAATTATTTTGAATTAATTTTTCTCTAAATTGTTAAAGCAAACATAATAAAATCAGAGAGTTCTCTCAAATAAATTTTTTGCTGTTGTCTTCTTATCATTAAATTATTTAAATTTAATATTTAATTCATAATATTTAAATTAATTAGTCAAATTATAATTAATAATTATCTTTAAAAAAATATGATATATTTTTAATAATATTTGAAGTATATCTAAATAAATAAATAAACTCGGAAAGAGACGAGCGTTGCGTTCGGCACGTAGAAAGAGAGAAAATCATACCACCGACACGAATCTATATATATATATATATATATATATATATATATATATAATAAATTACCATAAGTAATTTTTTTAATTCCAGCATTAAATCTCGTTAAGATTAATTAACGAATTAATCAGTAATTTCAACCTTAAAAAATTAATAAAAGAAGGGAAAAAAAAGGAAGAAGAAGGAAGCAGAATGAGTACTTACCGAATTTCCAGCGAGCCTGGACGAGGCCAAGCTGGGGGTTATGAACGAGGAATGGAACGGCGCGGCAGAGGAAATCCGGCTCCGGCTGGAAATCGGCATCGAAGATTGCGACGAATTCGCAGTTCTTAGCGTAGGCGCGCTTCATTCCTTCCTTGAGGGCTCCGGCTTTGTACCCGCTCCTGCTGCTCCTCACTTCGTACCTCACATCAATCCCCTTTCCCGCCCATCTCATGCACTCCATCTCCACCAGATCCTGCATCCATCCATCAATCCCATTCCAATCCATTACAGACGAAAAAGAGCGACTCACCTTGACGATCGGGTCCGTCGAATCGTCCAGCACCTGGACGATCAGCCGATCCGGCGGCCAGGACAGCCCGCAAGCAGCCCCGATCGACAGCTTGTAGACCTGCCGATCCAATCCCCGTTGCAGAGCAGGAAGCCAAGAAGAAAAAGAAAGACGAGGAGGAAAACGAGATCTGACCTCCTTCTCGTTGTACATTGGGATCTGAACGAGGACGAGGGGGAAAGCGGAGGTTCCGAGCTCGGGATCGTCCCCCAATGGCTCCCATCTGTAGCGCCTGCGAGGGCGGCGGCCTGAGATCTTCACCCCGAGAACCACCGCCGCCATGTAGAGCTTCTCAGCGAAGAGCATGACGGACATCACCAGGCAGAGGAAGACGGATGCTCGAAGCAGGGGAACGATCACGGGAGCCTTCACCTGATCCCAAATCAGCCCGATCTGGCCGGCAATGTCGTCCTCCATTCCTCAATTACAGAGAGAGATCTCCCAAGGGGATTGCAATGCGGAGCTGGTGGAATGTCAATCGCTCATCCGATCTAAGAAATGACGAAGAAGAAGAGCGGAGGACTAGGGTTTGCTGGAGCTCTCTCCCGCGCTGAGATCTGCGGAGACAGTCCAACCACTGGAATAAATATAAAGGGCGAGGACTCAATTCTCCTGATAGCTCCCCCCGAACCGAGACAAACACCGGCCGATTACTATTTCTTTTTTTATGTATTAAAAAAATACTTAAATTTTCTAAATCAAATTTTAATTTACTATAATAAATCCATCAAAAATAATTAATAGCTTAAAGAAAAGAGTTAATCTAACCCGCAGCGTCAAAAAGTGTGCAAAATGCACAAAGCCAAATATAAAATTGGAAATTTCTCAATGTTTTGTATTAACAAAGTAATACATTGACATTTACCAGTCAAAACCACAAATGTTGCCTAAACCTTAGTTCTTAATCCAAGCATTAGGGTTAAATCTAATTATGTTGAATAGTGGTGGTTGGATCATATTAGCATAGAGATGTCTCTTTAATACTTGTTGTTAAGCTCAAGTTAACATTCTTTATAAATGAGGTGAATTTTGATTCTTAAAGTCGAGTTCGAGTCTTATTTATTGGCTGCAGAGCCGAATTTAAGTCGAGTTCGAGTCGAGTCAGCTAGTCGAGCTAGCCAGCTCTTATCAATTTAGGATTTCAGCAAGAGCGAATTCAGCTTCAAATTATTGGTTTTAATGAACTTTATAATTATGATTTTGATTATTAATATGTATTAAATACTATATTTAAAAACTTTAATGGTGTGAACAGTGATGAGAGCATTGTACAACATTCTTAAAATAAATAAAAGATGCTATAATTCCTAAAATAATTAAGATAAAAATATATCAAAGTAAGAGATTATCTTTAAATATAAAGCTAAGCGGCAACTAAATTGCGAAAATAGCCGAAGAAAATGCCATAATTAGCGGAGGGTTTTTGGCATTTTGTCAATGTTTACATAAATTTGTCACTTTTGCTTTCCGCCAAAAGCTCATTTTGATTTTCATTATATATATATATATATTTATTTATTTTATTTTATTTAATTATTTGATATTTTACATTTTGTAGGTAGAAGAGAAGCTTTATGAACTATCAATATTGTTTTACAAGTGTTGTGGATATTGATGAATCTGTATAGAAGCTAAAGGATATTAGGGCGAGTTCCATATCTCTGGAGAATCTAATTTATGTCGGTCAGTTAGTCCGCGAAAGCTATGCTACATATTCCTCACTGTAAACTCTTGGAAAATGACGAAATGTGCATTGGTAATAGCTCGTGCCAATATGTACAAATCGATAGGAAGAAGAATGGTGCATATTTACAAATCAAGTATAAGATTAGTGCTGCCTAATTTGAGCTTAATATGTACTTGGAATATGAGTTCTCATTGGGGATCCAATTCATATTAGCAATTTAATTACTTGGGAATATCAAGTAATATTCTTAAATGCTTATCCAATATTTAATGATTTTGACTAATCTCATGTCTTTGTATTATTGTAAATGTTGTTGCAATTTCGGAGGTTAAGGTTTGGATATGTTATATCATATATATCATGGGTTCAATTCCCATCAGCTGCATACTTTATTTGAAGCTTACGGTTCTTTCAAAAATAAATTATTGGTATTACTCTACTTTGAAGCATGCTATTAACAATAATGGCATATTTCAACTATTTTATATTTATCGACAAATTAGAACATTTTAATGGTACTTTTAAATAGTCGAGTTTGAATGGATCAAGCAATAATTCTTTCACTCCAAAGGCTCTCTTTACTATACTCTCAACTACTAAAAGAATATCTCTACTTGTGCCTGCTATCTACTTGTCCTAATCTTCGTCTTAGTGTGAACAAAATTTCTCAATCCCCACACCATTCAATTACTGATCAAAAACACCATCTCAAATAGATATTCATCAATCTCATATTTCTTCATCCTCAAGACTTATTGTGATGTTGATTGGGCAGATTGAGAAGATAACTACAAATCAACCAATTGTTAGTTTTTCTTGTCTTCACTCTCAATTTTTCATCGTCAAAAAAACAAGCTAATGTTGCTCTATCTATCACAAAAGTTGAATATAACGTTGCTGCCCAAATAATTTGTAAACTTTGATTAATCGAATAGTTTCCCTCGAGAAATTGGTGTTTTGCTATCTTACGTTTGCGGCTATGGTGTGACAATGACTATTCTTGCACATAATCAAAACCTCTATTTTGAATATTCCATCGACCCACCGATACACTTTTTGAACAACTCTCGCATCGACAATTTAAACTTCTTATTAACTAGTTCATCTCAAGTGCCTTTTATCTCTAGCATGAGGCGTCTCTTGGCAATAATTATTTATTCAACTCCTCAAGTATATATATATATATATATGTATTTTTTTTTTTCCGAAACTTGTTGCATTTTTTAAATTAAGTAAATACAAATTATAATAGATAGGAGGTTTGAGAGCTAACATAAAAATTAGGAAAATAATAAAATAAAATAAAAACAAACAAAGTAAAAGAAAAAAAAAAGAATAAAAGATCAAATAATCTTCACATAATCCAAGATCCCAACTAAAATTGAAACTAGAGAATTCCGAGAAGTGATTGCCTTAGGCTGAATTTGGAATTTTCTTTTTTATTTTCTTTATTTTTCCTTTGTATCTTTTAGCTCCAATCCCAAGGTCGAGTAAATGTATCTCCAATGCAGGGATACATACATAAATACATGCATACACTATAGATTTGCATATCATAATGTTATTCATATTATATCAATTAACATACAAAAAACTCAACACAAAAGGAACATATATATGCACAAAACCCTTATGTGAAAAAAATGGAGATTGAGAAAAGTTACAAAGCTATCATCACAAAGAATGATTTACTAAAAAGAGTTAGACTTACCGATGCTGAAAAATAGCTTACACCCAACTCCATGAAGAAGATGATTTTCTCTCCATATTTTCACTAGTGATGCTTTAGTAAAACCTTAGGCAAAGATACTGACCAAGAATTTTAGCCCCATATTAGCTAAACAGCCCTCAAAATCATGCCTAGTTTTACCCCTTTGCAAGTTACACTTCGCCTAGCCATGTATCGAGCTCTCTGGCAAGCCTCCAAACTTCATAATACAATGGGTGCATGAGCATGCCCCAATGTATCACTATTCAACGCTTGGGTGTGCCCATAGTCCCAAGTTTCAACTTTTACAGGTTTGGCTCTATCTTCCATAGCGCTTCTGCGCGCCCAAGTGCCCAAGACTTTGCCTCCAAAAGTTTTGCTGAGTTCTTCACATCACTTCGGCGAGCCCGGGTCAGCCCAAGCTTCGGGTAGTTCCTTTTGCAGTATACTTCCCAACGCTTGAACTTTCAAATGCATATAAATTGTCCGGCACTTGAGAGCACTCAAAAGCGCACATAGCACACTTCCTTTAGTTCTTTTAAGTTCGTTGATCTCCAACCTATCTTCAGCCTTCCTATGTTTGTTCTGACGCACTAGAGGCTATATTGCAAAACAATAGATAGATCGAGAGAAGGTTCGTGCTTGAGGCACCGGAGATCAGAAGACCGGTAAGAGAATCCTGAATTATTGAAAGGCAGCTATGCTGCGAGAGACGAGTCCCCCGCCAGCACTAGAAATTCATTGACAACAGCTCTGCAGAAGAAGAAGCTTGGGAAACAGTCCTCAGGTTGACAATAATTTTTCGTATTTGCTACCAAATGTCATAGTGTTTCTTCTAATAATTGTAAGTGAACGATAACATGAATTAATGCATCTGCTCGGTGTTATATTATTTCATGATAAATAGATTATTACAAATATAAACATCATAATAATTATATTCTTTACACATTTTTGAGCCTCCACAAATTTTTTATTTGCAAGACATTCAAAATAATATTTTATCGTAATAAAAATATATTGATTATATTTCATGCATTTTTTTGGCTCCCAAATAGCTCCCAAGCGCACAATAATAAATGACGAATTTTAATTTAAAACATGAATTTTTAACAATCCTCACGCACAAAAGTGCATTTAATCCTAGAGTTTGAGACAAAATTTTGCATATTTGAGAGCTAATTGGGAGTTATTTGATTATTTGAAGCGTGCTTAAACTCTAAACAAATGGCTAGAAATTTAATTTTAACAAAATTGACACGTGCAAATACTAATTTCATTACAATATACGCAAATTATTTTACACTCAAATTTTCAAATTGTCTGATACCAAACAACTCCTTCACACATGGATGTAAGCTATATTTTAGGTAGCTTTAGTATATCATAAATTTTGGTCTTGTTTTTCTTTCTCTGCAATTGAAATATTTTGCTTCAAGTTTAACAAAACTTAATTACTTCACACATTGACCACTCATGATCAAGAGATCAACAACATTAAAGGAGTTTGCAAGAATATTATATACAAATTTATGTTTACACTCTCTCTCTCTCTCTGAGAGTACATGTGTCTATATTTGTGTCTACAAGTGCCATGTCTCTATGCGTATCATTGTGTTATGTGGGTGTTTCTATGTATGCGTGTCATTATATTATGTCTTTGTGTGTGTTGTCAATGTGTATCTATCCCTATGAGGATGTGTGTTTGTGTGTCTCTCATCGTGTCTCTGTGTATGCACTTATGTGTCTCTATTGTGTATCCCTCCCTCCCTCAAAATGTGCATGTGTTATATGAGCAATTCGAACGTGTACGTGCATCTGCGCATGCATTTTTCATGTGTGTGCGTGCATATGTGTATGTATGTTTATCTATATACACATGTGTCTGTGTATGCATGTGCACGTGTTGGCGTTGTGTTGTGTGTGCATGCATGCATGCGTAGGTGAAATATATGTTTGTATGTCTATGGCCGTCCACATAATGTGTTTGTATATATGATTTTAATTAATGAATCTCAATTATTATCAGCTTAATACTAAATTAAAATGTATTTATTATGTTGGAGCAATGCGCAAGTAGCAATTCAATAACTGACAAGTGACTGTCTTTAGATTCTATGATGTTCAGCTTCTTCTAATGTTTGTGAGTGCAAAAATCTCTCAATAATAATATTTAGCCCTAAAAAAAGCTATCTAATATAGGTACCTTTTTCCAGTAACATACTGTGGAACTAAACCAAAATATTTTCTTTTTTCGTAGCCAAATTCAAGAAATATACTACAGATTGAGCATAAGCTTTAATATATATACTGCATATTGTTATCAGCACAAAACAACAAAATGATGAAATAAAACCTATCATCTAAATTAGCACCCACACACACACACTATCAGCACAAAAAGTTTTCACATAGCAAAAAAATTTTCCTCCTAAATTGAGCGGAAAAACTTTGCCCTTACTATGCTTCAAACTAAACACTTCAAAGCTAACTTTGCAAGTAAAGTTTTCACTTCCCACCCAATATGCATTACTCCATACAGCCCCAAAACTTTCAACTATCCTTTGTTTTATGATTTGGAACTTCATTGCAAGACTTCTATAACTATCTACTGATTTGCTTATAATTTAATCGTGCAAAATCTGAAATGTAAAATAGTGATGACAGCGACATTAAATTCCATTAGGTGATTTTTAAAGGAATTAAGCAGATTTTTGAGGTTTAAAAAATTTTAACCGTGAATGCATTTTTTGAATATGACTCTGCTTATTATGAGGCATGTTGCATGATCCAGTTTGTAAAGCAATTAAGAGCTATAAACAATCATTTTATCTCTTCTGCAATGAAAGGGTAAAACATATTCCAAGACTGTTTTGATAAACCATATACGTTGACTAATTGAATGTTATGCGTGTAATGATCCTCATTGCATCTACTCCAGCTCATGTCTTCTCCAATGAGGAACACCACAGCACCTTGGCCTCATTCAGCTACCATAAGTCCGCTTCACTTTGGTGTCCTCACCCTCATTGTATTAAGTTCAGCTTTAATGGGTTCTGCATTCGGTACTATTCAACAGTATTTGGCAAACTGGTGATGTCAAACAACGATTATAGCTATGGAGACTAAAATGGTGGTTTATTCCCCTATTCAGGCAGAGTTATCTCGCAGCTCTCGGTTGCTTCCTCACACTTTGAATGTTCTTGATTAAGAAAATCGTCACTAAGCTGTGTGGTTGGTTCTGTGCAAACCTTGTTTTTAGTGATTGTAACGACCCATATTCATTACTATATAAAAAAAACGTTAAAACGTGCTAATTCTTCCATTGTCTTTCGTTTTAAGTTAACTTACCCGCTGATTTCTGTTTTGGGTAAATTTTCACATTGATTTTCTCTTTGGGCTGCAGAGACCCCTGGTCATCATGTGATATTTAAAAATTCATTAGATAACTCCCCAATTTAGAATGACAATAATTAAAAACAGTAATAATAAATAATTCAAATCCAAAAGTAACCGTTTAAAATCAAAATACTCAATAGTATTTAAGGAAATGTTATTTTCCTTGCAAAGTTATTAATGTGTTTCATTCAGGCCAATTTCCCCTCTTCCTGCTAAATCCGACAGCAATAATATCTCGATGGTTTCTAGGGATTTTGCCAGCAATAGGGTTCCATATAACATCCCTGAACCTCACAATCCACAAAGGAAATTTGCAAGACCCCTATAACTCTCAGGATGTTTCCATTCCTAGAAGATCCCGTGACATCTAAGTCAGACCTTTCCTCCTCACCCGAACCTTTTCCTTGGAACACAGGAACTACGTCTCAATGTTCGTGCCATGGATGATTACACTCTTCTTCCTCTAATCCTGCAATCAAATTACCGTTGTTTCCATCATATACTGTACGTCGTTCCCCATTTCATGTCCAGAGTGATCGAGCTTTGCTATGGAGAGAGGGTCGTCGTCTTCTTCTTCGTCTCCCACATCCTCTTGGTCGTTCTGTTTCCTCTCACATACGAGGCAGCAGAACTCTTCTTTCACAGTTGTCGAACTTCTCATTGAGAACTCTATGGAGAAATTCATCGTTGCTCTAGATCGCTTCAAGCCTAGGTTGCATGCAGCATCTGGAATGCTATTAGAGTCACTGTTACACTGTCATCTCTTATATTATCCAAGATGAAACAAATATCAAGAGCAGTCTCAAATCATGAAATTGGAGTTGAATACACATCAGACCTTTGAGAACATTCTCATCATAGTTAAATACAAAGGTATCAAGGATATTATTTTTTGCACTTATATCCTATTAGTGTTGCCTTTGTATTGCTTTGAACATATTTTCATGTTGATGTTAATTTAAAATGTTTATTTTATTGCCAAAAAGATAACAAATAATTTTATTATTGTCATGAATGAATAGAGTACAAGAACGGTGAATTTTGGGCGGGTTAAGTTAAGAACGAGGCTAATTCACTTTAAGAGTTATAAGGATGTCATACTGTAGTCTATGAGGGGGACAGTATAATGACAATATTTATGCTTTATGAACTCATGACCTCATAGTTCTGAACTTGCCCAGCAGAACAAAGATAATATTGCTATATAAAACTAAGACATACATTTATTGATATGAATGCATAAAGAATTTACTTTTATGCAATTATTTATTATTTTGGCAAATGACATAAATATGACAGAAATATTCTATTATTATTTAATGATTCATTTTGTAAAAATTAAATCATTTTATACTAAAATCATATTTTAATGCATTTATATCCTTTTGATTAGCAAATCGCTTTCAATACTTATAAAGGTGTAACATGTAATATGTAATGACCATAGGTTATTTTTTTTCAGAAAAACTTTAATTTCCCGTTAGATTTAGTTTGCTCAAGTTCGTTTTACAAAAGTTACCTGCAGTTTTCCATTTTCAGCTAGAATTTCCCCGTTAAAATCTGTTTTTGTCAATTGGCTTGTTTTTGTTATTGGCTATAACAAGTATGCTAAATAAGGCCTTATAAGAGTCATTTAAGGTAATAAATACAAACAAAATGTGCAACATATATACATGAATTTGCCGAGGATGGAGGTTTCATTATTTGCTATTATTTACGAATCTAAAAGAAATTCAGATTATTGAGCTAAAGTTTCCTTCTTCCCGTAACCGATGAAGATAGTAATACTTTTCTCTTGCTTATTTACCGCCATTCATTCCTCTTCACAGTAGTTATCGCAATTAAAATCTATGGTTTCCAAAGAATGAGTCAATCATCTGCTACCTTCCAATAATCGAGCTTTCCTCATATTCCCGTAGCTGAGCGGCATCCCTTCTGCAATCGACGCAGAAATTACACAGAAACTGCTGATAATAAAGCTGACGGTTTCGAAGGAAGGAATCGAAAAGCTGCACAGTAAGTTTTGTAACCTACGAACCTTAATCGGCAGTTTTCCAGCGCCATCTCTGCCTATCTAAGCATATGAAGCAAGCGTCCGTTACGTCGCGCGTCCTATTTAACCCGCGTATAAATTCCATGACTTCTCACCAATTTCTAAACTCTGCCAACCCTTCTTCCCAACCCACCAACGCTCATCCTCTTCCTCTAAACCGATGGGATCAGCCATCCTCGGGGGTCTACGATAGAGACGAAGACGATCCTAAAACCCAGCAGCCAACGTTTGCTCTTCTTGCACAAACTTCTTTGTCTTCGCTCGGTTTCAAGGGATCCCTCGTCACTAAGGTACAAATATAATTCTAGGATTTGCTTTCGCCAAAGTAAATGGGATTGGTTCATCTTAAATTTCACCTAATATATGCATTTAGATAATATCTTTATATTTAATTTGATTGGAAATCAGTCTACCTATATTCAAAACTCAAGAAATATTGCATGTATATGAAACATTTTGTGTGTTAGTCCTTTGATAAATCCATTGAAGTTTTCCTACCATTTGATTTAAGTAGAGTATATATGATACTATAAGAGTATGTGAACATTGTAGAGAATTACTTAGATCATTCAACTTGCTTAAACTGCTGTATTTATTCTACTGTTCACCATCCACTGTGAAGATCAGATAGATTAATTAGAGTATCTATAACCTTAATCAAATGCATTATGTGGATGATGTAGTTGGGTTGAACTTTTGATTTAGGCTGTAGTTGGAAACAAACATTCAACAAAGTTAAGATATCTTATGTGAATGAGAATGAACCTGTTAGCTGAATCAATGGACATACTATCTTCTTGCAAAGAAGAGTTAATTGTAAAAGCGCAGCTAAGGATCTATAAATCGGTAATAATAAATCAGGTTGATTTAGAACATGATTTTGCTAAAGATGGAGTTAATCGAATGAATTTTGGAACTGATTTTTTTTTGCACATATCCATTAAGATCAAGCATACTTATGAAGAGTGTGAACGAGGTTAGGCAATGGATTAAGTGGAAATTCAGTATTGACCTACTGATCTATACTACATTATTATGTTTATATTTTAGAAATTGTGAATCTAAGTGGTTAGTGATATTGTTGTTTCAAATAGGATCTCATTTCTGTAACTTTTCTAAAAACTCATTACGTTTCAATGAATTTAGAGTGTAGGCTGTCAATCCAATCAATAATACTGATTGGAGATTAGAAAACTTCTTCTAATATAGCAACTCTAGAGTCAAAAACAATAAGGATGTAGTTCTAGCTTATAGATAAGAAGGTTTGTTGAGCATAGAATAGTGATCAAGGAATGTAAAATTTCTAGGTGAGGATGTAGACTAGTCTACAACATGATTCATTTTGAAATAACTTTTGAGTAAAATTTACTAAGAGGAAATATAAGCTCTTAAACCAAATAAATTAGGAGATTTGCTTTAATTGCAAACAACCATTTTCAAAAACTAATAGAATTACAAAACATGACATTTGCAGACACATCAAATCTTTGAGTGCTACATTAAATTTGTGAGTACTTCCTTTGCATAGTCAAATACAATGGTACACAGAATATTATATTTTATACTTGTATTTGCTTTTATTACTGCTTTAGTATTGCTTTAAGCCTATTTTATGTTGATATTAAATGCATTATTTTTACTGCCAAATGATGTAAAGAACAAAATGATATTTATGTATCTTGTGAATGTATGCAAAAGTTCAGAAACAGTGGTTGAATTAAATTAGAGACAAGGCTAGTCCATCGGAAGTTATAAAGGTATCATTTGGAGCCTTTGAGAAAGCCCAGATGATAAACATACTTTTATTAAACCCAACCTCGAGGTTCTAGCTTTGCCATCAGAATTACTAATGTTGCTTCATGATATCAAAACATAAAACAAATATAAATTATTATTATCATTTGAAATTGGCATGTCGTATAACTATGGCAAGGAGATGCTTATTTGCAAGAATTATGATTATATTATTTACATTAAATAATTTTTTTTTCCTACAATCGTACCCTCCACTTCACATCGACGGCACTGACTTTTATTACATATTTATTTCGCTTTCCGCTTTTATTTAAAGTATAACATTTAATATTCTTTGTACTTAAAATGTGGACTAAAGTATTATTTTTATAATGTCAGATCATATACAGCTAAAAAATGCTGAGATAGCTTAAAGACATTTTTAAAGAATTGTGATGCAGATTGAAAGAATAAAACTTGTGTACTCTTAAAAGGGTTGGCGCTTGGGTGCACCTAAGCGCTAGGGTCTTATTTTGGATGCTTCTTAGATTATAGCGGGTACTTGGGCGCGCCCAAGTGCCCAATTCTTATCTTGTTGTTAGTGCTATTGAAATTGCTAATACGTTGGCCGCACTCAAGCGCCCAGGCCTCGACATCTAGGTATTCTACTGGATCTCTTTGTCTCTTGGACGCACACAAGTGTTGGCTTCTCAATGTTGGTTGAACCTACTAGTTCTAGGGCGTGCTCTAGAGCCCAAAATTATTTGTTGAGAAATCAAAGCCATTCATTATTCGGTTAATCTTCATCTGATCTGTGATTGTCCCGAACTCGCTCCAAAGCACACGATGCTTTACCGAACAATAATGATAAGTCCAAGATTTATTACATAATAAAGGAGAAAAACATTCAAATATATCAATAGAACAACATACATTGATGTGATTTCCAACATTTTCAGGGAAACAGGAGAAAAAGGCAATTTTGGAGCAAAATGTAAAATTCTGGATGAAAATCGCTGCAGCGGGCCATAGCGGAAGAAGAAAAACTGGAACCTGGAAGCACATCTGCAAGCCTGGGAGAAAAAACCCGCTATAGCGCGCCCCAGCGCACTACAGCGGGCCACGACGTCTTATCCCAAAAATTATTTTTAACTTTACGAAAACTAATTGAACAGTAAATTTCTGCGAATTCAAACTTTTAACCGCCGCAGCGCGCCTGGGTAAAATGAACAAAACTGCAAACTTGGAAGGAATACGCTATGGCCACGACATCATTTCATCAAAACCTTATTCAATAGGGATAAAATTTAATTGAACAGTGAAATTCGAAACTTAAACAGCTATAGCGCGCTGTAGCGAAAGTAAAATTTAAATGAAATAAACTGACTCGCTACCACACGCTGCAGCAGACCAATGTTTCGAATTGAGTTGCTACAACGCGCCAAGGCGGATCCCTACTTAACAGAATTCCTAAAGCCTTAGAGCAGAGAGCCCAGAGGAAATAAAATGCAGCCGCTGCAGCGCGCCACCGCCCGCTTCAGCGCGCCACAATGCCCGCTGCAATTTTTCCCAGGTCAGAGCATTTATGACAGCATAAGGAAGGTCAAAAAATCAAACTAGTGGCCTTCCCCAGCCGTTTGGAAATTGCAAATACATTAAGTACTGCTGTATTCCAAGGGAATAAAGGAAGAAAATTAAATAGATTACCATTAATTCAAGAAATTGGAAGGGATGGCAGAATTTATGCACAACGGGCTGAGAACTCCCCTATATATACTACCTTTTGAAACTAAGGCAAGGTTCCAAAATTTGACTCTCTCAAATCCAAACAAAAGATTGTTGTAAGAAAGAGAAGAACTCTCCAATGAAGGAATTAGAGTACTGTTGCAGGAGAAGAAGGAGGTTGCCAAAGAGCTTGAAGGGAAGAAGAGAAGGGAGCAAGGTGTGAGGACCCGGTGCCAAGTCAGCGGGAGCAGATCCAGCACCGGGTCCTCACAGTTGGTATCAGAGCAGGATTGAGTGTAAAATTAAGATAATATATAAAGTTAAATCATAATTCATTTTGAGAAGAGAAAATGATAACATAAACCTATGTAATTTAAGCCTTTAACCTTTAGGCAAAAAGATGGATTCAAATGAAAGATTTTTGAGCACACCATCAGAAACCCCAATCAAAGCACCAATATCATTGGAAGTTTTAGGAAGTACCAACGACCGCTTCATGGAAGCCGTCCTAGAACTCCTTGCGAACAAAAAGAAAGCTTTATCAAACTCGGTTCAATCACCCCATAAAACATTTTTTTGAGGGAATACTCCAATCTTTCCTCAAATTAAATCCACCAATATTTCATGAGACTACTTGTCCTATGGAGGCAGAAGAGTGGTCAAGAGAAATAGAAAAGACACTATAAAGTATGGAGTATCCAAGTGAAAATGCAGTGCGTGTGACTCACTACCTATTTAAAGGAGAAGCTGACCGTTGGTGGGAACTCATCGTCAACACTGATTTCACTAACATAGAATTGGAGAATATAAGTTGGGAAGCATTTTCAGAAGCTTTCCGAGCCAAATACGTACCTCAAACTGCCCAAAACATCATGGAAAACTAATTCATGAAATTGGTTCAAGGTACCAACTCAGTGGCCGCTATGAGGCTGAGTTCACTAGATTATCAGGTTATGCTCAGAACCTGATAAGTACAGAAAAAGCAAGGTGCAACCGTTTTCTATCAGGGATGAAAGACACCCTTCGTTGGAGCCTGCTTCCATTGAGACATGCTCGTTTCTCCGAACTTTTAGAATGTACCTTAATCATGAAGCACGAAAAGAATAGCAAGCCCTCTATCAACACAGGTCAAGGGAAGAGGCAGGATCATCCTACAAAGGACCAAGGGACATTCAAAAGACAACAACACAACCCACCTGCCAAAATCTTTCAGCTAACTTCTGAGAATTTCGAACAAGGAATGAGAGGAGATTGTCGGAGATCTCATCCCTACGAAAAGCCACCAAATTCAGGATTGTGGATCCTTGAGGACGATAGGCGGAGCAACCATTATAAGAGGCGCAAACACAACAACTGCTGTAACCCCGTATCATGCCCAAACAACAGGAGCTCTCCAAGACCAACCAATGCCCTAAGGCCACCAACTGTGCCGACGCCCAATCAAAGGAGAGAACCCGCAACTCGTAACCCCGCTCCCGCAAGAATTTACACGCTCACTCCAGTTTTAGCACCTAAAGACAGCGACGTAGTATCAGGTATTAATCTCACCCATATTTAAGTTTTGTTTGCATGATGTCGATGACAACATCATTTTTAAGTAGGAGAGTTTGTAACGACCCAATATCGTCACTTTTCAAATTAGGTCAAAACCCACCTCAGACATCAGGACCTCAGGGAATTTCAAATTAGGGCAAGCAAAATTTCCATTAGATAAAAATAATTTTTAGATCAAAGTGCTATAGTTTAAGAGAATTCGAATAACAGAAACTCTCATTTTATTTTTCTGAATTAATTAAATCCAATAAATCAATAACATTGAAATACAAGTCAGAATTCAATTTCAGTGTCGTTGTGTTAAGTATATTATTTAAAGGCTGCTCAAAAAGTTAAATCAAATTCCGAACGCCGATTTGATCGTGGTTAATTTTTGAAGTTTTAAACTTCATAAATTAATTATAAAATAAAATATTTGTCCAAATTTAAAATTTTTGGCGCGATGGTGTTTGTTATGTCATAACACACCTCGGTGTCAAGTTTCGTTATTTTTAGATGTCAAACGGCGGAAAAATGCGAAATTTTTTAACTTTAAGTAATTTTATTAAATTTTCCTCTATTTCCTTCCTCCCTCCCTCCCTCCCTTCGATCACAAACCCCCACCCCCCCGCGACTCGCTCGCCCGACAGGCGCATCTAGCGCAGAAGGATCCGCGCCTTGAAGGGGCCGCCTGCGCCCTATTTGGCTAAGGCTGGTCGGCCCACCTGGCCGACTCCCCCGCCTCTCCCCTCCTCTCCCTCTACTTAAACAATCCCCCTCCCTTCCTTATTCCCCCACAGCCCCTCTCCTCCTCCAAACCCTAGCCAGTAGCCAGCAGTCCTCCCAGCCAGCTCCCTCCTGCCGCAGCCCTCCCTCAGCCGACTAACAGCCAGCGAACAGTCATCCAACCACCCCATTCCGGCCAGCAACCCCACTCCAATCTCCCTCCACTTTCCAACAATACTAATCCTAAGGTAAGAAGACAAGTACAAGTGAAAGAAAAAGGGAGAAGAAAAGAGGATAAATTATTTTGCTATTTCTTCGTTCTTTTATTTTATACATACTTAATAATTATTATTATGAAAATAATAATGATAAAATATCATCATTCACATTAATATGGTTCTCATTAATTAATAATGAAAACTATACATATATTATAAAATGATTATTATTTTAATTCAAGCATTTTATTCTGTCATTTCTCTTTTTACTATTATTATTATTACGTTCTGCAATTTATACAGTCGTTTCCACGCGGGTCCCACTGGAGGTGACAGTGGTAGGACCCGCGTGGCACAGGTCACACTGTGATACGCAGATAGAATCCCAACGGGTCCCACGACAGCAGTCAAGTTGACTGCGGGGCCCGCAACCACGCATCCGCGTGAGAGCGCGACAGCACGACTCGAGAGGGTCCCACCGCCACGCGCTAGGGCTGCGGACCGGACCGGTTCGCTGCAATTTAGACATATCGAGCTCGACCCGGTCCGAGACGCCTCGGAGGCTCTTCGTCTCTCACGCGTCGCAACTAGGGTTAGTTGGCGCGATCGATCGATCGAACTGAACGCAAATGCTATAATGGATGCTAATCGAAGATTGGAATGCATAAGTAGAGAATAGGAAGAATGGGAAAGTACCTGACGAGGGGTCGCAGGCTTTAGGGCTCGATCGGGGATCTCGGTCTGGCTCCAGAGGTGCTAGGTTCACGAGAGGCGAGCGGGAGCGACTTAGGGTAGCTTAAAGGAGGGCTGGCGGAGCGGGCGAGGGCTCGAAGACGCCGATTGGGTAAGCAGAGCGGCGGAGGAGCCACGTGCCCGCGAGGGACACGTCGCGACGCTAATGAGGGGGACGAAGCACCGGGG
Organism: Gastrodia elata; assembly: GCA_016760335.1. NCBI lineage: Eukaryota > Viridiplantae > Streptophyta > Magnoliopsida > Asparagales > Orchidaceae > Gastrodia > Gastrodia elata. The sequence continues at coordinate 3,872,937 of CM028678.1, read as the reverse complement.
CCGTTTGATCTTTGATCAGACGGTCTGGATCGACCGTCCGATCAGACGGACTGGGCTAACAGCGCAGGCTATTTACTGCGGACGGCATTAGGGACTTAACGGTACCGCAAATAATTTAATTATTTAATTTAATAAATTGAAATAATTTATTAATTTAAATTCTATTTTTATTAATTAATTCTAATCAATTAATTGACTTCCAAAAATGACCAAATATTCACCCATAGCTAATTGAGAGGTGAGGAATGCAACGGCGAGGTCGGATTTTTGTTTCGACGAGTATATTATTATCCTAATTTTCGGGGAATTTAAATATTATTAAAATATTCGACAAAATTTTGACAACTTCCGATTTACACCAAAACATCACCCCTGGCTAATTTATGGGCAATTAGCGCAATAGCGAAGTCCGATTTTTGATCTGAGGTTAATTTAGATAGGTCAATTTCTAGAGTTTCTGAATTTCCCAAAATCAGGATTTGATCCATTTGACTCTTGATTTAAACTAAATCTTGGTGGTGGACTCCTAATGACTTAATTAGAGTACTAGGACTGAGATTAGGACCTGAATTAGTCCTGAACGACTTAGATAACAATTTGGGTTGCTACAAGCTCCCACTTAAGAACGATATCGTCCTCGACATCACCCAAGTGGAAAGAAAATAGACAAGACAAAAGAAAAAAAATGAATTGAATTGAAAGATTGAGGACCTAAGAAAGATACCTGGATCTTCGAATAGCCTAAGGTACTTGGCTCTCATATCTGATTCTTTCTCCCAAGTGACTTCAACAGATAGGTGATTCTTCCACTGCACTTTGATCATTGGGATGGAACGATTTCTTAGCTTCTTTTGGTCTCTCCCTAGAATTCTTACAGGTTCTTTAAGAAATGATATATTTGGCTGGATCTCTATTGGAGGGATAAAGACTAGGTGGTGAGGTTCTCTTAAACATTTTCTGAGAGATGATACGTGGAACACATTGTGTACAGCAGCAAAGCCTTCAGGCAGCCCTGACTTATAAGCTGCTGACCCAATTCGCTTTAAGATTTTAAACGATTCAACATATCTCGGGCTGAGCTTTCCAGCAACTCCAAAGCGATAAATACCTTTCATAGGACTGACCTTTAGGTATACTAGATCTCCTTCTTGAAACTCTAGAGGACGATGACGGGCGTCGTGATACTTGCTCTGCCTATCTTAAGCTACTTTAATTCTTTGTTGTATGAGCTTTACTTTCTTATTTGTCTCTTCTACTAGCTCAGAGCCATACAACTGCACATTCCCTGTTTCTGACCATACTAATGGAGTGGAACATTTTCTACCATAAAGAACTTCATATGGAGACATTTTAATACTTGCTTGGAAACTATTATTGTACGCAAGTTCCACTAAATGAATATGATCTTCCCAAGATATTAAGAAATCCAATATACAGAAACAGAGAAGATCTTCTAGCACCTGATTGACCCTTTCTATTTGGCCATCTGTTTGCGGGTGAAAAATCGTGCTCATTGCTAAAGTGGTGCCTAAATCCTGATGCACAGCTTGCCAGAATTTAGAAGTGAAACGACTGTCTCTATCAGATACGATAGTTTTAGGGATATCATGCAATCTGACTATCTCTTTGATATAAAGTTTGGCTAGCTTCTCAATGGAGTCAGTTTGACGAATTAGAATGAAATGCGCAGACTTGGTCAATCGATCTACTACCACCCATATTGCATCTACTCCTGACATTGCACGGGGCAGACCCATGACAAAGTCCATGGATATATCTGACCATTTCCATTTTGGAATTTCTAATGGGTGCAACAAACCACTTAGTTTCTGATGTCCTGCCTTGACTAGACAGCACACGTGACATTTAGCAACAAATTCTGCTACACTTTTCTTCATTCCTGGCCACCAGAATGACAGCTTCAGATTCTGATGCATTTTTGAATTTCCTGGGTGCACTTGATATCCTGAATTGTGGCCTTCGATTAGCACTTCATAATGCATGGATTTAGGAATCCATAAACGATCCCCTTGATAGATAGCACCCTTATGAAAATGAAGATCAGTACGACGACCACTCTCAATTGCTTGTTTAAAGTTCATATACTCTTCATCTTTAGTTTGGGAAATGGATACATCTCTGTGGAAAGTGGGCTCCACATTAACCATTGAGATCATTATACTTAATAGGCCACCGCGCACTGATTTAATGTCCATTTTACGAAACTCTTCTTCTAATGGGCTTTCAGAGATAAGGGCATTAAGGGTAGCATGACAGCTCAGAGCATCAACCACAACATTTGCCTTTCCAGGGTGATATTGAATGTCGAGGTCATAGTCATTGATCAACTCCAACCACCTTCTTTGTCTGCAATTCAACTCCCTCTGGGTGAATATATACTTGAGACTCTGGTGATCAGTGAATATTGAGCATTGAATTCTATATAGGTAGTGACGCCAAATCTTTAGAGCGAACACTACAGCAGCTAATTCAAGGTCATGGACGGCATAGTTCCTTTCGTGGGTCTTCAGTTGACGGGAAGCATAAGCGATAACCTTTCCTTCCTGCATTAACACAGCTCCCAAGCCTATGCCAGAGGCATCAGTGTAGATTTGGTAGTTCATTCCTTTAGGAAGAACTAGAACGGGGGCAGACGTGAGCACATCCTTCAGTGCTTGAAATGCTTTCTCACAGGCTTGAGACAATTCAAATGGCACTGCTTTCTGGGTTAACTTAGTTAACAGGGCAGCTATCTGGGAAAAGCTCTTCACAAACCTTCTGTAGTATTCAGCTAGACCCAAGAAGCTTCTGAAGTCAGTGACTGTCTTTGGCTGGACCCAATCTTGAAAAGCACTGACTTTATTCTGATCCACTCTGATTCCTTGTGCATCCACCACATGGCCAAAGAAGGCAACTGAATCAAGCCAAAACTCGCACTTTAAGTACTTAGCATACAGTTCGTGGTCACGCAGTTCCCCCAATACTGCCTTAAGATGACATTCGTGTTCCTTCTTTATTTTAGAATATATCAGAATATCATCTATGAAGACGATTACGAATTTTTCAAGGTAGGGTTTCAAAATACGCTGCATTAAGTCCATGAAGATTGAGGGCGCATTTGTTAATCCAAACGATATCACTAAAAACTCATAGTGGCCGTATCTGGTTCTAAAGGCAGTCTTAGCTATATCAAAATCTTTTACTTGTAGCTGGTGGTATCCTGATCGCAAATCGATCTTGGAGAATACTTTTGCTCAGACCAATTGATCAAATAAATCGTCGATGCGAGGGAGCGGGTATTTATTATTTATAATGACCTTGTTTAGCTCCCTATAGTCAATGCACATTCGCATTGACCCGTCCTTCTTTTTGACGAATAGGACTGGTGCTCCCCATAGTAACAAACTAGGATTGATCAGACCCTTCTCAAATAGCTCTTGCAGTTGTTTGTTCAGTTCCTGTAGTTCTTTAGGTGCCATTCGATAGTGAGATTTAGAGATTGGTTGGGTTCTTGGAACAATGTCGATTGCAAATTCTACTTCATGTGTAGGTGGAAGGCCGGGTAGGTCTTCAAGAAAGACATCAGCGAATTCGCAAACGACAGGATTCTTGGATAAGGGAATGTCTTCTTTTCTCCTAGTATTGTCACTAGGAATGCGCTGCAACATTTACTTACTAACCTCTTGGCTTTGATGGCGTTGATTAAGGAAGCTCTCGTACTAAAGTTTCCAATAAATGACTTAGCTTGTCTGCTATTACCCAGGATGATCTTTTTCTTCTAGCAGTTGATGGTGGCATCATGTTGACTTAGCCAATTCATTCCCAGAATAATGTCGAAATTTGCTATTGGCAAAACTACAAGCTTGGCTTCGAATTCTGTTTCTCCAAAAGGGATTTCTTCAAGTGGGGGTTTCCTTTTCCATACCTTAGAAGTGCACGAGTGAGCACTAGCACACGCTGTGCTCGAACTCATGACTTGGCTTGTGGCCTTCCCTTCTACCCCATTTTTAGGAATTGATAAAGAAACTCCCTTTTTCTTTCTCTTACCTCTTCTAGTCTTCTTCTTTTGTTTTTCTTCTTAACTTCACCTCCAGATGAGGTGCCAAGGCTAGTTTGAAAATCCTTCCCACTCAAAACAAGTTTTTTAAGATATAAAGCCTTGCACATGTCTTCCTCCCTAGTTTTCTTTCTCCACTCATATTCTATCATTTTTTTCTTGAATGAGGTGGGTTTAAAGTCAATAAGAGCAGCATCACCCTGGACTTTAATTCTCATCAATCCTTTAACTACATCAATAATGAGATTAGTGCTAGCTAGAAAGGGTCATCCAAAAATAATAATGGAATTTTCATTCCACGTATCCCATTCGCAGATAATGAAGTCAGTGGGAACGACAAATCCCCATAAACCAACATGTACATTTTTAACCATTCCTATAGGGGTTCTTGAATCCAGGTTTGCGAATTCTAGGATCATCCTAACTTAAGATGATTGTGAACATGACAATGCATGATGTTGACCGAGGCTCCAAGATCACACAATGGATCTAAAAGAGCCTCGCCCCCTATCACGCAAGGAATGTTTAACCTTCCCTGATTGAAACAAGAAATTCATCTACAACACATTCCCACAGAGAAAAACAGCTGACATATTGACAAAGTCGCTCTCCACATACCGATTTAACACTCCCAGATCCAAACTCACCATGTCCGATCACAATGGTTCGTTTGTGAGGGGATAATAGCAGCCAACAGAATATCCATGCCACGCGATCAAGATATTTACATCAGATGGTAGAAGATTCATAACTTATATATACATACTTATGTTATCTCTATATATATGAGGAGATATGCTGAATGTAATAAGCAGAATATATATTCCAGCCTTTATTACTCTCATCGTCTCCCTCTCTTGATATTATTTACAATTTTCACATAAGAATGGCTATTGGATTCAAGTAAAGAGAGCCCATCTTCTTCCTCATAGTATGAGCACAATTTTCTACTGCACAATAGTGTTGTAAGTCCTGTAACTTCTTTTGATTATATTGGATTCTTTTGTATTGGATTATTTTGTGATGGTGGCTCTGTGATTTTTCCCCATTTTAAGATTTTCCACTTAAATTAATTGTGTTCATTGTGCTTGTATTTCTTCAATTTCTACACTGTGCTTTAGATTTGTATTTGAATTGCATTGTTCTTGCTACATTTTAATCTTGGTAGTTTGTGTTATTGTTCTATAAAGGCCTATACAAGATCCTTAGTTTGTGAGCAGTAATTTTGCTCTCAAGCTAGCATCGGAGCATAGGTTGTTTGTATTCATAGAAGTTTAGATCTATGGAGAGCAATACAAACATGTTCGGAAAAGGAGGATGGAAGACCTATTTTATGTGAAGGAATATTATAACCTGATGTTTGGATACAACAAACCAGAAAATAAAACTAATGTACAATGGGAGCTTTCACATCGTCAAGTATGAAAATAAATTAGACAATTGGTAGATGACAATGGGATGAACCATATTAGCTAGGAGACAAACACAAAAAGCAGTTGTAGAAAAAATTAAAAGAGTTAAATGCTAGGAAAACTAAAAATACTAATTAAATTTTGATTAAGCAAATGATAGGTCTTAAGCTTCCAGTGACAAACACATTTCAGATCACTTGAATGCTATTCAGGGAATCATCAATCGGTTGGCCAGAATGAATATCAAATTTGATGAACTTCAGGGTTTTTTTTGTTATCGGGAGTGTTATTGAATTCCTGAGAGATATTTCGCACATCTCTCTCAAATCCTGCACCAAATTGGGAGATCACTATGGAGACAGTGAAGAATAGGGTATCAAATGAGATGTGGATAAAATCTCACAGCAGGAAGTACTCGTCACGGAGCGACGAGGTCGCAGCAAAAGTTGAGGGCCCTCTCACCCCGAAAGGGGCAAAATCCAAGAGAAGAGATATTCCAATATGGGGAGTATTTTCACTGCTACAAGAATGGCACATCAAGAAGAACGGCTTGAAATTATAAAATAAAAATAAGGACAAGAAAAGCGATGATGGAGATGAATTACAAAAGATTGAAACAGCCTCAAAGGATTATCTAATTGTGTATGCTGACAACGCAATAAATTTGGTGAGCCAAGACACCACCTGGGAGATAGATAGTGGTGCTTCGATTCATGATACCTCTAGAAAGAATTTCTTATCTTCTTATACCTCCGACGACAACATGAGTGTTAAATGGGAAATGACGGAATTGCGAAAGCAAATGCATTGAAAGTGGTTTCTTACAAACAGATAATGAAAACACTTTGATCCTAAACGAGGTCAAGCATATTCCAGACATCAAGTTAAACTTGATTTCAACCAAGAGGTTGGATGATGAAGGCTACAACCATGTATTTCTAGGTGGGCAAATTTGTTAAAGAGATCGCTTGTGGCAGTGCATAAGAAAGTAGGGAGCATCCTTATATATGCTGCAAGCTTAGGTAATGTAATATTTAGTGTGTGCAAACCAAATAAAAAATCAATTAACATAATAGATTGGGCCACACGAGAAAGTGAGGATTGCAATTGGCTAGAGAAAATTTGATTTTGGGTGTGGAGAAGACAGCCCTCAAAGAATGTCAACATCGTCTTGCAGGAAAACAAACTAGAGTGTTTCAAAGGCTCTGGTCACCCAAAAAAGGAAAAAAATGAGCTAATTCACTCAGGCAAGAGGTCCCATGAGAACACATGCTTTAAGGTTTGCTCCATTTTGTAATATTTATTGATGATTATTCTAGGAAACTATGGGTGTACACCTTGAGAAACAAAGATCAAGTGTAAGAGGTATTCAAAAGACTTCACACAACAGTGAAGAGTCAAGCAACTTGAAGCTAAAGTGTGTGCACATTGATAATGGTGGAATGGAGTTTTTAAAACTATTGCAGGGAGCAAGGGATACATCACCAAAAAAAACCCTAAAGACGTCGCAACTAAACAAAATGGCTAAGAAGATGAGCTGCACCTTAATGAAGAAAATACGGTGCATGATGTCTTAATCTCAATTGCACAAATCTTTTTGGGGTGAGGCATTGAGCACAATTGTACACATGCTAAACCTTTCACCGTTGGAGTTTAACATCCCTAATCAAGTGTGGTCTGGATAGGAAGTTCGATACCGCCACTTGAAGGTGTTCGGGTGCATAGCTTATGCCCAAAGATCAATAGACAAAGCTGGACACAAAGACAAGGCAATGTGTTTTCATTGGATATAGTATGGATGACTTTGGCTACAATTCTTATGACCAATGCAAAAAAAAAAAAATTCAAAGTTGAGATGCAGTGTTCGCTGAAGATCAAAACATTGAACACATCGTGGAGGGCAAAGCACAGAACCAGTCACCACATAGACATTTTGGGACGTTGTCTCAAATAAAGAAAGAACGCAATGGTTGTATGCAATGCAGTAGGAGGCGAGATTTCACAAGGACAACTACACTTATGACTTGATGAAATTACCGGCAGGAAAAAAATGGTTTCAAAACAAATGGGTGTATAGGCTGAAACAAGAGCTCGACGAAAGCACACGGTACAAAGTGAGATTGATCGTGAATGGTTTTCAGCAAAAGGGATGAGTGAACTACACTGAGATCTCTCTAGTAGTCAAGACAACGACGATTTGAGTTGTACTGAGCCTAGTGGTTAAGGAGGATCTACATCTGGAGTAGATAAATGTGAAGACAACCTTTCTCTATGGTAAGTTGGAAAATAATATCTACATGGCACAATTATAGGGATTTAAAAGGCGAGGCAAAAAGAATTTGGTGTGCAAAATCAATGAGAGTTTATATGGCTTAAAGCAGGCACCTAGATGATGATATAAGATAGTTGAGAATAAGAATACTGTGTCAAACAGATTAGTGCTGCTCCATCAAACACTCTGATGATCATTACATAATACTATTACTATATGTAGAAGATATGTTTATTGCGGAGGCTAACATAAAAAATATTCAATAACTATATTAGGATCTATTAAAAGAATTTGAGATGAAGGATCTCAGGTGCACCAAGTTGATTCTTGAAATGAAGATCCACAAAGAAACAAATGATAAGACTCTGAAGTTGAGCAAACAAGATAACATTGAGAAAGTTTAGCAAAGAATCAGTATGGGAGCGATAAAACCAGCGAGCACACTTCTGAGGAGTCGCTTTCGTTTCTCCCAGAAACAATCATCAAAAACTAACAATGAGTGTAAGAAGATGGAAAAAATTCCATATACCTCAGCTGTTGGAAGTCTTGTGTGCGCCATGATTTGCACGCATCAGGATATTGCACATGCAGTAAAAGTTACAAGTGAAAGCATGGGAAATCCAAGAAAGGTGCACTGGGAAGCAGTGAAAAAGATCTTTCATTACCTGAGAGAGATAACAAACAAAGTTGTATGCTTTTGAAAATTCGAAGTCAACCTACAAGGCTACATAGCTGAAAACGTGCACAGCAAGAGAAGCATTGGATGTTATGTTTTCAGCATAAGAGACACCATTGTTAGTTGGATATTTGAGCTACAAAAACTTGTAACGTTATCAACCATCGAAGCGAAATATACCATCATTACTAAGGCAAGCAATGGAAAGATATAGTTACAAGGCTTAAAAGTGGAATTGGGCAAACAACAAAAAATAGTAATTTGCATAGTGATAACCGGAGCATCATTCACCTTGTTAAGAATGTTACAATATATAAAAGAATGAAGCAAATTTAGCTTTGGTAATGTTTCATTCAAATGCTTTTAGAAGAAGGATGTCTAATGCTTGAGAAGATTCACACTTCAAAGAACCCTGCAGCTATGTTCGCAAAGAATGTAACTCTAGAGAACTTAAGTTGTACTTAGATTCAATTGGTCAACATGTGATGAAAATGAGAGGTTGAGCCAGCCCACACCACTATTGAAAATGACACCAAAATAAGAAAAAAGAGAAAGATTATCACAGATCTATGAAGATCAATTGGATGTGGAATGAGCTTGGTTCTCTCAATAGGTAGTTTTAGGCGCTTAGGTGCATCAGGTTCAACCAACATCGAGAAGCCGACGCTTGGGACCCAAGCGCCGAAGCGATCTAGTAGAGCGTCTAAAGGTCAAGCCTTGAACGCTTGAGAGAACCCAAGCATCGGCAGTTTAACAGCACATACAGTAAGCAAAGAATTGGACACTTATAACCAAGATTCGAGATCCCAAAACTAAGCGTCATGGGAGCCATGCCTTCAGCCTGGGACCAAAGGTTGGCACTTGGTCCTATAGGCTCGTAATTTATGCAATAACGAGTCAAAGCACTAAATTGGAGCCTGTTTAAAGGATTTTGGGAGCTAGATGTCATAGGGTATAAATACACTTGCTATGTGAGAGTTAAGGAGGGCAAAACATTTAAATTCATGTAAGGATGGCTGCTAGATTGTAGAGAGAGCTAATCTTCTTCCTCACAGTGTGTGCTCTGTTTTCTACTGCAGATTAGGATGCAAGTTAAACTTCTTCCAATTATAGTGGATTCTTTTATGGTAATGGCTCCGTGGCATTTTCCCGTTATGAGATTTTCCATGTAAATTTGTTGTGTTTGTTGAGCTTGTGTTTCTTCTCTTTGTGCACTAGAAATTAGGTTTGTGTAAGGTTTGCATTGTCATTGCTGCATTTTATTTCTAATGGTTTGTGATGTTGTTTTGAAAAGGCCTAGATAAGATCTTTGGGTTGAGAGCTGAAGTTTTGTTCTCAAGTTTTTAATCAAGAATCTATTAACCAAATAGCTTAGTTGGAACACATGTATCATCATTCTATTATTAAGAGTAAGTACTGTTGTTGTACTATAAGCCTTAAGCTTTCATCGTCTCCAAAACTTTCATTCAAGCTCATTCTGCAATGAATGTTCTTGAAAGAAAGATGAAAACAGTCTAGCAGAGAGTATTTATGCCAGAAACGACTTGAATTTCAAGTAATTGATTCAATTTAGCAATTTAAACAGCATTCGTTCAATTAAATAAACAACATTATAAATATGTATCTAGCATCAGAAAATTTGATAATTGAGAATTTAGCTAAGGGAGATCAGAGAGCATTAGTTCGGTAACTAGATAAGATTTGAGGCAAGCGTATGCATTTCTCGTGAAAAAAAACCTAAAATACAGATAAAAACATGATTAATGCTATCGCCAAATAACAAGAGGGTGTTCTGCGAGCCAAAATGATAGCAAAGCACAATTTCTATTGGTTAATTCAAATCTAATAGGCATTAAAGCAAGCATTTTGAACGCAGACAGCACTAACAACAACAGATGGTTCAAATTCTTTATGTCATCAAGCATGTTCACGTGCCTCGAGAAACGCGATTAAGAAAGCAGGGCACCAAGAAAGAGAAACTTAGCTGGGCTGAATGCACTCAGAGGGCCTCGAGAATGTCCTCGGCGCCGCTGACAGAAAAAGCGCCGCCTGCCTCCAGGTTTAGCAGCTTGATCACCCCATCCTCTGCGAGTAAAGAATAGCGCCTTGACCTGATGCCGAGCTTGGCAGGCTTATCCCTGAGGTCAAGCTCCACTCCGAGGGCCCGGGTGAAGTCCCCATTGCCATCAGACAGCAGTAGGACCTCATCTCCAATCTTAAGATTTTCCTTCCATGCTTTCATAACAAAGGCATCGTTAACCGAAACGCAGGCGATCGTGTTCACGCCCTTGGCGCGTAACTCACCGGCCCTCTGGACGAAGCCGGGGAGATGCTTTTGCGAGCAGGTCGGAGTGAAAGCGCCGGGAACGGCAAACAGGACGGCTTTCTTGTCCTTGGTGAGGTCGGAGATGGAGATAGTCCGAACCTCGTCTGCCGAGTCCAAGTACGATAGGGTGGCATCAGGAAGCTTTTCGCCGACGGAAATGGGAGTGATTGTGATGGAAGGGGAGGCGGATGATATGAAGCGAATGTTTCGTCCAGATCGGAAGGGTCTGAAAGGAGAAATGAAGCGATTGGGGAGATTTAGGGGTTGAAAGCGAGTTGCCGAGGTGAGTGAAGGGGATGCAAAGCGGAGAAGGCCTGTGACGCTAAGGGAAGCCATTGTTAACGCAGTTGCCGTCATTAAAACCGATTAGGGCTTTTTTCCCACCTTTGTTGAAATGGCGAAGGCTTTCGGGATGCTTGTTTGCGCTACCTTTACTATTCTATATAGATCTACGGTAGTCTAAGGATGACTTGATTTTATTATCTACCTCATAGCCATCGAATCTTTTTGTTTTTCTCCCTATAGAAAACCTAATCGCCCAATTTACAAAATCTAATCACCAGAGCTCCAAGCAATATTACACAAGGGGATGTTTAATTCATCAACATTTAAAAAGTTATTAAGATAATATGTTATTCAGATAATAGGTGCGGTTTGATTTAGTATTATTTAAATAATAAATATCAGTGTTATTCAAATATATGATGTTTGGTTTGTTGTCATTCATGTTATATTACATATGAGGTAAGATTACCTTCAAAAATTAAAATTTAAATGCAAATTAAAATATTTCAAGAATAGTGATCATTACGAATCTTGTCTGACTAAACAGTTACTAGTATATTACAACGTGTCATATTTCTTTATGCATTCCACCAAAAATCCAGAAATGCATGTGTTATAAGTCTGCGGTGAATATTGATGATTGGATTATATGTCTGTATGACTTTGGAGAACATATTTCAAGAATAATATTTTGTTCTGCAAAATTTGAAACATTGCCTATGCTAATGACTTCAAGTTTATTCAAATAAAGAGGCAAAATGGATGCGGTACATTCACCATTTCTATTGATAAGAAAGGCAAAATAGGCAAAAATGTTCTATATGCTAAAAATTATAAAGCCACGAAGGTTGGAAAGCTCCCGCCGTGAAAATCAAATAACATGCGTTAACTCCAGATGGAGTCCGACGCTTGGAGGAGGGTATTGGGGGAAGATAGCCGGATGCTTCGCATGAGACCGCGTCTAGAAGCTCGGCGAGCGGCGAGAGCTCGGCATCAAGATCTCGAGGAAGTAGCACGTGAATAACCCTACCTCTCCCCGATAGATTGTCATAATGCTATCTGAATGTCCGTTGAAATCGACCGACATTCAAATAACATCAAAGGATGGCATTTAAGTAAATTTTTAGATGTTATTAAATAGATGTCATTAAACCAAACAGTTAACATCTCCCGAATATCTTTAAATAACATCACATAACCAGGAATGTCAGCAAACCAAACAGCCCCTAAGCTTCGATCGAAAGCCGAAATTACTCCACCAGCGAAGTCACTTACCAACGACGAGCGGCGACGAAGTGAACTTTGTTGGCGGCAAAAAAAAGAGGGCATTCCATCGGATCAACATTGCTTAATATTTATCGGGAAGCAGCTTGAGGATGGATGAACCCTCGCCGATTATAATATTTAAAAGGACTGATGCTTCATCTCGTTCTTCATCACCTCGGGGGTGCCAAAAAGCACAAGAAGAAGACGTACACCAAGCCCAAGAAGATCCAACACAAGAATGAGGTTTTGTCATTCTGCAATTCTACTAAGTTGATAACAATGGAAAGGTGGTGCGTCTTCAGAAAGAGTGCCCAAACACTGAGTGCGAAGCAGGAACTTTCATGGTGAATCACTTTGATCGGCACTAATGTGGTAAGGCTCGCTGGCATACGTCTAGCAGAAGAAAGGTGAGTGAAATCAGCGTGATCTCTATACATAATTTAACGTGGCGACTTCATGAACTTGATTTTCATCTTATTCCAAAATTCAAGATCCTATTGTTTGATAGTTTTGTTTGTTGGTTTAGTGATCAAATATTGTTATTGATTTGGTCAATTGATGTACACTTCCACCATATATGAAATTTTGGGGAGCTAAAATAATATTAATTTAGGTGAGCGAAATCTTCTATGTTTTATTTAAAATCATTATTTTTAATAGGCTTTTTGGGTTTGTTTTGAGTGGAATGGTGAAATTTGACATCTGGCAATTAGAGAACAGATATCGCTTGCCCTTCTATTAATACATTCTACAAGGCATGTGCCTTGAGCGTTCGAGGCTTTCTTTTTGCTCTATTATTGTGGTTGCAATTTCATAAGGGGTGTTTGATAATATGATTTGTTCAAGATTTAACCAATTAAATTCCATAATTTGCCAAACACAAATTGTTTTAAATGTCTTGTATAATAGCATGAATTTGGCTCCTTAACTCACTGTGTAACGACTCCGATGATTAGATAGGAGATTAATCCAAATATTGAGATGTTACCTTAACACCCAACAATCGATTAGAAGAAAATCAATCGAGTGTAGATGTTAAGTGGCCAAATCACTTTGTGAGTAGTTGTTAAGTTAAAATAAAACTTACAAATGAATGCAAAAGTAGATACATGATAATAAGATACATGTAAATACAATATTGCAAATATTTTCAATACAAGTAATTAGAATAATTTACTCATTCATCCCAAGCAATTATAAAATAGTAAACACAACACAAATTATTTAAGAGTAGGTAAAAATAATTAAAACAAACTCTTAAGCAATTTATAATTTAATTATTACAAACCTTTTAAAAATAAGAATAGAAGATAGTAAGTAAGTCACTCTCTCATTTATAATAAAAATACAAGTAAACAATTCTAAATTAAGCGAAAGTAAAATTCTTTATAAGCCCTTCAAGCACTTGAACCTGCATTATCTGAATCAAAAGGCTTTTGATCTATCATATTTTAGTATTTAAATATGATAGGGCAAAACAAAAAAAAAGAAAAAGTGTAGTTAGACTAAATAATATAAGCACATTTTAAGATTGACTATATTTTTAAATTAATAAGATATCAAAAATATAATTTTACAATTAAACTAAGCAGTAGAGCTATAAAAGTTGTCAAGTATGAAAAAAAGAATTAAACATAACTGGTTAGAGAAAGCATCATAAAAGTTCTAGCCTGCATCCATAATTGGTTAGAGAAAGCATCATAAAAGACTAGAAACTACTATGTACATTAAATTAAAATAAATTGAAAGTAATACATGTTCAATAAAATTTATGCTAAGTAAGCAATGAAATACAGTGACGCATTAAATGAAATTAAGCAATATATATTGTACTTAAATTTAACTGAAATAAGCAATATACAATACTGAAATAGAGAGTGTAAAGCATATGAAATAAAGAAGTATCTTAAACTCTTGATCTAAAATAAACATAGCTTAGGACTATAAAAAATAAGCATAACTAAACAGTTATAAAGAGATCTTACAATCAATAAGATTGTAAAAGAACTTTTATATATTAGTTGAAGTTATATTTAGAAGCTACCTCATTCTGCGGGAGTATCCAACAGAATGGGGAGAGGAGTTAAGCACGTCTGCCTAACTAGATATAGTGGGGAGGTCGAATATTCATATTTATCCTCTCCAAAATGTGAAGTCCTATTATAAGTACTATTTTTCTTATTCAAATTTACCTTAAGGTATTTTTTTTTATTTATGCACAATGATCTTGAATAAATGTTTAAGAAAAAAAGCTCAAAGTTAAGCAAGCATTCAATAAATTTCAATAATTATAAATTTGGCAATATCCTTTTGTTATCTAAACTTTAATAATCTACTTAATGACTGGAGTTAACTGAACTTCATATTGATTTATAGATATTGATCCTTAAGTCAATATTGATAAAAGTAGAATGAATATAAGTTTAAAAATTAATATTTTCATATAATTAAAGTTCATCTTATATTAGTCTTAAATTAATCAAATCAAATAGATTTATGATTAAATTTTAAGAAAACTAGTAAGAAAAAATAATAGTTATAGATTTTAAATTAATAAAAGTATAAGCTAAAGGATATTCTAGTAGCTTTACTTATTTAACTTATAAACAAAAATGTATCAACTCAATTTAATCATGAAATTATCTAAGATTAATTGATATTGAATATTTGAAATTAAGAAAAGAGATAGATTATACCCTACTTGAAATAATTCATTTTAAGATTGTAGGGAATTAGAAATCTAAAAGCTTATATAAAATATGAAAGGAAGCTATTACTCTCAATATAATTGATTGAGAACTAATATAAGAGGTTAAAGACTATTAAGTTGTACACTAGTCATTTAAGTAATTGTTTAAACATTAATTAAAACATAAGTTCTTTTAGTGATCTTAACTTAGAAAATTGGCATGTTGAACTTGATAGATTATAAAGGAAATTGAAAGGTTTTGTTTTAACCTTACATGCAATTATTGGAAAATCATAATACTTATAATTTAAGAATTTCATTTTAATTTTTAGAAAATCATGGAATGGTCTCTTTTGTATTTGGTCAATTAAACACATACAATATCAATATACATGTCAATCCATTGACTATTTACAGTTATAATAATTCTAATAATTGTAAAGAACATCAATTTATAAGTCAATCCATTGATTATTTCCAGTTCTAATAGTTTTAATAATTGTAAAGAATATCAATTTATAAGTCAATCCATTGACTATTTCTAATTCTAATAATTTTGATAATTATAAAGAATATCAATTTATAAGTCAATCCATTGACTATTTCCAGTTCTAATAATTTTGATAATTGTAAAGAACATCAATTTATAAGTCAATCCATTGACTATTTCTAGTTCTAATAGTTTTGACAATTGTAAAGAACATCAATTTATAAGTCAATACATTAATTATTTTCAATTCTAATAATTTTGACTATTGTAAGGAACTTCAATTTATAAGTCAATCCATTAACTATTTCCAGTTCTAACAATTTTGACAATTGTAAATAATATCAATTTATAAGTCAATCCATTGACTATTTCCAGTTCTAATTATTTTAACAATTGTAAAAAACATTAATTTATAAGTAAACCTATTACATATGATTGACTATTTCCAGTTATAATAGTTTCAAATGAGAAAATTTAATGAAGCAATTTACTAATCTATGGTTCACACCTCTTAAATCATACATTTATGAAAAATAATGAAAGGTGCGGTAATTAAATTAGTATTTAAAAAGGGACAGCATCATTTGACATAATATGCCATAAGTAATGGCATTTGGTTCAGCATATCTATTGATATAATTTATAACTTAACCTATAAGAAATAATAATATTGAAGTTAGCATTTATATATAAAAGAAATAATAATTATTTAAACTAAAATCTATCACAGCATTTGTTTCTTACAATGCATTTAATGATATTAGTTAATTTCATTCAAACAATGTAAAGGTCAATATTAAATCCCACATGATACATTGGTTCTCTCATTTATATAATTGGTCACATATGATCTTAAATTAAAAAAGTGACAGTATTTGGTTTCATTTGATCTTATTGATCTTACTTTAGAATAAAAATGCAATATATTATTCTATTATATACAGGGCAGCATTCGATCATTTGACCTCATATACAAAGATGGCTACAATATGACAGCATTTATTCTTATATAAATGGCAGCATTTGATTCTTAATATAAATGACAGCATTTATTTCTCGATATAAATGATGGTATTTGATTCTTAATATAAATGGCAGCATTTGAATTTACTGAAATAAATGACAGCTCTTGTTCTCACTTACATTAATTGACATCAATTGATCCATATGAAATATATGAAATATAAGGATTTAAGCTCAACATATATTATGCAGTCTTCTATTTATTTTACTCATGCCAGTATTCTACATATGAAATAATCAGCATTGAAATCATTTTGCTTAATGAATATAAAATATGAAACTAGTGAAATAAGCTCATTAATCAAATCATTTCTTTTTGCATTTGAATATTAATATCATAACCAACCATATTCCATCAGTAATGCAATTAAAAGAAAACTAAATCAATTGATTTAAATTTCATATAAGGGCAATATATTATTTTATAAAAGAAACGACAGCATTCATTCTCATATTCCATTAATCTCACATTCATCTAATGATAGCATATGATTCATACTTAAATATATGACAACAATTATCCTTACCTTACAAGGAAATAAAAGCATTTAAGCTCTCTTAATATTAGTAGCAACATATGATCCTACACATAATAGATAACATCGTTTATTATCTTATACAATTGATGGCATCATATCTATTCAGTATTATGAAGTGTTGAAATGTTAACTCAGCATTATAGAGTACAGAATATAAATCCAATGATGTAAAGTATTACAACATTTATCTTAGCATATAGAAAAATGGAATACTTCACTTAATATATAAGGAACGACTTTACTTAGATCATACGAAATTGATTTGAGTTTTATGTATTTTTATTATAATTGTTAAATAAGTATTGCGGGTGGCAGTTTTTAGTAGCAATGATGTACATGCAGAGTATAGAAGTTGGAAATCATGTCAAAGAAGAGTAGATCAATCATAATCAATTTATCACTTCTCTTTAGACATTTGATTCCTCTTTTTGAATGTTGTTATTATTCAAATTATCTTCAACTAACCATTCTATATAATCAACTGATGATTTATGCACAGTCGATTAACAAAATAGTCCCATCCATCTTAACATTCCATACGGCACGGTTCGTCAATGCGAACCAGTCGATCTAATGACAACGATCCTTAGACCGTTGTTTTCCTTGACAGGAACCAGGCGAAGAGGAATTAAGGGCGTACCTCAAATGATAAATTGTTGATATTAATCAAATATAATGAAAATCACATAAATGCCAATAAATAATTATGTTGGCTGGAATTAATCATGCTCCAATAACTCAATTCATAAGCTTCAGAATAAATTGCTTTGTTTGCTTTATGAATCTTTCTTTTCTAATTCATGTGCTAGCTCATTCTATAATTATTTTTCATATGTATTTCCATAGTTCTACTTCAAGTGCAAACATAGTCCCAAATATGATGAATGGCATCCAATATCAAATCAGTTTAATTTTTTTTTAGAAATGGCATAGTGGAACTCAAGAGTTATGGAAGTAAGGCAAATATTCCTTTCCATGCTATTAAATACAAACTTCAACAAGTACGATAGTAGTTTACCTGTATGTGTGTATTATATGTTTACACATAAAATGTTCAAATTTCAAAATAAAAAGAATGTTAGCCATTTATCATACTTTGTAGAAGGTATTCTTATAAATTATTGAACCATAGACACTCTCAACCTTTAATGTTAAATAGAAAGTATAAAATACATCAGCTGGGATAATAATTGGTCACTTAGCTAAGGTAGTGTTTTAAGCAAATTCTAAAGTATTTAAAAAGGTTAATAGCACATAATCAGACACTTTTTACAAGTTGCAAGAAATAATATGAAAACAAAAGAAGCATTACCAAAGTCCAATAGACTACAATTTTATGAAAAATAAATAATTGCAATCATGTTAAGAATACAAAAGAGCTACAATTAATAAAGGTATGCTGGGGGAATTTTGTAATAGTATAAATATAATTTTATGTAAAGCAAGTGGGTGGAGAAAATTAATGCAGCAAT
Organism: Gastrodia elata; assembly: GCA_016760335.1. NCBI lineage: Eukaryota > Viridiplantae > Streptophyta > Magnoliopsida > Asparagales > Orchidaceae > Gastrodia > Gastrodia elata. Next base: position 3,854,430 of record CM028678.1, on the reverse strand, counting down.
AAAATTTGGTTAATATCCACATTTTCCTAATAGTTCACATATATATTGACAAATACCAAATAGTAAAGCTTGCAATAAATACTACTTGTACTAAGTCATTTCCAACCTCTATAATCCATAACTTAGTTAAGTTGAGATTTGGAAAGATTACCAAAATAATACAGCAAGTTTTTATAGGTTATCCATATACCAAATATCTTAGCCGTGAAAAATGGATAAACATGAGAAACAATTTTACTCTCAATATCCTATCCAATGTTAATAGGAATGCGTGAGATAGAATAAATATAAATGAAGACAAAGGCATATGAGTCCTAATAACTCAATGATCTATCAATAAATGAGTTAGCATACCCATCAATTGCAAATCTGTTATATATGTACCTCTATTTGCAATTTATTCAAAAATCAGACAATGATAGTATGAGATCCGAGCTTCCTCTTAACTCGATTTGATTTGAAACTCTGAGTAAATGACAATAATAAAATTGTTCGTTATGGATTTAACGAAACAATTTCTAAGAGCATCTAATTGAACTAGACTGGGCTCATCAAGCAAATTTAAGATCATTATGATATCATTCGGAGTTTAATTAGAGTAATACTAATAGAAGATGAAGTACCTCGCAGAGCGTCTCCTTTGCTATCACCAACTAAGACTTTAGGCTTGCAGAGCACTGCACTTTCATCGGCAAGCTTATGTGGGCTAGGATGCAGTTGCTTCAAGCAGTAGCAGGATCCTTTAGCAGCCCCTCAACACAGGAATGAAGGTAAGAATCGTGGAATAGAAGCATTATGTGAGCCTTAGAGTCACAGAAGAGGGGAGGATTGAACATAAGGACCGACCAGCTGGAATTCATACGCCTCCCTCACCTTCCTAGAGGCACGATCGCTGGTTAGGTCAGATACGTACATAAGAGATGTTCGAGCCACTGGATTTCACCCACGATCCAACGGTCAAATGAGATCCGCGACTAACGGCCATTTGATTTGGATCTTATTTGATTAGATGGTTCAGATTGAGGAGGTTGGTTGATTTTTGCAAGACTTATTTCAGTAGATTTCCACCTTTTATAATAGCCAATCGGATAAAATTTTAAAATATTATATATTTATTTTAACATATGATAATTAAATCAAATAAAATATCATTAAATTATCCTTATTAAATTCTTAAATTTAAACACTCAAACGCATTCCGAAAAATCTCAAATTTTTACCTTTATTTGTTTGAGAGGTGAAGAACTCAAAAATGTAATCGGATTTTTTAATCGGAGGTGTACTTAATTTACCTAATTTTTTTGGGTATTTAAATATTATTAAAATATTCGTGAAATTTTTGATGACTCTCAAACGCTTCCAAAATACCACCCCTAACTAATTTGGGTGTGGTGAGTCTAATGATGGACTCCGTTTTTTATTCTGAAGTCTAAATAAATTAGGTATTCTCAGAATTATCAAAAAACCAGGAAATGTTAGAAATTGCCAAACGGTCTCTAAATCGCATGAAATTTGAGGTGAAGACTCCTAACTCTAATATAAGAGTTATGGAAAAAGTTTGGAGTCAATTAGGTTGCTAATTGACAGGTAACAACATATGGGTTGTTACACACTGGTTGGATTGCAAATGGTTGAGATCATTGTAGGCAGTTATGGAAAGTGGTTACATGTTCGGGTATAGCTGTTACTTAAATATGAGGCTTTTTTTGGTTAATTAATGTATTTGCTATGGGACACAACCCAACCTATAGAATTATCATTAATGTATTTTCCCCCTTTTACTCTTTATGCGAGCTTGCAAATTTAAATTTTATTGTATTTATCTCAAATTAATTATTTTGGTCTGCAGAAATTTGTAAAGTGATTTGAGCAATAATAATCTTGAATGTGGAGGTATAATATCATATAATCAATTATTTAATTTGTTACAGCACCTTATCTTTAATGTGAAGATTGTGAAAAAAATTTTACTTGAAGATGCAGCTCAAATGGTAGCGCGCGCTTTGCAAGCGAGATGTTTAGAGTTCAACTTATTGTTTCTTCAATATGATTGTAACAAAAATACTTTTTCTAATGATAGCCCGTACATATCCAAAACACAATCCTTTAAAATGATTAGAACTAATTAAATGATTCTTATATGACCCTGCTTAACATAAATTTTATGTGCTATATTATATCAATTTTATGTAAGAAAATTTACAATTGATATAACATCAAAGCATTATGTAAATTTATGTATAGCATAAATTGCTTTCTTCTTTTTTTGCTTTTATAAATCTATTTTCTTTCTAGCATTGGCACAAATGATTTCTATGGTAAAACTATTATAGCTGTAGAGTGAGAGAGCAAGGATTACATATTGAGGATGTTGTTCAGAGGTTGGGTTTACTGTAAAAGCGGATCATGCCTGTATACTGTGTTTTTGTAACAACCAAAGATTGTTATCTCAGTCTAATCAAGATCAATCAGAGCCTAAACTATTATCATTATATTATAATCATTACTATGACCAAACTCAGAAATTTGAGATCTAAATGATCGATAAATTTTTATCGATTATTTTATTTAATATAAAAATTCTAAAAATTAGGTAAAATATTTTAACTTTAAATCTCAAATATGAGGATATATCTGAGTTAATTACACCAAAATATGTTATGGGTGAAAATTTCATAATTTTGACATTTGTATTGATTGAAATATTCACAAAATATAATTTTTATTTTTATTTAAATCAAACTATAAGATTAAATTAATTGAAATCGAATAATTTGAATTAAATTAAACGTTTATATCTAAATCACTAAGATCCCGTGCAGCAAACTGAAACATGGAGCACCGATTGAGTGGTCGTTCCGCGTTTTGAGGATCAAATCAGACAGTGCTCACACCGCATCGTCATAAGTTGCCAGATTCAAATCCAGACCATTAGATGTGGCGATAGGGGATCGAAGTTCGAGAGTCTTTAAAGAACAATTCATCATAATGTAAATAGATACATTTTTATATATAAAAAGGACATAATAAAATAATAATAGTCCGTAATCCATTTATACATAGAGCCAACACATATATGAAATTTTACAACAGTTTGTACTTTACAAAATAAGAATGAAACATTTACATTCTCCTGCTTCTTTATTTCTTCTCCTTTTTAAATTGGCAGATATTCTAGAATTTAATTATCAAAATCTGAAAAATTCAGTTTACCAGTCAGGTAGGAGTACGTAAATTGTTCTTATAAAAATAAATCTAGCATCCTATAATAGGCATGAATCAAGTATGAAAATGATTAAAAATTTGCATAGAAAATAAAGCAATTTCGAAATTCAATTTCTGCCCTGCAAACTAGCTGTGAAAATCAATATATATGAAATAAATTCTATCAAAAGCATTTATAATAATAAGTTGAGTCCGTAGACTCCTGAGCCCAATTGGGTAAACCTATAGACATAACCTGTAGGAAGCTTATCTCACCACCCATCGGTAGCTTACTCAAAATAGGAACTGATGGTGTGTCTTTTCTCTGGATTTGCCTACTTCCTACAAGAGGCTAAATCCCTCCATATAACTCCCAGGGGCTGCTAGCTGGTCCAATCTGTATAGATTCTCAGTGTTGTGTTCCACCCTCCAAAGACATACACCACAATATATATATATACTGTGTTTCATTCTTTTTGTTACATGCTATTTGATATAAATCTTTTGCAGATTAAAAATGCAGTAAGCAGTGTAAATAATACTCAAATGGAAAATGGCTCAAAGATAAGAATACTGAAATAAGACTTATAAGTAAATTTGCGTACCTGACTATTTTGATAAAATATAAATCAATTCAATTTCTTTGATCTGCCAAAATAATTTAATTCATTAATTTAATATTTTATGTTTTGTAATATTAGATTTCCTAAAATGATAATAAAATGAATATTTTGATTTATTTTATTAAGCTATTTAATTATTATGCCTTATAAGGTCAAATTGGGAATTTGACCTTATAAGGGCATTTTAGTAATTTATCCCTTAGTGAAATATAAAATTTTTATTAGTTTATTGTAGATTATGTCCTAAGGTTTCTATAGAATCTAAAATTATCAAATTCTGATATGAATTGACTGAGTTATAGTCAATATCATTTTTAGGTTTAATATTTAAGGTTAAATATGATTAGTGAGTGATTAGTGAATTTAGTCACAAAATTATCAATCTAATTATACATTTAGGTTCTAATTTACTTAATGAGTTATTTAAAACTGAAATCACTTAAATTGGATTATTAGTTTTACTAATATTTATTAATCAAATTTTAGAGTAATTAGGGTTAATTAGAAGATCTAACTATTGGATCCTAAATAAATTTGCAGTTTATTGTAAATTAGGATTTTGTGATCTAAATGGGTATTTGGATCACTTGATTTGGAGTTAAATTGACTTATTTATAGCAATTTGAAATTTCTAGGGTTAAAGATTTAATTAGGGTTAGGTCCTAATTGTGATTAGTCAAAATTTAATCCAAATAGTAAAATTAATACTTCTAAAATATTCCTTAGGTTTTTCTGAGTATTTTTAAAACCTATATTGGGTATGTTTGTGTAACAACCCAAAAGTTGTTACATATAAATTAATGGATCTATTTGACTTTAAATCTTTTCATTACTCTTATAATAGAGTTAGAAGTCTCCACCTCAAATTTCGTGCGAATTGGAGATCGTTTGTCGATTTCCAGCTTTTCTTGGGTTTCAGATAATTCTGAAAATACCTAATTTAAATTGACTTTAGAATTGAAAACAGACTTCACCATTACATTCCTCATGCCCAAATTAGCTTGGGGTGAAATTTTGGTGAGTTTTGGAGAAGTCAAAACTTTTGATTATTTTATTATATTTTCATAATTCAGTAATTAAAATAATTAAGATAGCTTTCAAATTAAATTTTGACTTTATTTTTGAGTCCGTAACACTCATTTTAGCTAAAAAGCAATTTCTCAAAAAATTAAATTAGAAATGTATTATCATAAAAATATTGATTAAATAAAACTTTCAATTTAATCAAATAAATCAATATATATATATATATATATAAATCTCAAAATACTCCTCCTTATCCTCATTTATTCGATCGGCATGCCCTAACCCTATCCCATTCGCACGGCCGACACTCGATTCGCACGAAGTCATCCTTGATCCCAAGATCGCCTCCTCCTTCACGCTCGTCGAACGACGCGTGGTTTCCACCGCTCGCCTTAGCCAATCGCAATTCAGGTAAGCATTAAACCCATGCCTTACCTATTTCTTTTTCTACCCCAAACCCTAACCGAGCTGGGAGAACTCACCGAAACCTCTCCACTCGTCAAGCCCTCTCCATTTCGAGTTTCAAAGAAACAAAGGTACTCATTTCGAATTCTCCTCTTTTCGATCTTTGATACTTCTTCATAAAGCATATGAATAATCAGAAATAATAGGAACGAGCATACCTAAATTCAATCGTGCCTTCTTTATAAGTTCCAAATGTAAAGGCTTATATTTCAGTTGGCCCCTTTTAAGGTCGTCAAAGATAAAATGAATTGTGAGTCGCAAATCATGACTTATTAAATTGATAATAGAAATCATGAAAACCTATATGTGAGAATTTGGTTATATGATTTTTGTCTACATTAATAAAGTTATTTTATGGGGCTTATAAATGAGAACTTGTAAGTATGTTTAATAAGAGTGTTGAACTGTACGTAGGTTCTGGTTTGCTTTTAACTACTTTACTACAATATTCCAAAAGATAATTTTTTTTGCAAGTTATGAAGAAAAGGAACTTTAGAAGTCATCAAACCATAATACTAGCTGAAATAATGTAAACAAGAGATTCAGAATTCCTTTGATGATTGATTTTGTAGTTGGCATATTCATCTAAAAATTAAGTATTGCTGTCTTTCAACCCGCTGAAGAACAATAGGCTTTTATCTCGGTTCTATCTAATTATATATTTCTATTACTTGCTTGAGCAATTTGCTAACTAAATTTGACATTCATTGTATGATGATTTAATTATTATCATTGTTCAATTGGCTTTCTCAACTGCTCATTTTAAAGTAGAAATAGTCAAGTAAGTATATTGGTAAATTGTTCTTTCTTATTTAATTTTGTTAGTTTAGGTCAATTACCTTCATGGTAATGATTTGCTTATTATTTCACGGAATTATTCTATTGTGTAAATATAAGCATATTGCCTATTTATGCTTTAAGTTAAAATGCAATAGCTGATGCTTTGATTTGAATCCGGGTATGATCTCTTAATATAAAGTCGTGAACACCTTCTTGTTCTGTGCAATTAAGCTCTCTTTTGAGGCACACACACCGATCATTATATTTTGTGAATTTAAGCTCTCTTCTTGAAGCAACTGATTTGAGTGCTCTTGCTTCTCAAAGTGTGGCTTTATCATTTACTTAGGGAAATGTTTGTTTGGTCAAGTCCTCTCCGAAAGAAATCAAGAAGCTTGCTCACTCATTTGATTTCTTCCTCATTGCATAGTCCTATAATGAGTATTGATCAAATGCTGGATACAAATGCTATGCTTTAAATTTTGGATATTAACATTGTATGCTGAGATAGATGTTGTAAAACTTCACATCATCAGATAGATATTAATATTGAATGCTGAATTTCTCATCATTAGATTGATCTTGTTGTACTCAAGTGCTGTTAGTTAGTTTAAATGATTTAAGTGCTTTTATCCATCATGTGTAAAATCATATGCTGCTATTTGTTATATAAAGTTTAAAAGATGCCATCCAGTTTATGAGATTCATACATTACCGTGTATCATTTAAAATTAAATTATTGTTATCCATTTAAGATAGATCAGATTCTACCATTTTTCTTCTTATAAGGATGGATGTTATTATTGCTTATCAATTACATTATATGATCCAAATGCTGCCCATGGATTATATGTGAATAAATATTGTCATCAATTATTTCCATATCCTATATGTGATCAAATCCTATTTATTATTTCAAGGTAAATTCAATTGCTGCCATATTATCAAGTGTTGCCGTTTAGGTTAAATGCTGCCCTATTATCAAGTGCTGCCATTTATGTTAAGTGCTGCTATATTATCAAGTGCTGCCATTTGTCATGATATTATCAAGTGCTGCCTTAATATAGGAAAATTAATGTGGTCATTTCTTTAATTATATGCTAAAATCAGATAATGATATGCTGCTATGTTTTATTTAAGATTCAAATATCAATAACAATGACTGTCAAAAAGAAACAATTGTTGCCTTATTTCAATAAAAATCAATGTTTCCAAGTATCTCTTAAAGGAAGATCAATGAGATCTCAAGTGATTTAATATTGTGTTGTTTAAGTTCAACATGAATCATTTGCCTTCATAAATCAAATGCTGCCATTTTTATATAAGGACACAATGATTAAATGTTGTCTTTCATTTTAATATAAAATCAATAGATCAAATAACAAGTACTATCATTCAATTAAGAGTAAATGTTGTCACTTACTTCATACTGTCTTTTCAAATACAAAACAAGATGCCATTACTTATTATGGAGAGGACTATATGCCTTATATGTTGAGTTAGCATTTCAGCAATTAGCAATATTGAATGAATAAGATGCTATTAGTTTATAAGATTTAATGTTATTACGAATGCTGCAATATATCTTATGAGATTTCATGTTGCCATCTAATGTTATATTACAAATGCTATCATACATTCAGAAGATCATATGCTGCCATTGAAATCAAATGAATTTGGCTTTATATTTAAATGCTAACTTTAATGATATTAATCTTTGCAGGTTGAGTTGTAAAACTAATACAGGATTACTAAATTAAATGCTATGTACGAAAGTCACATAACGATGCTCTTTTAAGTTGCTAAATTTATTTCTGCATCTTTTGTTATTAAATGTTTGATATAGGTTATTAAATTGCTTAGTTTGATTGAATTTCTGTAGAACTGGAAATGAGCAATCCTGTAAAAAGGATTGAACTCTATTGTAGAACTGGAAATGAGCAATCCTATAAAAAGAATTGAACTCTACTTTAGAACTGGAGATAGTCAGTAAAAGTTGACTTATTGATTGTGAAAATTGAAAATTTGAACAAAAATAAAGGAGATTCTGCCGAATTTTCTAAGAATTTTAAGACTTAGAAATATTTCAGAAAGCTTTAACATTCAAATTAAAATGTTCAATTCAATGGTTCATTTTTAATTTTAATTGAAATTAATAGCTTCTTTTCTTTTTAAGCTTTAGATAAGTTCTCCTTGTATTTAATGAAATTGTAATATCTTTCTAATTTCATTTACAATTCCTTCTACTTTTATTTGAAATTGATTTTAGATTAAATATCTATAAGCCAATTTGGAGTTTGATTAACTCCAATAATAAAGTAGATTATTAAAATATTTAGATAACAAAAAGATATCATATACTTTACAATTTTTGCAATCCATTGAATGCTTGCATAGCTTTGAGCCTCATATCCTTGAATATATATTCAAGACTTTGGGCATAAATAAAGATTTTTCTTAAAATTTTAAAGGGGAAATGCCTTAAGGCAATTAGAGTACAAATAAAAATGTTTACATTAGAACTTCATATTTTAGGGAGGGTAAATGTGAATGTTCATCTTCCCCACTGTATCTGGTTAGGCAGACGTGCTTAACTCCTCGCCCATTCTGTTGTGTACTCCTACAGAATGAGGTATTTCTAAATGTAACTTTAACTAATAATATAAGAGATTCTTTTACAAATTATAAGATCTCTTCATAACTGTTTAGTTATGCTTTCGAATCATAGTCTTAGACTATGATTATCTTAGAACGAGAATCTAAGATATTTCCTTATTTCCTTTAGCTTTACACTCTCTATTTTCAGTATTGTGTATTGCTTATTTCAATTTAGTTTAAATACAGTGTATGTTGTTTAACTTCAATTAAAGCTTCACTGTATGTTAATTGCTTACTCAGCATAAATCCCATTTGATCATATATTGCTTTCATTTTATGCACATAGCAGTTTCTAGCCTTTAAAATGCCTTCCTTACCAATTTTCAGTAATAGGCTAGAACTTTATTAAAAGAGAGTATTTTTACTCGAGTTATTTCATATTGTTTCCCTTACAGTTACGTTTACTTTACTTTCCCATACATTACAGCTTTTATAGCACTGCTATTTATTTTAAATTGTAAATCATAAATTGTGATATCTTGTTAATCTAAAAACATAACCAATTTTAAAATGTACTTAGACTATTTAGTCTAACTACACTTTTCTTTTTCTTGGCTTTGCCCTATCATATTTAAATACCAAAATATGATAGATTAAAAGTCCTTTCTTTCAGGTAATGCAGGACCAAATAGTTGAAGAATTTATAAAGAATTCTGCTTCCGCTTAATTTTTAAATTACATGTATAAGTGAGAGAGAGAGTTATTTACTTATTGCATTTTTCTTTTACTTTTAAAGTTTGTAATAAACTATTTAAGTTACTTTTGCCTATATTTACTAATTTGTATTGTATCTTCTATAAATTGCTTGGGATGAATGAGTGGATTTATCTAATTTCTAGCATTATAGATAATTGTAACATCGTATCTATATGTATCATCACTTTCATTTATTTAACTTAACAAATGCTCAAAAAGAGACTTGGCCACTTAGCATCAACACTTGAATAATTTTCTTCTAATCAAGTGTTGGGTGCTAAGGTAACACCCCAATATCTGGATTAATCTTCTATCCAAATATTGGGGCCGTTACAGTTTGGGGTAAGGGGTACAAAGTTATGATTATTTGAACATTTGAATATTTTTCCTAATTAATTAATATTTTAAAATATCACTATGCAAAATATTTGTCTAAATATAAATTTAACTGTTTCATATTATTCTTCTAATTTTGTTGATTAAAATGGTATATTTGTTTGCAATATTTGAATGAGTAATTTGTAAATTAGGAGTGTTCAAAGTTTGGTATTTTAATGAATTAAATATGCCTTAATTAATTATACTACTTATTAACTTTATTTAATATTGATCTAAATTTATGTTATGTTTTTTATTTATATATCTATGTGTATTTATTTTTATATTTATATTTGGATTATATAGGTATTTATTTTTATCCTAAGATTTATATTATATGAGCTAAATGTTTTATTTATCTATTAATTATTTAATATACTTTATATTTATCTGTATTTTATAATTAATTATTTTATTTTATTTTTATCTAATATTTTGTTTTATTATTTAAGTATATCTATATATATACATATGTGTATTATTTAAATGTTTATTTTATTCATTAATGTTATTACTAATCTAATATAAGATTATATTTTTTCTGATTTTTATTTATTAATATTTAGATGTTAGTTATATTAATTAAATTTTATATTAATGTTATTATTTAATTATTATGTTTAATTAATATATCTTTTTATTTATTACTGTATTTTAATTATTATTTTACTATTTTTATTTAATTTAATTATTTTATTTGTAACATATATATATATATATATACGTATTTATTATTATTGGTTTAATTATTATAAGAATTTAAATTAAATTAATTAAATGTATTATTTTGATTAATCTATTTTATTTTATTTAATTAAAAATTTTCATTTTCTGTTTTTTTTTATATATTTTTAAATATATGTATAATTCTACATTATAGTATTATATATATATATATATATATATATATATATATATATATATATATATGAGGAATGCTATTTGGACCCGCTGACATGACACCCAAAAAAGCTCATCCAATAGGATTTGAACATATTGCATTAGTGTTTATTTATTTACATTAAAAAAATACAAATACTATTTTTAAAATTTGTATTGAACTTATGTCCAAATCCTATTGGACGGGCTTTTTTGGGTGCCACGTCAGCGGGTATAAACAGCATTTCTCATATATATATATATATAGTTTTTATAATAAATTTTGTTTTCTGCAGGTTATCACATCGGCAAAAAAGTAGTCAGAGGAGGGCCACGGGTCATAACATGATTGAGTTTGGAATAGCGGCGGGACCCACTAGCATTAATTCCGCATCAGAGTCGATGCTGACCCCTCGAACCGGCGGTTTGGTTCATGTGAACCGGTCCCGCAGAAATGGTCGAGCCGTCCGTTCGATCTACGGAAGAGATCTGTCTCATCTAGATCCGACGTTATGGATCGATTCTGATAAGTAGGGATCTGATCCATCGATTACGGATCGAATTCGACTGTCAGATTTAATCAAAATCTGATGGTCAGATCCAAGTATCGGATCGTCTTCTCGCCCGACGGCGCACCCTAATGCGATCAGAAGACAGACGGCACGATCGATCGAAGCTAGATTCGATCGATCGAGCCCAAACGTTTATGCAATCATTATTTAGGATGCTAAGAACGCTAAGTAAATAAAAGTAAATGGAAGTACCTGTTGATGGAAGAAGGGATATTAGGGTTTCGGCCAGGACTCAAATCAGAGGATGACAGCTCTCGATCTAAAGGGTAGATACTTCAAACGAAGCTTAGAGGCTTATAAGACTCTTAATGGGGTTCTTGAGCGGCAATCAACGCGTGGAGGAGGGATTCGAGCGATGTGCGTCAACTCCCGCGACATGCGGAGCACTGATCCCTCCTAGCGGAAGAGACGATCAGATGACCGTTCGATCTTTCGATCGAACGGATCAGATGATACGTTAGGATTTGACGGTAAATGCATTTAGATAGACGGTGTCAATGGTCAACTGACGGTGGCCGTTAAGTAATATTTTATTAAATAAATAATTATTTAATTTATTTTAATCAATTTAATAAATAAATCTTAACTTAATAAATATGTTCCAAAAAATTTTAAAAATATCATTCCTAGCTAATTTAAGGCTTCTGAACACAACGGTGCACTCGAATTTTCGATTTGACGAGTATTTAATTATTCAAATTTTCAAGTATTTAAAATAATATTAAAATATTCGTCAAAAATTTACATTTTCCAAATGCATTCAAAACTTCACCCTTAGCTAATTTGGGGTGATAAATGCAATGGCAAAGTCATATTTTTAATATGAGGTCAAAATTATTTAAATATTAATAAACAAGTTGGAATATAAATTCTGGTATTTTACATTATATCATATTGCTGATTCAACTGTCATGGTTTAATTCCATAGTGTCCCTTATGATTCGAGCAATCTGGGTCGTCGCACCTTTCTGATCAAGGATCAGACAGCATACATCGCTCCTACTCCTATTCATCTTCGTCTTCCATTCGCTCACCTGACAATCGAGATTCTCCCATACCATTAGATATTCAAGCTTGCTCCCCACTCCCTCCTCGAGTCACCAATGGTTTCTTGTTGGGAAAAGGATCTCCCTCAAATCGTTTTGACATAGTTCACCCCAAGAATGGCCTCTGAGAGACCGACTACATCTAGTCTTGATCCAAAATCCATGACCCGACCTCCCTGAGCCTCCCTTAGCTATATAAACCCTCAAAAAACCTTTGAGAGCTTTCTTTGCCTAGTTTCAAGCTCCATACGAAGCTAATTTTTCTCAAATCCCTATCGAGTCACTGTCATTATCCCCTTAAACTCATCAGATGTTGTCGAGCTCAGAGCCTCCTTCCAAGTGATCCAACTGTCTAATCTCAACGTTCAAGTGTTCGAAACCTTTGTGAGATCCTCAGGAATAAATCACTAGAGCCTTTGGATCTCAGCAGCAGCAATGTATTGCCTCATTCCCATCAGTACAGGTACCCCTAAGCTCTTTTAGTTCAACACCTAACGGCTCCATTTGTAAAAATCCACTTAAGTAATAATAAGTGAAACTCTTAAACATCGATGTACTTTTTTAGATAACATTAGAGTTTTTGATAAGAACTTCAAAGTTAAGTGTGCTCATGTGGGAGCACTCTCAGTATGGTGTGACCTGTTGAGAAGTTATATTTTGAGAGCAAAAAATAGGAGGCATTTCAAGCCAAAGCGGAGAATATCTTAGTGCTCAAGAGCTTAGGCTGTTATAGTATCAGAGTATTCCATAAGATATTAGATAAGAGCTAAATATCATACAAGGTAAAATACAACTTCATATGAACAGTCTCTTAAACCCATGATAGTAAATATAACGACTCAAATCGTTACTAGAATAATTAGGATTAAACCCAACTCAAAAATCAGGATCCCGAGTGACTTCAAAATTATGGCAAATTAAAAATACCGTTGAAAAGAATATATCTTTGTGAATATAATGCTCAAGTTTGGAGCAATTTGAATAACTAATATTCATAAATTAATTTTTAAATTATTTAAATTCAATAAATTAGAAATTAAAAACAACTCCAAATTCAGTGATTTTAGTATCATTGGATTAAAAATATTATAAAAAGACTACAAAAAGTTTCATCGAATTTAGAGCTCCAGAGTAATCATAATTAATTTCTTAAGTTTTTATCTTCAGAAATTAATAAAAAATAAAATATTGCTTCAAATAAAAAAATTTATACGTAAGTGTATTTTTCTCATCAAGATACAACTCAATGTCAAATTTTATTATTTTTTGGAAAAAGAATGGAAGAGAGAGAAAATATAGAGAGAAAAAGGAGAGAGAAAGATTAAAGAAAATGAATAAATAAGAAAGATGAGGAAAAAGACAAATTGAACAGTTATATATTTAAGTGAAAGAAGCAAAAAATTTTATCATAGATGAGAGAGATAAGAATTGATTAATTAATTAAAAAAAAATTGATAAATACATCCCCACCTCATGCTATTTTCTTTATTCCCCCACCCCCACTTCCTTCTCATCCCCCACTCCCCTCCCCCACTCCTCTTCCTCCCTCTCTTCTTTGACCACCACTGATTCTCCTCATCGACCTTTAGTAAAGCCTCATCAACATCAATATAGAGTAAGAAATAAGAAAAAATGAAATATTTTATATTCTTTTTATTTCAACTTTTTTTTTAATAATAATAATGATGTTATTATTATTATTAATGTTAATATATTATTATTATTATATTTTCTTTTCTATCATTTTTTTCTATATATGTATATATATCATAATTTATTCCACTTTTATTTATGTCATATATATATATATTATAATTTCAATAACTTTTATTTTTGTCATTTTTTTTTCAATATATACATATATTTTTTAATTTATACAACTTTTATTTCTATTATTTTTTTCTATATATGTATATATTTTATAATTTCTATGACTTTTATTTCTGTTATTTTCTTTTTTCTATATATGTATATATTTTTTAATTTCTGTAACTTTCATTCCTGTCATTTTTTTTTCTATATATGTATATATTTCCAATTTCTGTAATTTTTTTTTATCTATTTTTTATATATGTATATATTTCCTAATTTCTGCAACTTTTATTTCTATCATTTCCTTTTTTTCAATATAAATATATATTTCGTAATTTCTACAACTTTCAATTTAGTTATTTTTCTTTTATTTATTATATATATATATATATTACTTATAATAATAAAATAATATTATTTTTAATATATAAAGATAAATAACTAATATAATATTAATATTGATATTTTTATTTTAATAAAAATAATAATATAATTATTTTTATTTAATTATTTTATTTGCAGCATTTGCATTGTTATTAAGCTTTGACCCACTTTGATATATTTATATAAGATTTTGTGCTTATAACTTAAAATAAATGATCATAAATCAGTATCATGAGTTCATTCGAGTTGATCTCAGGTCTGTACATACAATATGTTATGTTATAATAGGCTGATATCTAAAGAAATAAGGAGATTGCACATAGCCTTTGAAGGGGAATGTATAGTTAATCAAGAACTCACATTTCAGATAGTTAGATAGACGTATCTAACTTCTTGATTATTCTATAATTTTGTTAAATAAAATAAATATTATAATTATTGTATTTTATTTCAGAATGAGCACATATTCTAAATATGTATATTGTATTCATAATCGTAAGCATATCATACTTAAATATCACATTTTATTTGTATACGCTTATCATGCAAAATTATATCGCTTAAATATAAATTTTGATATCCTACAAACCTTACTTAGACATTTGTGTCTAATTAAATTGTTTTTTTTTTTGTTCGCCATGTCATATATATATATATATATTTATTTATTTATAGCAGTTTATGAATAATATCTGGGTCAAACCTTTGAGGAGAAGCTGATACATGATGGAGCAACTTAAACGCTGATTTTTTTAAAGTTTTAATTTTTTGCTAAGTGTGTAATAGATTTTATAAAATAATTATTATCTTTGTAATGAATATATTTCTTTTATTATTCTGATATTTTTGAATGTTGCAATAAATGTGAAAGTGTGTATTTTATACGCTTCTAAATACACTATTACACTAAACCCTGATATGATCTTGGGGAGTTAGCACCTAATGCCAGATTAGCTATGCTGATCTAGCGATGGGTCGCCACAATTGGTATCAGAGCAGAATTGGGAGAAAATTAATATAAAAATGTATATGCCACTATTCGTGCAATTCGAATTCTAGAATAAATAAAAGAAAATTATAAAAAGTAAGAATTTTCAAAAGCTATACAAATCATAAGGAAAATAAAAAAATAGTTATAAGACATAGATAAAATAATATACTTGTAATTATTTATTTATTTTCTAGTTAATAAAAATACTTTTATTTTTATATAATATTTGATAAGGATACTTATGTAAATCTACTCCAATAAAAGTATAATAATAAAAATTTTATTTTTTAGACAGATCATGAAGATTCTCCTTTAATTGTCGGAACACCCTTAAAAGATTCGATATCTGTCAATACTTCCATGGACCATGTCGACAAGTTGTTAGATATTGTGAATGCTCTATTGGAGCGTATTGATACACAAAATCAAATATTTTTAAAGCTTCAAACATAATAAACACCTCATATAAATACTCATACTTCTATAATATCAGCTACCCATTTCCCAAATATCGAGATAGATGGAGTACTTCAAGCCTTCTTAAGACTCCAACCACCAGTATTCAATGAAAATACTAACTTAATTGACGCTGAAGATTGGGTAAAAAAGATAGAAAAAATATTAATTAGCATGAAATTCCCACATACAGATGTAATTAGATTAATCATATTTAAGCTAAAAGGATAAGCAGAACGCTAGTGAGAAACCACCACAAGCTTACAGTTCATAGGCATAAATACTAAAAATATCCTATGTGAAGAATTCGTTAAAGCCTTCAGAGCCAAATACATCCATCCTTTTGCTCAAGCCATCATATAAGATATGTTCATGAAGTTCTATCAAAGCAACAGTAATGTCGCTGAATATGAAATTGATTTTCAAAAACTATCCCATTATGCACCATTATTAGTAAGCACCGAGTCTGCTTAATGTAGTCAAATTTTAATGGATTAAAACCTTCTACCAAGAAAATGCTTATGACTCTTCGAATCTCTAAATTCTTAGACATTCTTGAAAGTGCAAAAACATTAGAATATGGAGAATAAGAGGAAGTTGAGAACAAAGAAAAAGACCCCCATCTACCCATGTATAACAAGAAGGGGTTTATCAAATAACTCAGCAAACACCTACTGGGAAATGCAATCGACCGCATCCTTATGGTAATTGTTATCACAGGAGCAAAATATGTTATACGTGTGGATGAACTGGTCAAAAGTTTTGGCAATGTCAAGCAACCCGTATAGTGAACAATCAGTGGATCACTCATCCTTCTTATATGCAATGACAAGCACCCATACTTGCTGGAAGGCAAGAAAAATACACATTTTTTGCTTTGTTCTTGTTACATGTCAAGAAAAACTAAAAAATAAGAACAAAAAAAATATCCAAACAAAAGTTTTAGATTGCTATAGCCAAAACAAATGATTTAGATTGCACTCACAAATAGTGATATTATTGTTGGAGCCAAAATAACTTTTCATGTGAGTAATACCAATTACAGCATGATTGATGATAGTTTCAGTTACAATAAATAAATAAACCCATTTTAGCTTAAAGAATATCACTATTTACTAAAACCAAAAAAATAAAAAATGGAACTCAAATAAGCATAGTTGATATTTTTGCTTTTAAGTCTTCCTCGTACATTCTCAAAATAGCTCCCAAACAATTATTAAAACAACAGTATTGCACCTCCCAAACAACTTCCTAAAAGCTCTGAATAGAAACCACAAAACAATTTTTCCATGCTTACTAAATAATCTAAAATGTAGTAAATAAATAATTACAAAAAGCAACCAAAGAGCTCAAAGCTATTCAAAATACTATCTTATCATTATTGTCAAACCAGCATAAAATAGCAACTCTCCACTTTTTCATAGCTCAAAACGTTAAGCTGATTTCAACTTCAAATATGCAATATAAAACAACAGTGGCTTAATGATTTTGTAAAGACCCACTTAAGTAGTAATAAGGGAAACTCTTAAACATTGAGACGTCTTTTCAGATAACGGTGGAGTTCCTGATAAGAATTTAAAATTTAAGTGTGCTCATATGAAAATACTCACAGGATGAGTGACTTACTGGGAAGTTATTTTTTGAGAAAAAAATCATGAGGCATTTCAGGCCAAAGCGGACAATACTTTTGTGCTTAAGACTTTGGGCTATTACAAATGACATTAAAGCAGGCCATAGAGTGTCAAATAGGAGCAAAGTGTCATACAGAGTAAAGTACCACTTCATAATGAGCAGCCTCTTGAACACATAATGGTTAAGGTTGCTACATTGTTGTTGATACCTCTTGAGCTTATATGGGCCACCTCTAGTCCTATCTACCAAATGGATGGTTCTTGGATTTATGTATGGATACTGACGATGACGTAAGTTACTTAAGTTGGAGAGATTGTAAAGACCCATTTAAGTAGTAATAAGTGAAACTCTTAAACATCGAAGTGTATTTTCAGATATCGGTGGAGTTCCTGATAAGAACTTCAAAATTAAGCGTGCTCATGTGGGAGCATTCCTAGGATGGATGACATGCTGGGAAGTTATCTTTTGAGGGAAAAAATGTGAAGCATTTCAGGCCAAAGCGAATAATACCTTGGTGCTCAAGAGTTTGGGTTGTTACAGATTTACTTACTAAACTATCAAATAATAATTACTCATTGTTTCCAACGAGATTTAAGCTTCATGGTCCTCTTGTAGTAATGTTCCAGACTATGTATCCTACTCTCCACAAGAATAAGTCAAAACTTCGAAAAGCTGTTGTCAGGGTCTCATGTGTGAATATCCATATTCATCACACTGGGCAGGGTAATTGGAGTCGTCGGAGTCCTCGGTGTTTGATTCGTCTGCAAAACGAACATGAGCTAGCTTCATTAGGGGTAGCTCGGAGGCATTCGTCGTCACAATTGATGAGGTAGTCATCGTTGTGATACTATATTGTGAGAGAGAGGACAATGACGAATGCGAGGGAGAAGACAACAACTAATGTGATGAGAAGGCAATGTGAATGCAATTAGGATTTAAAATTTGACGTTGCTTGTTTGCCATGTCAGCCACCACCTAGTCAATGTTGCTATAGTGGTGTGAAAATAACATTATCCTTAAATTTGATGTAATATATGAGCATAAGATTTGTGAAAATATATCCAATAAACAAAAAAATAATTATCATATCCATCTCTCTTCATCCAAGAGCATATATTTATTTTTTTCAAATATTATGTACATTTAAGGTAATCAAAGATATTAAATTATTATGGAATCTCAATTAAGTTTAAGGATTATTTAGTAGGAGAAAATTTATGTGTAAAATAATTTGATTGAATATCATTATTGATTGAATATTATTTGTTGTGAAACTTATATACATAAAAAAAAAAATTCTATTATTCCTATATAATTTTTAGCATATACTCTGGTATAAGAGTAATATTTTTGTTGATCTATCTATAATCATTACTCAGTCTGTCGTTGGTTGGGCTGGTAATCTAAATTTAATATTACAAACAAAGATTTTTATTTTTATTTACTTTATACCTGTAACTCATGCCAAAAAAATAAAAAAGTTTTATCGCGTTTTTATTCACAGGATTGCCATAAATTAACCACAGCCAAAACAAAATCACACCTACTCAGTCGGCCCTATCCACGGCGTCTTCTCCGTTACGCCGGCGGCTATCCCATCAACATCGGGGCAAAGAAGAAGAAATAGAAGAGGAGGAATTGGAGGGGGCATTCCAAGGAGTCATGTCCATGGGGTAGCTCCCCAGAACGCGGAGGAAGGAAGTGAACTCCTGAATCTCAGCCAGGGCGTTCTGTGCGCGCTGCTCGGCCATGGAAGCCTCAAAGTCGATGTAGAAGAGGTACTCGAAGTGCTTGGCGGTGCCGACATTGGCGTCGTCGACGAGCCGTATGGGGCGGTTACGGTGCGGGCGGCTCTCGATTTTGGTGAGGGAGATGTCGCGGAACGCGAAGGCGGAGAGGACTCTAAAAAGGAGCGACTTGCCCTCGCTGTCGTGGGCGTAGACGATGCTGGTCTTGAAGGGGCGATCGGTGCGGGGGATGATGGGCTCGCGGGCCAGCATCATGAACCGCGTGATGTTCCCGGAGTCGTCCTGGATGCCGTTGGCGAGGATCTGGAGGCCGTAGAGCTCGGCAGCACGGGAGGAGGCGATGACGGCGGCGTCCCGAAGGCCATTTGCTGCGACGAACTGGGCGGCGGCGGCGGTGTCGTCGAAGGACTCGCGGGCGACGTTGAGGCCGAGGGAGGTGAGGGTGTGCTCGCACTGGGCGAGGGCCTGGGGATGGCTGATGACGCGGGTGAGGTGGTCGATTCGAACTCCAGGGAGGGCGAGGAGGCAGTGGTGGACGGGAAGCTGAACCTCGCCGACGATGTGGAGGCGGTGGCGGAGGAGTAGATCATAGTTACGATGGATGCTTCCGCCCAAGGAGTTCTCGACGGGGAGAACGGCACGATCGGCGATCCAGAGCTCGACGGCCTGGAAGGCCACCTCGAACTGGTCGCAGGGGATGGCCTCGCAGCTGGGGTAGGCGCGGCCGGCGGCGGACTCGCTGTAGGCGCCGGGGACGCCCTGGTAAGCGACTCTGAGGGAGGATCCGTGCATTGGGGCGGGGGAGAGGTCCGAAATCGTCAGAGCTTTGGGGAGGTTGTTGCAGATCGGAACCAGATCTAGGGTTGTTGGGTCAGATCTGAGGCCGTTGATGGGGACGGGGGAGCGGTTTTCATCTTCGGCTTCGGAGGCCTGTTTCTTGGAGACGGCGACTTTGCTGGAGAGGATCGCACAGGCGCTCAGCCAATCTGCGCGGGAAGAGCCGACAGCGCCGTTGGAGGAGAGATCCGCCCGGTGTGCGCAGCTGATGAGGTTCATCCGGTGGGGGAATCGCCGACAGAGACCGACGGAGGAGGGCAAGTGGCTTGGGAGGCGGTTCGATAGAATTGCCTCCATGGATGAAGATCGAAAGCTTGCTGGTTTAACTTCTTTCTTCGATTAGTCTTCTCGATTGAAGGGAGGGGGACTCTAAGCTTGAGTTGTTCTCGAAGGAGAAGAACCCCAAGCTGACAGAGAAAGCCGAAGATTTTATAGAGGTTTTGGGTGGGAGACGGGGGAATGGATCTGCGAGGATTTGGGGAAAATGGGAAGAAACGGGGAGAAAACCTGCGGTTAGGTTAGGTGCCTTCAGTCAATACACTACCTACCAACACCGCACACGTGCCGTTTCTCCCATACACGCGAACATCCGAGCGAACTAAACGCAGCCCTTTCCTTTTTTTTTTTCTCTTAAGAATGCTAATCTAAGAGGTGGATTCAAAACCCATGATTATATGAGAATTCTGAGAGTTAGTATCTGAAATTATGATCATTGAAGTTAGGGTTCGAAGCATATGATGTGATTTCGGAGTATGTCCTAATTTTTCTTCATCTCAAAAAATAAAATCGAGTCTGCAAAGCAAAAGAGAAAACTTTTGTAATTCATTCAGAAAATTCAAATGACATGAATCGATGAAAATAAACGAGAGGCATAGAGTAAGCTTTTTCAAATTAAAAACCACAATAATAAGAATGCGCATATGTGCCCCATTTCTATTAAAATCAACATTTATGTAAGCGATTAGAATTCGCTAGCTGAAAAACTTGCATCTATTCCACTAATTCTGAAGCATCCAACCCAAGTTATAGCTATCACTGCCCATTTAAATATTGTCGTTTACATATGTTTTAAGGATTCGAGTTGATAGAATCATTTAGACATTGCCATGTCTCAATGATGCCTCTAATGATATATTTAATGTGAGTAAAATTAGTCATGCATTTGAAATGATGTTAAAAAGGACAGAAAATTTTATTCCATCCAGCAATCTGGATCACCGCTCCAAGACTAGTGAGTGAAGCTCGTTTCATCCATTTTTCCATAACATTTATATCTTCAAAATTCTGATTAATATATTAGGGGATAAGATACTTACCAACCAAATGATGAGTCAATTTCAAGACGTGAAAAGGGTAAGGGCATGAAAAGATGAGATGCATATGGATGTCATTCTTAGTATGACATAAGATGCAATTTTTCCAACAGTGGATTCCCTTAAGATTGAGAATATTGACAGTTTTAAATCCTTTCTTTGTTGTTTTCCACATAATACATTTGTATTTGAGTTTATATCCCTTTGTTTATGTCACATTACTCCAATAAACATTGTTCAAATGAGGGAAAAGAAACCATGTACATCTTTAAAGGTGAAAGAAGACTTGCCTTTAAGAAGATATGTTTCTTGAATATTATCCCATGTGATGAAAGGGCTCATGATTGAAAGCGCAGTCGCCAGCTTGTTCCATAATGGAGAGGCTAATTTGTTTGGTGAGACTTCAATTAGTTTTAATCAATGTGTTTTTCACCATTCAGTAAAAAGAGAGTTGTTGCATAGAAAATACTAGCTAAGAGAAATTTTGTAACTGATAATAAGTTTGCTTGGATTGATAGTACCAAAATCTCCAAAATGAATGAGGACATCAATTGTGTCCTGAGCTATAGTGTAGAGCTTCTTTAAGTTGGACCAGTGATCTAAAAATCTTGAGCATATACTATTGATTATTCGAATAATGCTTAGAAGGATATGAAGAGTTCGGAACCAATGCGATAATAAAGGCCAACCAGAAAAATTTAAAGGTTATTGTGTAACAACCCAGGTTGTTACTTTGCTCAATTAAGACTAATCTGAATCTTAATTAAGTTTCTAAGTCACTAATTAAGTGATTTGAAGCAAATCTCTGAAACCTAGGTCAAACCAAGAAGTCAACAAAGTCAAAGCAGGAATTCTGGAAAATCCCAAAACCTGGAAATTTGACTTTTTATTTAGACCTCAGATTGAAAATCTGACTTCGCCATTGCATTCAGAACACCCAAATTAGCTAGGGGTGAAATTTTGGAGGCATTTGGAAGTCGTTGACTTTTCGTCAAATATTTTAATATTATTTAAATACCCTAAATAATTAAATAATTAAATACTCATTGAAACAAAAATCTGAGTGCGCCGTTGCATTCCTCACCCTTCAAATAGCTAGGGGTGATTTATTGGAAATTTTTGGAATGCTTTTAGTTAGCTAATTTTAATTAATGAAATAGATTTAAAAATAATTAAATAATAATTAAATTAAATGGGTTAACGGTAACCGTCCGTTTACTTAAAACGCCGTTACCTGCATTAGACGCCGTCGGGTCCATCCGTCAATCGGGGCGAAAGAATCGTGGCCGTCTTCTCTGCGAAGGCCACGCGTATCGCGAGGGAGGGTCGCGCGTCGCCGTTCCTCCACGTCGCCTCGCCACACGTCGATCCCACCGCTCCGGCCTTAGGATTTAGCCTCTGATCGATTCCACTTCTCGATTACGCTCGAATCGATCCATTTCAGAGATCAGAGGTGCTCGGATTAATCCAGTGAGTTCTCAGCCGTCGAATATAGGTACATCCTGATTTCCTCTTATTGCAATAATTTCTCAATCGCATGAGTTCGAAATGTTATTTCAATGTATGGATTAATGATTGTGCGGTATGGATTGGGCATAAAATTTGTAAATCATCCTGAAATCGCTTCTCGTCCACAGTTGATTCCGTTAGATTAGGTTAAAACTCGGGGCAGGGACATCTAGGGTTGAAGTTTGTGATTGACTTGAGTCATTATAGAACTCGATTCAACCATTGGCGTGAAGGTCTCGTCACTGCCAATCCATTTCCGAGTGAGCTAGGTTCTGTCACCGTCGAAGTCCGCCGGAAATTGAAGCCCTAGGTGTCAAACCCTCGGGGCTCTGGCAGAAGAGGAAGGCGAAGAGACGGGTCAGGCCGAGTTGACCCGGGCCCAGCCTGATCACTCGGAATCCGGGCATCCGAGTGACGCATGGCATACATCCAGCAGCTCCGCGTCGGTGGTGGGACCCACTTTTGACCAGCCGCGTCAGCCGGTCTAAATCCAGACAGAGGTGGGCCCCGCATGTCTGTCCCAGCCAATCGCGGGCCGCCGCGTGTCCTGTAGAAAAATAAATAATAAAAATTTAAAATATAATAATAGACAGTTAAATATAATTGATTTATAATTATATATATATGTATAATAACAGATTTAATTTAATTCAATTAACACTATTAAATAATTAATTAATTACCAAATTTCAAACACTAATAACTCCTAAAATATACATCCAAATTATACAAATAAATATATTAAATTAATCAGAAAAATATAAGGAATTTATTGATGCCATTCAATTTTCTGTAGGATCAATATTTAATAAAGTGATCATTTAGGGTTTAATTAAGTTCAAAATTATGTCTCAAATATTCAATTAATCGTAACTTTGTGTAGATTGATCCAAATATACCCAATATGGGTCTTAAAGTGATCAGAAAACCCTAAGGATTAATTTGATAGTATTTATCTTGCTGTTTGGATTAGTTTGAGCCTAATCACATTTAGGACTAAACCCTAATTAAGTTAATTAACCCTAGAACTTCAATTGACCATAACTTGGTCAATTGAGCTCCAAATTTGATGATCCATAGGTCCATTTAGATCAGAAGAACTTAATTAATAATAATCCATAAAAATATTTTAGATCCAATGGTTAGATTTGCTAATCACCCTTAATTGCTTTAAACTTTGATTAGTGAATTTTAGCAAATTTAGTAACTCAAATTGAGAGTTTTAAATTTCAGAGGACTCCTAGATCCATTTAGAATCAATCCATAAGGTTGGATTAGTATTTGAGTGATTAATTTTGTTAATCACTCACTAATCATACTAAACCCTAATTAGGTCTTAACTTAGTCAAATTAGATCCAAATTAAGCCTACCACATATCATTAAAATCAGTGGGCTATTTGTAATTCATAGTCACTGATTTTGCTTGATTTGGACACTAATTGGCAAAAATTAGAATTTTGACCCTTAATTAAGTATTCCTTAATCACCTTAAAATCAGTGGGCAAATTTAGGTTATATGGAAAGCTTAGGCAGTAAAGAACATTAATCTAAAAGAAAATTTAGCTTTCACTTAGTCAAATTACTAAATTACCCCTTATGAGTCAAAATCACTAATTTGATCTCATATAGCTTATTAATCACCCAAAATTAACTTAGTTGTTGTCTAATCTTATATTAGACAATAAGAAACATTTTCCAAAAGAAAATTTCAGAATTTAAGCCCTAGATCAAAATTTGATCTTTTGAACCCTTAAGTAGAGGCAAAATGGTCATTTTGTCCAAATTTAGGGTTTAGCCTTTAAAAGCCCTAATTTCAATTTCAAATCACTAAATTCAGTAAATAGAATGATTCATAGTTGAAATTAATCAAATTTAAGTCTAAATTAAGTTTTGATTAAAATCTCAGAATTTGCTCATTTAGAAAATTCATAAGTCCTAAGTGAGAGTTCTCTTTCCTTAATTATTCTTAGACCCATCCTTAGGTCTTATAACATTAGTTAGGATGTGTGTCTTGAGAGATACTCTTAGTAATTAAGAGCCTTAGTTCTTAAGATTAGGAATAGATCTTAAGTTAGTATTCATCTATTGAGTAAATTGAGTTACTCAAATAGGTGAAACCTTGAGTTTTCTAGTTTATAGATTTTCTTAGTTTATTAAATAATTATTTGATCTTTAAACTTTAGAACTAAGAATAGAGATCTATCCTAATGAATTTGATTTATCATTAGGATTTGTCTTAACCTAATCTGTGAGTTTGGGTTCTAAACCTTAGACCCTTAGTTATACCTTTAGATTAAGTGATTAGACCCCATCATCTGGAGTCTAATTCTTAATCTTTTCATCTTGATTTGGCTAATCAAGATGAGGTTGGGATGAATTAAATTACAAAATTAGGTCGCTGATTTATTCATTTTAACCAAATAGTCATCTTTTGATTAAGTTATAATTAGGATTTGGCCAGTCCTAATTATCTTCAACAAGTAGGATTCGTGATTCTAAGTTACAGAATGTGTAAGAGTTATTGATTCTGAAACTTATGTAACTTAGAGTAGATAGAACGAATAAAGTAGACAACAAAGGATATCACCTGTGTTTTATATAGAGTTTTCTTGCACTTTGATTTTGATGCTTCGCATTCCTTGATTTTTGAGCCTTATACCTTGAACATATATTATGTACTTAAGATATTTGATGAATATCTTATGTTAATTTTGAACATTCATAAAAAGCATTGTGTTCGTTTCACAAGTGGTTTGTAAGGTGTAGCTTGATTAGTATACCTCTTCGATCAACCCGTTCGGGGTCGGCAACCTTTCGAGGGTTTAATGTCCGACAGTCTATTGGCCATGCCTAGTCCGAGTGATAGGATGGATAGACTCTTGCCCTACTGACTACAGAGTCAGGATTCTGATATGGATATACTAATTCAAGTACACTTACATTCAGTTCTCTCTTAACTCATCAGGCTAAGAGTTTCAGTGATGTTCAGTTCAGAGTTTCTTAGCTCATCAGGCTAAGAATTGTTGAGTTCATATTCAGTTCAGATGACTTATACAGTTACTATAGATTCAGTTTACAGTTATTGTTTTACTAGTATATTCTGCATTTCAGCACTGTTTTACTTACAGCTTTCCTGCACGTGTTTTTATATAGGATGCTAGATTTACTTACTGTTTTCATATGCTCACATAGTATGTTAGTGTTTTCAGTTTTATACTGTTCAAATTATGTCACCTAGCATATTTTGTTTGATCATATGCATATTTAGGTTGTATTATCTTACAGTTTTACATTTCTTTTACTTACCTGTTTTGTGTTGCAGTTGCTTGGAGGAGGTATGTTTTACTTCCTTTTTGTTTAGTTATAAACTATGGTTTATAACTTATTACAGCTCTTTTGCACGCTTTTCTGCACCTATTTTTGCTCAGTTCTATTTTTTTTATGGTGATATTCAGTTAACTTAAATAAACTCTTACCCTAAAATGTACTTAGACTCATTGTCTAACCAGTTTTTCTTTTGTTGGCTGGGGCCCTACCATTATGAAACTGATAATGGTAGGTTCTGAGTTTGTTGGTTTAGCAGATCCAGTGGAGAGTTTGCCATTGGAGGAGGTGCCCGTTCTTGAAGATCCTTAGCTTTAGTTTTTCTTCCAGTAAGATTGAGAGTTTTCTTTCAGTTCTTTTAATCTCATTAAATGTTGTAATAATACAGGATTATATTTCTTTTTCAGTACTTTACTTATTCTGTATTGTTGTATTTATACTGTATTGGATGGATGTTACGTTTTATGCTTCCGCACTCTGAGTTCATGTATGATCATTTAGTGATAGTATTTCTGGATTGAATGGTAAAGTCCTTATTTAAATTGGATTAATACGTGTATCTAATCCAACCTTAAGTGGGGACCTTGTCATTTGGTGACCCCCCCACCGTAATCACGTTAACTTAAGGGTTAACAGGACCACGGCGGGGCAGGGCCGCCACATATTGTCTACCCGTAAGAGGAAAGTATTTATGTGCTCATCCCGCTATCCAAACCTAAATTTTATCAATAAGAAGTTCGCATTGTTCAGCTTTTAATCAGCCGAGCTGAACTGTAATCCCCAAGTACTTTAAATGAAAACTCTTCGCCTTTAAAAGAAGAATCTTAGCCAAGTTTATGAAATTAGTAACCTGATTGGAGAAATAAATGAAGCATTTATTCTCATTATAAGAAATACTATATGCTGTGAAAAATTCATCCAAAACAACATTTAGAACTAGTAATATTGACTTTTGAGGCTTCTTCAAATAATAAAATAATTAATTATAACATTGTTTAATTTAATTAATTAACTGCTTAATAGTATTTAATAATTATTTGATTAAGATAAGGATTTATTTAATATTATCTTACTATTAATAGTTATTTAATTAGTCCTAATCTAATTTAATCATTATTTATAGTATTATGATATATAATATTAATTAAAGGGCTCTTAATTAATTTTAATTAAACTACTAATTACAGTTACTGATTATTATAATATATTATTAATTAATAATTTACAATTACTGATTATTATAATATATTATTAATTAATAATTAAATTATTGTTTACTATTTAATAATAGGTAAGATAATCTTAATTAATTAGCCTTACTGTTTAATTAATTATCATTAATCAATTAATAATTTAATAATAAGTATATAGTTTAAATTAATTAATAACTGTTTAATTGATTAATTAATAGTTAACAATTAATAATTAACAACTAACTGATAATTAATCAATAGTAATAAATGAACTAACCCTCTACTAAGTTTAATTAGTCATAATTAATTACAGTTTAGCAATAATTAATGACAGAATAAAATCTAATTATTACTGTGTGTCGAATGAGACTCGTGGGATCCACAGCTGCCACGTGGCGCCTTCATATTGGCTGCAGTAGTCGTGGTGGGTCCCACTGCTGATACGCGACCGGACAGGTGGGCCCACCCGGACACGTGGCAGTTCCTGGCAGGGCGCTGCGCAGTGCGTGGGTCCCACCGCCGCAGTCGAAGAGATGCAGCGAAAGGAGTAGGCCCCACGTGCCACGCGTCGGGTCCACAAACTACCACGTGATTTTTTGGGCCCCACACGAACACATGCCAGACAAAGGCGACCACGTGGCAAAGTGAGGCTGGGCCACGCAGCGAGATGGACCCCACCTGCGCCACGTGTGGCACACGTGGACCCGGACCCACCCCTACGCGGGTCGGTCCCGACCCGACCCGAAGCCCGTGACCGAAGGGTGAGAACCAGCCTGATTCGACTCTAGGGTTCGGCGAAAACCGAACCCTCCGGGGAAGAATCACCCGATTCGTCCGATCGGGGGAGAACCAACCCGATAGGACCGTTGGATTGATCGAGTAGAGTGTGCTCTACACATGGACACTTAGATCATAGGAATCGACAAAGGATCGGGGAAGATCGAAGTATTTGAAGCTATCGATCGTCGGTTATGATTCGACTCTTGTGCTCCTGAGACGCCCGCGCGCAATCCTGGAAAAAACCTGGCTCGGGACGATGGGGAGGGTCGACCCACAGGCGGACCTGGCGAGGTGCACTGAGCCCTGGGTTGGCTGGATCCACGGCGGATCTCCACGTGGCAGCGGCGGAGGTTGCGAGGTAGGGGATCAGATCCGTCGGTCGTATGAAGGCGCCGTCTGATCAGGCGGCGCCGTCAGCTACAGTTGACGGCGTCGTTTATATATGTAACAGCACCGTTAAATAATAAAATAATATATTTTTTTCAAAATTCCAAAATTTTCAGATATGTTTTCCTAGCTATTTATGGTGTGAGGAATGCAACGGCGAGGTCAGATTTTCGATCCGACGAGTATTTTATTTCCTCGATTTGCGGGGTATTTAAATATTATTAAAATATTCGTCAAAATTTTTACGACTTCCGATTGACACGAAAACATCACCCCTAGCTAATTTGGGGGTAATGAGCGCGATTGTGAAGTCCGTTTTTTGATTTGAGATCATTTTAGATAGGTCAATTTTTAGGGTTTTTGGATTTTTCAGAAATCAGGATTCGACCCATTTGACCCCTGATTTGGACTGGGTCTTTGAGGTTAACTCCTAATGACTTAATTAATACTTAAGATTAGATTTAAGACTAAGATTAGTTCTAATTGATTAAGGTAATAATTTGGGTTGTTACACATGTGCACAAGCAAGTAACTGTTTGATACAAGAAATTAGTTTTTGTTATTGACTAGTAGAATATTTGCAAGGAATGTATCTACTCTGTTATTATGGTATTTATGGATGTTAAAATGGTGTGTCATATGTTGCTATACTAAGCCCAATAGGATCATGGGATGTGAATAGCTACGTTGGGTTAGTCCTACTGACATAATAGCGAGTCCCCCATAGAGAGGGAGGTCAAAAAAGATGGGAGTGCTTAAAGGAGTTAAGACTAACAATAGGGAGCAGCGTGGAGGGACTAGAAGCCAAATAAGGCTCACCATAGCCCCTTCAATAAAAAATAATTTTTTGAAAAAGAAGTTATATTATTAAATATATATCTAAGTATATTGATATATTCATAAATTATAAATATTTGAAACTTTATGTTCTAATTACAACAGTAATAGTGTTACTGAATATTTCTTTGTACACAATACAACTAATAAAAATTCTTAACTTCAAAATTATATAAGAAATTCAAGTATTATTCGAATGAAAATATCAACTTAAAATTAAAAAAAAGATTTTATAGAAAAAAGTTATTGATAAAATAAGTGCAAAACAAATATGGAGATGTTAAGGTGAATGAGTGAGTAAATTTGAAAGAAACTAATGATAAATGAGTTCATTATAGTAATGTTTGAGTAGCTCCAATAGTAGATAAGATTAAGCTCTATTAAAAAAATTTGAGTATATGAATTATGAATTATGCCCATATTAAAAAAGAGAAAAATGAAAAAAAAATGTTGTACCATTAAAAATCACGTGCACAATGAAAATAAAAAAATTATCATCAAACAACTTTATATTGCTATATGTAAAAAATTTTATCATCAAACAACATATAAATAGATATATTTGTATACATTTATTCCTTAAATATCAAGTATCCGTTATGTATATTTTATATTATTATTTCAATGCCACAATTTATTTTAATATAAATCAACTACTAAAATATAATTATAAATATATATATATATATATATATTCGTGTTCAAAATGATAACTTGAGTCTACATGTTTTTTTTTTTAAATATTATTTATTTAAATTAATGTGCTTGAATTTTTACACATTCTCTCATGTAGCTTTTCTCTCTTCCATATGTATATATATAGATATAGATTATTATTATATAATTATAAATAAAAAATATTACTTAACTTTCAATGAATGATTAAGAATTTAAAATATACATTTTTATGAGTCTCACAAATAAAAGTGAATTTAATTATAATTTTTTATTTTATTTAACTCTCTAAATCTTAAATATTCATATTTTTTAGGTGATATATAAAAACTGTATAACAAAATTTTTTGAAATGACTTTGATGAAATCAATTGTAATGGCCTTCATTAAGCACCTTTATAAATACTCATCAAGATACTTTTGATTAATCTTGCCAAATACTCCAACATAATTAGTGAATCTGAATATAATGTTAAAATAATATTAATAGAAATTAGTTAATTAAAATAATAATTGTAAATTTATTTAATACAACTAAACATAGAAAAAAATATGAAGTCGTGAAATAAATTTTTTATTATATTTTTATTTGTTTATAAATTAAATTTTATTAAATAATAATATCATAACCAATTAAATAGAAACTCTTTGCACCCCCCGTAAATGTAACGTTCTCTTTTCTTTCTTATTTCGTTTTGAATGTGAAGAAGGTAAGAGTTTCCGCTCCCTTTCGCGCGAAGAAACCGGACGGCGTCAACGCGTCGCTATCTCATTTGCCAGCCACCCATCTTAAAATGCGCCTGCGGGGACATCGTCAGCGTCGCCCAAATCAGTACCCAAGCGCGATGGACGGAAGGGGGCGCATAGAGCTGGAATCCATCTCCTGCCGAGGAGTGAAAGCATTCTTCAACCTCTTCCAAAAACCCTCCGCCTATGCCGTCGTCTCCATTGCCTCCGCCGCCGTCGACGGCCGACAGAAACGCAACCTGCAGAGCCAGAAGACGTCGGCCGACCACAAAGGCGGCGAGAATCCAGAATGGGATCAGATCATCCGATTCGCTCTCGACGAGGGGGATTTCCCGGATCTTTATCTTGAATTCTCGATCAAGACACAGGGCAGCTTCCCCCTTCTCGGCTCCAGAGTCATCGGAAAGTCCCGGGTTCGGATCACCGATTTGTCCGACGGATACTCTTCCGATGAAGTCCGACGCGCCAGCTATCAGATTCGATGCCCCGAAAGCAAGCCCAACGGCATCCTGACCTTCTCCTATAAGATGAATCTTCCCGGGATCGAGTCCCGCGCTGCTCCAATCCCGCCGAAGATCAATCTTCCGTCTCTCGATCAAAGGCACCCTTCTCCTCCTGCGCCGAAGCTCGATTCAGGGTACCATTCTCTTCCGCCTCTCCATCAAGAGTTGTCTCCTCCATTGCCATTTGTTCAGGAGTTTCCTTCTGCTCCAACGTCTGATCTGGGGTTTTCACATTCACAACCGTTCGATCGGGGTTTTCCACCTGCTCCGCCGTTTGTTCAGGCGTTTCCTCCTGGTCCACTGCCCGATATGGGGTTTTCACCATCGCAACCGTTCGATCGAGAGATTCCTCCTGCTCCACCGCCGGATATGGGGTTTTCACCTTCGCAACCGTTCGATCGGGAGATTCCTCCTGCTCCACAGCCCAATCTGGGGTTTTCATCTTCACAACAGTTCGATCGGGGTTTTCCTCCTGCTCCGCCGTTTGCTCAGTCGTTTCCTCCTGCTCCACCGCCCGATCTGGGTTTTTCACCTTCACAACCGTTCGATCGGGGTTTTCCTTATCCGCCGCCGCCATTTACTCGGGCGTTTCCTCCTGTTCCACCGCTCGATCTTAGGTTTTCGCCTTCACAACCGTTCGATCGAGGTTTTTCTCCTGCTCCGTCGTTCTATTTAGGGATTCCTCCGGCTCCACCGCTGGATCGGGGAATTCCTTCGGCTCCGCCGATCGATAACTATGGATCTTGGCCGGCGCTGAGGGTAAGTATTTATCCGCCTCTACCGATGGCGGGAGCAGAGCCCGAGGACTGTTTCTGCTATCCTCCACCGTCGGCATGGAACGGGCGGGGATTGAGCCGGCATGCCTCTTTCTCTGGACCTGAGTTCTCGAATGGGAGCGGTTATACTCAGCCGGCGGCGACAGCGCCGTCGCCGGCGTTTGGGACGACGACATGTCCGCCGTCGACGTCCTGTGGTTATCTTTATCCGCCGCCTCAAGGTTCGTGCGATTACTGCAATTGAGAGCGAACTTGCTTGATATAATCAACGCATGTAATTGGTTCCATGTGATTTACGAATGTGAAGGAAGCGTGGAAGAAATATTCTCAGAGATTTCTTTTTTATAAATGGGCGAGTTTTTGTTTGCACATTCAAAGAAGATTCATGCAATTGGTCTCTAATGTTGGTGAAAGTATTAGGAAATAAGATAATGTTTAATCTGCTCTTAATCGTACGATTAATTCTGTATGCATGCACCATCTAAGACTATATTATTCAATCTTATCTACTATTGGAACGCAGATCCATTTCTCTTTATATCTATACTCCCACTGAGTCCACTTAAGCTTTCTCGAGCTCTCCTCCATTTCGTTCAACCAGCTCGGACTTTGTTAAGAATATTGCTACACTCACACACTCATATGCATCAAATATATATTTTATTGATATATATTCTTATATAAACATAGTATTTTCAAATCAAAATTATCATTATATCATAAATTCACAATCAATTTTAACATATCATTATTTTTTTTAGAAATTATATTTACTTGAATAATTCCTTTACATAGCTCACCTAACTCATACTATATTCTTGTATTTAATATACATAATTAATCTTGTTTAACATATATAATTATTTTAAGAGTTATAATATTCAAAACTACACATATATCTCACATCCTCTTTACTTTTAATATACTATCATTTAAAATCTCATTCAAATTATTGCCCAATTCATATCATGTGAAGAAATATTGAATCGCAGAGCTTCTCGTTCATGCCACTGATGTTTGCCTCCAACATCTCAGCACGAACGAGCTCCATCTTCTGCGTGTCTTCATCCACGACTTTGTTCCATCGAAATCGTTAAAATCGAACGATTTTACCGAACGATTTCAAATTCAAAAGAAATCAAATTTATTCAACTCAAATGGTTACCCTAAACCCTAAACCCAATATATATATATATATATATATATATATATATATATCTTAAAAAAATTTAGGGTTGTAATTTTATCTCATAATATTACTTGAAATACTACATTTTTAAATCCTCTATGCAAAATAGAAAAATCTAATATTTTTTGAAAAATTATCAAATAATATTAAAGTAATTTCATTACATTTTACTTTAATTTATAATTTTTTAAATTTTTTCATGACAAATAATTTCAACAAATTTGTAATGCTGGTTCGATAAAATTTGAACCTTCTATTAGAGACTTAGGCCTAATAGTTGATTCATTGCAATAATTATGCTCGCATTAGTGATAAGTTTAATTAATTTAAGTGATTAATTGCTATAATTTAATTGCTAGATGGGTTTTATTATTATAACTAATATAATAATATATAGGTGAAATAAGTTTTGTATA
Source organism: Gastrodia elata (assembly GCA_016760335.1). Lineage (NCBI taxonomy): Eukaryota > Viridiplantae > Streptophyta > Magnoliopsida > Asparagales > Orchidaceae > Gastrodia > Gastrodia elata. Next base: position 3,820,596 of record CM028678.1, on the reverse strand, counting down.
ATTTTGTGGTTATAATAATTATTTAAATTATAAATTTATAAATAATAAAATTACAGTTAAATATTTAAATCAGCTAGAGTTAAAGGTAGCTAAGGTGGATGATTAATATTCAACCATTGCAGTTCCGCCATTTATATATGAAAGTTCGCTAGATTGAAAGGTAGTCGACGCAATCGAGCTTTTGCACTCGGATTCCGTTGACAGGAACGATTGCAGGGATCCATTTCTCCATGAGAATTGCTTCTACGTTTTCTTGATGCTATTTAGGAGTTTTTTCAACTTTGTGTTCTTCGGATCGCGATAGCACCTGTGAGGAACTTTTTCTTCTTCATGGCTGCTTATTTTCACTAATGTGTTTCCTTATTTATTAGCCTTATCGGTTCTCCTGTATTGCGAACGGGATCGATCTGTTTTCGTGTTCTTCAATTTCTGGCTTTTGTAGCAGGATCTTCTTGGTGTTTTATTGCTTGGGTTTAGGAATCAGTGCATTAGAACCTTATACAAAGATGCAGTCTTTTGCGTATGTGTTAAACTGTTTGGACCCAATTAGGATTGCAAGATCCCGGAGTTAAGATTCCTTAATTTCATCAATTTGTGAGAACCGATAGAATAAAATCCCTCTGTACACTTAACCATTATTCCATTTTTGCAAAGATTAGGGCATTATAATTTAAGCGGTTGGTTGAACGAGTGAGAGGTATAATGAGGATGTGGGAGATATAATATATCTAACTAGCTGAACTTATGCTTTGATTTGCTAATTCCTAATTAGTCCATTGAAGTAGTAAAGGATATTACGCAAATAAATCCAATTTAGTTCTAATTAATCTTTATTACCATCCCAATTAGCTAAAATACTTACTATAAATTAATTATTTATTGTTTAACATAACTATTTTATTTTATCTCATACCTAATCTTATTTATTTTTAATGTTTTCTATAAAACATTTTTTAAACTCAAAGTAATGTATAGTTAAATAACTAGGCATACTAAGCATTGTTTTAAAATTAATTATTCAATGCAATGAAATGCAAGTTTCGATAATCTATATTTAATTAAGTGTAATAATCTTTAATTACCATGAAATTCTTAAACTAAGACATTTATGTTGCATGCCATAAATATTTCTAGTTGCATGCCACCAAGTGGGGATGCTTGATTCAGTCTTTGTTTCACTTAAGATTCTTATCTAAACTAAGGCAAGTTGTTAAGATGGTTAAGCATTTTTTGCTATTATAGATAAGGGGACCTTAACTTGATAAATTGTTTGGTACATAAGTATGAATTATAATAAGTATTATATTATATTGAATATAATATTATAATTGAAATTAGTAATGCTACAACTTTTATTGCATTAATTATTTAGTCTAATAAACTAATTAATTAATATGAATTAAGACTAAATCGTTATTATGCAATTATAAATTATAATTAATAAAATGCATTAATTAATAATGAATTAATGATGCAATTATTATTATATATGCTATGTTAATGAATTAATACAATTAATAATGAATTTTAGCTAATTTATTAATAATGTAATAAATAAATAGTAAATTAATTACAAAGTTAATAATTACTTATAGTTATTTTTTATATAAATATTGTTTTAATTATGCTAATGTTCTCTTACAAATATATTGTTAGGTGTGGAACCTAATTGGATCACTAAAGGAGGTGCCAACAGAGTTTTGTTGGGTTTCGGGCAAGACTACACTAGCCGACAGCAAACTGGCGCTCTGGCGCTCCCCGGGCGCTCTACAGGGCTTGTAGCCCTAGGAAGGGGCACCCAAACATGCCCCTGGCGCACCCAGGCGCCAGTGGAATAGAGAAGTGGGAACCTAGCCCCAGACGTCCATCGTGAGTCATACGCGAAAATAGGCTCCCTGTGGGAAATTGTGGGCGGTTTCAGGCGATTTTGAGCTTGTTTTAAAGCCTGTTGGAAGCTCTAATTAGTAAGAAAAAGGGTTTGAGTGCTTCTCGAGATTAACAGAGAACTCTTGTGAGAATACTTGAGAGAGATTTTGAGAGGGTGTTGAAGCGAGATAGGGGTTGGGTGTGTTCCTTTGTGGAGTTTGTCATATTCTTGTTCTTCCAAAGGTTCAAGTCTTGGTTTGTACTATGTAATTTTGTAAACTTTATATAGTGAATTTTTTGTGGTGGTATAGCTCCGTGGTTTTTCTCAAATTTTTAAGTTTTTTATGTAAATACTTGATTTTAGATATTTATGGTTTGTTCATTTGAAATCTGTGCTCTTGTGTGAATTTTGATTTTTGCTTTGGTAACTTCAACTCAAACTCATCATATAATTCTAACAAGTGGTATCAAAACGTGGTTTTATGGTTTATTAATTTGAGGAGCAATGACAGATGATGGGAAATACAAGATCGAGAAATTAAGTGGAATGAATTTTGTGTTATGGAAGATGCAAATCGAGGATTTGTTATACCAGAAAAAGTTGTACTTGCCTCTAGGAGGAGCCGAGAAGAAATCTGCAATTATAACTATTTTGAAACCTTATCAGGAAATGCGAAACTCGATGATATTGTGGGGCTTGTGTTGAATGAAGAAATTCAAAAGAAGGCTCGGGTGAAACTTCAAATTCAGCCTTAAGTGCTAAAAGCAGAAGAAAGGGAAAATTGAAACCAGAAAAAGGTAAGGCTGAGTGCTGGAACTGTGGAAAAAGAGGGCACTTGAATAACTATTTCGCCCTGAAGAAGTTAGGTGGCATAAACCAAGTTGTGAGTCATTTTGCAAATATTTCGGCAGATGATGTCGAAGATGTGTTGATTTTAACTTTGGAGAGTACAAAATCATGGGTTGTGGATTCTGGTGCATCCTTTCACACAACTCCTAAAAGGTGGTATTCAGAAATTACACTTGAGGTGATCTGGGAAAGGTCTATTTGGGAGATGAAATGGTATATGCAAGGATTATTAGAAAGGGTGATGTCGACATTAGGTTATCAAATGGATCGGTATGGAGATTAAGAGATGCCAAACATGTTTTGAATTTGAAGAGAAATGTGATCTATTAGTCAGATAGCCCATGCAGGCTATGTTACAACTTTCATCAGAGACTCATGAAAAGTGACGAGAGGTACTTTGGTCACAACTCAAAGCAATATGGAAGAGACACTTTATGTGATTAATAAAGCATTTAATTTTATTGCGGGAGCAGAAACTAAGACTAGTCTTTGGCACCAAAGACGAGGCCATATGATTAAGGGGTGAAGTCACATAAATTGAAGCTAGGAGTAGCTTCAATTGGACTTGGTACGTGATCAAAGGCTAGGTGAGCCACACCACATCCTTTGTAAGGATTGAAGACAATGGGAAGAATTTTCAGAGTTGAAGATGGTGTGATCGTAATAAGCCTTCAACTGGGAGATTTTGGGTGTGGAGCCTAATTGGATGGTGCTAACGGAGTTTCGGTGGGTTATGGGGGGTTTCGGGGCAAGACTACACTAGCCGACAACAAACTAGGTGCCTTGGCGTGCCTCCAGCGCCTACAGGGCCTGTATTTTGATGAGGGGGCACCTAGGCGTGCTTAGGCGCATGAACAGAGAAGTGGGCGCTCAGGCGTCCGCGGCGGGTCAGATGCGAAAATAGGCGTCCCGTGGACAATTATAAGTGGTTTTGGGCGATTTTGGGTTTGTTTTAAAGTCAGTTGGAAGCCCTAATTAGTCAGAAAAAGGGTGTGAGTGCTTCTTGAGATTAACAGAGAACTCTTGCGAGAAGACTTGAGAGAGATTTTGAGAGGGTGCTGAAGAGAGACAGGGTTTGAGTGTATTTTTAGATAGAGTTTGTCATCTTCTTGTTTCTCCAAAGGCTCAAGTATTGGTTTGTACTATGTAATCTTGTATTCTTTATATAATGGATTTCTTGTGGTGGTATGACTCCGTAATTTTTCCTAAATTTTGGATTTTTCACGTAAATCCTTGTGTTTGGATGTTTGTGGCTTGTGCATGTGAAATCTGTGCTTTTGTGTGAATTCTGATTTTTACTTTGGTAACCTAAACTCAAACCCATCGTATAATCATAACATATATGATATTGCTGATTAACGTTAATGTTTTTATTTTTATTTTTTGTTAATTATGCTTTTAGGTAGTTTTAAAAGCTACGTTTGCACTGCACCTTTTTCTAATAAAGACACTAAGCTTTATGTTTTTTTTTTATTGGAGACAATAACAATGCTCAAGCTCGTAGAAACTAGTGTTTAACTAAGAGCCTGTTTAGATGGATTTTGGGGCTTAACTGGTTGGGCCTAAGCTTAAGTTTAGGGGAATATTTTGGTTTGTTTTGTTGCTAATCCTTACTTAAGAATCATAAGCTGCAACCATCAGTTCTGTCAATATCATTACTTGTGTATTACTATTTTGATCATTGGATTTTTCCAGTACTTAAATGTTCTCAAGAATGAAGTCGTCTATAATTTCTTAAGGCAACTTTAAACATTTGAGTGAGTAGAGATTAAGGAATTAAGCACATAAAAAAGAAAAAGAAATTAATGACAATCTATTTATAGTTGTTCGGAGATTAATAAGCCTACATCAACTTTTGGGGGTTCTACTGATTGTCATCAAGTAAAAAAGATTGGTGCAAATGCACAGAATTGTAGATGTTGTTTATCTATGAGCACTGAATAAAAGTACTAGTAAACAAGTCTGCAACGAAGAGAGGAGAGAAGTTCTCTGTTGAGATTAAGAGTGTTATTTTAGTATATGAAATGCCACTAGAATGATTGATCTTGCTGATGTGTCTGTCACCTTATAACTGTATGAGTATGTAGATTTCTCAGTTTAGTTATGAAACTGTGTTGTCCATAAATGGATGCATCGGCTTTGATTAATCATCCTTTGATTGACTGCTTAAACATGTCAAACTACACTAGCCGAGCACATCGGGGAATGAGGCTATGTTGATTGATGAGTTTGGCATCTACATTAAGATCGGCTAATAACTGATTTGGCTATAATCCCTTGCTCAAGGCAACCAAGCGATGGTGTCATCAACAAATTGCAAGAAAGTGGGCCAAGCGAATGTTGGGATTGAATGGAAAATTTGCATATAGCTTTTTTCTCTCCAAACTTAGAGCACCACCTTCTGGGTTTTTAGAGCTAAGTTCTGCAAAGCACTTCTTCAATCTCTACTAGCAATCTTGAGTAGAACTAAGTTCACATAGAGAATGTCATTAGATTTGGACTTTTTTTTGAGGGAGGTATGGACAATTGGTCGAAGATCAAGTATGATAGAGACAATTAAATGATATCTGCTTCTTTTCTTGTCTCAACGAAGATTCAATTAATGCATGCGGAGGTTTGACAATGTCTACTATCAAGGAGCTTATTGTAGGCATTGATAAAGGAATAGAGGGTCCATTAATAGAGGAAGACTATTGTAGAGCTAGTCCCCAAAAGTGCAAAATTGGATACTGGAGTGTGCTTCCCCTTAAGAAAAGAGAAGAAACACACGAGGATTTTAAGATGAAAATAAACTATGAAGAGGATCAAGAAAATGTAGAAGCCATTTCTTCTCCATCGACTAGAGACAACAAAGCTGATGGGATAGACATAATAAGCATGATATATCGGATAGCTGAAAAATGTGGGAGAAACTTGTTGTACACTTGAATACAACTCAAACCAGCTGGGTTTTACTTAATAATTTGTAGGATTTTGAAGGTTGATACTTTTGGTTTGAAGAGTCATGTCAACAAATGGTTGTTGTCATCAATATATCTATGAGTTTGAGCCAAGTTAGGTCGGTTCCAGTCAATCAGTTAATGAGTGAATTTACTTTTGTTTCTCGAAAATCCCTGTTGTCAAGTTAGATGTGATGTAACTTATTTTAAACTAAAGTGGTTGCTGATTAAAGTCTTGAATAAGAATCAACAACTGTGAATATAAATTGAATACTTAAGAAAGGACATGTTCAAACTCCAGAGGCAATCGAAGGAATCAAACTTCAAACCTAAGATGAACGGTGACGAAATAAGAGACCCTTTCAACAAGATTGATGATAATCTCAGGGCTCTTTTTAGTGGTTTAAAATACAATGTTTTAAAGATTGATTATGTTTGTTCTTTTTTTTCGAACCATGAAAGATGAGAATGAATATATGGAAGAGTTGACCAACAATGAATATTAAATTTTGACTTTAATTAGTTGATCTTAATCATCTTAATTACTAAAATTAACCTATGAAGTTAAATTATTCGGTCAACAAACATAATCTAGGAATTTACTAATCTGCTAGCAGGCAAAGTAAAAATTAATTAACTAGTTAACCTTTATTGTCAATTATTTATTCTCTAATTAATATCTTAGCTGCTTAATGAGTTTAGTTTAATCTTAAATATTCTCTAATCAACTTAATAAAAAGTTGTTTGGTTTATGAAGATTTTTCATTAATGCAATTTAAATCCTTTAAACTCGTTAATCCCCATTTCACTTTCAAATTATTTTTACGATATAACACATTAATGATTTTAACATCCAATAATTTTATAAGGCTCAACTGCATGACTTGCCTCACTTTAGAGCTGTCCAATTCGTGGGGCACGTCAATGAGAGGATCCGGAAGAAAAAAGAAAGTCAGATTCAACCCACACAAACTTGTTAAGCTGAATGACAAGGTTCTCTTCTATAATCTATAATCAGATTATAATTATAGTATTAATTACAAAATAATAATAGTCACAATAGCCACAACACGCATGAATCACAGCATAATTTACTCTATACCACATTTATTTGTACATAAATTTTTATCGCAAATCATATTTTTTCTCTCTAAGCACTTGTCAAGCATAATAATATAATAATCTCAAAATCTTCCTCAAAACACAATTTTAAAGGTATCTGAAATATCTGTTTTATTACCTTCAAATTGGATTTTACTCGGCTGCAGTTTTTTGTTTCGCTTAGAACGTACTTTAAAAGTGGTAAACTAAAAGATCTGGGGGAAAACATCAAGATGAAAGGTGTGACAATATAAATAATTTAGGCATGGAAATAAAGTAGTTGAGCTAGCGGAGTTGACTAAGAAATACAATGCGGGAGTGCAGCATGATTTGTTGTAGAAAATGTACAAATATTATAACAGAAGTACAGTTACAATATGCATTTTGAAGAAGTACTGTGCAATGAAAGAAATTAATTAAGTACAAAATTTAATTAATCTCTGTCTTCAATTTTTAATCCGATTCTTACATGCATACTATCTTTACCATACTGTGCTGAAAATAATAAGGTTTCTATGCCATATCTTCTCTGTCATCACTGCATTGCAAATCTGTATTAATAATAAATAGTTTAAATTAATATATAGTTTAAGGCTGTTCTAATATTTAGAGATTTCAAACTTAATAAATCATAATGCCAGATAAATGATTTATATTGACAAATTGCTATTTAATTTGTAGATCATATGTTAAGATTATCTTACTGTATAGAATGCCGACTAAAATATTATACAAATACTCATACAAATAGTATTACATATAGATATCTTTTAGCATTGCGCAAAGCTCCCTTTCAAAGAAAAATGGAAGTATTATTACGCTTATATGTAAGTAAATATAATCAATACAACTTAACAATAAATATTGTTAACCAAATTATCATAAAAGGACCATAATTAAATACAAAAAAAGGTAGATCCAATGAGGAATTTTACTAGTTGAAATTTTTAAGATTGCCATTTGACTAGAAAACTGAAATACCTAATCCAATATTTTTAATGGTTAGCACTGCATTAATAATAATTCAGTTGTATGTATAATACACTAGAAATTGAACGGAACAAAATTTCTTAATAAAAGTTGTACAGGTAAATTAAATTTGATTTAAAATAAAATAACATACCAAATTTTAAAGTATGAGCAAGGTCACCTACTTTTTAGATCTAGCACTGATGAGGAAATTTTGCTGAAAAACTGTTTGAAATAGCTCTATATCGTCTATCTTACTTTCGCACTCACGACCTAAACTTTTGTTCTATTATACGTTTGTTCCTCTTTTCTTAATTTTCTTGGGTTTGTGCAGCCCTGGTTTAGATAAAGGAGGAACTAGGCAGAGAATAAGATCAATTTTAATTTTAATTTTAATTCTTAATACTTGTGACTTTATAAATCATAATATAATAATAATAACTCTATAATATATACACTTATACAAATATAACATCACTCAATTTTTTTTAAAAATAACATAAAAATATTAATGATGAATTAATAAAACCATGTATATTCTTGGTGCAGATAAATGCCTAATTAAATTTGTTTTTTCTTTCTTATAATTGGCTTAAATAAATCAATTGGCTGTGTTCCAGAACATGTGTAAATGAACTGAGCTCAGTGGAGCTTAGATTGTATTCTTATTTGTCTCATTTGTTATATGATTTATTTGAATTTGGGCATGTTTTCCTGTGTGAAAGGCTTAGGCTTTATTTGTCTTAAGTTGTACTTAGTAGGCTTGAGATTGCGTTGAAAAAATCTTTATTGCCAAATTTAAAAATTGACAGAATTAGTATGAGGATGCTATATACGACAACAACCCAATGCTTCAACAATCAATTTTCATAAAATCAGCCCAATATTACAGCTAGCTTTTCTATACAGTCATATTAAATATAATAAATAAGAGTATGATCTGCATAATAATCAAACATAAATTTCTATATCTTGTATACAAATACTTATTAATTCCTAAGATCTGGATAAAACCACGGAAAGCCTAATTCTTGTAAAGAAAAAAAAAATCAATTGTGCATCCAAAAAGGAAAACAACTGCAAATCTAAAATTTGCATAGCGTCACACAAATATCTTCTATCTACATAATAAAGAGAATATCTTTTGAAGGTGTAAATCAAAGAATTGTGTGAAATGGGTTTCGAGCTAATCTATACCACCAAAATTGAATGATAGATGCTGTCATTGTTAGGGTCGTGCCCTCACAAAAGATTATCATGTGCCAAATTCAGAGATTGATATAGACTAGCTAAGGATCAAAGATGAAAAGTGATGCTGTTGTCATCGGGGTCTGTGCAGGATATGAGACGGTTGCTGAATAGATAGATGACCGAAGGGAAATAAGAATGAGCATCAAAGATAGCAATGGGTTGACTGACTAAAAACTACTATGCGCAAAACAATGAAGAAGTTAATAGAAGAAGACATTGAGATGAGGATTGAGAAATTTTGGTCCTTTGGGTCACCTTAAGACTTATGGTTTGTTTATTTGGAGTCAATTTATTGCTGTTTAATTCATTAAACATTTGTAAATCTAGAGTTATTTTATAGTATTGAAAATTAAATTAATTTTTTTTAAAGTATAAATATTGTACAATATTATATTGTCATTCCAATTGTTTTATATATTTATTATTTTTTTAATTGAGCAATTGTTATGCTGAACATGATATCATTGTATTTGACTCATTAAACAAAAGAACTTCAAATATGTGCTTATGCTCAGCATGCTAGCTTTTTATTGAGTCAAGATAATGAGCTTTTTTGAGTCGAACACGTTATTTGCAAAAAATATGATTTTTTGACAGCATGATTTCTAATAAAACTTTGTCACGACATCATCTTAATGACTACGTGTAAAAAGACAGATCTGCTAGATTTATAGCATTTTGATTTATTGAATTCTGCATACTTTCAAAGTGCCTCTGGGCATCCTTTTTTTTGAAACTGGTAAAGGCATGGCATAGCCTAAAATTTTATTAATAAACAAATATTACAGATCTACAAACTAAAAGGGAAAAGGAATACAAGCGAACAACTAACAGTATATCCTAATATATTGAATGCTTAAAGTGTACATTTTATTAATAAATAGATATTACAGATCTACAAATTAAAAGAGAAAAGGAATTTAAGCATCAACAAACAGTCTATCCTATATATTGAATGTTTAAAGTAATGAGAAAAACAAAATAGACTAATACCAAATCAAAATAGTTTCAATATGAAGGAGAAAATTAAAATTTGACTTAGGGCTCAGATATTTTCTTTAAAAATATTTGCATCTGGCTGCATCGTAGTTTCTGATTCAGAATGTAGTATATGGGGAGTGCATTCATGGATTCAAAATAGTCGGTTGGAATTCCTCATCGCCCATTTCCAATAAATTGGCAATCATTTGAAATTTAACACCAGCGGCAAGATAAATGTTAGATTAGACTTAGGGGCCATTTCGAACAGCAACATAGTGAAAAGGAGTGGTAAACATGGATTGCTTTTAATTTCGAACAACTAACAGTATATCCTAATATATTGAATGCTTAAAGTGTACATTTTATTAATAAATAGATATTACAGATCTACAAATTAAAAGAGAAAAGGAATTTAAGCATCAACAAACAGTCTATCCTATATATTGAATGTTTAAAGTAATGAGAAAAACAAAATAGACTAATACCAAATCAAAATAGTTTCAATATGAAGGAGAAAATTAAAATTTGACTTAGGGCTCAGATATTTTCTTTAAAAATATTTGCATCTGGCTGCATCGTAGTTTCTGATTCTGAATGTAGTATATGGGGAGTGCATTCATGGATTCAAAATAGTCGGTTGGAATTCCTCATCGCCCATTTCCAATAAATTGGCAATCATTTGAAATTTAACACCAGCGGCAAGATAAATGTTAGATTAGACTTAGGGGCCATTTCGAACAGCAACATAGTGAAAAGGAGTGGTAAACATGGATTGCTTTTAATTTCGAACAACTAACAGTATATCCTAATATATTGAATGCTTAAAGTGTACATTTTATTAATAAATAGATATTACAGATCTACAAATTAAAAGAGAAAAGGAATTTAAGCATCAACAAACAGTCTATCCTATATATTGAATGTTTAAAGTAATGAGAAAAACAAAATAGACTAATACCAAATCAAAATAGTTTCAATTTGAAGGAGAAAATTAAAATTTGACTTAGGGCTCAGATATTTTCTTTAAAAATATTTGCATCTGGCTGCATCGTAGTTTCTGATTCAGAATGTAGTATATGGGGAGTGCATTCATGGATTCAAAATAGTCGGTTGGATTTCCTCATCGCCCATTTCCAATAAATTGGCAATCATTTGAAATTTAACACCAGCGGCAAGATAAATGTTAGATTAGACTTAGGGGCCATTTCGAACAGCAACATAGTGAAAAGGAGTGGTAAACATGGATTGCTTTTAATTTCGAACAACTAACAGTATAAACAAATATTACAGATCTACAAACTAAAAGGGAAAAGGAATACAAGCGAACAACTAACAGTATATCCTAATATATTGAATGCTTAAAGTGTACATTTTATTAATAAATAGATATTACAGATCTACAAATTAAAAGAGAAAAGGAATTTAAGCATCAACAAACAGTCTATCCTATATATTGAATGTTTAAAGTAATGAGAAAAACAAAATAGACTAATACCAAATCAAAATAGTTTCAATATGAAGGAGAAAATTAAAATTTGACTTAGGGCTCAGATATTTTCTTTAAAAATATTTGCATCTGGCTGCATCGTAGTTTCTGATTCAGAATGTAGTATATGGGGAGTGCATTCATGGATTCAAAATAGTCGGTTGGAATTCCTCATCGCCCATTTCCAATAAATTGGCAATCATTTGAAATTTAACACCAGCGGCAAGATAAATGTTAGATTAGACTTAGGGGCCATTTCGAACAGCAACATAGTGAAAAGGAGTGGTAAACATGGATTGCTTTTAATTTCGAACAACTAACAGTATATCCTAATATATTGAATGCTTAAAGTGTACATTTTATTAATAAATAGATATTACAGATCTACAAATTAAAAGAGAAAAGGAATTTAAGCATCAACAAACAGTCTATCCTATATATTGAATGTTTAAAGTAATGAGAAAAACAAAATAGACTAATACCAAATCAAAATAGTTTCAATATGAAGGAGAAAATTAAAATTTGACTTAGGGCTCAGATATTTTCTTTAAAAATATTTGCATCTGGCTGCATCGTAGTTTCTGATTCAGAATGTAGTATATGGGGAGTGCATTCATGGATTCAAAATAGTCGGTTGGAATTCCTCATCGCCCATTTCCAATAAATTGGCAATCATTTGAAATTTAACACCAGCGGCAAGATAAATGTTAGATTAGACTTAGGGGCCATTTCGAACAGCAACATAGTGAAAAGGAGTGGTAAACATGGATTGCTTTTAATTTCGAACAACTAACAGTATATCCTAATATATTGAATGCTTAAAGTGTACATTTTATTAATAAATAGATATTACAGATCTACAAATTAAAAGAGAAAAGGAATTTAAGCATCAACAAACAGTCTATCCTATATATTGAATGTTTAAAGTAATGAGAAAAACAAAATAGACTAATACCAAATCAAAATAGTTTCAATATGAAGGAGAAAATTAAAATTTGACTTAGGGCTCAGATATTTTCTTTAAAAATATTTGCATCTGGCTGCATCGTAGTTTCTGATTCAAAATGTAGTATATGGGGAGTGCATTCATGGATTCAAAATAGTCGGTTGGAATTCCTCATCGCCCATTTCCAATAAATTGGCAATCATTTGAAATTTAACACCAGCGGCAAGATAAATGTTAGATTAAACTTAGGGGCCATTTCGAACAGCAACATAGTGAAAAGGAGTGGTAAACATGGATTGCTTTTAATTTCGAACAACTAACAGTATATCCTAATATATTGAATGCTTAAAGTGTACATTTTATTAATAAATAGATATTACAGATCTACAAATTAAAAGAGAAAAGGAATTTAAGCATCAACAAACAGTCTATCCTATATATTGAATGTTTAAAGTAATGAGAAAAACAAAATAGACTAATACCAAATCAAAATAGTTTCAATATGAAGGAGAAAATTAAAATTTGACTTAGGGCTCAGATATTTTCTTTAAAAATATTTGCATCTGGCTGCATCGTAGTTTCTGATTCAGAATGTAGTATATGGGGAGTGCATTCATGGATTCAAAATAGTCGGTTGGAATTCCTCATCGCCCATTTCCAATAAATTGGCAATCATTTGAAATTTAACACCAGCGGCAAGATAAATGTTAGATTAGACTTAGGGGCCATTTCGAACAGCAACATAGTGAAAAGGAGTGGTAAACATGGATTGCTTTTAATTTCGAACAACTAACAGTATATCCTAATATATTGAATGCTTAAAGTGTACATTTTATTAATAAATAGATATTACAGATCTACAAATTAAAAGAGAAAAGGAATTTAAGCATCAACAAACAGTCTATCCTATATATTGAATGTTTAAAGTAATGAGAAAAACAAAATAGACTAATACCAAATCAAAATAGTTTCAATTTGAAGGAGAAAATTAAAATTTGACTTAAGGCTCAGATATTTTCTTTAAAAATATTTGCATCTGGCTGCATCGTAGTTTCTGATTCAGAATGTAGTATATGGGGAGTGCATTCATGGATTCAAAATAGTCGGTTGGAATTCCTCATCGCCCATTTCCAATAAATTGGCAATCATTTGAAATTTAACACCAGCGGCAAGATAAATGTTAGATTAGACTTAGGGGCCATTTCGAACAGCAACATAGTGAAAAGGAGTGGTAAACATGGATTGCTTTTAATTTCGAACAACTAACATTATATCCTAATATATTGAATGCTTAAAGTGTACATTTTATTAATAAATAGATATTACAGATCTACAAATTAAAAGAGAAAAGGAATTTAAGCATCAACAAACAGTCTATCCTATATATTGAATGTTTAAAGTAATGAGAAAAACAAAATAGACTAATACCAAATCAAAATAGTTTCAATATGAAGGAGAAAATTAAAATTTGACTTAGGGCTCAGATATTTTCTTTAAAAATATTTGCATCTGGCTGCATCGTAGTTTCTGATTCAGAATGTAGTATATGGGGAGTGCATTCATGGATTCAAAATAGTCGGTTGGAATTCCTCATCGCCCATTTCCAATAAATTGGCAATCATTTGAAATTTAACACCAGCGGCAAGATAAATGTTAGATTAGACTTAGGGGCCATTTCGAACAGCAACATAGTGAAAAGGAGTGGTAAACATGGATTGCTTTTAATTTCGAACAACTAACAGTATATCCTAATATATTGAATGCTTAAAGTGTACATTTTATTAATAAATAGATATTACAGATCTACAAATTAAAAGAGAAAAGGAATTTAAGCATCAACAAACAGTCTATCCTATATATTGAATGTTTAAAGTAATGAGAAAAACAAAATAGACTAATACCAAATCAAAATAGTTTCAATATGAAGGAGAAAATTAAAATTTGACTTAGGGCTCAGATATTTTCTTTAAAAATATTTGCATCTGGCTGCATCGTAGTTTCTGATTCAGAATGTAGTATATGGGGAGTGCATTCATGGATTCAAAATAGTCGGTTGGAATTCCTCATCGCCCATTTCCAATAAATTGGCAATCATTTGAAATTTAACACCAGCGGCAAGATAAATGTTAGATTAGACTTAGGGGCCATTTCGAACAGCAACATAGTGAAAAGGAGTGGTAAACATGGATTGCTTTTAATTTCGAACAACTAACAGTATATCCTAATATATTGAATGCTTAAAGCGTACATTTTATTAATAAATAGATATTACAGATCTACAAATTAAAAGAGAAAAGGAATTTAAGCATCAACAAACAGTCTATCCTATATATTGAATGTTTAAAGTAATGAGAAAAACAAAATAGACTAATACCAAATCAAAATAGTTTCAATATGAAGGAGAAAATTAAAATTTGACTTAGGGCTCAGATATTTTCTTTAAAAATATTTGCATCTGGCTGCATCGTAGTTTCTGATTCAGAATGTAGTATATGGGGAGTGCATTCATGGATTCAAAATAGTCGGTTGGAATTCCTCATCGCCCATTTCCAATAAATTGGCAATCATTTGAAATTTAACACCAGCGGCAAGATAAATGTTAGATTAGACTTAGGGGCCATTTCGAACAGCAACATAGTGAAAAGGAGTGGTAAACATGGATTGCTTTTAATTTCGAAAACTATATATATGTCCAGCATATTTCCAAATTCGAATAGTATCCAGTAACCAAAACCAATGCAACATAGTGAAGTGGTTGACGACTTAACTTGAAATATGTTTCTGCTACAAATAAAAGAACTTCCCAGTAGTATAATCAGAATAAATCTCCAGTGATATTTCCAGTTAAGCTCAGTGGATAATTTTGAAGTAGAAAATAAAACTGATTAAGGAGAAAAGAAAAACCACAAATGAACCATCTTCATTGGATCCGCATTAAACTGATTATAGCATCAAAAAAAAAAAAAAAAATATATATATATATATATATACATATATATATATATATATATATATATATATATATATGTCAAAGCTAAATTCCAGCCATATTAATAGAGAATTTACAGCAGCAAAGCAGAAAACAATTACGAAGAAAATATCCTGGGCATCCTTGTGATGAAACCATAATTAAAAAGGGTTGCAGTCAGTAGTTTATATATGCTTTCATTGTTGATATTCAAAAGGAATCAATAATAACTTTGAACCTTCAATTGTCACACCTCGCTTCCTTTCGAGATTTGGTAGGGTATATTGAAGATTGGCAGTTCCCTATAAATATAAACTTGATGAAACCTGTAAGTAAACATCCTGCAAAAGTCTATTATTTGTATTATCCTAGCCCGTTTGGGTTGATTTTCTTAATCTGCTTGTACACTTATTTACATTACGTACTAAATGAGCTGCTATCCCCATTTTACAAGCATGTTTGCAACTTCTCATCATGGTTTCTTAAATATACTCTTGCGTATCTACTCAAATTTTAACTGATTGCGATGTGGCATGTATTTTCTATCTCTTAGACATATACAATCATTTTACTGTTTTGCAATTTTTACATTTGTTAGCTTTTATTTCCATTGGCTTCGCTATATTTTATTATGTTCTGTTTTTTCTTAACCTTACCACATCTATTTTAATTTCTTGCAGGCATTCAAATTAGGAGTTCTCTTAAATACCATAGAATTATTGGAAACTGAATTCAGTGTGCTAGTTATTGTTGCAACAAGATAGTAATTGCCTTGTATCAGTGTTATCTGCAGGAGCTCCTGCGACCCATATTCTCATTGCCTTAAAATGACACATGTATTTGAGAAAGAAGGCAGCTGTTCTAGTTCTAGTTCTTTTAACAGTGATAGCAATGATACAGACAATGATAGAATGATTGCAGCTGTTCTTTCAGAGGAGTATGCTAAGCTAGATGGCGCTGTTGGTCGTCGTCTTTCAAGTCTCCCTTCCATTCCTGTGAGCTTCTTGATTATTTTCTCAATTTATCCTAAATTTTCAAATGTATGACTGCAGCTTTATTTAATTTGTAGTATTTTCATCTTGATTTGAAAATGATTTGTTCTTTGGTACTTTATGATGATTTAATTTTGAGTATTTCATACTTTTCTCATGTATCTGTAAATGTGCGAATTCTTCTTATAATGTTAGGCAACTGTTTATTGCAAATGTTTGACCAGGCTATTGTTCACCGTATTAATTGGCTTGGCTATCTCCTGCAGCATTATTATGCCATGACATGGTCCAGCCACAACCACGTTGGACGAATTATAATTAGTTACATGCCAAAGCACTAACCAAGTAGCCTCTGGAATGCTTTTATAATTATGACCAGAAAAGGCAAGCTTAGTTATATTATACTTATATATCAGAATAAAGTTAAAGTAAACTTTTTGCTAGTATAACACAAATGATTCAAAGTATTTATATGCTGCTGTGCCTTGATTGTAATGATTACTGAACAGTGCTATCACAACCAACAACCACAATAATGACCATTTTTGGAACACTGCATTGAGATTAGTGCCCTGAAATGATTTGCTGTGATTGAGAAAATTTTGACACAACTGATTGAAAGTACTACCTTCATAATCATAAGAAAAGTTGAAAATATATTTCATTATATCTATAATAAAATATAAAAACACATTAAAACAGTTTCTGGACATCATAGTGCAGAAGAATATACAAACAACAACACCAAGCCTTAGTCCCACAAAGTGGAGTTGGCTACATGAATTCCTTGTTTCCACTGTGCATGATCAAGTGAAGTCTCTTCAAAATATTCAAAAAGATAAGATCCTTTATAGTAATTTCTTTTGTATCTAAGAATATATATATATATATATATATATATATATACATACGTACGTATAAATTTTTATTTATTTTGAACCAGACTATATTTTTTACTTACAGAAATTAGAATCTCATCATGAATGTCACTGCTAGATTCAAGTTTTGTCTTAACTTTGGTTGTTTATCTTGGAGAAAATTTGCCCTACTTCAAAGTGCACCTGTTTGCTATGTTTTCTTTACTTGAACTGTTTTTTTTTTTTTTATTTCTTAAATATTGTTTCATCACTATATAATCACCTTATATTTCTGCTGACTTTTTCCCTCTTTTATGTCTATTTCTCATATTTTAAATTGAAAGCAAATATAGTAATAAGCTTTTTTATGGATGTGAGTTTTAAATTGCACAGCATATACCACGGATCAATTCATTTATTCCAAACATTAGTGATGCCAGTCTGGATCACCAGAGGCTTATACAGAGGTATCAAATAATTAAGTATATTTGTTATATTTTTGGTGCTATTTTTCATCAATTATAAATTTCTTTTTCATGTACTAATACTGCAACATTTAGTATTGTTGTCCCTTATATAAACTTGAATCTTTATGGTTGTTACCCAGTTGTATTATTTAATCTTAATGCGGAGACACGGTTCCAGTCCTGTCAACATTTATATGGTTACTTGAAATAAAAATTTTGGTTTCAATTATTTTCTTGGTTTCTTGCCTAATAAGACTTTCCTAGAAATGTTCTGCTTTAAACTTATCAATGTTTATATAAATGTGATTATATATAGGTTGATTATTTGCTAAAAGTTATTGAATGAATATGATATGTAAACTTTATTGGCATGGGCAATTAGAATAGATAGGGATAAAACAGTGATAACATGGTTAAAAGTGGGAAAGAACTTGTGTTTTATGTAGGAAATTAGAGTAGAAAGGGATAAAACAACACCTCGTGCATTACTTAATTGACTAATGTGAATGGAGTGTCAGATACTGATATCTACCCTATGTTCAGAGAATGTAAATTTGCAAACTTACAGGAGAGTTTGTGCTCCATTATTCTTATCGTGTTTTGTTGTAGTTGATATTTGTATTGTACATGATGCATGTGATTTTATCTTTGTTTTGAGGATACTGATCGCAGTTTCGATGTTGGTTATTTTTAAGGCAAACGTAGTTATTACTAAGTACTACATTTCTCATCCAATACATTGAATCATTTGTTTTTTGTCATTTATATATTCAGAAAGATAAAATGATTTTTTAAAATCTTTGCTATCTATAGGATGCATTTTTTCCATCAGATGAATGCCTTGTGTTAATACTAGATTTTTTATTTGACAGAAATTGCTGTTGATTTACCCTGTTCCATGCTTATTTATTTGTTTTAAATTCTAGATTAAATGCTTATGGTCTATTCGAAGTGAAAGTTTCCGGTGATGGAAATTGTCAGGTTAGATTTGCAAAAACATGTTGATACCATTTTGTCTTATGATAATAACTTTTAGGAGCTGTTTGGTTTGGTAAAAATTGTGTAAAATAATTTTTTTTTCTTCTATAATTCAACTTTTCTTCATGTTTGAAATGAAATAAAACAAAAGTCAAGATAAAACTTTGAAATAAGACTTTTAATCCCAAACCCCAAATCAGGCGAGTAATGTGCAAATCTTTAAAAAATTTCCCTAACCTATTGCTAGCTCCAGCCCTGCAGTTCGGCCCTCCCAGTCTTATCTGCTCCAATCTTACACCCTAGCACCCCCATGTAATTGCAGTACAAGCATGTTGGCCCTAGCCATTAGCACTAAACTACCAGCCCCAGCTATAGCTAACTGGGCCAGCTTTGCTGACTTCTTCAGCCTTAGCCTGGCTGACTATAGCCTGCAAACTCTAGCTAGCCATTTTTCTCTCACATTATACATGTTAAGTACTTTCCTCAATTAAAATACCAAAATGAAGAAATTATTAAAGTAATATCTTACCTGAAAATACCTAGTGTGTGCTATACATATAGATTATTTTACCTCAAACCAAACAACCTCTTAAGTAATTGACAAATAATGGCCTCACTGGCTTCTTGGAATTTTCCAGTTTCGAGCAATCTCAGACCAGCTGTATGGCTCATCAGATCATCACAAATTTGTGCGAAAAGAAGTTGTGAAACAGGTTTCTTTTCTTTGCCGCTCTATGTACATAGTGAATTTTTTTTTGCTATTTTAAGTTGTTGATATTGATAGCATAAGTGCTAGAATATGTGCTTTTTAATAGCATGATATTATTTATATGAGTACTGCTATAGTGCCAAAGAAATAGGAAAAAAAATTACGGATGATATTGTAACCCTATGTGTAAGCACATAATTGGTGGAATACATTTTTTGTATGACCCATGTGCAAAAAAAAAAAAGAACGAAAAAGAGAAAAATTTTATATTGATCTTGGATACTTTTTCTTGGCTAACTTTGTGGAAGTTTAGCATTTTCCTATTTATATATCCATTTTCAATATTTGATTTGTTGCAAATTGAATAATTAAACAGAGGTTGCTTGGTTAATGCTTAGTTTAGATTAAACTAAGCTAAGTTAACATGCTTTAGTTAAAACGATTTGACTGTCAAAATTATTTGTGCTCCCTTGAGTTATATATGCCAAAAATTGTTTAGCGGTTTAGCCGGCTATTTAAGCAATTAATTTAGTTAATCTACATAATAAGAATAATAATAATAATAATAATAATAATAATAAAATACTAATAATAAAAATTAATGAATTAAAATGTACATACTCAGTTTCACATAATAAAGTAACTAAATATATATAAACACATAAATTAAATAATTATTTAAATTTGTCATTTAGTGCTATTAGCTATAATTAGCATAATTAATTAATTAAATTAAATTAAAATTATTAATAAATTAGGGCAATTAATTAATTAACATAATTGTAATTAACGAATATTGTTACTTGATTAATTAATTAATATAATAAATCAGTTATAGATAATATTTAATTAACATATTTAATACTATATAATTAGTGAATTAATATCAAATAGCATGTTTAATTAATACAATTGTTATAATAGAAAGATTAACATAATTTCTAATACAAATGTAATTTTTAACTGACAACTATTTAATTAATGCAATTACTATAATTAATTTTAATTAACATATTCTTACTTAATGCAACTAATTTAATTAATTAGTTAATTAATTTCTTAAAAAACTTAACATTATTACTTAATGAGATGATCTGACTGATTATTATATTAATTAAGGTAATTATGTAATATTTAGTTACGCTAATCTAAGCTAAGCCAATTTAAGCTAAAGATGTTTTGGTTGGGCTTAGGTAGACAAGTTAAGTGCTGAACTAAGCTGCAAAGCAAATATTGTTTGTGGCTTAAGCTATGTTATAGGGAAACGACGAGAGGCAAAGCAAACATTGTTTGTGGCCAATTTAAGCTATGTTATATGCCCTTCTGATGTGATAAAGTTAGGATTAATTAATTTTGTGCACTGAATAATGTCTTACAAGCTTGCATCTTTCCAGCTAAAGGAGTTTCGTTCCATTTATGAAGGGTATGTTCCCATGAAGTACAAACAATATCGTAAGAAAATGGCCAAGTGAGATATTCCTCTAATATTTACATTTTGGATTGTTTGTACAGATTTCAACGAGGATTTTTATTTCTTTTTTTTAATCAATATATATTAAATTTGCATTTAATAAAGTAATATCTATATAGGTCTGGTGAATGGGGAGATCATATTACCTTACAAGCAGCTGCGGATAAGGTTTTTATTGTTGTTTTTGTCAAATTGATGATCCAAGAGAAACTAGTATTTTTAATAAGTTGTAATGGAGATATATTGCGCTCGGTGACTTTTTTTACCTCGTTGATAATCAAAGACACTCTTTTCTTTGCTAGTTTTTTTGATATGCTATTGCAGTAATCATTTTAAACACATTAATAAAACAATTAACATGCTCATTTAAGTTACTGCATGCAGCCAGCTGAGATATATGCAGTACTGCAGTTTGTTATAACTTTCTGTCTGCATTTTTTATTGTCAATTTGATAAAATGACCTTCTCAACTGAGCAACACCATTTTATTTAGGCTATACTTTTGATCCATGAGAAGAGTTATTAATAAAACAGTAAACATGCTTAACTGAGTTGCTGCATGCAGCTTGTCTAGAATGCAGTAACCATTAATTTTCAAACACATTTAGATAAGTTTCACTAGTCAAAAGCAATAAAATGATTATTAGACGAGCAATTTTAGGCCAAAGCTGTAGGTATGGTAGGCAGCAAAATAAATCCTCCGTGAGCAAACGAACTCATTCTTTTGTGGCTAGATGAATGGATGTTTGAGCATGTATAACTTCCCATTTTTGTAAATGTTGAAGTTAGTTTCTTTTGTTTGTGTTGATATCTGTGATGACCCAAGTTAGGTTGGTAAGAACCAAACTAACATCGGATGCATCTTTCCGCAGGATCATATTGGCAGTTAGATAAAATAGTAGTTAACGAACATTCAAGCCATTCACATAAAAGAAACGACATTCATTCAATTTAAAATAAAAACAACATCCATAATTTATTACATGAAATTCAATATACATCAAACTATTAATCCTGGAAGGGGCAGTTATTTTCCCGCACTACGCCTCTAGATTATATCAACCACCTCCAACTGTATCTGATCTGGCATTATAAAAATAATGCCTTAGTGCACATTCTAAATACAAAAGATATTAAAAATATACTTAAAGCATAGCGGAAGGCAAAGAAAAAAAAATGAGATAACATTTGCAGGTAAATACAGTATGTTTCAAATAAAAGATAATCAGGTCACCTGCAACAATAAATATTTTGTTCACATGCCAAATGTCAAAAGGAAAAGTAATAATAGCGTATGTTTATGTCTATGATATCATGAAGCAATAATAGCAGTTCTGTTGGGCAAAGCCAGAACCATGAGGCTGGGTTCATATGCATTTAAGCATAAACCTTCACCTGGACCCACTTAAGGGTCTAAGATGGCAACGTACATTTAAGCAACCTTCACTTGTGCCTCCCTCAAAGGCTCTAGATGGCACTCTTATAGCTCCCAAGGACTAGCCCCGTCCCTAACCTAATCATGCTCCGTTTCGGAACCCTTCTTGCAACATTCATAAGACACATAAACATCATTCAATTTCTCTTACATCATTAGTAGTAAGAATAACATATCAAGTAATAATAAGCTCAAAGCAATGCATAAGCAGCAATTGAAAGTAAAAACATATAAAGTAATATCCAGTGTACCTTTTATATTTGACTTAACTAGATGAATCACTCACAACGTGTTGTGTCTGCAAAAATTATAATTGAGGTTCTATTAAACTTTTGCACTGATCTACTTATAAGATTTATATTTTGATTTTTTAATTTTAAAATCTTTAAGTCATAGGGAGGTAGGCTAAACAATGTTTTCCTAAAATTCTCAATTTTGTTCTCAATTTCATGCGTAATTTGAATGCAACATTATATAGAAGTTAGCATATCGCATAGATTTTGCTAGTCTAACACATTCTCATAGGTGATATTTAAAATAGTTAAGTATTCACTTAATTCATACTTTCAATTTAAGTATATACGAGTTTAACCTATCAAATTCTATTTCTTAAATCTTTTAATATCATTATTTGATAATTAAATTAAAGCTGTAATTAGACATCTATGATTTGCTACTAATGCATGCTAATAGATAACCGAATTATACTAATAAAAATTTCAACATAAAACTTGAAATCAAATTAATTTATTCTATTCTAATTTCATTAATATTATTATTGTTATTATATATATACATATATAAATATATATATATATATACATATATATATACACATATATACGTTATTCTTTTAAGAGGATCGGCAGAAGTTCATACCTTACAGGAATCGAGCGGAATCGAGCGCACTGACAGATGATCGAGCGATGCGCAGAGAGGAATCGACACGTGTTGAGCGAGCGGAAGAAGGTTCGACGCTTCGTTGATTTGATGAGGGCTACTGCATGCGAGTGTTACTAACTCCTGATGTCCATCTCTTGACGCAGCAGCGGGAGGAGAATCGAGCGCAGGGGAGACGATCGGCTTTGTTGCAGTCCGTCGGCTCAGGTACGCTCTATGGAAGAGAGGGAGGGGTATGAGGTAGTCGTCCGGCCTTTTAGTGCTTTTATAAGGCGTGCGTACGTAACGCACGCCTGCCGCGTTGCACTGAAACGCACAGGAGGCTTCCGACTATTTCGGAAACGACATAATTATTGGAGCCGAGCGGTTGATGAGCGCACGCAAGTTTCCAAATTTCCTTCCTAATCGAATTGCCAACCTTAATTGCCGACAATTTTTATGAGGTTTTCATTTCCTATTTTGATCTTTTGCGCTAAATGGAATTTAAGACTTCCTATTTTAGCTGAAATGAATTTGAAAACTTTCTATGTCAAAGATTGAAACTAAAAAATCAAGTTTTGGCGGGAGTTTTAACGGGAAACTGAAAATTGCGGGATATTTAGCGAATCGGGAATTCAATGTATACCTTATAATGACCTAGGGTCATTACAACATCTCAATAATTAACAACAACAACAAATCAAACCTTAATTTCACTAGGTAGAGTTGGCTACATGAATCATATATTTCCGTTGTGCATGATCCAATAAAAGCCCATCTTTAAGTTCCAAATAGAGAAGATCCTTCCTGATAGCTTCTTCCCATATTTTGTTTTGGTCTTCCTCTTTCTTTTTTAATACGGTAGAAATTCATAAACTCAATTTTTCTAACTGGGGCATTGCATGGTCTAGCTTAATATGCTTGAACCATTTAAGACGACATTCTCTAATTTTATTCACTATTGGAGCCACTCCTTTGCTACGAATAAACTCATTTATCATTCTATTCGTACGAGTATTTCTACTCATCCTCCTAAGCATCATCATCTCTGTAACACTTATTCAATTGGTAAGTTTTTTTTTGTTGACCAACATTCAACCCATATAACTTAACTAGTCGTATATCTACTTTATAAAAATTTTTTTTAATTTTGAGTGGGATTTTTGAATCGCACAACACTAGAAATGCTTCTCCGTTTCATCCAACACTGCAGAAACACTATCTATTTCACCATATTTTGAATAATTAAATCAAGGTACTTTAACCTTTCGCTCTTTCTGATCACATGATCCTCAATAGTTATGTTGTTGAGATTAGGGATTCTAATACAATTAAACTTACACTTCGTATATTATGTTTTAGATCTTCTAAGATGAAAACTTTTAAATTCTAATGTTGTCCTCAATTAGTCAAGTTTTGCTTAAAGTTTATCCATAGTTTTATCAATGAAAAAAATATCATTTACAATTACATGCACCAAGTAATCTTCATTTGAATGAGCAACATTCATAATTAAAGGAAAAAAAGGGATGAATATTTTTTTTTCATCAATCCTCTTAATATATATATATATATACACATATATACATTAAATAATATATATATATACAGATACATATATACATCTATATATATACATATATACATATATATATACACACACATATATATATATACATATATACATATATATACATATATATATATATATATATATGATTTCTATGGAAGATCTACCTGGCATGAAACCTGTGATGACCCATGTTAGATTGGTAACGACCAAACTAACATGGGATACATCTTTTCGTAGGATCATATTGGCGGTTAAGTAAAATAACAGCTAAATAATATCCAGAGCCATTCAAATATAAAGGAATAACATTCATTCAATTTAAAATAAATAACATCAAAAATTTATTACATAAATGACTTTATACAGAAATGATTGTCCCTTGAAGGGTGGTTAGAATTCATTAATTTCTCGTGCCATGCCTCTTTCTAACTACTTTAAACTAAATCAACTTCCTCCAGCTGTATCTAATTTGGCATTATAAAAATAATGTCTTAGTGCACATTTAAAATACAAAGGATATTAAAAATATACTTAAAGCAAAAGCGGAAGGCAAAAATGATAAAAATTTACAGAAAAATATAGTTTCATTGCAAAGAGATAATCATAACTTCTGCAAAATAAATATTCTTTTGTCACATGCCAAATTTCAGATAATAATCACATAAGAATTTATGTTTATGTTTATGACTTGATATTATGAAGCAATGTTAGCAGTTCTGATGGGCAAAGTCAGAACCATGAGTCTGGGTTCATAAAGATGTATTTAAGCAAAACCTTCACCTAGCCCCCCTTAAAGGCTTCAGATGACACCTTCACCTGGGCTCTTTCAAGGCTCCAGATGACAATCTTTATTTGGGCTCCTTTTAAAGGCTCCAGATAGCATCATATATGCATTTAAGCATAACCTTCTCCTGAGCCCCCTCAAAGGCTTCAGATGGCACCCTTATAACTCCCGATGGACTAGCCCCGTCCCTAACTTAATTCAACCTCCGTTTTGGAACCCTTTTCAACATTCACAAGATACATAAACATCGTGCGGAAAAGAAAATCGTGCGGAAATCGTGCGGAAAAGAGAAGAAGGATCGTGCTTCTCTGTCGAGTGCAGAGAGGGATTGAGCGGAGAAAGAAGTCGCACAGAAATGAGAAGAAGGATCGTGCGGATCTCTGATGAAGTGCGCTGAGATGTCAATGACAAGGTCCGCCCCTACCGCCGCCGGCTTTCGTTGCTGGCTGCAAGGACCGCTTTCGTCGATCGTTGCGTTAGGCGGGGGAAGAGTCGAGCTAAAGGTGCGAGTTTGCGATCGTCTTTGACGTCGAACGGGTCTGCGATCATCTTCACCTTTGACTTCGGTGTCGAACGGGTCTTCATCTCCGTTGGCGGGTTGGATTGAGGGGTTCGGTCGGCTGAGGAGGAGAGCGAGGGTCGAGAGCAAGAAACGTCCGAGTGGGGAAGAATTAGCGGCATATGCTGGATTAAATATGAATAGCTTAATTGGCTCCGGTGGTTTCTATAAGGATAGCCGGTGAGTTGCGGATAATTAAATTTATTACTCTCTGCATACCTTCCTAATAGTACCGTAGCCTTAATTGCTTAACAATTTCTAAAAGGGCAGCCGATTCTTGCCTTGAAAATGGTAATCTTAATGTGGTAATTTATGCTTTACTAACTTAAGTATGGGCTAATGATAGATCTTAATTTCTATTTCAGCATTAATTGAGTTTGAAAATTTCCTAAATCAAAAATTGTAACTGAAAACTGAAATTTAGTGGGAGTTTTAACAGAAAATTAAATTTTGCAGGAGATTAATGAAATTCAAATATTGCGGGAAATTAACGTTTTCCTTATAAATGACCTTATGGTCATTACAAAATCAAATTAAAATTGAGAAATACAAGTTTGTAATCTATATTCAATTGCTTTCTTTCCAAAATTTCAATGTATGGCACATTAATTTGATTCCTCTGTAATTAGCCATCTTGAGCATTGCCTTTATTTTTATAAATAGACATAACAACACTCTTTCTCCATTCATTTAGCATATTTTGTCTTCAAAATAATATTAAATAACTTAGTAAACAAAAAAATTCTCTCCTCACCCAAACATTTCTATAAATAGATAGGAATGCCTACGATCCTATCATTTTTCTGCTCTTCATTATAAATCTCACAACTTTACTAATACAACAAATGAAAGTGTAATTGAGACTATTTTTATAATTATTAAGCTCATTTGTATTAATTGTATTGATACAAGATTTATAAAAAAGCTTAATAAAATATTTTATCTATCTATGTTAAATACTTTCATCTCTAAAATTCTATTTGATCGTCTTTGATATCTTTTGACTGAGTTAAATTTTTAGTTGTTTTATCTCTTAATTTTGCAGCTCATAAATGTATATCTTTCTTGACAATATCTAATTTATTATGTAAATCTTTGAATGCTGCATTTTAACATCATAAATTATTATTTTGGATTCACGGAAGCTAGTTTATGTTTCTTTCATTTCTCCTCAATTTTATATTTAAACCATTCTTCGTAGCACATATTTTTATTTTTAATTTAAACTTAAACATCTTGTTTTTATCATCATGCATCTTTATTATTGGGTGCTCTCCTTTTGTAATTCACCAATTAAACTCTTTATTATATTACGAACGTAACTAGCAATTGAATTTCCTATAAGGTTGGCTTCATCTTCAAAATCATGCTATCTAAGATTTAAAGCTTAACTCTTAAAAATATTTATATTACCCTTCTTAATATTTCACCATCTAATTTTAGGATATATTTTAGATTTAATATTACTTTATTTACCCTTATTTCCAAATTCAAAACCAACAAATGATTTATTGACAAACAAACACTTAGAATAATCTTACAATTCTTATAAAATAAAATATCTTTTTTTCGTAAGAGAAAATAATCAATCTGAATTTTAGAAATCTCATTTTTTTAAGTGATAATATGTTCCACATTTTTTTTAAAGCAAGTATTAGCAATCATAAGATCATAAGCTAAAGCAAGCTCCAAATGCATTTCTCCAAGACTAATCACTCTAAAAATAAAATCATCATAAATATTATTAAATTATTTAATTATCCTTTTAACATGTCCATTTAAATTACTTCTTTTCAAAAATATCTCTTGAGGTATTCCTTGAATTAGCTCATCCAAATCATATCAAAAATTTTCATTTGTTCCATATCCAATCCTGTTTGAGGGACACAAACACTTGCAAATTTTGTCTACCAACTTTCAAAGTTCTACTATATTATCCTTAATTCTTATCCAAAATAATACCCATACTATTCCTATGATAATTTTTTCTCAAATACTAAAGCTTAAAGCCTAAACTAAGTTTCTTTTGCTTTCTCTCCCATTCACTTAGTTTATTAAGGCATAATATATTATTCATTTTACATATCATAACATCAACTAACTCAAAAAGATTGCTAGTAAGAATGCTAATATTTCAACTATCAAATTTTAATTTAGAATCAAAGGCTAATTTTTTTACTTGTATTCGTCTATAATATGAGAACCTTTGTTTATTTGACACTATACCCGGGCGCTAATGTAGTGACCTTTGCACATTATCAAAAGTTTCATTTGGGTTTTGATGTCTTTTCCAAACAAGATGGAAACCAAAGGAACCATTCTTACCTATTAATTTCATACTATTTGTGGAGAAATTGATTTTTAAATGATAAGGCTAAAATATGAAAGCAGTTCAAATACTGTGGACCTACATTTTTATTTTTAGCCTTACATTTAAAAATCAATTTCTCCACGGGAAACTCATCCTCACTCTTGTAGAATGTCTATCCCTATTCTTGTGAACATATTATCAATCATAAGAGACCTTGCTCATCAAACAACTGTTGTTCTTCATTTCATCTTTACAACTTAGATATCATTTATCACCTTGCTCTATATTTCAACATTAAAATTGAACCAATACATCTGGATCTCTTGTTTTTCTTGATGGTCCTTAGTAGTAATGCTCTTAAGATTATAACTTCTTGCACGATCAAATTTTTTTTTTTATATTTCGTTTTAAATCTACTAAGATGAAAAACTTGTTTATTAAAGTAGTCCTCAACTTGTGGTATCTTTGTCATTATTTATTATAAAGTCATTTGCAAATAACAACATCAAAGAACCTCCACTTGGTCATTTATATTACAACCCCATATACAAATCTCTTGTAAAATTAATATACGCCACATGAATTTTTCTTTCTCCAAAACTCTTCAAAAACTCTTGGCACTATATAACAAGTCTTATTTAAAATCATAAAAAATTATGTGAAGATCTTTTTTTTTTCTTACTATAATTTTTCTATCAGATCTTTTAGTAAATGAATAACTTCAATTGTAGATCTGTATTACATAAAACCAAGTTAATTTTTTGTGAGAAACAATTATTACTTTGTAATATGTTTTTATTACTCCTAAAATTTCAATATATTGTTCGTTAAGTTAATTTTTTTATAGTTTGTACAATCTTGAAATCGTCTTTATTCTTGTAAATAGGTTCAATAATACCTCTCTGCTCAATTGATACCATTTTAGTCTTAAAAATATTAATTAACCTGATAAACAATGAAATTTTATTCTCATTCAAATTTTATTCTCATATAGAGATGTCATTCGAGCTTACTATTTTTTCACTCAACATTCTCTTTAAAATATTTCAATCTCAACTTTATTAATTACTGAATGAAAATGTGATTAATATAATTTTTATAATCATTAAACTTACTCTTATTAATTGTATTAATACAATATTCATCAAAAAGTTTAGTTAAATAATTTATCAATCTATATTGAATCATTTCACTCTAAAATATTTTTATCATCTTTGATATATTTTATTGGTTAAGTTTTGGTTTTCTTATTTCTTATTTTGGTTTCCTTATGTATGCATCTCTTCCCTTATCAATTTCAGTTTATTGTGTAAACTCTCAAAACTATAATTTTAGCATCATGAATTCTATTTTGGCTTTATGGTAAGTTTTATATTTCTTCCCATTCTCATTATTCTTACTTTTAGACTATACTTTATATGTAATTGTTTTCTTTTATTTTTTACTTGAACATCTCATTTTTACCGTAAAATATCAATATTATTAGGTGCTCACTATTTTGATTCACAAAGTATACTCTTAACTAAATTGCAAATACATCTGGTAACCAAATTCTATATAAAGTTATTTCAACCTAAAAATCATACTATTCAAGTCTGGAAACAAATAGCTCAAAAAATTAAAGTGAAAATAAATGTTATAAAGAGAGGTTTAGATATAAAATGCCAAGAAATAACAAGTATATAAAATAGCATATTTTGAGTTGAAGGAAAGTACACTTTATGATGATAAGACTTTAACTCTCAAAACATGATACTCAAAATAAAATTTAAAATTAGACAATTTATTATCTGTAGGTTTAATGTATATGAATAATGAAAAACATATATATTAGTTTGTTGTGTGTCTAGGAAAGTAAGTCATGATGTTAAAACTTTTAAAAATTTGTATGCGAAAATAGTTACCTTTAAAGTAGAGAGATATATATTTAAGCTAATCAATATAAGAAATTAGAAAATTTAAGGTTTGATTTGAGCAAAGTTAATGAAGATGTTGATCAATGATAATTTTTAGGATGAGAATATTTATTATATAGATGAAAGAATTAATTTCTTAATGTTTCAATGAAGGCTATAATTGTGTGATTGACGTGAGGTTAGAATCTCTCAAGATTTATATTTTCTCTTTTACTTGATGTGCAAGTAAAAATTAGTTTTGAATTTCTTTAAAGAAAAGTAGAGTGAAAAATTTGTAGTAATGGATGACATTTCCATTGATGTGTGAAAAGAGTTTGGGTGAGAAAGAAATTCTTTGCTCATCAAGTTTTTTAATTCAATTTTGAAAATTAAAAATTTTTTGGATAGTTTTCACGCATGAATGTTGGATGAAATGGAGTAATGTGGTACCTATGTATAAGAACAAATTCAATGTGCAAGATTGTGCAAATTATAAAGGAGTTAACTTAATGTGATTGGTTTGTGACTATCATTGGTACTGTATTGGTTTCTTCTATATGATTAAAGTTTGCAGGGTAGGATTGATATAGTTTTAAGTGAGCTTCTGGTGCATAATAGCTGAAGGCACTCAATGTTTCTATTAAATTTTAGTGATAACTGATTTAGAGAATTTTCACGTAAAGGGGGGATTGTTTGAATGTGGATAAGCACGAAGAAACACCACATCAAAAGCGAGTCATTAAACTAGTGTAGCCCTTTCCCATATGTTATTAGTCTCAATATTGGGCCCTTGCATTGCACCATCATAGCACACTTTATGGATAGTATTAGAGAAGTCTAAATATCTATAAATTATGGCCACCTTGATATTTAATGAACACAATTTTTCATCTTAATTCTTTTTATAAATTGATTCTTCCTTCTCCACCGATGATGCTATTACTTTCCAGTGAATCTTTTGCTAGTTGAATTTGTTGAGGCTATCTTCAGAATCTCCCTTTATTTTTTGTTGCTTGCTTTGCCTTCCCTATCTTCTTTGCGTTCTTGATGGTAAGGAAAGCTTATGCTGACATGCTTTAAATGCTGTTGAACAATAAGAATCGTATTTGATTCCTGAAATTTTCTCTGCAGTTTGGGGCCAAAATTTGTCTACTTACATCATTTAGGGATACATGTTTTGTTGAAATCATTCCACATAATCAGTCTCCCCAGAGAGGTAATGTTTTTGCATGCTTATTGTCTTTAATTGCAACTTCCAAAACACTTGTTTCTAAAGCATTAGTGAGACGAATAATGAACATAATGAAAACATATATATATATATATATATATATATATATATATATATATATATATCTAACAATTGGCATTCCGTTGTCATGCAATCTTTGTTCTAATTTTAATTCTTCATGATGCAGAGTTATGGCTAAGTTTTTGGTCTGAAGTACATTACAATTCACTCTATGAACTTCAAGGTGATTCATCTCTCTCTCTCGATATATATATTATAACTGGCTGCAATTTATATATATGAAATAGAGTGTGTACAACAGATAGACAAGTTAGTTATCTCAAACAAAATATAAATAAAACAAAATTTAAATGAAAAAAACAACAAAAAGGGAAGAAAATAAGAAAACTGTTACTCAACTCCAATTCAAAAATAAAATCCCAGCAACTGAAAGATGACTCGACAATCCATTCCAGCCTATTAGCGACCCCGCCCTAGTCTAATAAGGTTGGAACCTTTTATTCATTTTGCTTCTCTTTTTCCCCCTTGGAATTTTAACGAGGATATCAATATTATCAGTCAGTTTCTTTCTGAATCCTCATTGGAATCTTCTTTGGAATCCAATTTCGTGTTCCTCTCAAATCCCCCCTTTGGCCTGACTTTCCTCCCTTTCATATGCACAGCTTGAGATTTAAACCCTAAACTCTTAGTTGGCAATAAAGCTTCTTAAAATATAAAAGTTGTGTATATTTCTTAGTTTTAATTAGATTTGCTTCCTTTTTCTTAAATATTTCAGATCTTAAAGTGAATTACAAGCCAAAAAAGAGACATTGGTTATTTTAGAGGCGCCCCAGTGATTGCACCCAAGTTATTGAGGGATTGGAATTACTGTACAGATCTTTCATTTGAAAAGGAATATTTTTTGCACTATCATTTATATGTTGTAAACCTGTGTAATAATTGCATAGATTCATACTAAATTTAGGAGATATTTCTTTAAATTGCTATTCTTTTTATTGTTAAATGATTTGGCTTTCATTTGGAATTATTTTCAAATTGCTATTCAAAATAATGTTCCTAAAATATAATTCTCTCTTGTTATTGGGAAATATTAGGATATAATTTGGAGTTAAAATAGTATTCCTTATAAAATAATCGGGTGTATGTATTGCTATTTAGTGTAATTAATGCATCTAAATATTATTAGTTCTTTAGCCACTCTTTCAATACTCCAATGATGTCCTCTTGAAGCATTCGTATGATGCTATTTTATACTTGCAGCCATTTATATGTGAGGGGAATACACTTCTAATATTCAAAATTTCAACTGCATAATCTTAACCCTAATCTTGTATGTGTAAGAATTTCAACTGCATAATCTTGATTTTGTATCGTCGGCAAGTTTTTTACCTGTTTATAATTCGAGATATAGCTTGTTTGACATTACACTCGTACTGATGCAATGGCCACATTTTTCACTACACTCAACGAATGCAACACATCTCTTTCCAAGAATACCTTAGCTTTTTGATGCTATTTAACAAGGAATTCAAGAGAAAATTAAGAAGATTTCACAAAGTTTTAAGATTGATTGGAAATTTTATTTAAAAAATATTTTTTTAAGAGCAAAAGTGCATTTAATATTTTCCTGAATTTTTACTTAATTTTGGAGCTTAGAGTAATAATTTATTTTCCCAAATTTCTCCCATATATCTTCTTCCAAAAATATTTAAAATATATGATAGGCTTCTCCTCATTTGGGTGTCTTTTGGCCATATATTGCATTATTAAAATTTGAAAAAATTTAGTCTTAATTACACTTGTTAAAATCTAATTAGTATAGTAATGGTCTTGGATCATTATAATATTTCTTATAGTTTACCAATAATCCTTTGAGCAAATTCGCTTCTTTAATGCTCAATGTCCATATAATCTTAATTTATATTTTTTAAAATAAAAAATATCATAAAATGTCTTTTAAGTAAACAAATTACATCAATTTTATTTTGCATTTAAGAAATTAAATATTTTTTTTGTATGAACAGTATTATAGCTAAGTGATTATGACTTCATATTGGAAGCTCATCTAATTAAAATATTTATGACCAATAAATAATAAAGTAGGTAAGATCTTTATATCTTGGATTCAATTTTTGTGGTGATTATATAAATAAAAGTTTCATTACACTATCATATATATTATTATAAATATCACAAATAAAAATTTTTTCTTCTTATATACATGAACAATAAGAAAATGATCATATAAATTTCATAAAAATTATATTCAACTAATAATTTATTTATATATATTAGATTGACATATTATTTATATATTTTAATATATATTTTTATGTATATTTGTATGTAAGTATAGCAATACTCATTTATACATAAAATTATCACATCGTATATATTTTATTTTATATATAATAATATAAATATATCAATTTTCATACATAAATATCACCAATAAATTATATATATAATAATATGTTTTGCTCAACATTTGACTCACAGGAAGAAAAATAAAGAGAAGAAATTTTTAGTTTATGTTCGGATCTTGACGGGCGCAGGTATTCAACAATGTCGACTAATAAATTTATGTAAATGTTGAGCAAAACAAAATAAAGCAATGAAATTACACATGCAAGCACAAAAAAAAATTTACGTGATTCGATGTTAACACTTACGTTTGCGCGGAGAGAACAAAAATATTTTATTATATAGAGAGGAGAGTACAATAATTTATGGTTAACAAACCCTTACACAAATCATAGGAACCATTCTTCTTTCTTGAATGAAGCAGCTACACCTTCAAAGCCAAATGGAGGCTATTATTCTTCTAATATTTTCGCATTTTAACCCCAAAAAAAGGGCTTAAGAATATTATAGGCTGTTCAGATTTGTGCTTGCTGAGTCGCGGGTACTGCAGCGCGCTGTGGCGCCCGCCTCTCGGTTGCCCAGGCGCTGCAACGAGCTGTGGAGCGCTACAGCGCGCTTCTAAGACTGCTCTCCAATCAACAATTTCCACCCCATATCTTATGTGCTCCACTGAGAGCTGAATCCACTATGCTCCAAAATATTTCAGCTGCACTAACTTGGTTTCCTACATATCCCTCTCTCATAGAAATCATGCCGTTGTAGTTCCAACAAATGAGAAGCATATAGATGCTTCTCCAAATTCACCAGATCTTTGCAATGGGTGAATCTTTGAATCGTGAGCACCTTTGTCAATATATATGCTGGATTGTCTTTAGTGTCGATCTTCTTCAGCAAAATCTCACCATCTTCAATGACATCTCGAACAAAATGATGTCAAACATCAATGTGCTTTGTGCGAGCATGACAGATCAGATTAGTAGCTAAGAATTTAGCGTTCTGGCAATTACAATGAACTGTTATCTCCTTTTGCTTCACACATAACTCTTCCAGCAAGCCCTTCCTCCAAATAACTTCCTCAAATGCTTCAATAACTGCCATATATTTAGATTTTTGTCGTAAATATGACAACTATAGTATGAAGAGTTGATCTCCACCCCACTGAACCTCATACTAAAGTAAATACATAAACCAATCGTTGATCGTCTTCGATCCAAATCTTCAGCAAAGTCAGAATCCACATATCCAACACACAAATCAGCTTTTAAAATTTGCCTATAAAAAAGTAAACAGACACCAATTTTACTTTTCAAGTATCGAAATATTCTCATCACTGCTTGCCAGTGATCATTCACCAGATTGTGCATATATTGGCTCATGACTCCAACTGCTTGAGCCAAATATGGTCTAGTGTATACCATAACATACAACAAGCTTCCAACAGCACTAACATAAGGCACTGAGTGCATTTATTATCTTTCAAAATTTTCCTTTAAACATAATTATGTCTGCAGATAAATGAAAGCGATGTGCTAGAGGTATACTCACGAATTTTGTAGAGTCATCAATCCTAAACCTCCACAGCACCTTTTTCAAATACTATTTTTGGCTAAGCCAAATTTTTCTTGCCTTTCTGTCCCTATAAATTTCCATTCCCAAATTCTTTTTCACCTCTCTCAAGTTCTTCATTTCAAAATTCTTTGACAAATGATCTTTCATGATGCATCCCAGACTGATCTGAAGTTGCCACCAATATGTCGTCGACATACAGAAGTAAGTAAATGAAGTTATCTTTCTATATGAGTCAAATTACTCGACAAACAGATTTCTAAGGAAAATGAATTTTGGTACTCCTCTTTTTGCATAAATTGATTAAACTTTTTTTATTATTATTTTGGTGATTGTTTTAACCCATACAGAGGCTTGTTCAATTTGCACATCAAGACTCTTTTCCATAGCACAAATGTACTTCGGGGGCTGCACCATAAAGATTTCTTCATCTAGTTCTCCATGCAAGAATATTGTTTTTACATTAATCTGCTCAAGTAACAAATCAAATTGTGCCACCAAAGTTAAAAGCATACAGATCGATGAGTGTTTGGCAACTAGGGAGAACACTTCATCATAGTTGATCCCTTTCTTATGGGCAAAATCCTTAGCCACCAGCTTTTGAAGATCATTCTTTCTTCGCATACACCCACTTGCAACTAATAACCTTTATTCTTGGATGAAGTTTATCTAACCTCCATGCCTCATTTTTACGAAGAGACTAAATCTCTTCATCCATTGCCTACTTCCATAACTTTCCTTCTATTCCCATCACCACTTCTTTGCAATGAGAAGGAACCTCATCCTCCAATACGAACACTATATATGTGACGTATTCTTTGAGCCAGATAGGTTGTTGAGTTGCATTTCTTCTATGTTTATCTATTGGAATCGACCTTGGAACAGGAGCCTCACCATATTTCTAGTTTGTTCTTCTGCATCACCAAACTGGCCTTTGTTTGGAGTATTCTCCATGTGATGTGATGACTTTTGTGAAACAAAGGGGTTAGCATCAAACTCCACTCTCTTCCAACTTTATGGAGTCTCAATATTATCCTCCACATGATGAGAACTCCTTAGTTTCAAAAAAAATTCTTCATCAAAAGTGATATCTCTGCTCACTATAATCTTTTTATCAACAAGATCAAATAACTTGTAGCCTTTCACTCCACATCAAAAGCCCACAAATATTACCTTCCTTGCCCACGGTTCTAGATTATCCTTTCTAACATGATTATAAGCTGGGTTACTATAAATCTTCAATTGATCATAATTTGTAGTAGGATATCCTGACCACAACTATACAAGAGTTTTTTTTAAGTGCTCCAGATGGCAGAAGGTTCACCAAGTAGCATGCATAGTCTAGAGCCTCCGCTCAATAGGCTCTTTCCAACCCAGCATTGGACAACATACATCACACTTTTTCCACCAAGGTATGATTCATGCATTTTGCTATCCCATTTTATTGCGGTGTTTCTTTCACTGTAAAGTGGTGTTCAATCTCTGAATTTGACATTCTCTTACAAAAGAATCAAAAGTGCATGCTCTGCCATTGTCCGATCGGATCATCTTGATTCTCTTGCTCATTTGATTTTTCACAAACTTCTTCCAATTTATGAAAATCTACATTACATTTGCTTTGCTCTTCAATGTGTACACCATACAAATATGGAGTAATCATCTATAAAAGAAACAACATATATACAACCACCGAATGATGCAATTTTTGTTGATCCCCAAACATTAGTGTGTATATACTTAAGTATATCCTTGGTGTTGTGGAGGCCAACACTAAAGGGTTTGTGTATTTTTTAGCCAAATATACAATGCTCACAAAATTATAATTTGCAAGGTGTTATACATTTAATGAGTCATTCTCTCTCCAATGCTCTCAATGAAAGCAATCCTGCATATGCTAGCCTCATATGTCATAATGTTATGGTATTTTCAAAATCTTCAGCCACAGCTACTGAACCTGTCATTATACTTCTTTGAAGGTAGTAGAGTTCTGTTGTTTGACTCCTCTCAAATATGTCATTTCATTTTGATGAGCTTTAGGACCCTTGTCTCAATCACTACCTTAAATCCCTTGGCTTCTTAGGCTCCAACAGGTAAAAAATTCTTCTTGATCTCTAGTACACATCTAACTTCTTTCAATTCTTACACTGTCCCTACATGTGTTCTAATCAGCACACTTCCAACTCTTGCAATCAGACACGTATCAACATTCTCCATTTTGATTGCACCATTATCTATTTCTTTGTATGAACAAAACCAATCCTTTTGGAAATATATGTGATACATTGCACCCGTATCCATAATCCAACTAAAGCTGTCAGCTATTAGGTCCATTAAAATAGTAACATGAGATACCTCAGAGTTTGAACCCTCAAGCATATTTTGAATAATATTTTACCTTACCTTAGAAGATTCTTTTTTCCCATTGATTCTCTTTCAACATTGGGCAATCTTTCTTCCAATGTTCCATCTCTAAATAGAATGTGCACTGATTGCGCCCAATGCTCCGGCTTTTGAATTTTTCTCTCTTATGGAAGTCAATATTTTTCTTTGGCCATTGCTTTTTCCTCTATGGTCTTTTCTATGGAGTGTAAGAGCATCTACCATATTCATTTTGGTGCTCTTTATCCCTTCTCCTGAACTCATGATTCACAAGGTCTGTAGTCACCTCATACTTCAAAGCATCATTCCCATGGATCAATGTCATGGTAAAGTGCTCAAACTTATATGGCAATGAGTTTAACAATAGCAAGGCCTTGTATCCATCCTCCACAGTTTCATCCAGATTCAGCAAATCTTTCAATAACTTTGTGAACTCACTTCTGCATACTTGATCTCCCGGGTTAAACAATTTCAAATCAAACTGCACGCACAACGATTTCTCTTCGCCATCAAGAACATCGTTTAGATTTAGTGCACATAGTGCATCTGGCATATCGCACCACCACATGCCAAAGCTGTTGTTCCCATCAAATTTGACCACGTCAATCTTCGCTGGATGTGTCACAACTTGGTGGAGGGATTTCTTCACCATCGATGACGACGAAGTTTCAACTGCTTCTTCTGCTCTATTTCCCATGTTTTCCTTCTTGCTTTAATGGCTCAAACACAAAAATACCCAGCTCAAAACAAACTCTAACCCTCACACACAAACAAAAGTAAGCTTGCTCTGATAAAACTTGTTGGGATCTTGGCCGGGTGGTAGGGATTCAACAATGCAGAACAACAAGTTTATGTAAATGTTGAGCAAAACAAAATAAAGCAATGAAATCACACATGCAAGCACAATTATAGCACAAACAAAAAAATTTACTTAGTTCGGTGCTAACACCTATGTCCATGAGGAGAGAGTCAAAAGATTTCATTATGTAGAGAGTAGATTACAATAAGTTAGGGTTAACAAACTCTTACACAAACCCTAGAAGAAGTTCTTCATTTAATGGAGCAATCACACATCTTCAAAGCTAAATGGAGGCTGTTTTTATTCTAATATTTTCATCTCTCAACCATAGGGCTTAAGAATATATATATATATATATATATATATAGACAACTCAGATTTATGTTTATTGGGCCGCGGGGCACTGCACAGCGCTATGGCGGGCCGTAGCGCCCACCTCTCGAGCACCCACGCGCAATGACACGCTTCCAAAACTGCTCTTTAATCAGCAATTTAGAATGAAGAACATAATAATTTAATTTCGAAAAAATATTAATTATTATCAAAAGCCTTATATCTGAATTTAGATTTATATATATATATATATATATATATATATATATATATAAATATTTTTTTTTTTTTTTTTTTTTTCTATAAAAATTTTATTTTTAATTTTTAGTAGGATGCTATTGTTCATTGAGATGTTATCCAAAAAAAAAAAAAAAAAACTCTGCCTTATATAATTTGAGCATATTGGTAGGGCTTTTTTTTTTTGTGCCAGTACTAATCTCCCGTAGATGCTGACGTGGACTGTTTAATAAATCCTCGTTTTGCCCGCTCCTCGAGTGTATATAAACGCAGGAATTTCCCTCCCGAAAGGAGAAATGGAGATTCCCTAAAATCGGGGCAAAAAATGGCTGCTCGCGCACAACATTCGATCTCCATGCCCTTATCTCTTCTCCTCTTTCGTTAATGATGGCTTCCAAGCTTTCATCCGTTCCTTACTCTCATAATCCCTGCATTTAGGGTTTCCGCCGTCGACGTTCTTGACGACGAAGAGCCGCGATAATATCACCTCAGATCGGATAAATTCCCTTTCAGAGACACCGCCCTTCTCAGATTCGCCGATCTGCCAGAATTCTCAGATCCGTGTCTTCACAGTCCCAATTCGATCTCCAACGCATTTTCTCTTCTGCTCTCTGGCTAACGATGGGTTTCAAGCATTTTCATCCGTTTCTCACTCTGATAATCCCTGCGTTTAGGGTTTCCGCCGGCGATGTTCTTGACGACGAATAGCCACGATGATCCTCAGATTGGACAATTCCCTCTCTGAGACGCCGCCCTTCTCAGATCAGCCGATCTGCCAGAATCTGCAGATCCTTGTTCAAAGTTCCAATCCGATCGAATCCGCCATTCCCCTAACCTCCTCACTTCTCTGAATCAGCAGAGCGCTGCTGAAATCGACCATTTCATACTCCTCCAGGTACCTCGCCTCACCTGATCTGATGCCGGATCCAACCCCTTCTGATATCTTCTGTGGCCAACAGAGCGAGAGGCAGAGGAGATACTGTAAGGAGGTGCTCCCCTTAGTCTCAGGGCGATCTGTAGGATGTGCAGGGAGAAAATGGTCTGCGCTCTGGTGCTTCCCCGCAGGCATCTTTGCATCTGCAAGGTATGTGAGGTTTTTGTCGAAGCTCGTTCTGTCTGCAAGGTATCTTTGTTGCCTGAGGCCATCCGATCTTGGCTGTTGTTGTCTGGTATCTTTTTCGTTTGCCGCAGCAACGCAAGAGTGGCGGTGGTCTTTTTTGGTCTGTACTTTCGGCACCCTCTGTGGCTTTTTTGTATTAAGAAAAAAAAGTGATTTTGTTTCTTAAATCGTTGCAAAAAATCACTGTCAAATTATAATAAAACATATAGTTCTAATATATGATGGATATACAAAAAAATTTATTTAGGAAAAGAGAATAATAGGGGAGCAATAATATTAAAACAGAAAAGAAAATTTTGATTGATGCGAAGGATTCAGCATCCTCAAAAGCTGAGATTAATTTATATCTGTTCAAAAATATTTAGATCAAATAGAAAAAATGAACAGCAAAAATATCGGAAAAATCATAACAGATAACTAATCCGAGTCATCAGAATATCTCAATTAAACGGCCAACCAGTGAGAACCGTTTCTTAAATTGTTAAATGGGGTTTTCTCAAGTTTATGCGTCAATATTGCAATATTTTATAGACCCAAATTCTAGGAAATTAGACAGATCAGAGGTCTGCAGAAAGCATCTTAATGCATCAACGCCACCCAAGCAGGCTCAGTCTGAGTTTAGATGCGGTTGACTAGTATCTGTAGTAGTAGTAGTAGTATCTGAATCCAAGCTAAAATCAATAGTGTCTGCCATTAAACAGCAAGAATATACTTTAAGAGCAACTACTTCCAGTTTTTTTTGAAAAATTCTTATATTTTTCCTTTCAAATATTGAAATCCACAATTAAGACACAATGCATTTTATTTATTGAAAAATTATGCTAAATATAATTGAACTATTCCTATTTTATTTGGTGGTGCCCACCATTTACCAAGTGTTCATTTTATTTATTCTTGGAAACTAGTATGAATGTAACGAAACCCAATCCTCCATTGACACTAGGAAGATCAACTTTGCCCCATTTTATTAGGATCATATTTTTTTTGTCAAAATCATCAGTTAGAAGCTTAAGAGTATAATGAAGAAAATTTTATTGTTGGCAATAATTTTTAAGACACTTGTAATACTACCTTAAGAGATCTTAGATCGAGAATTTTAGCAATTGAAGTCTACCCTTAAAAAAAATAATTTATGAGCTAAACTACTAAGCTATTTTTCAAAATTTTCAACAACCTTTAATTCTAATCTTTTTAGTAGACATAGAGGATATAATAACTCAAATTTGCTATTAGGTTAATAAGACATTAATCTAACTAAATTAGATTTAAGTCACATTTAAATCTTAATAGTGAAATAATTGAACCAAAATATGCATAAATAATGGGGATGTGAACATTTTCTATTATTTGAAAAATATAGAAAATCATATTATCTTCACTTTAACTTCAAAATTAAGAAAATTTTAACCTATTTTTAATTAATAATTTTTTTTTTTCAATTTTGACAAATAAAGTAATTACTATAATTTTTCTAAATTTAAATTTTTCTTTACTAGCTAAAAAAAATCCCAAATTTTACCAACAAAATTTTATTTTAATGATAATAGTCTAGTGTATTTTCTTAGAAAAGCAATCAATATATATTTTAATTCAATTTTTAATATTTATTTACTAACCTCCTTAATTTCGGAGGTTATTGCAGGTAACTTCTTTGGGTTAAACAAAAAATTAGAGGAATTATGGAAAGCTCTTTAAATATTGAATAAATTGTATTGAAAATATGTAATGTTTAACGAGACTTGCTTGTAAAAATAAACTTAATATTATTTTTTTATGAGATAAAAAATATATTGTATTTTTAAAAGTTTAAAATTAGAGATACTTGAGAGCAGAGCTATGTATCTATGCATAAACCTCATTTTATTTTTTTAATAAAATATTATATTTTTTATGATTTTTAAAGAATATTTGCTGTATAAATAATAGCTCAAATTATATATAAATAAAAAAAACAACTCTTTTCGTCCAACAGTAAATTTCATTTTAATACAATATAATTTATTATTTGAGCAATATATGAGATCTCTTATTCTCTATTTTAAAAATAATTAAAAAATTCAATAACTCAACTTGGGGCATCTATCAATCTATAAGCTTACTGCAAGGTATGTCTCAGATGGTAGGATCCAAACTCGGGTCAGAAAAATCATCCCAAACCGCGTGGCCCGACAAAAGTTGCTAAGCCCCTGTTTTTTAACTAGAGTATGGCCATTATCAAAAAATATGAGCTACTTGGTGTCATTATAGGTTATTTAATGGGTCATTTTAGATAAGAATTGTGTTATATTGGTTGATTCAAACTCAACCCAATATCTAAACACAATGTATTTGGATGTACCGTGTCAATTCTACATAAATATCAAAAAGGTTGTAAAAAAAGTGTAGGTGGAAACCTAATCTCAAACCAGCAAAACAATTGATGTATAAATGCCACACTCTTAGTTTGAACATGCAAATCCCAAATTATTTTAAATTAAATTTCTGAATAGCAGCAAATAGGAAATCATGATTTCTTTCCATGTGTCAAGCATTAGACCTACCTACCCAGATTGGATTAAGACTGGTAGGTGCGTTGATAAATGGTCAGCTCTAATCTTTACAAACATCTTTAAAAAACTTCAATTTTTTGACTCCAGGCTTCTCAAATATGATCTTATTATAAGAAGAACAGCACGAAAAGAGATTTTTTTTCCATACCGCAGCAAGACGTGCGAGCTTTCACAACATTCTGATGCACAAAACAAAGCGTCAAAGAAGAACAAGAATTGGAATTGCGGAAGAATTAATGGAGATAAAACAAGATCTAAGAATGCTTTAGCTTGGTGGAGAAGGCAATGGCGGCCCAGGAGGAGGACCACTGCAGCTGCTCGATCTCAGCCCCAGCAGTCTAAGCAAGGATGGAAGAATTAATGGAGATAAAACAGGATCTAAGAGTGAAAAGCATCAAACCCTGAGTATCTGCAGCTTGGTGGAGAAGGCAATGGCGACCCAATCTGGCTGCGAGGAGGACCACTGCAGCTGCTCGATCTCAGCTCCAGCAGTGTAAGCAAGGATGGGATCAAGCCCCCCCTCAGACTGCTGCTGCTTTCCCCCAGGGGAGGCAGACGCACTGCCCATAGAAGAGAGGTCCCAAATGAGAGCCTGAGAATCATCCCCAGCAGTGCAGATATGGCAGGAGCTGTGCGGCGCCCATGCGATCGCATTGACGTTAGCCTGGTGACGCTGCAGCTCCACCACAGGAAGCGTGGGAAAGCGGATGTCAAGAACGACGACCTTGGCGCTGTCCATGATGATGGTAGCCATGAGGCGAGGATCCTGCTTGTTCCAGCCCAGGCGAACGAGCGGGGTGTCGGGAGGATCTGAGGACTCATAGATGATGGTGGAATGCTCCTTATCGCGGAGATCAAAGACGCGAACTGAACCATCCGCGGAGACGGAAGCGAAAACCCCGACGCCGCCCCACGCGATGTCGTAGACCTCCTTGTCGTGAGCGATGAGCTGCGTATCGACCGCCTCGCGCTCGATGTCCCAAATGGTGCAGGTGGTGTCAATGGAGGACGTCCCGATTCGCCGAGGCTCGGTCTCGTTCCAGTCGAAGGAGGTGAGCGGCCCGCAGAACTCGGAGTTCTTATTCCCGTTCAAGAGGGATTTGAGCTCTACGCGGGAGGAATCGTCGGCGATCCGCCAGATGCGGAGGAAATCCGCCGAAGTTGCAAGGAGATCGGGGCGGAGGCAATCGCGGTCGGGGATGAACATGGCCTTGGTGGGAGGGTAAGGGTGATCGAAGCTGAGGTTTGGATCCGAGCGGATCTCCCCCGTTGAATCGTCCAGCTGAACGATCTCCACCCGATTCGTGTACTGCTCGAGAAGGCTCGCGATCGCAAGCCGGTACTTCTTGTCCCGACGAACGCTCCAGTTCATGGCGTAGACGTGCCATGGCGCCTCGTAGGTGTAGATCTCAGAGCGCTTTTGC
Organism: Gastrodia elata; assembly: GCA_016760335.1. Lineage (NCBI taxonomy): Eukaryota > Viridiplantae > Streptophyta > Magnoliopsida > Asparagales > Orchidaceae > Gastrodia > Gastrodia elata. The sequence goes on along the minus strand of CM028678.1, from coordinate 3,776,306 downwards.
TGATCCTCGGGTTCGTCCGGCGTTCCCCCGCCGCCGACGCCGCTCACAGCCATTCGTCTGCCCCGCTGAGAATTAACTTTGAGGACCTCTGCTTGTGCGCCCTTCTTTTGTTAGCCTGTCAGTGGAGAACAATCATTCCGTTGAAGGAAATGGAGAAGGCGCGCTGATCGGGAAGAGACCATCGAAGAAGACGAAATGAGGGGAGACGGCGGAGCCCTAGCTGAGCGACTGATTACTGTTTCAGAAAGCCTGTTGGTAAAAGCACGAGTAATTTGACAAAATCCAAATTATTTATTTATTGTGTTTTACATATATACCACAAAATATCTTTTTTATTTATAAATTAACATAAGTTTCTTAAATACTTCATCTGTATCATTAATATTTTAAATATTTAACAAAAAATTCATATTCTTATCTCAGTCTAATTTTTTATTTTTTGCATATTTTAATAAAGTAATTTTAAACATAACGCTAAATTGATAATAATTAATATTTATTAATCAAATTAATTGTTATAAAAATATTAAATATAATTAATTATATAGAAAAAAAAGTTGGTGATGTGAAGGAGATTCCTAAGTACTTTTCTTTTTAATGTTAATAATTTAACATTTAAATTATCTAGAAAATAGGGTTTTGTCTTAATAGATTTAGATGGTATATTTGTAATTTTAAAGATTTAAATGTTTGAGTATAAATTTGAAATTTTAGATGTTTGATAAATAAATTATAAAGGTTTTGATGTTATTCAAACAATGAATATATGCATGAAACACAAAATGAGAGTACGCGGGATGCCGGAAAGAAAAAAATCATTTATAAATTATTTATATTTGGGTATGGGGAAAGATTCTTGCTCTATAACACACTTAATAAAGTTATTGCAAAATCTTATTAGGATTATAATGTTTTTCATGACTTTAATAAATTATTAAAAATTTGGATAAAAGCCTTTGAAAATATGGGTAAAAGCTTGCATTTTCAATGTTGATTTCTCGACTATTGTGAATAACTTTCTCTAAGGGTTTTCCTCATTCAAAGGCTGTCCGCTATCACCCTTTATATTCAAGAATTTCGTATTTTGTTGTTCCCTTATTCATTTTGCGGATGATCTTCGATGTTTTGGGCAAATACTGGCAGGCTGCGTTTGAAGATTGTTCGGGCCTTGAGCTTGACACTGGTTAGTCGGGCAGCAACCTTTCAAAAGAAGTTGACGACAAAGTTAAACTTGCTGCCATTTCTTGCAAAAAAGTTCACTCTTTCGCAGGTCGTCTCGGTTCAGAAATAATTTGTAAGTATGCAAATTTATATATTTAATAAAACCTATCCTCAAACATTATTACTATACATATTTTAATACATAAAAATGATTTAAGCCTCTCGTTGGGCAGGGCTTGAATGAGCTGGGCCAAAAATAGCCTCTCGTTGAACGTGTGTATATATATATATATATATAAATTTTTGAAGATTATAATGTTCTAATATAATTAGCACATAAATTTTAACATTTAACAAAAAGAACAATTAGGTTGGCAATTTTACCCAAAAAAATTAAACTCTGCTAAAACATTTCAAGTTATTTCAAGAGTCGAGCTGCTCAACTAGGAACAATTCGAGTTCAGTTTAAGCTGAGTATGACTTTAATCAAGCTTAAAATCGAGCAATTCGAAACATATAAAATAAAACTTTTACAACATCTCCAAAAATAAAATAACATCACCGCCGGTAACACCATCTTAGGTTCGAGTCTCTCCTCTGCAAAATATAACACTCACTATGCGGTTGTTTCTTTTTCAAATACTCTGCGATTTCTTATTTTAGAGCTGACTCCACAAAATTCAAGTCGGCTTGAACTCAATCTTTTTTGAAGTGAAATTGGCTTGACTCAAACTTGGTTCAGAAGTCGTACAAAATTCAAAAAATTCAAGTTCGAGTATGACCTAATTCGACCTAACAAATAAAATCCAACGAACAATCCAAACATCCTTAAATGATCACAAGAGTTGTTAACATCTGAGGTTTAAAAATTATGTTCAAACAAGTTCAAGAGCCTGAACAAAGAAAGCTCATAAATTCCAAATAAAATAAAAGTTCAATGCTATTATTATCCCAAGCCTAGGGAAAAAAAGGAACCTTTTTGCAAAGGGAAATAAATATGAATGCACGACTTAGTTTTTTTTCCTCTTCCCCCGAGATTCAAATGCAGCAGTTATCCTATTCCAGCTCCTGACTGCGATGAAGGCTGGGATAATAACCCAAGAGCTATTTGCCCCAATGTAGTAGGCCCAGTAATAATAAGGGCTGCTGGAGAAGTTATCTCCATCCAGGATTGAAGTGGCAAAGTACACAATGCAGCCATAGAGCTGGCCCAGGCATACGGCAAACTGGAGAATGCAGCTGTATGATTTGCTTGATGCAATTGCATATCTGTCATTTCACAAAGCAATATAAATTCAAACTTTATTACGGGTCTGCGAATGTTAACAGCAAGGCAACGGGACCGGCAGCAGCTGGATTCCCGCATATACACTCCGTTATGACGGAAGAAAGTGAGGGATAACTGGCCACTAATGGTAAGGATCAAAATTCACAATTAAACAACACTTAAATGACCAAAAATAAAATTTTCAAAAATCAATGACCATTTTGAACATTTTGTAAGAGTTGAGGGACCATTTTGATAAATAACTAAGAAAAAATATTTATAAGAGTTAATGACCATTTTAAATATTTTGTAAGAATCATTAGATCATTTTGATAATTGTTTCTATTATTTGACAACTTAGAGGATGCAGCTATGTGATTTGCTTGATGCTATTGCACATCTGCCATTCACAAAGCAATATAAATTCAAACTTTATTACAAGTCTGCAAATGCGGTTAGTGAGCCAAATAAAGCTCATTTGAGTGATTACTAGGGGTGCAAGTGAGCGCGGAATAAGCTGCAAGTCAAGTTCAAGAGTGGTAGCTTTTATATATACTAAATTTGATCTAGTTGAGCATGATCTATAAATTGTAACACAATTAGATTCGTTTATTGGTTTATTGAGCTATAGCTCTAGAGCATGCTCTAGAACTCGAGCTTGATAAATTGGCTTGAATTGAGCTTGAGCTCAAGTAGACCGAAAAATTTGATATGTACCCAGTCTAGTGTCATATTCGTCGACAAGTACCATTATATCCATTGCTAATCCCATACTATAGTTTAATAACATCTCAAGCATAGTCAGCATGAGTAATAGAAACTTAAGAGCATGATTTTTGACATCTTTTATATACTTAAACTTATGATATATTGGGATGTGTAGTAGAGTTCATAAAATAAAAGAGAAAGCATCACACAGCCCCAAAACTAGTCAATTCTGATCGCATAAATATGTTGAGGTTGAAGAATTCAATTAGAGAAAATATCCTCTAATTATTTGTAAAGTTCTGAGATTGGAAAAGTTATGAGATCCAATAATCTGAACCAGTGGTAAAATTAACATTTTCAGTGACAGAAATTACAAACTCTCTACTTAATATTTTTGACAATTTCTACAGCACTTATACCTTATGGTTTTGATAATATACCTGCTAGCATGCGTACTATGTACCTGTTAGATAAATTGTCAATATACTGACTAGTTTATTGAAAACTCGTACTCAGATCAAATTTTACAAATCAATTAACTAATAAAAGATGGAAGTTAAACTAACAAAACATGTATACCCGAAGGGGGGAAGAGGTGTTAGAGCTAATACGCAAAGATGGTACTCATTGTGTTTTGCAAAATCAAATTGAGCATCATTTTTTTATTAGATTTCATATATTTTATAAATTTTGTACGAAAGAGTCTTGCATAATTTATATTATTAACAGGTACAAACATCAGCACAACTATAAAAAGAGCTGCAACAAGTAAATAAAGATGATAACAACAACACCAAGTCTTAGTTCCACTATATGTAGTGGTCTACACAAATCCTTTGTTCCTAAGCTCCAAAATAGGGGATCATTTCTAATAGTGACTTACACGTCATTTTGATCTTCCTCTTACACTTTTAACAAGGCAAGGCTCATAAATGCAACTCTTCAAATTGAGGCATCAAATAGCCTACTATTAATGTTAGAACCATCTAAAATGACTTTCCAAAAGCTTATCCTAAACTAGAGCTACATCAATCGTGCTACGAATGAACACACTTCTCATCATATCATTTCAACCATACCCACTCATCCATATTACAATTCTCACTGACTTACTTTATCAATATGATTCTACTTTGTAGACCTCCATTTGTCCAATACAAAATTGTTGTATTTCATCAAGATTGAGTTTGATTTTTAGATTGTAAAACACCTAGAAACACTTCACCATTTGATCCAAATATCATGAATCTGATTAATCACATCAACGTTAAATTTAAAAGTATTTTGTAGGATCAAACCAAGATTTTATACCTCACTCTTCTTGATTACATGAATTTCAATATGCGTACACTTGATAATATAGATTATATTGTGATTAAAATTACACTCCATGATTTACTAAAATGAAATCCCTTAGATTCCTCATGAATGTGTTGAATAAAAATGTCCATAATTAATGCTAAAAAGATCCAAACAAAGAGAAAAACATTGATGTAATATGATTGAGACAAAAATATCATTTGGCAAACCATTTTGTGTTCAAACAAATGCTATTGTTTATTATGCGTGTTTTAAACTATAATATAAGACAAATTTTTTTTCTTTTCAATCCTCTTCAAAGAACTAACTTTATATTTTATTGCATGCCTTTTCTAAATCAATAAAATACCAAACAAAGATCTTTTGCCTCTCTGAATTTTCCAACAAGACTCCAAAAAGCATCTAAGTAAATCTATGGGCTATATTATTTGCTTTACATGCCATAAAACCAGATTGATTCCATGAACAACGATAATTAAATTGTTGTTCTATAATTAGATTACAACTCTATAGATACCACCATTGCATGCATGTTTAATCTTCCCTTCTATCATCTATTTACCTTTGGTTTATTCGACCTTTTAAAATTAAAATTCTATGAAACACAATAATTAAATCATTATTTCTATTTTCAATAACTTACTAAATATTTGGAACGTTATATCTTTCTCACTAAAATTTCCTCTCAAATGTGTATTTGATGTTAGTTTTGAATTTTTGCATTATAGGCGTTGAGAACTACTAGTGAGGAATTTCTAGTTGCATTGTTGTGAAACTTAAATTTTTGGTGATTCAATCAGAGTAATACGATAAAAGCAAAAGTTTATTTTATCATTGTAATATGATAATAAAAACCGAGCTTTATTGGTTGAAAAATTCTTGCAGTTAAGTTTAAGAACATAAATTGATTTAAAATCCATACTAAAAGTTAAGTAGATCTTTTCCATAATATATGAAAACTACCACCTATTATGTTTTTTTTCATTATCAGACATATGTAGTGTGTAACGAATAAATTAGACAAAAAGGTTATAATTATGACGATGGCATTGGAAGCACATGGCTCCGTTAGCAGCCTTGTGCACTCGAGTAAGAAAAAGTATCAAAGGCAACGTTGGAACCCTTTACACTCAATCCCATAAGCTGATCCTCCCAGTCCCTCTTAAATCTTCACTGCTCTGACGCCTAGCACCCAATACCCTCTCTCCGTTCCAGTAGAAACAGATCCTCCATATTCCAATCCTCCTAGTCCCAAACCAGCTGTGGCTTCCCGTTTAGAATAAAATTCAACGGGATTGCCAATTTCACCTCAACAAAAAAAATATCTATTATCCTAATTATGTTTTCTCTTTCCATTATATAAACTTCACTATTCCTAACTCACCAACAGCGCCCGCATACTTTCAATCACTTACCAACACTGCCAAAATTTGCGCCAAGCTAAGATTCTAAACTATCATAGCATGCTTATTAGAAAACTCTAATTTGTGCCAAGTTCAAGTTATTATAAGACAGCCTAGATGAGTTCTTAGTCATGTCATTTGAACTCACAAATGCGCCTTCTATCTTAATGGATCTAATGCAAAGAATACTCCGACCCTACCTCGATAAATTTGTGATAGTCTTCATCGACGATATCTTAATTTATTCTAAGTCTATGGAGGATCACGAGTGTCATTTGAAAGTAGTATTGGGAACTCTTAGGGAGTATCAATTATTTACCAAGTACTCAAAATGTGAGATTTGGTTGAACTCAATAGCATTTTTAGGGCATGTAGTAAATGCTGAAGGAATCAATGTAGACCAAAGAAAGATCAATACCATACAAGAATGGCCCCAACCATCATCCGTGTCTGAGATTTGTAGTTTCTTAGGACTTGCAGGATATTACCGAAAGAACTACAACATATACACAGATGCTTCATTAACACGACTAGGGTGTGTCCTCATGCAAGACAACTACGTCATTGCTTGCGCTTCAAGGCAATTGAAGACTCACGAAAAGAACTACCCTGTTCATGATTTAGAGCTAGCCGCAATAGACTTTGCCTTAAATATTTGGAGGCATTATCTTTATGGAGTGAAGTGCGGGATCTTTACAGACCATCAGAGTTTAAAATACATCTTCACGTAGAAAGAACTAAATTGTCGCCAAAGGAGATGGTTAGAACTACTCAGCAACTATAACATGGATATTAAATATCATCTTGGCAAAGTTAATTTGGTCGCAGATGCTTTGAGTAGAAAAGAAATATTGAGTACTTTAATCTCAGCAAATCCATTTGAAGAAGAATTCCAGAAGCTTAATATAAGACCTATTATTAAAGATCAGTTGAACGAATTGCTTAATGCTAATACTACAGGACCTACCTTCGTACAAAGCATATTGGATGCTCAAAAAGTCAACGAGGAATACTCCAAGCTGAAAGTAGAAATAGAATATGATTACAGAACAGAGTTGTAGCTACGAAAAGAAATTCATATTTATAATGGTAATAGAATCTGGGTCCCGAATAATTCACACATTCGAAATCAGATATTAAATGAAGCCCACAACTCAGGCTATACAGTACACCCCGGAAGCAACAAAATGTATCAAGATCTAAAGATAGTCTTCTGGTGACCTGAACTCAAAAGAGAGCTAAATTTGTGGCTAAGTGCCATGTTTGTAATCTAGTCAAAGCAAAGCACAAACGACCGGGTGGACTTCTGCACCCACTAGAAATCCCAGAGTGAAAATGGTCAGATATCTCCATGGATTTCGTAGTGGGTTTGCCTAAAGGAAAATTAAAAACAAATGCAATTTGGGTAATAGTTGATAGATTAACAAAGTCAGCTCACTTTATCCCAATAAAGCAAACAGACTCAGTGGAGAAACTAACAAGATTATATATTAGAGAGATCGTCAAACTGCATGAAATTCCTAAAACTATAATTTAAGATAGAGATGGCAGGTTTACTTCTCGATTTTGGCAGACAGTACACAAAGATTTGGGAACCATCTTAGCCATGAGCATGGCCTTCCACCCTTAAACGTACGGGAAAACTGAGAGTCAACCAAGTACTTGAGGATCTCTTAAGTTTATGCTTGTTAAACTTTGGTGGAAATTAGGAGAAACACCTCCCACTTGTAAAATTTGCTTATAATAATAGCCACCAGTCAAGCATTGGGATGACCCCTTATGAAGCCTTATATGGGAGAAAGTGCAGTACTCCTCTAGCCTGAACACAAGTCGAAGATGTACAAATTTATGGATCTGAGTTAATCGAAGAAACAAACGAAAAGATAAGGCTAATCAAGAGCAGAATTGTGCCAGCCCAAGACCGACAAAAGAAATACATTGACGTAAGACACCGGAGGCAAGAATTTCACATTGGTGATCGGGCTTATCTAAAGGTTAGCCCTATGAAAGAAATTCATCGCTTTGGAGTGACTGGAAAGTTTGAGTCCCGGATATGTGGGACCCTTCGAAGTAACTAAAAAAATGGAATGATCGGCTAATAGACTTAAAACTTCTTGAAAGATTTACAGCCGTGCACAACGTATTCCACGTTTCAACACTCTGCAGATACCTCTAGAAATCCACTCAGCAAGTTTCAGACTCAACAGTTGAAATTCAGCCTGATTTGACCTATATTGAAAAACCTCTTAAATTATTGAGAAAGACCGCCGAAAATTAAGAAGCAGAACGATCCCGATGATCAAAATTCAATGGCATAACCATACTGCGAAAGAAGTCACGTGGGAAAGAGAAGACGATATGTAAAGAAAGTATCCAAAACTGTTTCTGAATTAAGGTACCCCCGAAGACTCCCTTTTAAGTCATTATTTTTTTTTATTCTTGATGTCGAGGACGACATCATTTTTAAGTAAGGGGAGTTTATAACGACCCAATGTCGTTACTTTTTCAAATTAGGTCAAAACCCACCTCAAACATTAGGACCTTGAGGAATTTCAAATTATGGCAAACAAAATTTTCATTAGATAGAAATAATTTTTAGATTAAAGTGCCCTAATTTGGGAGAATTTGAATAATGAAACTCCCGCTTTATTTTTATGAATTAATTAAATCCAAGAAATCAAAAATATTGAAATACGTGTAAGAATTCATCGATTTCAGTGTCATGTTAAGTATATTACTTAAAGGCTGCTCGAAAACTTTCATCAAATTCTGAACGCCAGTTTGATCGTGGTTAATTTTCGAAATTTTAAATTCAGAAATTAATTAAAAATAAAATATTTGTCTGAATCGAAAGTTTTTGGTACGAGGTTGTTCGTTACGTTGTAACACACCTTGGTGTTAAGTTTCATTATTCTTGAACGTCAAACGGCAGAAAAATGCGAAAAAA